>LR999966.1:45512153-46716923 GCA_905220375.1 Tachina fera
GAAATCCATTAGAAAATACATACGGTATGCAAAGTTTATATGCGTACCCTTAACGTTTAAAAAAGAAAAACTTAAACCATTCTTGTATGATTTTATACATTGTGGCCCCATTTAATATATATAATAATCAAAAGGATAAGCCAGTCATTCATTTTATAGAAAATAACAAAATTCGCTAGATAAGAAACAAAGTTCGTATTACTGTATTGAAAACTATTGTTAGACGGATTATTTTTTCTTTTATAATTAATTGCATTAGTTTTTAATCTGATTTCTTAAGCTAAATGTTATGTAAGAATATGATTTATGTGTTTTTAAATAATTGATTCACCTTTTGATGAATAAAATGACTTTTAGTTCGTTTTGAATTATTTGTCCAAACAAATGTTTCATTAAATACAACTTTCTCTCAAGTCTAAAAAAATTTAATATTAGTAATTGAATTTATTGCACAGCAGTGCGCTTTCGTGAATCAAGAGTGTATGAATATGAACTTTGCATACTGTGGACGGAATTTACGCATACATGTATGAAAATGTATGAATATATATAATCATATATGCCCATATACCCTCATTTTTCGGATCCATATCATATATGCTCCATACATATTTTTTTAGCTGGGTATATATATATGTATATATTTATATTACTTTTATTAAGCACCCTGCCTTTTGCGGACACTCTCTTGTGGATCCATCCCTTAGAAGACATACCCTCAAATGGCCTGCTGTGCAAACCAAAAACATTGTTGCCAACGTTTTCAAAATCTGTCTGTAAATCTTATGCCGGCATCATAAATGTTTTATTAGCCCTGTAGAGTGATAGTCGCGCTAATTAGAGCTGTGTCGTTCATGAACGAGCACAATTGAACGAATCATAATCAGTGAAAATTTTGTATGGCACATGCTTTTTATAAACGACTGCAAAAAACGGAAAAAGTTAGTTATTCGTTTGTATATTTTGTGTTTATTACTTCTTAACTCCATAATTTTTGGAAATATTTAAAAAATATGTTGTTTTGTCTGAGAGGGTATAGTTTTCAAAAATTTTGGTAATTAAAATAGTCGATTTTGTAAATACTTTTTTGTGAAATTCTTTGAAGATTAGTGGCCATTTCTAAATATATAGAATTGAACATATCGACGTTGAAAATTTAAAAAAACGTATCATCAAAAATTTAAAATGCGAGTTTTTGATTAATTATGTCTTGTTGGGCTAACTTAAGTACATGCCTCTGCCAATTTTTAAGCGTATGTGACCCAAAATTACGCGTTTATATCAATTATTCAAAACAAAGTTAAAAGAAAGCATCATTAAACTTGGGTAAGAAATATTAAATTAAAATAATAATTGAAATTTATTTGCTGGTAGACAAGCATGTCTTTACACTTACATATTTTATTGGCGCTTCAAACAAATCATCAGTAGAGTTCAACCACAAATTTTGAACAGGTACAAACCTCTTACTTAATGCACAGAATATCTAAAATTATTTGAAAATTCACAAATAATGATATTTTTAATATCACGCTAGAAAAAATAAGCTTGATAGGCCTTGAAACCGATAAAAACCGCAGCAAATAATTTGTATTCAGGTGAACTTATTTTATCTCCTACATACTTATATAATTAGAAATTAATCGAAAAAATAAAAGTATTTACAAGGCTAAATGAAAGATAAGACATTAATTGAAAAATGGTGGAGTAAAGTAGAACTATAAATCCGATTCAATAAGTCATATTTCTGAAAATGAAATAATTGATTTAGAAAAATAGTATTTTTTAATGAAATTTTTCGAGAAGATTAGTAGAAATTTTGGTGCAATAATTTTGAAAGGTCCCAATGTAACCGAATCGGTCACATTTCAGAATTAGTTTTGAAATTTTAATAATCAATTGGAAAAATATGGTTTCTGATTTTTTGACATTAGTGACCATTTCGTTAAAAATGGATTTACACTACACAGTTTAGGTAGCAAACCATAAAAAATTGGTAAATTTGTAGAAATTAAACAAAACATGACAACTCTCATACCATCAGACATGTTCTGAAAATCAAATTACAGCAGTGTGATTTCAAAACGTTGAGATGTTTCTAACGTGATGAAATGAAGAACATACTTGATAGTTTTGGTTAAACTATGAAAGTTTTTTTCTTTTGCAGATAATAGCAGCATTTTTCAATCAGTCATACGTCGACTATCGGAGGTTCTAGTAAGAAGACGTAACATGAATTTATACTTAATCACGACCTTGCAACAACCTCTTAATGGGGTAATGTCGTAAATAATAAAACAAACAAACCTTTTATTCTATAAATAAAAACATTTATTTTAGGATTTAAGGGGGAAATTTGAAGCATTATGTTCCTTTATATTATGACGTTAATATTACAAATATAGACTCAAAAGACAAAGATATTTTTTGTTTGTTTTTAGCTGTGAATTTTACGCTTAAGGTACGGTAACATTGGGGAAACATTTGCATCAAATATGTTTGCCAGTGTTTAACGAAAATTTTTTCAAATACCTAAAAGTTTTATTTTCTGGTCACACTAGCAGCATTTATTTGTGTTATTTTATTGGTTCAAACACCAGAAAACTATTATTTGAGCAAACATGTCTTCTTTCTGGTCACATTGAAAAAACTATTTGCTACTAAAATATATTTGGTTAAACTGTCAAAAAACACAAAATTATTTTTCCGAAATTATTTAAGAATTAAAGAAAGATATTGAAGATTTCATTTTATTGTGCTGTGGAGCAGCTTCTATGTTGCTATTAGAGGAAGAAATGAATAAAAGACAATGGATGCGAAAGTGGGTTCAACGTCGGAAATAGTACGGCTGTTGTGAAAAACTTTTATTGGAGTTACGAAACGAAATAATTAACGTTGATTTTTCTTTTGTGTTTATTGGTCTTATGTACTTTATTCAGATACCACCCACCGAAGAGGAGTGGATGACCGTTTCTGAAGATTTTTTTCGACTGTGGAATTTTCCCAATTGCATCGGATGGCAAACATGTTGTAATGGTGACGCCGTTCCATGCAGGAAGTGTCTACCTTAATTACAAAGGTAAATTTGACTCATCAAGTTATAAGACTACCTCGTTGACTTCGTTATTTCTTAAGCATCCCATACACGTTTCAATTATATTTTCAATTGAATTGATTCTTGGCCACACCTTAATAAACTGAATTGAGAGTTTTTTATTCAACTGTCGAATTTATTTTTTTCACAATTACAAATTTATAAATTAACAACTTCTACTGAATTCATTCATTAATTTTTATATATTTTATTTAAAATTCAATGAAATTAAATGCAATTTTAAAAATACATCTCTTTCTATACAAAATAAAACATAAAACCTAAATTTTGACAGCTAATCAAGAGACTCGAGCGCATACAGCACAATCAAATTGAAAGATTTACTAATCAACATGAAAAATCTACAACCAACTCGATAACTGCTAAACTAATCAATTGACAAGGCCATACACGCTTTGACTTGGACAACAACCGACTCAATTGAAAATTTAATTGAATCGTGTATGGGGTGCTTTAGAAACACATAGTATAGTTCGCATGGGTATTGTTTGTTCTTACAAAAATTTTGTAAGATCAAATAAATGTTTGCTGAAAAACTACGACAATATTTAGTATCTTGTGTTCACAATCATCACTTTTTTATTTGCCAGCAAACTATTTTGTTTGCCAGATAGCAGCTGTTTTGTTGTTTGGCGCTAATAATTATTTTATGGTCACATAACAGCAAGCTAATATTTGATGTTTGATTTCAAATGTTTTCCCAATGTGACCGCACTTTTAGTATTACAATTAAAGTTAAGCTAGAAAATTAAATTTCAATCAGAATTTCTCTCATTTTAAAATATTTTTGTATTGAGATATTTATTCTTAAATTGTCAAAGTTTACTTTGCAAAGTCTTAATTCAGCTGGGAGAAAGACAGAAAGAAAATGTACTACTATCTCTGTCTTTCACACAGCTAAATTAAGACTTTGCAAAGTAAATTTTGAGTGTGGAAACGAGGTATTATTGTCAAATTATTATAATAACTGACTTATGCATAAGAAATATATAAGGTTTATTGAGGGCTTATTTGATATATGTATTTCTATGGGCAAACAAACCTGTATATGTATACCTGAATATGTAGTTTTTCGTAGATCGCAAGACTTTGTAGGATAGTGTATCACGGCCTTTAAGAGTGCCAAAGGTATGCAGATCGTATTGAAGCGCATTGACTTTTATGTTAATTCCGAAGAAGTAAAATATGCAGTCATCATAAAAGGACTTAAAGTACGAAATGGTTCCAATATAATCAATAAGTAGAAGATCCGCCGGCCTCTATTTCGTGTTGAACTGGAGCTGAATAATACACAGCTAAAAAAAACGAGACACACCCAATTTATAGCCGTAAATACCTCTGATACCCTCTGTTTGTGTTATGTGCGGCGAATTACACGACACTGCTAGTTGCAATAAGCCGAAAAATCAAATTGATAAGAAATGCAGTAATGCACCGCTAACTACAGAGGTTGTCCTGTGTACTATTTTGTCAAATATATTATGGTGCAAAAAACCAAATTAGCACCATCTCAATCAGCAAACGCCTTACTCCGCCACTTTTGTGCAAATAAACCACCCAGTTACTTCCCGTGTATGGTATGCCGATGCTGCTAAAACAAATTATATTCCCCCTCAAATAATTCAACAAATACAAACTCAAGCTTTAATTTTAATCGCTTTGAAGCTACCATTGATAATTTAGTGCAAACTATAAATGATTTTACAACAACTATGACTAGCATGATGCAAGAAATGCTACGAATGCAGAATACACTGCTTCAAGCATTAGTTAACAAGCCCTGAACACGTTAAAAATATGTTTCTGGAACGCAAACGGCATTCGCCAACATAAAATAAACTTGAGCACTTCCTTACGAAAAAAAATATTGATTGAAAATATTGGTCTCTGAGACACATTTGACTTCGAAAAGCTTTTTCAAAATTAATGGTTACACTATGCATGATACAAAGGACCCTAGAGGGAGAGCATGCGGTGAATCAGAAATTCTGATTAAGTCAAGACTCAAACAATATATGTTTGACAACGTTAGTGAAGAATATATGCATGCTACGAATATGTTTGTAGAAATTTTTTGTTCTAATTTCGTGATATCATCAATTTACTCACCTCCCAGATTTTCAGGCTGGGATTCAAGTTATATCTTAGTAAAGATTGCACGGAAAATATTACGCTAAGAACACCCAATGATATTGAAACTAACATTGCCAATCTTAACGAAAATATTAAATAGGCTGCTGAACATGCCACTACCTCCCATCCGCAGACTGGGCTTAATAAAATTTATTCCAGGGATATTGAACATCTCGTGTGTGAAAAAAGAAGAGCTAGAAGGGAATGGCAACAGCACAGATCACCTCAACATCAGACTTAAAGCATGTACTAAACGACTCCAAGAGTTGCATCTGATAAAACTACATCTCTTAAAAATTATCTGGAGGGCCTTGATGTCCCACCAGCATCTAATTACTCTTTGTGGCGCGCTGCTAGAAAGCTTAAAACACCCGTTGAGTTTAAGCCATATCTGCGTACATCTACGGGAGGTTTGCAAGAAGCGACACGGAAAAATGTAAAATATTTGCTGAGCATTTAAAATCCCTATTTACCCCAAATACATTTACTGGTGTTGCTGATTTTCCCAGTGTATTTGTTCTATCCCCTCGACCCTTAAAGTTTAAGATGCGTGATGTATAAAAAGTAATTGTTGAGCTCAAACCAAATAAAGGTCCAGGTATTGATGGAATTAGTAACAAGATGCTGATGATGATGATGCCGCATATTGCAATAAGAATCCTGCTGTTTATTTTTAATGTTTTATTACAATTGGAGTATTATCCACAACACCGGCAGCTTGCCAAAGTCAAAATGAGTCCAAAGCCGGGCAAAGATCTTACCAAAGCTGAGTCATGTAGACCCACAAGTTTGCTGTCAATTGTGTCAAAAATATTCGAAAAGCTGCTCATGATAAAATTGTCCCCTAATCTAACAGATAATATGTGCATACCGGACCACCAATTTGGTTTTAGAAGTCAGCATAGTCCCATTGAACAAAAGCATAGATTGTTTCAATTTATAAGAAAGGCTTTTAAAGAAAAGAAGTATTGTTATGCCCTGTTTATCGATGTTTCTCAGGCATTTGATAAAGTTTAGCATGATGGCCTAATGTTTAAATTGTGGACATATCTACGAAATAAAATTCTAAAACTTTTCGAAAGTTATATTTTAGGCCGGAAGTTCTCATCCGTTATACCACAAGGGAGTACTGGGGCCAGTTTAAATATGATTTATACTTGTGATATGCCTGTAAGCAGTAATATCCACATTTCTACATTTGCTGATGATACAGCTTGCCTTAGTATGAACGAAAACCCTTATGAGGCATCCCGATATCTTTAGGAACACATATAACTGCTTGATCTATGGTTCAACTTATGGATAATAAAAGTAAACGAACAGTAGTGCGTAGAAATAATATTTACCTTACGAAAATATACTTATACCCCCATTAAAATCAACTGTTAAGTTGTTCCTCAACATTCACATGTGATATATCTTGGTATAAACCTTCAAATACATGGAAACAGCATATTGACTCTAAGCCTGCACAAATGAAACTTAAATTAACTTAGATACATTGGCTGATTTGTAGAAATTCAGCACTCAGTATATATTGTAAACTTTTAGTATACAAGGCGCTTTTAATGCTAATATAGTACTACGGAATACAGTTATGGGGCACTGTTTCAGCTTCCAATATAGAGAGAACTCAACGAAGGCAAAACAAGATTTTAGAAATTCAAATTTACATCGTGATTTTAGTATGCCAAAAGTGACTGAAGAAGACAAATACTTAACCAAACTTGAGTGTCACCCTAATCCCTTTGCTCGTAACATCTTTAATTTTACTGAACACTTCCGCTTAAAAAGAGGGACACTACGGCTCTAATACGAAACTTACAGATGAAACTTCTTGAACATATTTTTGTGCTTAATATGACATTTATGAATTATTTATTACTCTCACCAAGTTTATGCCTGACACCGGTGGGGCCTTATTAATTATATTTATTCTTATGATTTAAATACTTATTGTTAGTTTATTTTTTGAAGATATGATAACAAAAAGTGCACGTAGCACTTCTCTATTTTGTACTAGACTTAAGAAAAATTTAGTTTTTTTTCTTTAATTAACTACAAATAATCCAATTTAAAGTCGATAAATGCCCACCACTATAAGTGAGAATATCTGTTTACTAAGGCTGTGTTTACATGCTAATAATGTATTACGACATGGCAAAAAATGTGTTGGTTATACAAAATCTTATCATGTAAAAGCAAAATGTATCGAGTAGGAAAGAATACCGATTGAAAATTTGACAAGCGGTCGGTAATTGTTTATTTTCTAAATCATTTTAGAAACATAACTATTCTCATCACACCAGAGGTATATTTCAAAGTAAACATTGGCAGCATTAATGGTATTTATTGAAGGTGTTGAGACTTTTATAGAAACAACTAAAATCAACTCAAAAACTACAAAAACTACGTGAACATTTCACGTAGTTTTTGTAAATAGTTTACGACTGACAAAAGACTCTTGTTCTCTTTTTTTTTAAAACATGAAGAGAATTTCATTATAATTTGGTCCTATAAAGTCGTAATACTTTGTTTTGCTATCAGCTTGTTCATCGAACTGCCTTACATTAGAAGGCGAGCGATTACTAGCCAAACGATCGAGCTGGGAATTGAGTTCATCTTCTTTTTTCGTTTGGAAATTAAAGCTCTTTTTTGTTCGTAATTAAACGTCTAAGAACAATGTTTCCATTACTCTTTTAGTTGTTATTCTTAAATGAAAATGAAAATGAAATGAAAAGAAAGCAACCCTATCAATCCGACTTAAAAATAAATAAAATATAAGAGTTTAAAAAATTTTTATTTTTAAATATACAAACAAATACATGTTTGCTGAAAAACAATGATTGAATATGTTGCATTTGAAGTTTTTAATAGCGACCAATATAACGCATTTGTAATCGAACCAAGATTTATTGTATATGCCCTCATTTCATCTACAAGTGCGTCATTTTGTTCTACCTAAGATTTTAAAAGCTTATCTTTTTTTTCGTTTTCTTTGCTTCGTTTTGTCTCTTTGGTTGACTTCTGAACTGGTGAGTTTTGTGTTGATGTTAGTTACCTGTATTAAGATTGGCTTTGCTCCAAAGGTGTAGGAGTAATGATGGGATAAAAATACATTTAGTTACGGCCGTTTAGATTCAAAAAAAATTTGAATTTTTTGAATTTTTTTTAAATTCAGTATTTTAAGTTGCACTCTTAATCTAAAAAAAATTCTAAAATTTATCTTAAGCCTGTATCTTAAATAAAATCTTGTAGCCAACTTATTAAGCGTTAAATTGTTATGAGACGACAAAAAATTAAACAGTTACGACATATTTAGTGAAAATATCCATGATAGGTGACTACTGCTGGATGCCACAAAAAAATCAACCTCTAAAACTAAATTTTTTTTAACTAAATTGGGGCTACTGACAACGAATATGACCCTTATTAATTTTTTTTGAGAAGCGTTTTCGAGATATTCGCGAAAAACGAGTAAATTTTGCAGTTTGCAAAGGTATTTCCAAAAGTCTTGAGAACTGTTCATCTAAATACCGCAAATTTTGCACTGCTAAAAAGATGTCTTTCTTTTATCACCCCATATGTATAGTGTGTTGATCGGCTAAAAATTCACTGAGTTACGGATTAAAAAAATTTGAGTGTGAGTGTATAATATTGTAGACCTTTATTGTAACAACTGGCGTGTATACATATGTACGTGTTCGGCTTGAGGTCCGTTTTAATAAATAAATTAATTTTTTTTTATTAATTTTTGTTTATTTACTTCCGATATTTCGACCAACTTTGTTGGCCATCTTCAGGGTATGATTAAATTGTATTTTGTAAAATTTGATCCTAGCAGTGGATCTATTTCTTTTTAAATACAACAGTAGGTGACAGAACTTAAAAAGAAATAGATCCACTGCTAGGATCAAATTTTACAAAATAAAATTTAATCATACACTGAAGATGGCCAACAAAATTGGTCGAAATATCGGAAGTAAATGAACAAAAATTAATAAAAAGTAATTTTATTTATTTATTAAAACGGACATCAAGCCGAACACGTACATATGTATACACGCCAGTTGATTAAAAAAATTTTAATTTTTACTGAAAACATCCGAAAATTCAAAGTCGGATACATTCACTAAATATGTCGTGTTTTTAATTTTTTGCCCGATAATAATAATTTCACGCTTAATTAATGAGCTACAACATTTTATTTAAGATACATGCTTAAAATAAATTTTAGAACTTTTGGCTTAAGGGCGCAACTTATAATATCGAATAAAAAAATCATAAAAACTTAAAATTTTTTTAAATCTAAAGGTACGTATCTTAATGAATTTTTATCCGATCAACACATTAAAAATATTGGCTGTTAAAAAACATCTTTGCAATGGTGCTAAAGCTGCCAAATTTTAATCAACAGTTCTCAAGATTTTTGTTAATATCTTTGTAAACTGCAAAAAAAAAATTTTTTTCGCGAATATCTCGAAAACGCCTCTTAACCAAAATAAATTAGTGCCACATTCGTGTTCAGCGACCCTAAATTAGATTAGAAAACATCTTATTTTAGTGGCTCAATTTTTTTGTTGCATAGTGTAATCGAACGTTTCTTTTTTCTTTAGGAATATGTAAATATTTACATTTTTTATTAAAAACATCCCTTATTTTACTTTTATTTATAAAAATTCAAACACTTTACCGACTCGTTCAATTTTTTCTGATTGTTTAATTTGAAAGTTGACTTTGTTTGTGTAGTACGTACGTTAACCAAATTTTTAAACAAAAGCTTAAAGCTCAGTAACACCGTTTTTGTATATAAATGTGATAATATTTACTCAAAAGGCAATGAAGTCTACTGATGATTTGGTTCAAGCGCCAATGAAATACGTATATAGACCAAGCTAAACCACCAGCAAATAAGTTTCAAATTTACCCCCTTATGCAAAAACGATTAGTAAATTTAAAGTTGGTTTAAAAAACGGATTTTGTATGGCAAAACCGGTTTTAATGCATGCTTTAACTTTAACAATCGTTTTTGCATAAGAGCATTAGACCAGAAAAAAATTAAAATAGAGCTAAGCAGGGTAGATGTTAAGTGTTTTCTCTCCAAATGCCAAAAGGAAAGAGTTGCAATTACTCGTTTACTTGAAGAACTTAATTTACACTAATATAAAAATAAATAAAAATTAAAAAATATAAAATAAAAATTTATTAAAAAGCATTCGCAAATAATTTTTCAAATTGTAAATCGTAACGTTGGCAAACCGTTTGAGTTTCTTGATGAAAAGTGCTTTCCCAGTGATATAATTTTTGTACGGTTGGCATATTCTGCCTGGGTTATTAATTACTATCATAAAGTTTATGTGCGACACTGGTCGGGCGTAATATTTATATCTAGGCTTAAGATTTGAATACTAATTGTGAGTTAATTTTTGAAGATACGAGTAAAATAAATACATACTACATATATGTATATACATTTTTTTGCTGCACAAATTTATTAAGTTTGAAGTTTAATTTCGCCATGTGTGCTCAAAAAACCTGGAAAAAATTCCTATATAACATATTATTTTTTTAACAATTAATTACATCATTTAACTTCGATTAACTTTCTAACAAGGGTACTACACAAACAACTTTCATATTTGTTATTTCCCAGTCAGCATTTTATAAAATGATTATATTCGAGTCTTTTTTGACTCCTCCGCGCGATTAAAACAATAAGTTATGCGCTTGTTTTCGAAATGAAAATGACTGTTCATTCGGGAGAAAATTGTACCCTAGTTGCAAGTCTTCTAAAAAAGTCTTTTATGACTCGCGTTTAAGATCAATTTCGATTCACTTTCGAAACAGTTTGTGGTAGTACTTACAATCAGTTTTTTATTTAAATTTTTATATACATCAATAGTAGGAAAATTTCCAAATACATAACAAAGCATATAATAAACTAGTATGTGATGTTTTGATCCTTATATTATTAAATTATACATATTTGGACCAAATGTAATGGAGCTTATAATCTACAGATATTACCATATAAAATAATTAAAACGGATTTTAATTATCGCAATCAAATTTCCAAAAAACGTAGTTTCATCTCATTAAAGGACCATGATAGATAGGCCAAAGATGATTACGACAAAATTATGTACAAAAAATTGTTGTGCTATTTACTCTACACAAAAATAGTTATAAAAGTTTTTTCCGAAAAACACCGAATTTCAAAGTTATGGGGCCAAAAGTGTTTATATTTTTTTGTGCAATGCGTATGGCCAGTTTGCATGCTTTCAGTGCAATTTTTACGCACATGTCATTTTTATGGCTAGTCTACCAGAAACTGCCGGCGGAGCGAATAAAATAAAAACTTTAGGCATTTCATAAATTTTTTGCGTGGTCTTATGTACATGCATACGTAGAAATCACAAAAATAATTTTTCATCTTTATTAAAGCCCCTTTTAGTCACACAAAATTTACTTTTTAAAGTCTTAATTCACTTGGGAGCAAGACAGAAAGAGAAAGTATATTCCCTTTTCTCTCGCCCATCTGAATTAAGACTTTGAAATGAAAACTTTGCGTGCCTAAAAGGAATAAAAGTCCCTGTTTGCACACTTCAACATTTCTTGATAAACTAGTAATTCAGCTCTAAGAAAGACGGAGAAGGAAATACAAATACATATCTCATTTTTATACCAGATGAATTAAAAGTTGTTCAACAAAAGTTGACGTGTGTGAACCTGGGCAAAGTCAGGATGCGTGCTTATATACAAACATACATACGTACAATTATATATGTAAATTCATTTGTACAACAACAAAACTGATATGCTCGCAGAGTGATTGGATTTATATGAAACTTCGAACATCCGTAGAGGAGGACTTGGGTTTTATAACATATGTCTTGGCAGCCTTCTGGCTTAAGCTGGACAGGAGTTACAGTGGGCCTAAGTTGACCACATGGGACTCAAAAAACCGTTCCAAAGTTAATTTTGTGTGTCTAAAAGGCGTATTTGCAAAGTCTTAATCCAGCTTTCAGAAAGACAAAAAAAGAAAAGTATCTCTATCTGTCTCAGAGAATTAAAACTTTGCAAATACCCTTTTTAGACACGCAAACTCTTAGTTCAGCTAGGAGACAGACAGAAAGAGAAAGTATTACTCCGTTTGTTTTTCACACAGCTAAATTAAGACCCAGCAAAAACTACTGCGTTACTAAAGAGTTTTTGTAAGGGAGACAATGTTACTGAATAACTTGCTATTGTCCATCAATAATGCATTTTTTTTGTTCGAGATGAGCCAGCTAGAAGCAATACATTTAGCTTCTAAAAAGCCAATAATTTTTTCCCTTACTAAAGTGATTCACAGAAGTAATAATAGCTGTTAGTGCTTCCAAATCAGATTTTTTTGCTAGGGACTTTCCAAAGTAAACTTTGCTTGTCTCCAAGGTGTGAAAGTAACCTTTGTGTGTGAAAAAGGAGTCTAAGCAGTTTAATATTTTTTTAATAGGACCAGTACTCAGGGCATAACCCCTAATCATGCAATGCATTGTCCTAGAAGTAGATAGATTATAAATAGATTATAGAGAAAGAAGATTTAAAACTTCCCACGCTCTGTAATGTGTAGTGTGATTCATTGGCCAATCTACCACAAAGGGATGTGCTCTGAATGAGGCACGTGCTGTTCTTATGAATGTGCAGGTTACAGGAACGAGTTTCCTTATTTCATTAATAATACATTCCGTTGTAGTAACGATAAAACAATGAAATGCACCCCCAAATTGCGTCGATGCTCTAATGAATCAATAGAGTTGGATACCCTACTATCACCGATGAGCTTCTTCGCCCTCTCCTGTACGCGGTCGAGCAGCCCCAAAATAGACTTTGAAGCCCCGGCCCATACATGAGAGTTATATTCCATTTTCGACCGGATATAAATGGTATAAATAGCAAGGAGATCAGATGGAGTGAAATGTCCTTTGCACCGTTTCAAAAAGCCGAGGCTTCTTTTGCAATTTGAAAATGTTGTTCAGTTTATCGAACATCACACTGTATTTTCATGCCAAGAGCATTAAGAGCATCTGATTCCTTAATATTTATACCATGAAACATTGGGTCTTACGGGCGTTAAAGTCGACTCTGTTCGCATGAACCCATTCAGAAATTTTTTCTAAGTCATAGCTTAAATTCTCATTCATTGTTTGTAGCATAGCCTCAATCTGAGGCAGGCTAGGTCCATTGCTGAATGGGAAAGAATGGCAAATGCTGCTGTCTGTCACGAAAGAATAGATAGGGTTGAAAGTTTTACATAGAAGGTCGTTTATAAAGATAAGGAATAGAGTTGGTGAAAGAGCGGAACCTTGCGGTACCCATGAATTTAACTTGAACTCATTTAATGAGATCCCATCCATAACAACTCTTATAGTGTGATCCCTGAAGAAACTCGATAAGAATCGAGAGAAATTATCACCGACACCAAGGGCAATACATTTTGACAAAAGTGCACCATGCCCCACTCTATCAAACGCATTAGAGATATCTAGAGCCACAACCTTACTTTCGCCAAAATGTTGGATTGAATTACACAATTTCTCCGAGAGGAGGGCTGGTAAGTCTCCCGTAGAACGGAAACTACGAAATCCATACTGCCGGTCGTTGAGTAAGCTGTTCGACTCCACATACCTTACAAGATGGAAATTCACCATACTCTCTACCACTTTGGAAAGTGCAGAACACATTGCGATTGGGCGATAATTTTCAGGGTTAGTAGCTTCTCCTTTTTTAGGGATTGGCGTAACATTAGCAATCTTCCAACACACTGGGAACTCACCAACATGGTACAACTTGTTGAAGAGGTTAGCTAATGAACTTGCCAGCGTCGAGGAGCACTGCTTTAAGACCAGTGGTGGAATGCCATACGGCCCTTGAGACTTGTTTATGTTGTGTTCCGGCAAAACCCTTTTTACTGCCCGAGCTCGAAAGAACATCTTAGGCATAGTATTGTATACTCTCTCTAGCACAGGTAGAGGCTGATTGCTTTTCGGCAAGTAGGAATTGCTTGAAAATATTTCAGCTAGAACTAGCATTATTCTTTATTCTTTTAACTAATAACCAGAAGCTTTTGCTACCCTGAGCGGCAGCAAGAGCTGTAGCACGAAGACGATTCTCGTAAAGAGCTTTTTCACGCTTCAGTACTTTGGCTAACGAAAACCTCGGCCTTTTGTGTAGCAGATCAGTATCGGCATTTTGATTACTTCGCCAAATACTGAATGCTTCCTCTCTAGATCAGACTGCGTTTTTGCATGTGTGATTAAACCAGAGTTTATCTTTGGCCTTAATCAGAATTTGTGTTGATGGAATGAAAGCTTTCATGCCAATCAAAATTATACTTTCGACCATTTTGGCCATGTCATTGATATCATTGTCTAGGAAACATAGCTTCCAATTAGGTTAGGTTAGGTTATGTTATCAGGCTGCTCGTAAGGAAGGGTGAAAATTAGAGTCCAGCTCACTTGGATCCAATACAATGGTCCCTTTGTGCCACCTGTTAGTTGAAGAGAAGATAGTGAGAGAATGTGATAGAGAAGGAATAGTAAAAGAGAAGACAGTTTTCTTGAAGGAAGAGATCGATGAAAGCTTAATTCTTTTACAACTCTGCTCTTTGCAGGCTTTTTGTTGATATTGCAATGTTGCAGCGCGATCTGGTGTCAAATGAGGCGTATTAAATTTTGAAGCTGTGTTTAGTATAGCTTTTAGTGACCAGTGCCTTTTGCCTGCATCACTAGAACTTTTCCAATAACAAATGATATAAAGGACACTAATGCACATCAGAAAAATGCGAGGTGTTGTTATTTTTAATGACTGTCGGAGACCGAGATCGAACTCAGGACCTTCGGTTTTGTAGTCAACGTGCTAACTACTTCAGCCAACGCCACCTTTTAGCTTTTAATTAAAATGCCGAAAAATTTCGTTGAGCTGACCCCAACGAGCCTTTTTGTAGATGTATTTTAGTCGTTTCGTGAAGCAGGTGAAACGCTATGAAGTGCTGAGAACGAAAAGGAGGCCGAAATGGTACAGTGATCTGAATAACCGAGAGGTGCATTTACACTTCATACTTATCAGGGTGTGAGGTGAGAAAGAGGTCGACTGTATTTTGTTGGTGCCCTTCAACGCACGGAATGTGTGTTGGTTCATTCACAAGTTGCACTAGGTGGTTATGCGCTTCGAACAACTCAACATATTGGCCTTCCGTAGTTGTACGTCTCGAATGGCGAAGCCAAGTTGAATTGTGAACATTAAAATTACCAGCAATAATGATTTCACTGTTCGGACAACTCTCTAGGATCATCGATATGGAGTGAGAAAGGGCATCGAAGCCAAAAATGGTAGTATCCCTTTCTGCGTTTGGACTTGTGTAAACAAATCGACAAAGGCAAACAGTGTGCCCTGATTTGGAATTTAACCCAGAGACAGCTAAATTCAGCATCAGATATGCCTAGTGATTACTAGCTTTGGTACACAACTGTATTGCGAATGTACATTGCAAGTCCCCGATGAAAGTTAAAAAGCAATATAAGTTGATATATATCTGAAAATCCTGTGGATCAGAATTCTCAGACACCTGGGTCTCACATAACGCGAAAACATCCGGTCGATAGGGACAAATGTGTACATATACAGAGAAAAAATTCAATCTCAGGCATGGTATCCCAGCTAAAAAAATTATATATGGTCCATATATTTTTAATATATGAATGTATATAACCATATATGAATATGTATGAATTCATGTATGAAAATATATGGGATTATACATGGCAAAACTATTATATATGAACTAATATATGGACTAATATATGAAATGTGTAATAACATATGAGCTCATATATGAAAATTTAATTATTAAGCTCTTCATATGTGGATCCATACATGAATATAAGATTTTATATATGGAGCCATATAAAAATGTGTGCATAATTGATATCTCAGATAAGATCGTTCTTGCAATCAAAAAAGCTTGGAATTTTAGCACTGCTGAATTGGAAATCCATTAGAAAATACATATGGTATGCAAAGGTTATATGCGTACCCTCAACGTTTTAAAAAGAAAAACTTTTTGTTAAAAAAACCATTCTATAATCATATTTTATAGAAAATAACAAAATTCTCTAGATAAGAAACAAAGTTTATATTACTGTATTGAAAACTATTGTTAGACGGATTATTTTTTCTTTTATAATGAATTGTATTAGTTTTTAATCTAAATGTTATGTACGAATATGATTTATGTGTTTTTTTAAATAATTGATTCACCTTTTGATGAATGAAATGACTTTTAGTTCGTTTTGAATTATTTGTCCAAAAAAATGTTTCATTAAATACAACCTCTCTCTCTCAAGTCTAAAAAAATTTAATTTTAGTGATTGAATTTATTGCACAGCAGTGCGCTTTTGTGAATCAAGATTGTATGAATATGAACTTTGCATACTGTGGTCGGAATTTACACATACATACATGTATGAAAATGTATGAATATATATAATCATATATGCCCATATACCCTCATTTTTCGGATCCGGACCATATATGGGATATCATATATGCTCCATACATATTTTTTTAGCTGGGATGTTACAGAAGTCAATTTTGAATTTGTCCGCCAGCAGCTAACGGAAGGCGCCAGTACCACAGAATTAGATTACGTTAAGATATGAGAGGGAATGGGAGAGGAAAACGCAATGACATAAAAGAGTCATAAAAGCCCTGATCTGGTCGTCACAGCGGAAACGGACACAGTGCCAGCACTGGTACATAGTGCCAACACTGGTATTTTTTTATATTATTGTTTTGCATAAATGCATGCAAGTAATGATTGTATGTATGTTATTAATTTTTTTTGTTTCTTTTATTTTCAATTATTTAAATTTAAATTGCTTTTATTTATGTAAATTTTAGTTTCTGGATTGAATGGTTTTGTTTTTGTTAATAACGGTTATATTTTTTGGTTTTTTTTTTGCTCTGTTTGTATGAGTGTATCTATGTACTCATATCGATATTTAATATTCAATTTCACACGCACACTGTAACTACCCCTCAGGAAATGTCACAAGTTAATTGGTACTGATTCACTACTGACTAATTATACCCCATTCAATGGTTTTTGCTATAGACATTTAACATGTGCGTGTCATTGAAAAGCAACTACTGATATTGGAACTACTTATTAGATAGTTCTTTAGGGACCAGACACAGATAGTCAATAGTTATTCTGGTATAGTCCTTTGATAATGAAATTACGTATTTTGTTCACATATTGATATTTTATTAAACAAATATATAAGAAATGGAACTTATATTTAAAAAACCTGCAATAACCGGTATTAATTCATTTATTCGTTCAGCATATCACCAGCAACTAGGGATTTTCTATATTTATAATTTGAACGGGCTAAAGTTCGTATCGCTTTTTAAGCCAAATTACATGTGATAATTATTAATGAACAAATAACATGAAAGTTAGTTATAAATATTCTGACAACACATAGTTGAAGGGATTGTGTTTGTCACCTCTATTAAATATGTACACATACATATGTATGTTAATCAAAAATTTTATGTTTCGCTGAATTAGTAAAATCAAACACTTACGAATGAATCTGCAAGTATGACAAATCTTTAACTGATGGCACAAAATCTTCCACAGGGTAAAACAATTTCCATAATTGGCACTTTCACTTAAAATTTTTTAGTTGTAACATTTTCTATTTTTTACAATATGGATTGTCCTTTTATATCTTTTTGTTTATTTTTTTTTAGTTATTGTTCAATACATTTAAATTCACCTTTTAATTTGATTTCTTAAACAAATTTTTATAAACACGAAAATTTTGCTTTACTTCACTTTTGTTTTCAACAAACCAATAAAACAAGAAGCATTGTTGTGTGTATATGAAAAAATGTTTTCTTCGCATTAAGAACAATACTCATAGACGGTCTGTTGACAATGTCACCAAAATAGTCGACAAAAGTGGTGACTTTTCCTTCAGGGTAATTTTAACATTAATTAATCACGGAACACAACAAATAGACATGTGTGAACGTAACCGAGGACAGAACACTACTCGACTGCTGACTGTGTACTTAAAAAATTTCGCAGCAGAGCATTAGCAAATATTTTTTTTGTGTTGATGCTGTTTAGTGCTGCTTATTGATTTTCGTTAGTTTTAGTTCAGCAAAATCAGATTGCTAAAAAATAGTTAAGCAAATTCATACCCTGCTCTTATCCATACAAATATAAGAATACATAATTATATGATAGCGCTTTATAAACAATCAAAACAAATGAAAATGGCTCGTTATTCCAGAAAATTTTTGTACATTTAATGTTTTTGTTTTAACTTCATGAAAAATTGTATTAAATAAGTTAAAAAATATATTTTAGAAATAGAGTTAAAAAAGTTAGTTTGCACAAAAACAATAAAGTGTTAATCATTTGTTTCAATATCCGAATGAAATCATTATCTGTTTATTGCAGCACTACCTTCTGAGTATGGGGATGTTGCCAGTATCGTAACCTAAAATTCTTTTGAAACTTGCAATATTTTATCTAGTGCTTATGAATACAATTTTAGAATTAACAGTTTTTAGCCTTAAACTGTTCAATAGCAAGTTTGAGTTTTAAATCTCAAATAAAAAATGTATATGAATAGGGCCGCATATGTTTATATAAAAACTCTCAAAACAATATTGAGAGTTACATACATATGTACATAGACATAAAAGATAAAAAGCCTCAAATAACGACTTTTGGTTAGGTTAGGTATTACAGATTCCAGTTCCTCGAGTCCCGTTGTGCTGCCTGGGCGTATGAGAATGACATTGGAAAATTCTCTCTTTATCATCCCAATTGCTCGATGCTAAACCAACCTCAGTTTTATGCATTCTTAGACCGCATTCCGATATCTTTAAAAACGCAACAGCATGGTCGGCAAAGTAGGTGTTTGACCGTTTCCTCCTTCCACGTCACGATAATTTGTACAGGCATCATTATACGAAGAAGTTTTCTCCTGGATTATGTATTCCTATTAATCAACAACAAACAAAAACTCTAAACAATAATATATTATACTTACTTTTATAACTTTTTATAATTTTATTTATTTTGTCATCTACCTTTAGTTAAATAATTTCCCTTTGCATGGTGTGGATGATACTAACACAAATGACGAAATTAAGTTGAAGGTAGGTACTCGTATTTTTATTTTATATCCTTGTGCAGGTTTGGGAAGCTGCCAATTACATTATGTAATAATTAATATGTAGGTTAAATACGAATTACTCCTTAAAAGTGAAGGAAAAGGCAGAATTAACCGACTGTAAATATAGAACTGTAAATGTAAATGTGTCAGCTGATCGAATCTAATGCATGAAAAGCTATGCAAAATCTTACCTGACTGAAATGTCACATAAATGTAACGTCTGGACCTGCAGAAAATTTAGTTTCATGACGAGGTTACGTGACATTTGCAGACAGTGACGGGTTGTGTGTATATTGAATGGGAATGTGGCACATTATCCCTATCGTGGTACTATTGTTTCTTTTGATCATTTTTGCTAAATTCATATACGTACATGGCATTTTTTAATAAATTTAGTTTTCTAACAAAGATTTTTTCTTTATAAAATCTAACCTGAGATTGCCAATCGTGTGTTTTTTTTTTGTTAATATACATACATATATGTAGTGTATACGAATGAAATATATATGTGTGCGCACAAACATACACACAAGCCTACAAAAAAAACTATTTTTTTTAATAATAATACCAATAAAAATAATAATACTTATGTATGATCATAACAATTATAATGATAATAAAATATAAATATTTTTATAAATTATAATACGTAATAATGTATGTATGTATTTATAAAATTAAAATTGTAATTTAACTAAAAGCAAAGTCATTACAATGTTTGTAAGTATAAAATAATGATTTGATACCATTTAAATAATTTTCGTAATTTTTTCACACAATCAAAAATAGTGTGAGGATATTGAACTCTCATCAATATTTCGAACAGCTGTTTTGCATTTTATTTGATTTTTTTTTACTGATAAACACCCAGCAAACAAAAAGTCCTATGTTTGTGCTCTTATTAAAAATTGCACACATGTATGCATATGTATATTGTTTGTGAGTAAAAAAAAATTATAAGTAGGTACGAACATTAATAAGAAAAGGATAAAACAAGAAAGTGAAGATATAATAAGTTTTTTATATGATTGAGGTGCTACTGCATGCATAGACATTCTTGGAAAATAAGGAGCAAAGTACTTTGTCTATCCGAAGAATTTGCTTAAAATCTGTTCTGGTAACATAAAACGATAAATATTGCGGTTAGAGACTTAAGAGTTACCGCTGCTACTAAGATGATTATAATTGAGTTCGTTTAAATAAAATAATAATAATTTTTAAAACCTAAGCGCATTTTCGTTCTTAAATGTGTCTTATTTCAAAAACTCACAATTAGTTTTTTCTAACAGGCTAAAACTTGCAATAAAACAAAATAGATTAGAATAGTTTCAGCGAAATTATTAAAAAACTCTTTGATCAATGAAAACATTACTATTTTATATGTACTTATATTATTTATTTATAAGCTCTAATGCATACATATGTATGTTCACATAAGTACACATACATTTCAATCAAAATGAATTCCACGAATTTAAATATTATATATACTTATTTATGTATATGAATTTTCACGTTTGACTTCAAATAACTCGCAATTTTAAATCAAAAATGCGTGTTTGCTGGGCACAAAGTAATTATCATGTATGTATGCGTGCACAGAGAAGATTTTTTGTTTTTGTCGAAAATAAAAAATAAAATAAATTACATAATTGTACTAAGTTAATAACTTAAAAAACTCGCTAACTCTGTAATTGAATTCACTCAGTTGTTTCGGAAAATTTTGTACCCTTTCGTTTCGCATTGCAGAATATGCCGGCATTCAAAAATCTCCAAAACTATTGGGTTAAAGTAACATGCCGTTTAGCAAAGTGGCTCATTCGAATTCAACAGTTTGATTATATTGATTCTCGCATTTAGAATTTAGTTCACTCGGAGTCAAAATCGTAGAAAAAACAAAAAAGGTATTCGCGTCAACTCTTCCAAATTATTGATGTCAGTTTCATAGCACAATTGTGCTAGCTAAAATCACACACATTCTTAACCCTATAGTACACGGCACGTCAGCATGAAACTACATTTGCTACATTCCGTGTACTAGTTACATACATAGGTACATGTATATATTCACATGGTTACAGATGTGGTACCTCAGAAAGTCTTCTATTCGGCTACATGAGTCACATTTGTATTTTTTAACAAAAATACTATAAAAGTTTTACAGTATGTAGTCACTACTAGTTATTTTAAAAAATTCAACCAATATGCTGAAACTTCCCATTACGTCATCGCCAAATACGCATAGCGCTTTTTATAGTGTTTTCACGCTGAAAGTTGAAACCTGTTTCTAACGTTAAAAGCATAAACAGCTGATTTTGCACTCACACTGCCATTTTTTTAAATTCAGGTTTTAACTCACAGACTGTCTAATAAATTTGCTTAAAAATAAAATTAATCTCTCGAAGAAATGCCTGTGTTTGTTGTTGAATTTTTTTTGCTTTTTATAACAATTATTTGATAAACTGTACAACAACTTTTTTGATTGTATGACAAACTCGGAATTTTACAATGCGTTGTAAAATGGAAATTATTTCATATTTTGTGAATAAATATTATAAAATTATGGAATTACTTATGCAAAGTGAAGAAGTGCTTGGAAATCAAATAATCGTATAAACATTACAAACTTTAACTTTTTATAGGCGAAGGTTGCATTTCATAAAACCAACTTAAGACCTATTCAAAAGTGGTTTTAAGTTGGTTTTAACAACAAAAATTTGTAAGGTGAAATCAGGTTTTAACAGTTGATTTTAACGTTAAAACCAACATTTATTAAAACCATGTCAGTATGAAAACACTATTACATGCCCTGTATTATAAGCTTTATTCTATTTCATTTAGTCATCAATGTCGACAGCGACGATAACACATGCGTAGTGACTGTATAAAAAATCTATACCATTTATACCACTGTTTTTTGATATTAATCAAGATTTTTTATCCAAAACAAAACGTATTAACTGAAAATTTTTCAAAATTACATCCAAACAACTGCAATATACCTAAATCACATAGCTTTCTAAGCGACCTTACCTTAGTCACTCATCTTTTTTATACGCATGTTGTGCAAGGTAGTAAAAAATAAATAAAAATATTAGATTTTGATTAGATTTCCTACAAATCTTCTGATAAAATAGATTCCGTTTTGCATGGGAAATCTAGTAAAAAGTAGCAAGACTTAGAGACAATTTTAATACCATATTTCAAAACTTTTAAAGGAAATAAATCAATATATATTAAAAAGACATTTTGATTTTTTTGGAGCAGCTTCACTAAACTGCGTTTTCTATCAAAACTTTAAAGGCCAATAAATCCGAAAATATGGGTCGCAGCCAACTTTTTTATTTACTTAGTTTTTCTTATACATTAATTTTTTATCACAGAGGCTCCTTTTTATGTTTTTGCGCTACTTTACTAAACTGCATTTGTTCCAAATATATATTTATTTCTATGTATGTAGCACTATAATTTTATTTTTGACATCACTGGTGTAAATCTATAATGTTTTCTACTAGCGGTCGCGATTAGCCATGAGCTTGGTATGGGAGTCATGTCGGGCATCGCAAACGGCTAATGGAGACCGCTCATGTCCATGTTTCATTCATGCTCTGACATCAGTGCCGGAACATATATCTGAGCAACAATGTTTGCCTTGAGATTCGCCGTAGCAACGTCAGAAAGTTCCCTGAATTCAAGAGCGCCCATTGTGGCCATTCTCTTTCCTTCAGCATGTTGGTTGCATTTTTTTTAATTCGTAGTAGTTGCTACATGTCATAAAATATTGATAGTATTTTTGTTCCAAAATCTCAATATGACAAATTTAGCCGAGTTGGACACATTTCCAGAGACAGCACATGTGTAATGATGTGAATTTCTCCGTTTACATGTATTGCTAGTACACGACATGTAGCCAATGTAGCTTCATGGTGATGTCAAAATTACGTCAGAGCCACGTGTGCATGTAGATTTTTACATGCCGTGTACTGTAGGCTTTATGGAGATGGAAACACATGTTGGCATAGGTTTTATATGTAGAAGTGCATTTAAGATATTAACGGCCTTATTTATAAGACTTACTAAGGCGTTAAAAAGGTTTTTTTTAACAAAAATTTCCATATAAATTTTTCTTAAAAAGTCTATGAAGCCATAATAATTTTTATAAATAAGACTGTAAATATTTTATTTATTTATTTATTGCATCCCTGCACAACAAGACAAAAGTCTTATAATTAAAATGCAAGGTTTAATTAAGTTATAAGATGTGTGTTAAAATAATTAAAATAAAAAAATAAATTAAAATATAAATAATAAATTCAGTGAAGTGCGACTTTGACCCGTGCACGAAGGGTTCCGTACGGGCACGAGATATGTAATTCAATACGAACAATATAAACTATAGTTTTGGCATTTTTTTTCGTTTTTGGGTTTTTTCGGTTTTTAGCGTTTTTTTAGTTTGGGGGTTTTTTGAATTTATTGGCGCTTTCTGAGTTTTGGCACTTTTTTCACGTTTTGGCGATTTTTTTTTGGTTTTTGAAGTTTTTTTTAATTTTGGCGATTTTTATTATTTTGGAGTTTTTTTTTACTTTGGTGATTTTTTTTAATTTTTGCTTTTTTTTCATATAGGTGATTTTTTTTTGGCGATTTTTTTAGTTTTGGCACTTTTTTTTCGTTTTGAGGTTTTTATTCGTTTTTTGGCGTTTATTTCAAATTTTGGCGATTTTTTTCGTGTTGGCTATTTTTTTAAAATTTTGCGATTTTTTTTAATTTTGGTGTTTTTTTTTCATTTTGGCGATTTTTTTTCACATAAACAATTATTTTGGTTTTTGGCGCATTTTTCGCGTTTTAGCAATTTTTTTCGGTTTTTGGCGTTTTTTTTTCATATTGGCAATTATTTTTCATTTAAACGATTTTTTCGAATTTGGCGATTTATTTTAGTGCTAGAATTTTTTTTTTGTCGACTTTTTTCGATTTGGCGATTTTTTTTTTAATTTTTGGCGATTTTTTTCAGGTTTTGGCGATATTTTTCGGTTTGGCGATTTTATAATTTTCGGATTTTTTAGTTTTACCGTTTTTGAAAATTTCAAGAGTTTAACTCTTACAGTTTCCAAGATATAGCAATTTGTCAAAATTACACAGTCAAAATTGCATTAACTGATGGATCATCCTTTAATTTAAATTTTTTAATATTTTAATGTTTATTGTTATAGTCTATATAAAAATACACTAATTTTACAAATTTCAAGTGTCAATATATACACACAATTGTATGTATATTACATGGGATTTTAACATATTGCGTTGCTCGTTTAGGAACACCCTTTAATTTTTAATTTTCATGTATTTGTTGTTGTAGCGGCCAAGGTTCTACATAGTCGTCCAAATTTCAGGTCCGTAGCTCTTACGGTTCCTGAGAAAATACCGTGTGACGGACAGACGGACATCGTAGCGAAAACAATAGGGTTCCTTTTTTCACTTTTGGTGTACGGAACCCTAAAAAATTCAGTGAAGTGCGACTTTGACCCGCGCAGGAAGGGTTCCGTACGGGCACGAGATATGTAATTCAATACGAACAATATAAACTACAGTTTTGGTATTTTTTTCGTTTTTGGTTTTTTTCGGTTTTAAGCGTTTTTTTTAGTTTAGGGGTTTTTTTAATTTATTGGCGCTTTCTGAGTTTTGGCACTTTTTTTCACGTTTTGGCGATTTTTTTTTGGTTTTTGAAGTTTTTTTTAATTTTGGCAATTTTTATTATTTTGGCGTTTTTTTATTTTGGCGATTTTTTTTAATTTTGGCGTTTTTTTCATATAGGTGATATTTTTTTGGTTTTGGCGATTTTTTTTAGTTTTGGCACTTGTTTTTCGTTTTGAGGATTTTTTTCGGTTTTTGGCGTTTATTTTAAATTTTGGCGATTTTTTTTTAAATTTGGCGATTTTTTTTTAATTTTTGGCGATTTTTTTTCACATAAACAATTATTTTGGTTTTGGCACATTTTTCACGTTTTGGCGATTTTTTTTCGGTTTTTGGCGTTTTTTTCACATTGGCGATTTTTTTCATTTAAACGATTTTTTCGAATTTGGCGATTTATTTTAGTGCTAGAATTTTTTTTTTAATTTTGTCGGTTTTTTTCGATTTGGCGATTTTTTTTAAATTTTTGGCGATTTTTTTCAGGTTTTGGCGATTTTTTTCGCTTTGGCGATTTTATAATTTTCGGATTTTTTAGTTTTACCGTTTTTGAAAATTTCAAGAGTTTACCTTTTACGGTCTCCAAGATATAGCAATTTGTCAAAATTACATAGTCAAAATTGAATTAACTGATGGACCACCCTTTAATTTAAATTTTTTAATATTTTAATGTTTATTGTTGTAGTCTATATAAAAATACACTAATTTTAAAAATTTCAAGTGTCAATATACATATGTACATACAATTGTATGTATATTACATGAGATTTTAAAATTTTTCGTCGCTCGTTTTGGAGCACCCTTTAATTTCTAATTCTCATGTATTTGTTGTTGTAGTGGCCAAGGTTCTACGTACTCTGTCCAAATTTCAGGTCCGTAGCTCTTACGGTTCCTGAAAAAATACCGTGTGACGGACAGACGGACAGCGTAGCGAAAACAATAGGGTTCCATTTTTCACCTTTGGTGAACGGAACCCTAAAAAATGAAAATTACTTTTACATGTTTATGATTACATTAAATTACAATATAAATATCAGTTTATATGTATTTAGACCATTCTCGAAACTAACAGAGTGATTATTGACAAATTATAATTGATACACGATATATTTATTTGTTTGAAAGTAATAAATTAAATTTAAATATACTTATTTAGCAGTGTTATAACTCATTTAACCAAAGTAAGTAAAAAGGAACTTTTTAAAATTCGTTGCGTTGCAGTTTAATTGTTGATCATGTGGAATAGAATTCCAAAGACGGACCGCGTGTAAAAAGAAATGCCACTCAGAAACAAGGTCTGGGAGGTCTTGATGTCACACTTTTACTCTTTGTGGTGCGCAGCTAAAAAGCTTAAAACACCCGTTGAGTTTAAGCCACCTCTGCGCACATCTGCAGGAGGTTGGGCAAGAAGCGATACTGAAAAAGGTAACATATTTGCCGTTATTACACCAAACACATGTACCGGTGTTGCTGATTTGCCGAGTGTAGTTGCTCTACCCCCTCGACCCTATAAATTTAAGATGTGTGATGTACAAAAACTAATTGCCGAACTAAACCTACTCATGACAAAATTGTCTTCAATTTTAACTGATAATGGGTGCAACCCGGACCATCAATTTGGTTTTAGAAGCCAGCATAGCACCATTGAGCAAACGCATAGATTGGTTCAATTTACAAAAAAAACATTTGAGGAAAAAAAGTATTGTTCTGCCCTGTTTATTGATGTTTCTCAGGCATTTGATAAAGTGTGGCATGAATGCCTGATTTTGAAATTGAAGACATACTTACCAATAAATATTCTAAATCTTTTGGCCTTCCTTACTATGCACGAAAACCTTGCTGAGGCATCCCGCAAACTCTAGGAACACATTAGCCAGATAGAACTATAGTTAAACTTATCTAGAATTAAGGTAAATAAAGAAAAGTGTGTTCAAGTAACATTTACCTTACGAAGAGATACTTGTTCCCCCATTCGGATTAATAATCAAGTTGTTCCTCAACATTGACATGTAAAATATCTTGGCATACACCTTGATCGATGGCTTACATGGGAACATGACATTGACTCTAAGTTCACGCAAATGAAACTAAAATTAACTCAGGTACATTGGCTGATTGGCAGAAATTCAACACTCAGGCTAGACTGCAAACTTTTAATATACAAGTCGCTTTTAAAGCCAATATGGTGCTACGGAATTCAGCTTCAGCTTCAAATGTTGATAAAATCCAACGAAGGCAAAACAAAACGCGAAATTCAGGCGTTTTGTAATAGATTAAAAAAACATGTAGTTGGTTTCTTTAATCAACTATAAATAGTCGAATTTTAAGTCGAAAAACGCCAACCACGATAAGGGGGATTATTTAAATCATAATTAAGTTTACTAATATTTTCCGCAATGTATTGAATTGGACTACTGAGCCGCAATTGCACATCATCTGCATACATGTGTATATTGCAATGGGATACATTATCCGGTAAATCATTAGCATAAATGTAGAAGAGTAGTGGTCCTAAAATCGATCCTTGAGGCATACCCCTTGTAAGATCTTTAGGCCTGGATACTACATCATTAGCATATACCGATTGCTTACGGTCAGTAAAATACGAGAAAATAAGTTGTGCTGCAGTCGAAAAGAATCTAAAGTAACTTTTAACCTTGCTGTATAGTATTTCGTGCTTAACGGCATCAAGGACCAGAAAATTAATTTTCCCATCATCCAATTATTAACCTTAAAGTAATCGCTTATTTGGCAATGCAATATTTTTTCAAAGGCTTTTGAAAGGAAACTTAATATGGCTATGGGACGATATTCATCTCTGGATTTACGAACTAGAATTATTTTTGCGTGCTTCCATTTCATAGGAAAACAACTTTTAGTAATAATAGTGTTAAAAAAGTGAGTAATGGCAAAAGAGAGGGCAGCATAAGTTTTATAAATTTAGGATGCGTATTGTCAAAACCTATTGCATTGTATTTTATTTGTGAAAAACTTAAAAGGACATCAAGCTGACTGACGCATGAAAAACTTAACATCTCCATCCCAGAGATATGAACATCATACATAGCTGAGACTCTGCCACGTTCCACTGTAACATCCGTTGCGGTGGTGTTATTAGCAAATATATTATTAAAAAGTTTGTCAAAATCAATAGAGCAGTCTACACCAATTCCAATTTCCCTAATAGTTTGCCAGTTGTGCTTAGATTCAAGTGTAGAACCAAATCTACTAGAATAATAGTTAGATTTAGCCAATTTTATCATTCTATTTGTAAATTTTCTGGCGGACCGATATAAATTCAACATTTCTGGTGTTCGGAAACGCTTCCACCGCAAGTATGCTACTTCTCTACGTTTAATGGACTCTTGCATATCAGAGTTAAACCATGGTTTCCGTGTTGCCGTAAATGTGTTTGTTTTAATAGGTACTGAAGCATCATAGAGATTTAATAAATTGTGTTCTAGAAATGAAAGCTGATCATCTACATGTATTATACTGTAGATACTTTCCCAGTTTACTTGTAGAAAACCTCTATTTAGGATGTCATAGATCAAATTCTTGAAGTCACGATAGGTATAGGACTGCTTCTTGTGTCCAAGCTGAAAGTCATATTTTGCAAAAACCATATCATGTTTGGAAAAACATGGAGCAGTAATTTGGTCATTAAGTAATATTTTCGCAGTGTCACCAACTAAAATAAGATCTAAAAGAGTGCTATTATTATCCGTAAAGTGTGTAGGGAAATTTATATTTATCGGTATGAGACCTATTGAACACATTTCTTCTTTAAATGCAGTCTCTCTCAGTATATTTGAGTTAAAGTCTCCAGCAATTAGCACATCACTGTATCGCATGCCATATTTTTCAGCATCAACTATAAAGTTGCGATAGTCAACTGAGTTATTTGGTCTATACGCGCAACCCACTAAGATTTTCCTACAAAATTTCAATTAAAATATACTCAATTCTGTCTGTCACATGCGCTATGTTTGTTATAGAGCTTATAGTTTATATAATTTTTAACATATATGGCTACACCCCCACCTCTTTTAACTTGTCTATCAGATCTAAACATCTTATATGCCTACAACGACACAATCCCATTAGGGACTCCCTCATCTAGCCATGTTTCAGACACACATACAATATCAACATTAGAGTTTTCAAAGATCTATCTAAACCCACCCAGTGAAAAAAATGGAAGTCATTCTAGCGGAAGTACATTTTCATTGCTTCCAAAAAATCGATATTTTTAATTTGCCGAGAGTGAGCAAAAAACCATGTAGAAGCTTATTTTAGTCACACAAAACCTTGTAACTCCTCCATAGTGTTAGAAAATACTCACCAGAATTTTAAAAAAAATTATTTTTTTAAAGAAATTTATGAACTATTTTTAGTCTAAAATTTAAAAGTTACTTGCTTAAATTTACATGAAAACACTGTTTCGGGCTTAAATTCGTATAAAAAGAAACGAATTGTTAAAAAAGGCAACTATTTACCATTTTTCCTAGATGAAAATATTATCATAGAATACAAAAAAGGGAATATTTCTTAATATCGCTTCCAATTCAGTGACCAGTGACTGGGCAGTAAAAAAAGAGACTCCAAAAAAGTCATGAAAATGTAGAGTTTACGATGCGGAAGTAGTGCAAATTTCGATCCAATCTAATAATTTTTACATAGGGTTGTCATTGCAAGAAGTTCTCTTTTTCGATGCCTGGTCACTGAATTGGAAGCGATATTAAGAAAAATTCCCTTTTTTGTGTTCTATGATAATATTTTCATTTAGGAAAAATGGTAAATAGTTGCCTTTTTTAACAATTCGTTTCTTTTTATACGAATTTAAGCCCGAAACAGTGTTTTCATGTAAATTTAAGCAAGTAACTTTTAAATTTTAGACTAAAAATAGTTCATAAATTTCTTTAAAAAAATAATTTTTTTTTAAATTCTGGTGAGTATTTTCTAATACTATGGAGGAGTTACAAGGTTTTGTGTGACTAAAATAAGCTTCTACATGGTTTTTTGCTCACTCTCGGCAAATTAAAAATATCGATTTTTTGGAAGCAATGAAAATGTCTTCCGCTAGAATGACTTCCATTTTTTTTTCACTGGGAATTGATGGATTTTTTGCCTTAAACTTTGCGCGTTTAGATGGCATATATGAAGATCTATTTTCTGTTTTGAGAGTATTCTTACCATGATATCCGCTCCAACACCCGAACCTCCTTCACACACATGACTAATCATTGTGATATAATATCAACTGATTAATGAAAAAGTATTCAAAACTAAACGCAACACAACGCATTTAAAGTTAACTAAGTTGAAAAAGTTGAAAAGATATAAACACATAAAAAATATTACGATATATTTATATTTAACAATTTGTTTGCTAATTTTGTCTATCACATTCAAATAAAACTTATAATTACAAATTATTGATCTCGAAAAAACCGTTGCAGCTCATCTGGAAATTCTATATGTACTGCATCATCAGATTCATGTTTTTTGATGTACACTCGCCCACGTTGAGTGTAAACCGTATTTAGATAACTGTTTTTTTCATTCCTAAAGCTTGTTGGAAAATTTTATGGCTGTGTGTAGTTAAATTTTCATTCACAAAAAATGGGTGCTTCACTTTCAAAACCAGCATGTTGACGACATAAGTTAGATTTATTCCCACGTCTGTACTTTGCAATTGTTTTCAGTAAACAATTTCTTTCGTACAGTAGGTGCATTTTAACAATAATTACCTCATCTCTTGGTGCATAAATTGTATTATTTTTGTATATTTTGTTATGTATATATATATTATCCACTTGCGGTGTTGCAATATTAAGACTCTTGCAGATATTACTGAAAATTTCATAAAAATTTTCACCATATTTCTTGTTTATTAAGTTTTCTTTTTAATTCCATTATTTAATTTTTGAAGTTTTTAACCTCGGAAGTATCTGTCTCTAACTTTTCTACACTCTTTTAAATTGCACTAATAGTAGTGGTTTCTAGCAATGTTACTTTTTCATTTAATGCATTTAAGCGAGTTTGCAGTAATGCAAGTCTCTTGTCTATTTCACTCAAGTGTTCATCTTTATGTTCTTTAAATTTACTTTCAATCATAATATTGAATTCCTCAGTAAGTTTATCGAAGCGATTGTCTAGCATTCCCAGTGGTAAAAATATACATTACGTAATCGTAACCGTAATCGTTACTTTTTTTGCTATTTAGATTTAAGAGATTTCTCGTTGTACCTTCATAGCGAATAGTCGATTAGCGCAATTTTTCTTACATTCTTACTAAACAAAAAAATTATACCAAAAAATATTCGTACTACATATTATTCGTAATAGGTACATACTGACTTTAATAAATAAGCTTTCTGTGCTTTGCTAATATTTTTACATAGTAGAAATAACAAAAACAAAAAAAACAAAAACACAAATAAAGTGCCCTTGAGGAATACTCTATATGAGTACCTCAAGTACAAAAAATTGTGAAGTGAGTTCTAATGGCAGAAATTCCTATTTTAGTTTGAGTTCTGAAGGTCTTAATGAAAACAAGAGAAATAATAAATCTAATGAAAGTATTTTTTTAACAGCAAAACAACAAAATTCTAACAACAAAATTCTAACGCCCTTTTTAAAAAATTAGTCTCGGCCATTGGTGAAAACCCATTTCATGTTATTCCAATAAAACGTGGTAACATTGACGAAAGTAAAATTCAAATATACGAAGAAAAAAATTTCCGCAAAATAGTGACTGAATTTTAAAAAAATAAAACAAATTTTTATACGTACCAGCTTAAGAGTGCCAAATGTATGCAGATTGTATTGAAGGGCATTGACTCTTATGTTAATGCCGAAGAAGTAAATGATGCACTCATTACATAAGGATTTAAAGTAAAAAATGTTACCAACATAATCAATAGGGAGAAGATCCCCCAGCCTCTATTTCCTGTTGAACTGGAGCCAAATGATATACAGCTGAAAAAAACGAGACACACCCCGTTTATAGCCTAAAATACCTCTTATACCGAAAAATCACAGTTGAAGAGCCACATAAGCGATCAGGTCCCGTACAGTGCCATAATTGCCAAGAATATGGCCACACAAAAACATACTGTAAATTACCCACTGTTTGTGTTGTGTGCGGCGAATTACACGGCACTGCTAGTTGCAAAAAGCCAAAAGATCAAAGTGATAAAAAATGCAGTAACTGTGGAGGTAATCACACCGCTAACTACAGAGATTGTCCTGTTTACTCTTTTGTCAAACAGACTATGGTGCAAAAACCTAAATTAGCTCCATCTCGATCAGCAAACGCTAACTCCGCCACTTTTGCTCAAATGAGCCAACCAGTTACTTCCCGTGTATCGTATGCCGCTGCTGCTAAAACAAATTCTATTCCCGCACAAAATGTTTCCCCGCCAAATATTTCAACAAATACAAACTAGTTCAAACTATAAATAATTTTACAATAACTATGACAGCAAATGCAGAATACATTACTTCAAGATTTAATTAACAAGCCATAAAAATTAAACTATGTTGCTGAAACGCAAACGGCATTCCCAACATAAAAAATAAATTTAGCACTTTCTTACGGAAAAAAATATTGATATAATGTTGGTCTCTGAGACACATTTGACTTCGAGAAGCTTTTTCAAAATAAATGGCTGCACTATGCATGATACAAAGGACCCTAGAGGGAGATCATGCGGTGGATCTGCAATTCTAATTAAGTCAAGACTCAAGCACTATATCCTTGACAACGTTAGTGAAGAATATATGCAAGCTACGAATATTTTTGTAGAAAATTTTTGTTCTAATTTCGTGATATCATCAATTTACTCACCTTCCAGATTTTCAGTTACCGAAGATCACTATGAGATGTTCTACAAATCGTTTGGATCTTATTTCGTGGCAGCTGGAGACTACAATGCAAAGCATATGTACTGGGGTTCACGCCTTGTAACACCTAGAGGTGGAGCTATGTTTAATTTAATTTCAATGTTATTTCGAGTGGGAAGTCCACTTACAGGCCTACTGACGTGCAAAAAATTCCGGATGTTATTTAATTTTGCGTCATGAAAAATATTTCTAGGGATTTAATTACCGTTGAAGCTTCTCCTCAGATCACTCCCCCACTATCGTTACAATCTGTAACCCACTAAGAAGTGAGTTACCTCACCAATATATAATGATGATCAAACGGGTTAATTGGCTGGGATTAAAAAAATATCTTAGTAGTCATTGCACGGAAAATATTACGCTAATACCCAATGATATTGAAATTAACATTGACAATCTTAACGAAAATATTAAACAGGCTGCTGAACATGCCACTACCTCCCATTCGCATACTCGGTTCAATCGAATTAATTCTACTGACCTTAAACGTCTCGTAGGTAGAAAAAGAAGAGCTAGAAGGGAATGGCAATAGCACAGATAACCCCAACATAAATTCGGACTTAAAGAATGTACTAAACGATTTCAAGAGTTGCTTGCAACTACAAAAACTGCATCTCTTAGAAATTATTTGGTAGGTCTTGATGTCACACCAACATCTAATTACTTTTTGTGGCGCGCTGCTAGAAAGCTTAAAACACCCGTTGAGTTTAAGCCACCTCTGCGCACATCTACTGGAGGTTGGGTAAGAAGCGATACGGAAAAATGTAAAATATTTGCTGAGCATTTAAAATACGTATTTACCCCAAATACATGTACTGGTGTTGCTGATTTGCCGAGTGTAGTTGCTCTACCCCCTCGACTCTTAAAGTTTAAGATGCGTGATGTACATAAAATAATTGCTGAACTTAAGCCAAAGAAAGATCCAGGTATTGATGGAATTAGTAACAAGATGCTGATGAATTTGCCGCATATTGCAATAAGAATCCTGCTGTTTATTTTTAATGCCGTATTACGACTAAAGTATTATCCACAACTCTGGAAGCTTGCAAAAATCAAAATGATTCCAAAGCCGGGCCAAGATCTTACTAAAGATGAGTCATATGTCAAAACTCTTCGAAAAGCTGCTCATGACAAAATTGTCCCCAATTTTAAATGATAGTGGGTGCATCCCAGACCATCAATTTGGTTTTAAAAGTCAGTATAGCACCATTGAACAAACTCATAGATTGGTTCAATTTATAAGAAAAACATTTGAGGAAAAGAAGTATTGTTCTGCCCTGTTTATTGACGTTTCTCAGGCATTTTATTAAGTGTGGCATGAAGGCCTAATTTTAAAATTAAAATCATATCTACCAATAAATTTAGTGAATTTATTAGAATGTTACGGTACTAGCCGGAAGTTCACGGTTGTGGAAGGTGAATTCATGAGTGTGCCCGAATCTATATCATCCGGTGTGCCACAGGGGAGCATACTGGGGCCAGTTTTGTATTTGATCTATACTTGTTATATACCTGTGAGCAGCAATATCCATACATCTACGATATCTACAAGATTATATTACACAATTGCAAATGTGGTTGAAGTTATGGAGAATTAAGGTAAATGAACAAAAGTGTGTCCATATAACGTTTACCCTTAGAAGAGATACTTGTTCCCCCATTCGATTAAATGGGAATCAAAATATTCCTCAACATTCCCAAGTGAAATACCTTGATCGAAGGCTTACATGGAAACATTATATTGACTTTAAGTTTACACATATGAAACTTAAGTATTTCAGATAATATATTGGTTTATTGGCAGACATACACATAGCCTGTACTGCAAACTTTTAATATACAAGTCGCTTTTGAAGCCAATATGGTTTTACGGTATACTTTTAGGGGGTACTGCTTCAGCTTCCAATGTAGAGAGAATCCAACGAAGGCAAAACAAAATTTTACCGTTAATAACATCGGCTCCATAGTACATCAAAAATTCTAATATACATCGTTATTTAAATATGCCACTAGTGATTAAAGAAATTGCAAAATACGCAGAAAAATATTTAACAAAACTCGAGTCACATCCTAATCCGGTTGGTCGTAATATTTTGAACTATACTGTACACATCCGCCTAAAAAAGAGGGACACAAGGGCTCTAATACTCAACACTCCAGATGGAATTTCTTGAAAATCCCTCCTTTTTTGATTATCACTACTTATGTATTACTTATAACTATTAACAAGTTTATGTCCGACAGTGGCCGGTCCTAATAATTTTTTTTTAGGTTTAAGATTTGAATACTTGTTGTTAGTTCATATTCGAAGATACAATAAATAAATAAATACATGTATTAAAAAAAATTTAGATTTAACATAAAAGTGTCATATCACGCGTAAGTGGTGAGTGAGGTGGTAAGTCGCTTACAAAGTAATTTACCATGTCAGTACGTGTCGTTTGCATTGCACTGACGTTGACAGCGAAGTTATAAGCGGCCATGATAATAAATTCACCCTAAAAGTAGGCCAGTATTTTAATTTTATTTAAGAACAAATTATTTTAAACAGTAACTGAATTCCTGCTTACATCGTAATCGAAGTTATCAGTAGCACAATTATATATCAGATTACACGTACATTACAATCCAAGTACTTAGATTGCTCGCTTACGATGTCACACTGGCGTCAGTGATTATTATCGAAGTACTTCGCTTAATTTACGGCTGGGTTGTTATTAATTTGAAAGGTAACTCGGTAGCTGACGAGCAGGAAACTTTACTTGCATTTATTAAAAGAAAGTCTTGCACTACTTCCCTTAAACGTTTTTGCTTTGGAATTGTTACATTCCCAGTGATAAAAATATACATTACGGTATCGGTGATATCAGTAATACTTAGAAGCAGCCAGTGGTAAGCTACGTTGTCAGTACGTGCCGCTAGCATTTTACTTACATTGACAGCGGAGTTGTAAGCGGGCATGATAATAAATTTACCCTAAAAGTAGGTTAGTATTTTAATTTTATTTTAGCACAAACTACTTTTTAAAAAACTTTTTTTATACATGTATTTATTTATTATATCTTCATATAATCCGACCAGTGTCGGACATACACTTAGTGATAGTTATAAATAATAAATTAGTAGTGATATTCAAAAAGGAAAAATAAATGTATTTTCAAGCAGTCCCATCTGGATTATTGAGTAAAAGAGCCCTTGTGTCCTCTTTTTTAGGCGAATGTGTCCAGTAAAATTCAAGATGTTACGAGCAAGAGGATTAGGATGTGACTCGAGTTTAGTTAAGTATTTGCCTGGGTATCTTGCAATTTCTGCAGTCACTAGTAGCATTTTTAAATCACGATGTAAATTTTAATTCTTAATGTACCATGGAGCAGATGTTATTAACCTTAAAATTTTGTTTTGTCTCCTTTGATTTCTTTCTATATTGGAAGCTGAAGCAGTGCTCTATAATTGTATACCGTAGCATCATATTGGCTTCAAAAGCGACTTGTATGGTAAAAGTTTGCAGTCCAGGCTGAGTGTTGAATTTCTTCCAATCAGCCAATGTATTTGAGATAACTTAAGTTTTATCTAACTTAGCTTAGAGTCAATATGGTGTTTCCATTTAAGCCGACGATCAAGGTGTATACCAAGATATTTCACATGTGAATGTTGAGGATCATCTTGACTATTGATTCTAATGGGGGAACAATTATCTTTTCATGAGTTAAATGTTATCCTTACGCACTTATGTTCGTTTACTTTTATTCTCCATAAGTTTAACCATAGCTCAAGCTGTGTTATATGTTTCTGAAGATATCTTGATGCCTCATGAGGGTTTTCATGCATACTAAGGTAGGCTGTATCATCGGCAAATGTAGAAGTGTGTATATCACTGCTCACAGGCATGTCACAACTATAAATCAAATACTCCCTTGTGGTACACCGGATAATATAGTTTCGGGCGTACTCATAAATTCTAGTTCCATAACAGAGAACGGCCTAAAATATAACTTTCTAAAAGTTTCAGAATGTTATTTGATAGATATGTCTTTTAAAATTAGGCTATCATGCCAAACTTTATCAAATGCATGAGAAACATCAATAAACAAGGCAGAACAATACTTCTTTTCTTCAAATGTTTATAAAAATAGGGGAACATTTTTTCATGAGAAGGTTTTCGATGAGTTTTGACATAGTTGACAGCAAAGTTATGGGTATATATGACTCAGCATTAATAAGATCTTTGCACGGCCTTGAAATGACTTTGACCTTGGCAAGCTTTCGGTGTTGTGGATAATACTCCAGTAATATGGTATTAAAAATAAACAGCAGAATTCTTATTGGAATATGCGGCAAGTTCATCAGCATCTTGTTACGAATTCCATCGATACCTGGAACTTTTAGCAACTATTTTTTGTACATCACGCATCTTAAACTTTAAGGGTCGAGGGGGTAGAGCAACTACACTCGGCAAATCAGCAACACCAGTACATGTGTTTGGCGTAAATACAGATTTTAAGTGCTCGGAAAATATTTTAAATTTTTCCGTATCGCTTCTTGCCCAACCTCCGGTAGATGTGCGCATAAGTTATTTATACTTTAAGCTTTCAAAGAGTAATTAGATGCTGGTGTGACATCAAGATTTTCCAGATAATGTTTAATAGATGCAGTTTTTTCATATGCCAGCAGCTGTTGTAGTCGTTTAGTGCACTCTTTATATCTAATTTTATTTTGGAGTGATCTGTGCTCTTGCCATTCTATTCTAGCTCTTCTTTTTTTACGTACGAGACGGTGAATATCTGGAGAATAAATTCTGTTGAACTTAGTCTGCGGATGGGAGATAGTGGCATGTTCAGCAGCCTGTTTAATATTTTCGTTAAGATTGGCAATCTTAGCTTAATATTTTCCGTACCATGACTGGTGAGGTATTTTCTGAACCCCAGCCAATTAACACGATTGATCATCTTTACATATGGGTCAGATAAGTCACTTCTAAATGGACTACAAATTGTAACGATCGTTGGAGAGTTCTCGGACGAAAGATCTAGAGAAACTTCTATAACGTCCGGAATTTTTTGTATGTCAGTAGGCCAATAAGTGGGCTCCCTACTCAAAATGACGTCCAAGTCCATTTTTGAAATTGTGTTGAATAATGCTCGACTTCTGGGTGTAATAAGACGCGAACCCCAAAACGTATGTTTTGCATTATAGTCGCCAGCGTCTACAAAACAAGGTGCAAGAGATTTGTAGAAATCCTCATACTGATTCTCAGTGTTTGAAAATCTGGGAGGGGAGTAAATTGATGATATCACGAAATTTGTACAAAAATGTACTACAAAAACATCTATTCTTCACCAACGTTGTCAAGGATATAGTGCTTGAGACTTGACTTAATGAGAATTGCAGATCCACCGCACGCTCTTCCTCTGTGGACCTTTGTATCATATCAGGTGTAGTCACAAATTTTAAAAAGGCTTCTCGAAGTCAAATGAGTCTCAGAGACTAAGGCCGGGTTTACATCTGTGTGCCAAATGCCACACAAGCGTAAAACAAGCGTAACCAACTAATTTTTAATGAAAAACTATTTGATTCAGATATGTATTTATTAAGTTAAACAGTTTCATAAATAATTAATAGACAATTTTATAGAATTCAAAATGATTGCAAACTTTTTAAATCAATAAATATATGTCTGAATCAAACAGTTTTTCATTAGTAAGGTTTGAAAGGTGACTTAATCCAGAGGGTTCTTAGTTTTAAGAAAAACGGTCTAACCATTTAGAATATATCACATCTTTTCTTGATATATCCGAGGTTTTTAAAATTTTTAATCTTTGTTTCTCTCTGTGAATGCTCACGTGGCAGAAATAGGAAGTAAAAATGAAATTTTTTATGTCCTAGTTTAAACTATGCAAGTCTTTTTGCCAAGCTGATATTTTTGTCATTCGTAATGTTAAATAAATTCAGTGAAGTGCGACTTTGACCCGCGCACGAAGGGTTCCGTACGGGCACGAGATATGTAATTCAATACGAACAATATAAACTATAGTTTTGGGATTTTTTCGTTTTTGGGTTTTTTCGGTTTTAAGCGTTTTTTTAGTTTGGGGGTTTTTTGAATTTATTGCCGCTTTCTGAGTTTTGGCACTTTTTTCACGTTTGGCGATTTTTTTTTTGGTTTTTGAAGTTTTTTTAACTTGGGCAATTTTTATTATTTGGCGTTTTTTTATTTTGGCGATTTTTTTATTTTGGCGTTTTTTTTTAATTTTGGCGTTTTTTATATATAGGTGATTTTTTTTCGGTGTTGGCGATTTTTTTTAGTTTTGGCACTTGTTTTTCGTTTTGAGGATTTTTTTCGGTTTTTGGCGTTTATTTTAAGTTTTGGCGATTTTTTCGTTTTGGCGATTTTTTTTTAGTTTTTGGCGATTTTTTTTTCATTTTGGCGATTTTGTTTTTCAAATAAACAATTATTTTGGTTCTGGCGCATTTTTCGCGTTTTGGCGATTTCTTTCGGTTTTTGACGTTTTGTTCATATTGGAGATTTTTTTCATTTAAACGATTTTTTCGAATTTGGCAATTTATTTTAGTGCTAGAATTTTTTTTTAGTTTTGGCGATTTTTTTTTAATTTTTGGCGATTTTTTTCATGTTTTGGCGATTTTTTTCGGTTTAGCGATTTTATAATTTTCGGATTTTTTAGTTTTACCGTTTTTGAAAATTTCAAGAGTTTACCTCTTACGGTCTGCAAGATATAGCAATTTGTCAAAATTACATAGTCGAAATTGCTGCATTAACTGATGGACCACCCTTTAATTTAAATTTTTTAATATTTTAATGTTTATTGTTGTAGTCTATATAAAAATACACTAATTTTACAAATTTCAAGTGTCAATATACATATGTACATACAATTGTATGTATATTACATGAGATTTTAACATTATTCGTCGCTCGTTTTGGAGCACTCTTTAATTTCTAATTCTTATGTATTTGGTGTTGTAGTGGCCAAGGTTCTACATACTCTGTCCAAATTTCAGGTCCGTAGCTCTTACGGTTGCTGAGAAAATACCGTGTGACGGACAGACGGACAGCGTAGTGAAAACAATAGGGTACCTTTTTTCACCTTTGGTGTACGGAACCCTAAAAAAGCATACATACATGCACAAATATATGCATAAATGATATGACCTGAAAAATAAGATTGGCATTGTGTGAACGACGGTGAAAGTTCAAAGAAGAAAAAGTGATAAGCTTAGCAATAAGACTTGACTAGTGTTAACACCAGGGTGTCAGACTTTTTCCGAACTATTTCGCCAAATTTATTCTAAAAATCGTCAAAAGTCGCTTAAATCATTTTCATGTAGTTTTTCTTAATATATATTTGATAATAAATTAGTTTTTATATTCCAATTTTTTTAATATAATTTTTTATACAATAATCGTCTACAAATTTATCAGAAAATCGCCAAAGCAGAAATAAAATGGCCAAAAATTAATTCATGAAAAATTTTTACATCCAAATTCGAAACACATTAATTACCATAATTAATATAAGAAAAATCATAAAAACCCAATTGTTTTAATTTCTAGCAGATGAGTTTTGGTAGTATTTATTTAATATACTCTTTCGACAAACTAATTTCAAGAATTACAAAAATTTTGAAGTTCACTGTTGTTAAAAATTAAATAAAAATTTACTTATCACCTGAAAAATCGCCATGTCGCTAAACATTTTGAAAATCGCCATATATGACAGCCCTGATGTGAACTGAGACTATACAAAATTATCATGTTTCTTATTCAGTGTTCAATTTCCAATTGAGTTTTATATATTTTATTCCTCTTTCATTGTATAAATTTTTTGACGCATTTTTAGGCGTAATATAAGGTTTGTTCGTAAATGCATAACTGCGTTGCAAATGAAAATTTAACTGTTCTAAACTGGTTCACTGAAGTAGATAACGCATAAATAAATGTCAAATATGTTGTACAAACATGATTACTACTAAAACGGATTATCAGCGAACTTGTATTGCATTTTAAATAAAAGTTTGCACGTATGATGCAGAGCAGAGATGCATTTACGAACACACCCATATTCTGTGTCTATTTTATTAGTTTTATTTTCAAAATTACCTTTTTTTGAAGTAATTTGCTGATGAAAGTTGCTGTCCATGGTTTATTAATTTTATTATAAATCTATAAAACATATACATAGCACAGAAATCGGTATCTTTCTAGCAAAAAATTTTACATTACCATGAGAACTACTTGTCATATCATGACTTTTCTGATTACTAAATTTCATTACTCCCTTACAAATCACTTTATATAAAATTTAAAGAAATTATGTAGAAGTTGATTGATGAGAAAAATAATTATCTCAGTTTTCATAGACTACATGAATATTTTGCCAAATAAAAAAATATAAGTAGTTCTCAAGAATCGATTATTTTAGTCTCACGCCTTGTTAAAATCATCAAGTTGGTGATCCAGGAAAAGCGATTCAAAAGCTATAACCTTTTTTGCAATTTTCTTCTGGGGGATTAAAGGTTTATATAAATTTAAGTTTTTGTAAATTTAGTTTTACAAAATCGGAGTAGTTATTTTTGAGTTATGGCAACGTGAGTTGAGAAATTTTTCAAAATATTGACAATTTTATTTAAAACTCATTCAAAAAAAATATACGTAGAATTGAAAAATTTAAAAATTTTTGTTCTAATATAGTGCTCATTCAAGCCCTTTTTTGCTGGTGACCTGTGTTATTGTCTCAGAAAAATCTGTCGGAAGAAGATGCAGATTTCTTTTACTGTGTATGTCACGAGCTTAATTATATTACCAATTACTAAAAATTTAATTTAATTGGCATTCCCGAACTTACTCGCGTCTCACAATAATTGGGAGTTTTTATTTTCGATTATTGTGATGTTTGTAAACCAATAAAATTTTTGGAACTTATCAAAAGTTATCATTTTATTTTAGCCCATCTACGGAAGGAAGAAACCACCACGCATCCCTAAAATTGGAGCCAAATTTGATAATGCACAGTGAAATATTCATGACTTGAATACATGTTTGAAGTTATCATCACTATTTGGGACGTTAGCTTAAGTTAATTGTAAATTACAGTATCGCTCGTTTACTTGGAAAACGTCATATATCCAAAAACTAGTTCTTTGAGTTAATACTGCAGAATTATTCACCACATCGTTATTCAAATTGTTTAAAAAACTCATACATATATCTTGTATACTCGAGTCCTCAGAGAAAAATAATATTTTGTTTATCCATTAACTTGTATGTAAATTAAAAACTTTGAACTTTTTTCTGTAAAATTATGACGGTATTTAAGTAAATGAGCGATGTTTTTTCATTGTCTTGTAATAAATTTCAAATGCATACGTACGTATATTCCCTCTGTGAATTACTATTTAATAAATGATAACTTATATATGTATTTATTATAAACTAAATATAAAACAAATAAGTACATAAAGGTTTTCGATTTAAAATCAGATGAGATCACCCACACTAAAGGTATTTTTAAAATTTTTGTTCCAAACAATTGAATTGTATCTAGAACGGTATGTGTATTCTTTTGTATAAGAAGCCGATTGAAGTTCGGCATTCTGGTTCCACTTTGGCTAGCAACGATCTATAATGTAGCAGATTGGTTAAAATCTGCCGCCAATATTTATTGAAAGCTTAGTCGCCGCCACTGGGCGACTAATCTTGCGAAACTTTTCCATTGCTTCAAATTTTTTTTTAAATATTTCGTTACAACATTTGCTTCAGGAGACTGCGATCCGCCGATTGTGGTTTCATCATAACCGAAAATATATTTGGGAACCTGCAGCCGGCTTTAGCATTACGATTTCATTTCAAACCGAACCCATTTCTATCACATACATACATACTTTTGTTCTGCACAGATATACCTGTTTGTACCAGTTTTAAGTTTGTTTGTTCTGGTAGGTACAGATGCATATGTATGGTATTCAGCGTTGCTGTTGCTAGTCATGTTTAAGACTCGATTGTTTTCTAGACTCAAGTCTGAGTTTATGGCAGAGAGAGGAAAGAAGAAAGAGGAGGGGTATTGGTTTGCTTATACCGATAACTTATGACTAGTAACAGTTACGCTGAATAACATATCGATAGCTTAATATAAGAAAGGCCGAACTCAAATTTTCAGTATTTTATAGGAGAAGAAAAACACTGAAGAGAAACTAAAGCATTTACATGAAGAAATAATTTTTTAAGTCGCCATAAGTCCTTGATTTTGAATTGTAACTTACTAAGATCTTTAAGAATGGTGCAATTATACGGTGTCTTCAAGAAAACGTTAAAAACGCGATTTTGAGAAAAATCGAGATACGCCCTTTTCATACTAGGCCATCGATATGTATCTGCACATACCAGAACCAAAAAACATAAAACTGTTATAAACAGGTATATCTGTGCAGACCTATAATACATACCTTTAATTTCAGGATAAACTACGGTGGTGCGAAATAAGACCCCACGAAATAAGGCCCCAAAGAGCAAAATTAAAAATGACTCCAATCATAAGGTCATTTTGCATTATGAAATAAAATTCCAACACTTCTTCGCGCGATTTTTAAAATAAATACATTTCTTCTGTATATTCTGTAGTTAAAGTTCAAGTTTTACTTGAAATAAAAATGGAATTTCAATTATATACGAAAAGAAATACAAAATCTATTTTATTATAATTGTGTAGTGTACCACATTTATAGTAATGCATTGTAATAGAAATTATTTGCATTGCTTTAATAGCAGTTCAATGCACAATGCTGAATGGAATAATTTGAGTGACATTCTTTTGGGTCACAATTTAATTTCTTATTACCAAATCCCCTGTTTTTGATTGGTTAATAAAATAATTCTTACTATTTTCATACCGAACAAAGAAACAAAACATAATTGTAAATATTACACGTGGGTTAGAAAGGCTAATTTAGATTTTTTTAAATAGTATATAAGCAGAATTAATTGTTGAATAAAATCAGATTTTAATTTAAAAGCGCAATCCGGCAACAACTTGCCTAGTTTATAAATTGATTTCTCACTTTTTCTGGCAGTTCCTTTGAACGCCTACTTACAAGCTGGACCCCCCGTATAGCTGGTTAACAATAATAATTGGCCTATAGGCCTTCACAAACACACTACGATTACAAATCCTTTTAAACATTACATGGTGATCCTCCTTTCAACCTTTACATGGCGATCCTGCGAAAAACTAAAACTTGAAACTACTGCAATCACTATTCTGAGACTACTACTACTACTACTACTACTACATAGCAAGACTAATCCACTGACAATAAACCAGATCATCCCAACTTTTAAAAGCAACATAACATCCATGTCAGAAAAAATAGACGAAATTTTTTCACGCTAGGAAAAATACATAGAAGACAAATACAAATAAACAGAATACAAACCTTCACTAACACCAATAGCAGCACCAATATACACACCAACAGCTCTTAATGCTGGCCTAAATCCCTTCAGCATAGAAGAATACAGGAGAACACAACAAATCAATAAGAAACCAAAGAAAGAAAAATTAATAGTACAAAAGAAGAAGCGAGGAGGAAAACAAATCCAAAAACGTAAAGAAATAGTAGTACTCTACCACAAGTTAAATATTGGTACTCACCAAAAAGAAAAAATCATAAAAAAACAAATTACATTACAAAAAAAATTATACTTCTTAAATAAAGTTTTGAAAACTTATATAAAATTTAAATAATATTAAGGACACATAGAAAAATGGTAGAACTTAAACATAAACAGAACTCTTTGCCTGTGTTAGAAGAAAATCATCAAAAACAGCAAACCCAAACGCTAATGTTATTAATAATGTAGAAATTATAGACCACACTAGACAAATAGACTCAGTATGGATTCTTATGTTAATATTAGTTATATTAAGCGCATAGAACATATTAATTAAATTATATATCTTACAAAAAAGGTCTCTGAGAAAAAAGTATGCTCGCTGTAGATTTTAGATAAAATTTAATTTTAAAAGAAAACAAAAATTTAATAAACATATATCAATGGAATGGCAAAATATTGTTAGTAAAATAAGATTGATAAAATAAAATTCTGATAAGTCCTATAAATGCTTAAACAATGATAGAGTTTCAAAAGTCGAGACAATTGAAAAACATATACAAAATTTAATAAACAAATTCGAAGAAATAAGAGTAATATTAAATGTAAACTATAATCGACTAACAAGTCCACACAAAGTCGCATCCGACGGGGTTTTCCTAGATAAAAGAGATAAACTTACAAAAATATCAGCAAGAAAAGGATTAGAATTAGAAATACCTAGCTCTCTACATCAACAAATAATTATAAAAATTTCCAAAAATCCAGATATGACAAACTGTACTGTACAATAAATCGCATTAATGACAATGCACGCTTCAGAACTTCCATCAATTGCAAGATTAATTCTCATCTAGTCTGGTAGAAAAGAAGAACTTAACTCATTCATAGCCAATTTGGAATTGATTCAAGAAACCCTAGATGATACAAAGAAACCCAATTTCTTTCAGTTCATTTTTAAAACAAGATTAGATCAAAAAGTACAAAAAGAAAAAAACAAACTAGAATAACAAACAATTTAGAAGAATTGATCAATGAACTAAAGATAATTTATAAGACAAAACAAACACCAAATAGAATCCTAAATGACTTAAATGCTATAAAACAACAAGGTGACAATGCAAAATTTCCGAAAAAATTTAAAGTCTAGTATCTGAATTAAACGAATTACAAATATCAAGCATAGGTGAAGAAAACAGAAATGGAATAATACAATCAAACGGTGTAATTGCATTTAACGCATTTAAAAATGGATTAGCCAAGAGAGAAATAATCAAAACAATAGAAGCAAGCAGAGTAAAACATTTGCAGAAGCTTTAGAAATTGCAGAAAAATCTAACACTTCAAGTGCCCATGCACATATTATGTATCAGAGAGTAAGATTTAATAATAATAATAGAAATCAGAATAGAAATAATAGAAGTTTTAACAACACAAATCCCATGAATAACCATAATAATAACAGAAACAATAATTTTGTTAACTTCAGAAATAAAAATTTTAGTAGAGGAAACAACTTTGATGATAATAGAAACAATAAAAATTTTAATAGAAACAATAATCCCAACACTAGAAATAACACCTTCAATAGAATTAGAAACAATATTAATTTTGGTAGAGATAGGCAAAATAACACATACAGAATTAACAACAACAGACATATACACACCATATAAGATTTGGGAAACTTACTAGGCTTGGAATACAGCGGTATTCCGGACAGCCAAATTTTAAAATACAAAAAGTATCTGATAATAACACAAATTTCATAATTACTAAGTACAAAAATAAAACTTTCACATTTCTTAATGACACAGGAGCTGACATATCACTTTGTCGAATGCAAAATGAATTCCAATATGAATTTTAAACGAAGAAAAAATATACAACAGGCATTACTACAGAAGAAATCCATTCAGTAAGTACAATAGAAATATAACTAAATTTATCAAATGAAATATAATTACACCCATTTCATATAGTAGATTCAGACTTTCCCATAGAAACAGACGGAATAATAAATAGAGACTTCCATAGGAAATATCTTTGCAAAACAGATTACGAAACATTCACAATTTCAATATTTACAAATAATACAACTAAAAATCATTTACGTCACTACAAATAAAAATACCACCAAGAACAGAAATAATACACGAATTAAAATTAAACTTAACAGAAGATAGCGTAATTTTTAATAATGAATTAAAGACAGGCGTATTTTTAAGTAATTCAATAGCACCCAAAAACGGCATGACTGATTCGAAAATATTAAACTCAACAAATGATGAAGTAACTTTAAAAGACATCAAACTCTAAACTGACCCACTTAAAAACTATGAAATATTGAATGACAATAATGTTAATAACCCTCAACGTTTTGTGCAAATACTAAATGACTTGGAAATATATAATAATGACACTTATGCAAAAACAGAATTAATAAACATTTTTAGGAAATATCAAAATGTTTTTCAACTCGAAAACGAAAAATTAAGCGAACAAGTACAAACAATGCTTGATGATGACATAATAGAACCATCAATTAGCCCATATAATGCTGCACTCGTCTTGGTAGCAAAGAAGAACACGGAAGACAAAAAGAAACTAGAGACTAGTAGTAGACTCTAGAAAGCTGAACGACAAAATTGTAAGTGATAAATTTCCACTAACTAGATATTTTGGACAAACTTGGTAGACCCAAATGGTTTTCCACACTAGACATGACAAGCTCATTTCATCAGATTGAATTAAAAGAAGAATATAGACCACTTACAATATTTTCAAATTCAATATTTATTCAAAAGACTCCCTTTCGAACTAAAAATTTCTTCAAACAGCATTCAACGAATGCTAACAATAGCACTTTCCAGACTAGAACCCGAGTCATTTCTTTATGTAGATGACATGTAGGTTAAACCATCACAACCAAAATTTAATAAAAGTACTGGACAGACGTCAAAAGAACAATCTAAAACTTAATTTAAAAAAATTTTGTTTTTTAAGACCAGAAGTAATTTACTTGGGACATTTAATAACGAAAGACGGTGTAAAGACAGGCATATCCAAATATGAAACAATTTAAAATAACCCAATACCTAAAAACACAGATGAAGTAAGACGATTCATTGCATTTTGCAATTATTACAGAAAATTCATACCTAATTTTGCTGACATTGTTAAAGACTTAAACGCACTTTAGAAGAAATCGACAGAATTCAAATAGATAGAACAATGCCAACATTCCTTCGAAACACTAAAAGAAAAACTAATCAACCCACCTTTATTACAATACCCAAATTTTGAAAGGCCTTTTATACTAACAACCGGCGCTTCAAACTTCGCGTTAAGTGCTGTATTATCACAAGGAGCAATAGGACAAGACTTGCCAATTTCATATGCAAGTAAAGCATTACAAAAACATGACATGAAAAAACCAGTCATTGAAAAAGAACTATTAGCAATGTACTGGGAATAAATTATTTTAAACCATATCTAAATGGAAGACAGACCTTTAATTTCACTCTTTTCACATAAGAATCCTTCATCTAAAATGGCAAGAATTAGACTACATTTAAGTGATTATGATTTTACAATTGTTTATAGAAAGAGAAATGAACACTAATGCTGATGCACTTTCAAGAATAAAAATTTTTATTTAAATACCATTAGAAAACTATGAAAAAGAAAGAAAATTACTAGTAACTACAAGGGCAATGAAAAATAAAACGAATGAGGCAAATATAAAAGAAAACAATGGGGCAACCAACAATATCATAAATGAAAATAATGAGCTCACAACAGAAAGAAATATGGAAAAATATGATTCTCAGAAGTCTGATCAACTTATGCATATCCATTAATGACGTCTAAAATATGAAGAAATTGAAATTTAACAAGCTTGAAAATAAAAAAGTAAAAGATATATTTGTTGAAAATAATATTGTGCACAGTGGACGTAATGATAATTCATCGAAACCAGATTCGAATATAAAGAAATTGCGTACCAAAAACATGAATATAGGTTGTAACGATAATTCATCGAAACCAGATTCGATTATGAAGAAGTTACATATCTAAATATTTTTTTTAAATACATTTATTTATTGTATCTTCAAATATGAACTAACAATTAGTATTCAAATCTTAAATCTAAAATATAAGTATTAGGCCCGACCACTGTCGGACATAAACTTAGTGATAGTTATAAATAATACATAATAGAGATAATCCAAAAAAAAAGAAAAAATATATATATTTTCAAGAAATCCCATCTGGAGTGTTGAGTATAAGAGCCCTTGTGTCCTTCTTTTTTAGGTGGATGTTACCAGTAAAATTCAAGATGTTACGAGCAAGCAGATTAGGATGTGACTCGAGTTTTGTTAAATATTTGCCTGCGTATTTTGCAATTTCTTAAATCACTAGTGACGTACTCAAATCACGATGTATATTTGAGTTTTTGATGTACCATGGAGCCGATGTTATCAAACGTAAAATTTTGTTTTGCCTACGTTGGATTTTCTCGAAACTAGAAGCTGAAGCAGTACCCCATAACTGAATTCTGTAGCACCATATTGGCTTCGACTTGTATAGTAAAAGTTTGCAGTCTAGGCTGAGTGGTGAATTTCTACCAATCAGCCAATATATCTGAGTTAGTTTAAGTTTCATTTGTATTAGCTTTGAGTCAATATGGTGTTTCCATGTAAGTCGTTGATCAAGGTGTATACCAAGGTACTTTACATGTAAATGTTGAGGAACAACTTGATTGTTGATTTGAATTGGGGAACAAGTATCTCTTCGCAGTGTAAATGTTACCTGAACACACTTTTGCTCGTTTAAATTAAGTCTCCATAATTTTAACCATAGTTCCAGTTGTGTAATATGTTCTTGTAGATATCGGGAAGCCTCGTGAAGGATTTCGTGCATACTTAGGCAAGCTGTCTCATCGCAAACGTAGATGTATGGATATTACTGCTCAAAGGCATATCACAATTAAAAATCAAATACAAAACTGGATCCAGTATGTTCCCCTCTGGCACACCGGCTGATACAGATTCGGGCACACTCATGAATTCTCCTTCCACAACCGTGAACTTCCGGGTATTAATGTAACTTTCTAATAAATTCAGAAAATTTATTGGTAGATATGATTTTAATTTTAAAAATTAGGCCTTCATGCCACACTTTATCAAATGCCTGCGAAACGTCAATAAACAGTGCAGAATAGTATTTCTTATCTTCAAATGTTCTTCTTATACATTGAACCAATCTATGCGTTTGTTCAATTGTGCTATGCTGACTTTTAAAACCAAATTGATGGTCTGGGATGCACTCACTACCAGAATTGGGGACAATTTTGACATGAGCAGTTTTTCGAAAAGTTTTGACATTGTTGATAGCAGACTTATTGGCCTGTATGATTTTGCCTTGGTGAGATATTTGCCCGGCTTTGGAATCATTTTAGCTTTGGCAAGTTTCCATCTGTGGGGATAATACTCTAGTCGTAAAATGGCATTAAAAATTAATAACATAATTCTAAGTGCATTACGAGGCAATTTTATTAGCATCTGGTTACTAATTCCATTCTTCAGGTTGAGTCTAGCACTTAGATTTTGTACATCACACATTTTAAATTTTAAGCGCCGAGGTACCCCCTCGCAACTACACTCGGAAAATCAACAACACCAGTAGATGTGTTTTGGGTAAATACGGACTTTAAATGCTTTGCACATAAGTTACCTTTTTCAATATCACTCCTGGCCCAAACTCCGGTAGAAGTGCGCAGAGGTGGTTTAAACTCAACGGGTGTTTTAATTCTTTTCGCAGCGCGCCACAAAGAGTAATTAGATGCTGGTGTGACATCGAGATTTTCCAAATAGTTTTTAAGAGATGCAGTTTTTTCATATGCACCCAGCTCTTGGAGTCTTTTAATGCACTCTTTAAATCTAATTTTATTTTGGGGTGATCTGTGCTGTTGCCATTCTTTTCTACCTCTTCTTTTTTCACATACGAGATGTTCAATATCTGTAGATTATATTTTACTAAACCCAATCTGCGGATGGGAGAAAGTAGGATGTTCAGCAGCCTGCTTAATATTTTCGTTAAGATTTGCAATATTAAATTCAACATCATCATGAGTTCTTACCTTAATGTTTTCAGTGCAATGCAATCGGACGATAGATCTAGGGAAGCTTCAAAGTGAATTAGTTCCCTAGAAATATTTTTCATGACGCCAAAATCTATAACATCCGGAATTTTATGTATGTCAGTAGGCCAGTAAGTGGGCTCCCCACTCGAAATGACGTCCAAGCCCATTTTGAAATTGTGTTGAACAACGCTCGTCCTCTAGGTGTGATAAGACCCGAACCCCAGAAAGTATGTTTTGCATTATTGTCGCCAGCTGCTACGAAACAAGGGCCAAGAAATTTGTAGAAATCCTCATATTGATCCCGAGTAATTGCGAATCTAGGAGGGGAGTAAATTGATGATATGACGAAATTTGTGCAAAAAATATTCGTTGCTTGTATATGTTTTTCATAAATGTTATCAAGGATATAGTGCTTGAGTCTTGACTTTATTAAAATTGCTGATCCCCCGCAAGCTCTTCCTCTTGGGACCTTTGAATCATATAAAAAATAGCCAGTAATTTTGAATAGACTTCTAGAAGTCAAATGATGAGTCTTTAACGTGTTCATGGCTTGTTAACTAATGCTTGAAGCAGTGTAGACTGCAATAGTAGCTTGAAGGCGACTAAAATTAAAGTTTGAGTTCGCATACGTTGAATTATTTTGAGGTGGAATATTTTGTGTGGGAATAGAACTAGTCTTAGCTGCATCGGCATACGATACACGTGAAGTAACAGGTTTGCTCATTTGAGCAAAAGTGGCGGAGTAAGAGTTTGCTGTTTGTGCTGGAGCTAATTTAGATTTCTGCCCCATAGTATGTTTAATGAAAGAATATACAGGGCATCCTCTGTAGTTACCGATGTGATTACCTCCACAATTACTACATTATTTTTCTGCTAGAGCTTTAGGTTTAGTACAACCAGCAGTAGGGATGAAACGATACCACTAAGGTATCGATACTTTTACTTAATACGGCATCGGTTCAGAAGTATCGATACATACTCAGTATCGAATAAAAAGCATCGATACTTACTTGTATCGGTCAAGCTTTTCGCATGATTTAAAGTAGTGAAAACAAAATTAAATACCCACTAAAGCAAATGCTCCTAATTCGTAAAGAATTCTTAACGACTAGTCGACAAAATCTTCTGATTTCGGAAGCGATTAATTTAAGAAAAAACTAATTGTTTAAATTTCTTGTAGACGAGTTTTGGTAGAATTTATTTATGAAAATACTCCTTCAACAAACTAATTTTCCTGAATAACAAAAATTTTATAGTTCAATTTTGTTAAAAAGATAGCTATAAAAATTGCCAATAAAATCATTTTTAGGCAGCAAAATCGACATTTCGCCAAATCTAAAACTTAGACCCCAAACAAAGTGGAAAAATTGCCACTTTTGGGCTGGACTGGAGCATGAGATATAGCCGAGATGACATTTTAAATGTTTGTGCAAATTCGTTATGTTCCCGCAATAATGCACGCTTTTAAAATAATATTTGCAGATCGCAAATTTTATCGTCTTCTTTTACAAAAAGTTTGATTTATATAATATATATTCCAGATATAAGTTTACATTTAACACGAACAAATCAAATTGTGTTAAACTGGCGTCATCTTCAACTTTTCTATAGCCAATAAGGAGTGAGTATATTTTACCGATACGAGTACTTTTTACCGATACCTACTTGGTACTCGGTAGTAGAGTATCGATACCAAAAGTACTTGGTTTCTAAGAAAAAGTATCGAGTATTTACTTGTATTTACTCGTATCGTTTCATCCCTAACCAGCAGTACCGTGCTGCAATTCAAGGTAGATAACACAAACTGAAGGTAACTTGCAGTCAATTTTTGTGTGACTGTACGGGTCCAGAACGCTTGTGTGGATGAGTGTTGTTGTTTTTAAATTTTATATCGTTTGGCTCAAGTTCGACGCGAAGTAGAGGTTGAGGAATCTTCTCCCTATTTATTATGTTAGATACATTTTTTACATTAAATCCCTCGAGGACGAGTGTATCTTTTATTTTTTCGGGAGCAACATAGGAATCTATGCCCTTCAATACGATCTACAGGCCTTTAGCACACTTTAGCTGATATGTGTAGAAACTTTTTTTTACTTTTTTCAAATTCAGTAATCATTTTGCGAAAATCTTTTTCTTCGTAAATTTGAATTTTGGTTTAATCAATGTAACCACCTAAAATATGAATAATGAAATTAATAAGCTAGCAAGATTCAGCGATAACTCACCGAAACTACATTCGATTCTGATGTAACTGATATCTAAAATAAATAAAGAAAATATAAAAGAATTAGCGCTATATACAAGTACAAGTGGCGCTATATACAAGCGCTATATATAAGTATATACAAAAGAAGAAATAAAAGAAGCATATGCCAAGATAAAGATAAATAACAAAAGTCCTCAACTAAAAATATAAATATACAATGCCACAAGAAACATAACAGATGAAATATTGCAATACAAACTAATTGACGAATACCACAAGTCATATACGCAGGCCACTTAGGAGTTAGAAAAACTATCATCAAATTAAAACAAAAATATATTTGGAAAACAATGTCAAAAATGGTAAAGAAATTTTTGTCATAGTGTGACAAATGTACGAAAAATAAACAAACAAAACATTTTAACCATGCAGTGCGAACTGACAAAGCTAACCCAATGCCGACAAAAGATGCACTTACAACAGCTAAAGCACTTTTTGAACAATTTATTTCAAAATACGGACAATTTAAAGTACTTAAGTCAGACAGAGGCACAGAATTTAAAAATGAAATAATGAGTAACCTATGTTCATTATTAGGGATAAAACTTTCAACACCTTATCATCATGAAACACTATTTCTATTAATAACCGCAAGTGATTATGAGTGGGATAAGTGGATACCCTATTTTACTTATGTCTATAACACGGCGCCGCACATTGACACAGGCTACTCGCCATAAGAATTAGTTACGGAAAATTACCATCCCTACCATCTGACATTGTAGACAACAATACAAAATTTTATAATTATGATGACTACGCACAAGAACTACGACTTAAATTATAATTTACACTAAAAAGAGCTAGAGACTTGAAAACAGGCGTAATCTATAGATAGGAGATTTAGTACTAGTTAAAGTAGAAAATAGAAAGAAAATCAGAGTCCATATAAGGGACCTTATAAAATAACACTGCGTTACAAAAACGAACTTTTTTTCTGTCCTATTAACCAAATATACTTTTTCGGAAAGGGGGGAAAAATAAAAATACACGTGTATCGGCAATTTTCATGTACACGTCGGAATTTTTTTGTATAAAATATAAAGCTCGTACTTTGGATAAGTTTTTAACCCTTTTTCCGTGATCCAATCGAGCTGAGTTTTTGTAGGCAGATTCGTGGAAATGTCTGTATCATGTCAAATTTAAAAAAAAATTGATTTTTATCAATTCTCAGATTTTTTAGAATTTTTTTTTCTCTTTTTTCAGCATAACTTGCAGGGACTCCAAATTTTTAAATTTTTACATTACGTGTACATGAAAATCGCCGATACACGTGTATTTTTATTTTTTCTCCCCTTTCCGAAAAATTATATTTGGTTAATAGGACAGAATGTGTGTAACGCGCTGTAATAAGTAGAAACGGTGTAAACACCACAATAGAATATGAAGGAAAAACAAAAGAAATACACAACAATAATTTGAAACCCTACAAAACTTTATAAATACAAATTCTAGGATAATTATATACATACATACATGTGGGAAAATATGATTGAAACACTTTTTTGTTTGGTTTCTGTTTTATTTATATATTCCACTATTTAATGGATATTTATTTTTTTAAGTAATTTAAAAATTCATGGTATTAATTTAATTATTTTATTAAATAAATGTAACAAAAATTAGGGTCAAAAATGTCTGTACGGGCAACTTGTTTTTACAACTTTCAACTTTTTATCCTCCTCTGTCTTTTATAGCAAACTTTCTACTTTTAATATCTTTCAATAACTAACTGCCTTCGTCTTTTTCTCCTTTTCAATTACCTATTGTCCTTCTTTTCTTATTGTACGTGCTGTAATAATTGGTACGTCAGTGTTGCATTATCTTGTATGTCAGTGTTATAATTAATATGTCTGTCCGTTAAATACTGCGCTCCCAAGAAGAAATGTCCTCTTCATCTTCAACTTCCGCATAACGCCATAATTTCATGTGATCGTTGCTTGTGGATGTACAATTAGGACCTTCAAATGACGCTGCTTTTTTTACTTCATATCGCCCATTCCGCTTTACTTTCGTGATTTTGTATGGACCTAAATATTCGTTGGCCAATTTTCTTCCGGCAACAAATTGTGTTCTTATTATGGCTACCAAATCAGCGACTTTATATATAACGTTTTGCTTTCTCTTTCGGTCGAAATTTTTCTTGTATTGGGATTGCACCTTCATTATTTGCTGCTTTACTTCCTTTCTTAGCTCATCTCATTCTTTATCATTCTTTTCAACCGCCTTGACGATGTCACTGCTACTATGTGTTTTCATCTTTACACCAAATAAAACTTCAAATGGTGATCGGCCTGCATATCTGCGATAGCTGCTGTTAATAGCTTTTTGTACATTTCCTACGTATTTATACCATTGCTATGGTTTTTCGGACAAGAGTTTGGAAATCACCGACAGTATTGTTCTATTTACTCGTTCTATCTGTCCGTTGCCTCTTGGTACACCTGCTGTTCTTGTAATATGCTCTATATTTTTACTTTTACAAAAGTCTTCAAATGGTGTTTTATGAATACCGGCCCTTTATCACTCGAGTTTATTTATTACTTCATTTACTCCTGTACTTTTTGTTGGGAATAGCCACACGTACTTACTGAAACCATCTACCATCGCAAAAATATGTTTATACATCTTAGATGTAGCATCCATTGGTTTTAAATGGTCAATGTGAATTGTGGACAGCGGATGATACCCTCTATCAATGCATTGTAAAAAGCCTTCTAGCCTTTTTTGCTTTTCTTTAAAAAGGATACACTTTTCACAATTTTTTATAACTTTGTTTACTTTATTTTCTAATGGTGGGATAAAATAATGCTCCTTTATTTGATGTATCGTTTTAACTGTACCAAAATGACTGTTCTCGTGTGCTTTGGTTATAATTTATCTTTCCATACGTCGTGGAACAACGAAAACTTCATGCCCATCAATTTCTTCACATAGAATACCACCTATCAGTTTGTAATTATCGTAAGGACGAATTTTTAAAATTTCCATTATTGTTTTTAAGTTGTCATTAGTGTTTGTGCTTTTTGTAAGCCACATTTTAGTTCAGATTCAATGCTAACAATGTTAATTGAATATCTGTTAAGCGCATCGACATGCTTAATACGTTGTCCTTTTCGATGCCTTAGATTATAATTAAAATCTTGCATGAACATTACATATCTGGATATAGAAGGTAATAAGTCGTCTTTGTTGTGTATTTGTTGAAATGACAAACAATCTGTAACGAGGTCAAACTTAATCCCTAAGACATAGTGGCGTAACTTCTTCATCGCGAGACATACAGATTTTATTTCTAAGTGGAAACTGTGCAGGGTTGCCTCAGGATCCGTTGTTTTTTTGCTATAAAAATAAACTGGATGCCACTGTTCATAAAATTATTGCATTAAGATAGCGCCAAACCCATACTTTGATGCATCTGTAAGTAAATTGGTCTTTGACTTGTTAATACGTTTTTTTAATGTATTGATTGCCTTTACAGCATGCTCATTCAAAGAAAATTCTACGAATTTTTTTAAAGATTTGTTAGCGGTCCGACGATTATTGAACAGTTTTGTATAAATTTGAGAAAAAATCCCGTAAGTCCAAGAAATTATTGAATACCCTTTATATTATGAGGCACAGAAAAATTTTTACTACTTTTATTTTCTCTTCGTTTGGCTTAATAGAACCGTTTTCAATAAGAAAGCCCAAAAACTCGACACAGTTTTGTAAAAATTAAAATTTTTTCCAATTAATTAACAAATTATTTTGGGCCGCAACATTAATAACCTTTTCTAAAATTTTCTTACCTGTTTTGTTGTCTTCAGAGTATAATATTATATCGTCCATATACATTTGTATGTATATATGCTGGAGAATTACAAAACCCGAAAGGTGCATAATTAAACTCGAAGATTCCTCGTTTGGTAACAAAAGCCGTAAATTGTTTGCTATTTTCTTCAATTGCTATGTGCAGGAATGCAATTTTTTATATCCAACACGCTAAAAACAGATGATCCAGCTAAACCATCAATTAATTCTTCCATATTTGGAACTGGAAATCTATCTCTAAGACCAAGTTTGTTGAGTCTTCTATAATCAACACACATTCTTTTTAAGCAGTCTTTTTTATCTGCCAATACTACTCGGCTACAATACTGGGAAGTTGATTTTCTGCTTATTCCATTTCTCAACCATTCTTCCACCTGCTCATTGATTAAATTTGTTCATGTTGTGATAAAAAACTGGGATATGAGTATATTGGATCCTCTTTGTCTAGTAATATTTTCATTGTGATGGGACTTACCGCTTTATGTACTGGTGTATAATTGTTTTTGATTTGTTCAATCTGCTCCACATATTCCACTGGCGCAACTACTTTGGATTCTTTATATACACTTATTTCCATAATTTTTTGTACTTCATTATTTTGTGTGTTTTTCATTATAGAGTGAAACTTGTAACCATTTTCGTCAGACGAATATCGAATTTTGCTTAAAACGTCGTAACCAATCACGATACAATATCAACCGAACTATCTGGTGCAATTGCTAGATTGTGTTCAATACAAAGTCCATCAAATACCGAATTAACTTTGAAAATACGTTTAGGAACCGTTACCGCGTAACCGAAACCCGTAATTTTTCTGGTATATTCCTTTATGTCTACTTTATAATATTTTCGAACAACTGATATATGACTACTTTTGTTGCATTTAAAGCACTTGGGTGCACTTAAGGTACACTCGTTACGCTTATGATCCGGAGATCCACAATTGAAACAGTGAAACGATTTGATGGTATTATGCTTGTTGTTTACTATTTTGTTTCGACTTTTATGTGTTTCTTCACGTCTATGTTTATAAATTCCTTCATATACTTCAAACTGTTCTTGGAGTTCTTTATAATTTTGTGCGCTATACATTTATATTTTCCACTCAGCACTCCCTTTAATACCATCAACGATGTAGCGTGTTATTGATCGCTCATCAACCGCACCTAGCGACCCGATTCGACGCATATTTAACACGTATTCATTAAAATTTTCACCGTTTTTTTGCACGTGGCCGTGAATGAATTTCAGCACTTGTATAATCTTTATGAAATTCTTCCATCAGAAGTTGTTTTAAAGTAGCATAATTACAAACCGTAAGCGACTGTAAAAACAAATCTGCACACTTTTTCATTTTATTTCTGGCAAACACAAACTTCTGTACTTCTGACCAACCGTATACCAGAGCATATTCTTCAAAATTTTTTAACCACATGTCTATTGTCATTTTCGATTCACCATCAAACATTGGGATAGTCTTAAAATTTCACTTTTCAATATTTTTTCTTGATTGTTTTCGTTCTGTAATTAATTTTTTTCTTGTAATAATTTTGTTGCTATTTCTATGTTTTGATCACTTTGGCTTGTTTTTTGTTTTAAATTTTTCTCTTTGAGCTCTTTATTTTTATTTGATATCGTCATTCTGCTTAAATTCTAATTTTCCATATCAAATAAACACAAACACGTATTATGTGATTTTAAACAGTGTTATCTTTGCTATTATTTTTGTGTTCTCTTAAATTTTTGGTTTTTATATTTATCTTTTTCAATCCCTTCTTTCTTTAGTACATGATTTACTGCGTATTAGTGTTGTGCTTATCAGCTGTTTTGAGTTACCGCTCAGCTCACTTTACTGAAGTATTTCATTCAGTTAGCTCAGTTTTTTTGTAGTGAAACATTTTTTCAAGCATAAAGAAACAGCGAAAACTGAAACATAAAAAGTGACATATTTGTTGGTGTGTGTGTCATACATTGCAAAACAAGGCAGATGAAGAATAAAAAATAGATAAAAGTAAAATAGTTTAGTGAGTGGAATTTGTTAATAAATATACATATCTACATATGTATGTATGTACATACATATGTATACTTTTTTATGTATGTACTTGTGCGACACAAAAAATTTGCTGAAAAAGCACAATACTTGTACCGAACTCTTTCATTAGGTCGTTTTAGACACAAACCCACTTAAATTACATAGGTTTGTGTCTAAAACGAGTTGCTGAATAAGTCCACATGTTATTTAAATGGGTTTGATTATAGGTTTGTGTCTAAAACGAGCTACTGAAAGTGTTCGATACAAATGTAGAAACAGCTCAGTACTGAGCTGACAGCGCTCAGTGAATTGAACGGCTCACAGCGCTCAGTTAAGTGAATCGTTCAATTGAACTAGTTCGTTCATGACCTACACAGCTCTACTGCGTATGTAATGTTCAACCGTTATTCTTCTTAAACGAAAGAAACGCTTATTCTTAGATAAATATGAATGTATGTATGTATTTTAAACAATATGTATGTATCATTAGGTTTGCACATGGAATTTTATAATTTCGTTTTCATGGACACCATTAGTATTAAAATATTCATCACTTTTTATTTTTAAAATATCTTTAATTTTTAGTTACAACTATTAAATATATAAAAAATATATATTTTTTGGCTTTGGACGAGCCCCCAAATGTGGGAAAATATGATTGAAATACTTGTTTGTTTGGTTTCTGTTTTATTTATATTGCGAATATCGTTTGAAATATTTGTATTCGTATTCGTATTCGCGAATAGCAAAAATTGACATTCGTTACATAACTAATATGTACATACACATAAAACATAAAATTCATAAGAATAATTTTAAAATAAACTTTAAAAAAACATTAAATACTGATGAAAATTTTATCTTTATTTTATATGTTTGCAAATAATAACAAGAATGACATTACTAAAATTATAACTTAGATTCTAAAACAATTAAACATATTTTATATCAACATTTTAAAATCCTATTACACTTTAATAAAACATTATATACCAAAAGAAATTTATTTAAATTTTATTTTAAGAAAATTTTTATTGATTAAAAACATTTTTATTTTAAGAAAATTATTATTTTCGTTGTACATTCATAGTAAACAGCCTTCTTTACGGAGTGCTTGCATACTAAATAAAAAAATCATATCAAAAAATATCAGGAATACATATTAACAACCTTTATAAATAAGCTTTATTTGCATTGCTAATATTTTTTTACATAGGCGGTATTCGATGTTTATCTTGCGTAAGTGCAAATGCAAAATATCGCTGCCTTTGTTTCAAATCCAACAACAAAATACACACACAATCCAAAAAAACTACGGTATTTTGCATTTGCACTTACGCAAGACAATTTGCATCAAACATCGAATACCGCCGTAGTATAAATAATAAAACCAAAAAAAAAACCGCAAACAAAAAACACAAACAAAGTGCCCTTGAGGAATACTATGTATGAGTACTTCAAAAACATATAATTGTGAAGTGAGTTATAACGGCAGAAATGCCTATGTTACTGTGAGTTCTGAAACTCTCAATGAAAACAACAAAAATAAAAAATCTGATGATAGACTTACTGTGAGTTCTGAAGCTCTTAATAAAATTACAAAATCTGATGATAGAGTTTTGCTAACTGCAAAGCCAATTTTTTGTCAGCTGTCAACTTCGCTTTGTACAATGCCAACTAGTGATTCGTTATCATTATCCTTGCCTAGTACTTCTTCACTTACGCCAGCAATATCATCACAAAAAATGTCGGAATGGACAGATATATAACTGTGGTAAAGCGTGGGAACAGCCCAAATTATTCTAAAATTTCATCTGCTCCAAAGTTATCTAGGGATAATAGCGCATCCTCTACAAATCTTCAAAACCGTTTTAAGATATTGCAAGATGAAAACGACAATCCTGATGTACCCTCGAAAAAAAACCTCCAAACTACCACCATAATATCTAAGAGAGAAAAATTCAAACGCCCTTATTAAAAAACTAATCTCGATCATTACTGACAATAAATTTCACATCATTCCAATAAAACGTGGTAACATTGATGAAACAAAAAATTAAATTTATAAAGAAAATGATTTAGTAACCAAATTTGAAAAAAAATAAAAAAAAGTTTATACACATACCAGCTTAAGAGCATAGATTCTTATGTTGTTCCCGAGGAAATAAAAGATGCACTCTTCCTCCGGGGATTTAAGGTAAAAAATGTATCTAATATAATAAATAGGAACGAGCAGAACTTAGGCCAAATGATATAAAATTAAGAAAAAATTTAAATGATATAAAATTAAGAAAAAATGAGACGCATAATTATCATTTCATTCATCAAAAGGTGAATCAATTATTTAAAAAACAAATAAATCATATTCGTACATAACATTTAGCTTAAGAAATCATATTAAAAACTAATGCATTTAATTATAAAAGAAAAAATAATCCCTCTAACAATAGTTTTCAATACAGTAATATGAACTTTGTTTCTTATTTAGAGAATTTTGTTATTTTCTATAAAATTTATGACTGGATTATACTTTTGATTATTTGATATATTAAATGGAGCCACAATGTATAAAATCATACAAGAATGTTTTTTTTAACAAAATTTTTTTTGTTTTTTAAACGTTGAGGGTACGCATATAAACTTTGCATACCGTATGTATTTTCTAATGGATTTCCAATTTAGCAATTTCCAAGCGTTTTTGATTGCAAAAACGATCTTATGTGAGATATCATGTATGCATACATTCTTATATGGCTCCATATAGAAAATCTTATATTTATATATGGATCCACATATGAAGAGCTTCATAATTAAATTTTCATATATGAGCTCATATGTTATAATACATTTCATATATTAGTTCATATATAATAGTTTTGCCATGTATAATCCCATATATTTCCATACATGAATTCATACATATTCATATATAGTTATATACATTCATATATTAAAAATATATGGACCATATATAATTTTTTTAGCTGGGTACGTAGTTTTTCAACGACATGTAGATGTTTCTAGAAGGAAGAAAAAATTAAGCGGAGGAACATTTTGAGGTTGACGATATATTGCAGAATCAACAATAGTAGATATCAAAAAATGAGAAAAAATTTTCAGGGGTCAAATTGCCAAATATTTTCATGTTGCCTTGCAACATGAAGCTCTATGGCCCTGTTGTAGATGTAGTTTGGAATATTAGTAGTGTGTTTACCATAAGAATCAATGTAAAAGTGCACATCATGCAAAGTGTGACCGTATGGGATCGTTGTGTTATTTTCCTTCATCACGATTATTTTTAAGGGAAGATAATTTATTAAATAATTATTTAAAATTTTGTTGAGGGCAATTTTTTTAAAATTTCGTACGTTTATTTAATCTTTTTCTATTTTATGCACTTACAACTGATATATTTCTCTATATTTATGATTTGAACGGCAAAAATTAAATAAATATACTTAATAGTAACAAACCAAAAAAGTTTGTCTTAAGTAGAACAAAAATAAGCAAATTAACTAACATGTGCATAATTAGTAAAGAATAAACGACAATGGTAAGTCTTTTGTAAATTAGAGATGGTAAATTTGAGCTTTCATTACAAAACACGTTTCAGCAAAATTTAAATACGATGAATCAAAACAATTCACGTATTCCATTTGCAAGAAAGTTTCGTATATAGGGCAGAAATTTACATCATCTGACACCACACACAGTGGACCAACACAAAAGAACGCTGATGATGAAGGTTTAGTGGCCTTCGAAAACGGCTGGCTGTTCCGTTCAACTATGTGTTGTCAGAATATTTAAAACTAACTTTGATGTTATTTGTTCATTAATAATTATCACATGTAATTTGGCTTAAAAAGCGATACGAACTTTAGCCCGTTAAAATCATAAATATAGAAACAAATTAAGTTCGAAAAATAATAATTAAAATGATATATTTCTATTTATAGCGTTTGTGTGCGTTAGAAAATTCTATTATATTGCGATGGAAATTTTTTAAATATTTCGTATCTTTATTTTATCTTTTATTCACTTACAAGTGATAAATTTCAAATGGTTATTGTGTTTCTGTGCGTTAGGATATTTCATCATGTTAATTGTGTGTCTGGGTTGTGTTTGCATTGAATAATTTTCTATCTGTGTTTTTATATCACATATCTTCTTGTTGTCTCCTGTTTTATTACAAATGTGTGTGTTTGTATGCATTGATCAGTTCTATTGCCTATATTGTTGTTATCTCTCTTCATTCCACTTTAATATTTATGTGCATAGGGTTGTACAAAAAAACTTGCTCCTTACTGTGTATCAATTATCTGTGTATCAATTATAAAGCAGCATGTTTGAGACAGTTCTGACTATTTTTATTACACTTCCAACTGCAATTATTAATGCGCATAGGGATGTACAAATGCATATATGTACATATATATGTATATAGCTTTTTGATTACTAAAAACTTGCTCCTTACATTCCCCTGTATTGTGATTGACGATTTTCCAGCGAAAGCGAGGTGTTTTGTACTAGATTAAAGAAATAAGTGGTTTGTTTTCTTTAATCAACTGCAAATAGTCGAATTTGAAGTCGAAAAACGTGAACCACGATAAGGGGATTATTTCAACCACGCAATTTTCGCAATTTTTGCTTCAAACGTCATGTGAGGATGTAAATTCAAGGTTCATTTATTTATCACTCGAGTTTATTTATTACTTCATTTACTCCTGTACTTTTTGTTGGGAATAGCCACACGTACTTACTGAAACCATCTACCATCGCAAAAATATGTTTATACATCTTAGATGTAGCATCCATTGGTTTTAAATGGTCAATGTGAATTGTGGACAGCGGATGATACCCTCTAGCAATGCATTGTAAAATGCCTTCTAGCCTTTTTTGCTTTTTGTTAAAAAGGATACACTTTTCACAATTTTTTATAACTTTGTTTACTTTATTTTCTAATGGTGGGATAAAATAATGCTCCTTTATTTGATGTATCGTTTTAACTGTACCAAAATGACTGTTCTCGTGTGCTTTGGTTATAATTTATCTTTCCATACGTCGTGGAACAACGAAAACTTCATGCCCATCAATTTCTTCACATAGAATACCACCTATCAGTTTGTAATTATCGTAAGGACGAATTTTTAAAATTTCCATTATTGTTTTTAAGTTGTCATTAGTGTTTGTGCTTTTTGTAAGCCACATTTTAGTTCAGATTCAATGCTAACAATGTTAATTGAATATCTGTTAAGCGCATCGACATGCTTAATACGTTGTCCTTTTCGATGCCTTAGATTATAATTAAAATCTTGCATGAACATTACATATCTGGATATAGAAGGTAATAAGTCGTCTTTGTTGTGTATTTGTTGAAATGACAAACAATCTGTAACGAGGTCAAACTTAATCCCTAAGACATAGTGGCGTAACTTCTTCATCGCGAGACATACAGATTTTATTTCTAAGTGGAAACTGTGCAGGGTTGCCTCAGGATCCGTTGTTTTTTTGCTATAAAAATAAACTGGATGCCACTGTTCATCAAATTATTGCATTAAGATAGCGCCAAACCCATACTTTGATGCATCTGTAAGTAAATTGGTCTTTGACTTGTTAATACGTTTTTTTAATGTATTGATTGCCTTTACAGCATGCTCATTCAAAGAAAATTCTACGAATTTTTTTAAAGATTTGTTAGCGGTCCGACGATTATTGAACAGTTTTGTATAAATTTGAGAAAAAATCCCGTAAGTCCAAGAAATTATTGAATACCCTTTATATTATGAGGCACAGAAAAATTTTTACTACTTTTATTTTCTCTTCGTTTGGCTTAATAGAACCGTTTTCAATAAGAAAGCCCAAAAACTCGACACAGTTTTGTAAAAATTAAAATTTTTTCCAATTAATTAACAAATTATTTTGGGCCGCAACATTAATAACCTTTTCTAAAATTTTCTTACCTGTTTTGTTGTCTTCAGAGTATAATATTATATCGTCCATATTCATTTGTATGTATATATGCTGGAGAATTACAAAACCCGAAAGGTGCATAATTAAACTCGAAGATTCCTCGTTTGGTAACAAAAGCCGTAAATTGTTTGCTATTTTCTTCAATTGCTATGTGCAGGAATGCAATTTTTTATATCCAACACGCTAAAAACAGATGATCCAGCTAAACCATCAATTAATTCTTCCATATTTGGAACTGGAAATCTATCTCTAAGACCAAGTTTGTTGAGTCTTCTATAATCAACACACATTCTTTTTAAGCAGTCTTTTTTATCTGCCAATACTACTCGGCTACAATACTGGGAAGTTGATTTTCTGCTTATTCCATTTCTCAACCATTCTTCCACCTGCTCATTGATTAAATTTGTTCATGTTGTGATAAAAAACTGGGATATGAGTATATTGGATCCTCTTTGTCTAGTAATATTTTCATTGTGATGGGACTTACCGCTTTATGTACTGGTGTATAATTGTTTTTGATTTGTTCAATCTGCTCCACATATTCCACTGGCGCAACTACTTTGGATTCTTTATATACACTTATTTCCATAATTTTTTGTACTTCATTATTTTGTGTATTTTTCATTATAGAGTGAATCTTGTAACCATTTTCGTCAGACGAATATCGAATTTTGCTTAAAACGTCGTAACCAATCACGATACAATATCAACCGAACTATCTGGTACAATTGCTAGATTGTGTTCAATACAAAGTCCATCAAATACCGAATTAACTTTGAAAATACGTTTAGGAACCGTTACCGCGTAACCGAAACCCGTAATTTTTCTGGTATATTCCTTTATGTCTACTTTATAATATTTTCGAACAACTGATATATGACTACTTTTGTTGCATTTAAAGCACTTGGGTGCACTTAAGGTACACTCGTTACGCTTATGATCCGGAGATCCACAATTGAAACAGTGAAACGATTTGATGGTATTATGCTTGTTGTTTACTATTTTGTTTCGACTTTTATGTGTTTCTTCACGTCTATGTTTATAAATTCCTTCATATACTTCAAACTGTTCTTGGAGTTCTTTATAATTTTGTGCGCTATACATTTATATTTTCCACTCAGCACTCCCTTTAATACCATCAACGATGTAGCGTGTTATTGATCGCTCATCAACCGCACCTAGCGACCCGATTCGACGCATATTTAACACGTATTCATTAAAATTTTCACCGTTTTTTTGCACGTGGCCGTGAATGAATTTCAGCACTTGTATAATCTTTATGAAATTCTTCCATCAGAAGTTGTTTTAAAGTAGCATAATTACAAACCGTAAGCGACTGTAAAAACAAATCTGCACACTTTTTCATTTTATTTCTGGCAAACACAAACTTCTGTACTTCTGACCAACCGTATACCAGAGCATATTCTTCAAAAATTTTTAACCACATGTCTATTGTCATTTTCGATTCACCATCAAACATTGGGATAGTCTTAAAATTTCACTTTTCAATATTTTTTCTTGATTGTTTTCGTTCTGTAATTAATTTTTTTCTTGTAATAATTTTGTTGCTATTTCTATGTTTTGATCACTTTGGCTTGTTTTTTGTTTTAAATTTTTCTCTTTGAGCTCTTTATTTTTATTTGATATCGTCATTCTGCTTAAATTCTAATTTTCCATATCAAATAAACACAAACACGTATTATGTGATTTTAAACAGTGTTATCTTTGCTATTATTTTTGTGTTCTCTTAAATTTTTGGTTTTTATATTTATCTTTTTCAATCCCTTCTTTCTTTAGTACATGATTTACTGCGTATTAGTGTTGTGCTTATCAGCTGTTTTGAGTTACCGCTCAGCTCACTTTACTGAAGTATTTCATTCAGTTAGCTCAGTTTATTTGTAGTGAAACATTTTTTCAAGCATAAAGAAACAGCGAAAACTGAAACATAAAAAGTGACATATTTGTTGGTGTGTGTGTCATACATTGCAAAACAAGGCAGATGAAGAATAAAAAATAGATAAAAGTAAAATAGTTTAGTGAGTGGAATTTGTTAATAAATATACATATCTACATATGTATGTATGTACATACATATGTATACTTTTTATGTATGTACTTGTGCGACACAAAAAATTTGCTGAAAAAGCACAATACTTGTACCGAACTCTTTCATTAGGTCGTTTTAGACACAAACCCACTTAAATTACATAGGTTTGTGTCTAAAACGAGCTGCTGAATAAGTCCACATGTTATTTAAATGGGTTTGATTATAGGTTTGTGTCTAAAACGAGCCACTGAAAGTGTTCGATACAAATGTAGAAACAGCTCAGTACTGAGCTGACAGCGCTCAGTGAATTGAACGGCTCACAGCGCTCAGTTAAGTGAATCGTTCAATTGAACTAGTTCGTTCATGACCTACACAGCTCTACTGCGTATGTAATGTTCAACCGTTATTCTTCTTAAACGAAAGAAACGCTTATTCTTAGATAAATATGAATGTATGTATGTATTTTAAACAATATGTATGTATCATTAGGTTTGCACATGGAATTTTATAATTTCGTTTTCATGGACACCATTAGTATTAAAATATTCATCACTTTTTATTTTTAAAATATCTTTAATTTTTAGTTACAGCTATTAAATATATAAAAAATATATATTTTTTGGCTTTGGACGAGCCCCCAAATGTGGGAAAATATGATTGAAATACTTGTTTGTTTGGTTTCTGTTTTATTTATATTGCGAATATCGTTTGAAATATTTGTATTCGTATTCGTATTCGCGAATAGCAAAAATTGACATTCGTTACATAACTAATATGTACATACACATAAAACATAAAATTCATAAGAATAATTTTAAAATAAACTTTAACAAAACATTAAATACTGATGAAAATTTTATCTTTATTTTATATGTTTGCAAATAATAACAAGAATGACATTACTAAAATTATAACTTAGATTCTAAAACAATTAAACATATTTTATATCAACATTTTAAAATCCTATTACACTTTAATAAAACATTATATACCAAAAGAAATTTATTTAAATTTTATTTTAAGAAAATTTTTATTCATTAAAAACATTTTTATTTTAAGAAAATTATTATTTTCGTTGTACATTCATAGTAAACAGCCTTCTTTACGGAGTGCTTGCATACTAAATAAAAAAATTATATCAAAAAATATCAGGAATACATATTAACAACCTTTATAAATAAGCTTTAATTGCATTGCTAATATTTTTTTACATAGGCGGTATTCGATGTTTATCTTGCGTAAGTGCAAATGCAAAATATCGCTGCCTTTGTTTCAAATCCAACAACAAAATACACACACAATCCAAAAAAAAGCTACGGTATTTTGCATTTGCACTTACGCAAGACAATTTGCATCAAACATCGAATACCGCCGTAGTATAAATAATAAAACCAAAAAAAAAAACCGCAAACAAAAAACACAAACAAAGTGCCCTTGAGGAATACTATGTATGAGTACTTCAAAAACATATAATTGTGAAGTGAGTTATAACGGCAGAAATGCCTATGTTACTGTGAGTTCTGAAACTCTCAATGAAAACAACAAAAATAAAAAATCTGATGATAGACTTACTGTGAGTTCTGAAGCTCTTAATAAAATTACAAAATCTGATGATAGAGTTTTGCTAACTGCAAAGCCAATTTTTTGTCAGCTGTCAACTTCGCTTTGTACAATGCCAACTAGTGATTCGTTATCATTATCCTTGCCTAGTACTTCTTCACTTACGCCAGCAATATCATCACAAAAAATGTCGGAATGGACAGATATATAACTGTGGTAAAGCGTGGGAACAGCCCAAATTATTCTAAAATTTCATCTGCTCCAAAGTTATCTAGGGATAACAGCGCATCCTCTACAAATCTTCAAAACCGTTTTAAGATATTGCAAGATGAAAACGACAATCCTGATGTACCCTCGAAAAAAAACCTCCAAACTACCACCATAATATCCTAGAGAGAAAAATTCAAACGCCCTTATTAAAAAACTAATCTCGATCATTAGTGACAATAAATTTCACATCATTCCAATAAAACGTGGTAACATTGATGAAACAAAAATTTAAATTTATAAAGAAAATGATTTAGTAACCAAATTTGAAAAAAAATAAAAAAAGTTTATACACATACCAGCTTAAGAGCATAGATTCTTATGTTGTTCCCGAGGAAATAAAAGATGCACTCTTCCTCCGGGGATTTAAGGTAAAAAATGTATCTAATATAATAAATAGGAAGCAGATCCCCCAACCTCTATTTCGAGCAGAACTTAGGCCAAATGATATAAAATTAAGAAAAAATTTAAATGATATAAAATTAAGAAAAAATGAGACGCATAATTATCATTTCATTCATCAAAAGGTGAATCAATTATTTAAAAAACAAATAAATCATATTCGTACATAACATTTAGCTTAAGAAATCATATTAAAAACTAATGCATTTAATTATAAAAGAAAAAATAATCCCTCTAACAATAGTTTTCAATACAGTAATATGAACTTTGTTTCTTATTTAGAGAATTTTGTTATTTTCTATAAAATTAATGACTTTATTTTCTAATGGTGGGATAAAATAATGCTCCTTTATTTGATGTATCGTTTTAACTGTACCAAAATGACTGTTCTCGTGTGCTTTGGTTATAATTTATCTTTCCATACGTCGTGGAACAACGAAAACTTCATGCCCATCAATTTCTTCACATAGAATACCACCTATCAGTTTGTAATTATCGTAAGGACGAATTTTTAAAATTTCCATTATTGTTTTTAAGTTGTCATTAGTGTTTGTGCTTTTTGTAAGCCACATTTTAGTTCAGATTCAATGCTAACAATGTTAATTGAATATCTGTTAAGCGCATCGACATGCTTAATACGTTGTCCTTTTCGATGCCTTAGATTATAATTAAAATCTTGCATGAACATTACATATCTGGATATAGAAGGTAATAAGTCGTCTTTGTTGTGTATTTGTTGAAATGACAAACAATCTGTAACGAGGTCAAACTTAATCCCTAAGACATAGTGGCGTAACTTCTTCATCGCGAGACATACAGATTTTATTTCTAAGTGGAAACTGTGCAGGGTTGCCTCAGGATCCGTTGTTTTTTTGCTATAAAAATAAACTGGATGCCACTGTTCATCAAATTATTGCATTAAGATAGCGCCAAACCCATACTTTGATGCATCTGTAAGTAAATTGGTCTTTGACTTGTTAATACGTTTTTTTAATGTATTGATTGCCTTTACAGCATGCTCATTCAAAGAAAATTCTACGAATTTTTTTAAAGATTTGTTAGCGGTCCGACGATTATTGAACAGTTTTGTATAAATTTGAGAAAAAATCCCGTAAGTCCAAGAAATTATTGAATACCCTTTATATTATGAGGCACAGAAAAATTTTTACTACTTTTATTTTCTCTTCGTTTGGCTTAATAGAACCGTTTTCAATAAGAAAGCCCAAAAACTCGACACAGTTTTGTAAAACTTAAAATTTTTTCCAATTAATTAACAAATTATTTTGGGCCGCAACATTAATAACCTTTTCTAAAATTTTCTTACCTGTTTTGTTGTCTTCAGAGTATAATATTATATCGTCCATATACATTTGTATGTATATATGCTGGAGAATTACAAAACCCGAAAGGTGCATAATTAAACTCGAAGATTCCTCGTTTGGTAACAAAAGCCGTAAATTGTTTGCTATTTTCTTCAATTGCTATGTGCAGGAATGCAATTTTTTATATCCAACACGCTAAAAACAGATGATCCAGCTAAACCATCAATTAATTCTTCCATATTTGGAACTGGAAATCTATCTCTAAGACCAAGTTTGTTGAGTCTTCTATAATCAACACACATTCTTTTTAAGCAGTCTTTTTTATCTGCCAATACTACTCGGCTACAATACTGGGAAGTTGATTTTCTGCTTATTCCATTTCTCAACCATTCTTCCACCTGCTCATTGATTAAATTTGTTCATGTTGTGATAAAAAACTGGGATATGAGTATATTGGATCCTCTTTGTCTAGTAATATTTTCATTGTGATGGGACTTACCGCTTTATGTACTGGTGTATAATTGTTTTTGATTTGTTCAATCTGCTCCACATATTCCACTGGCGCAACTACTTTGGATTCTTTATATACACTTATTTCCATAATTTTTTGTACTTCATTATTTTGTGTATTTTTCATTATAGAGTGAATCTTGTAACCATTTTCGTCAGACGAATATCGAATTTTGCTTAAAACGTCGTAACCAATCACGATACAATATCAACCGAACTATCTGGTACAATTGCTAGATTGTGTTCAATACAAAGTCCATCAAATACCGAATTAACTTTGAAAATACGTTTAGGAACCGTTACCGCGTAACCGAAACCCGTAATTTTTCTGGTATATTCCTTTATGTCTACTTTATAATATTTTCGAACAACTGATATATGACTACTTTTGTTGCATTTAAAGCACTTGGGTGCACTTAAGGTACACTCGTTACGCTTATGATCCGGAGATCCACAATTGAAACAGTGAAACGATTTGATGGTATTATGCTTGTTGTTTACTATTTTGTTTCGACTTTTATGTGTTTCTTCACGTCTATGTTTATAAATTCCTTCATATACTTCAAACTGTTCTTGGAGTTCTTTATAATTTTGTGCGCTATACATTTATATTTTCCACTCAGCACTCCCTTTAATACCATCAACGATGTAGCGTGTTATTGATCGCTCATCAACCGCACCTAGCGACCCGATTCGACGCATATTTAACACGTATTCATTAAAATTTTCACCGTTTTTTTGCACGTGGCCGTGAATGAATTTCAGCACTTGTATAATCTTTATGAAATTCTTCCATCAGAAGTTGTTTTAAAGTAGCATAATTACAAACCGTAAGCGACTGTAAAAACAAATCTGCACACTTTTTCATTTTATTTCTGGCAAACACAAACTTCTGTACTTCTGACCAACCGTATACCAGAGCATATTCTTCAAAATTTTTTAACCACATGTCTATTGTCATTTTCGATTCACCATCAAACATTGGGATAGTCTTAAAATTTCACTTTTCAATATTTTTTTTTGATTGTTTTCGTTCTGTAATTAATTTTTTTCTTGTAATAATTTTGTTGCTATTTCTATGTTTTGATCACTTTGGCTTGTTTTTTGTTTTAAATTTTTCTCTTTGAGCTCTTTATTTTTATTTGATATCGTCATTCTGCTTAAATTCTAATTTTCCATATCAAATAAACACAAACACGTATTATGTGATTTTAAACAGTGTTATCTTTGCTATTATTTTTGTGTTCTCTTAAATTTTTGGTTTTTATATTTATCTTTTTCAATCCCTTCTTTCTTTAGTACATGATTTACTGCGTATTAGTGTTGTGCTTATCAGCTGTTTTGAGTTACCGCTCAGCTCACTTTACTGAAGTATTTCATTCAGTTAGCTCAGTTTATTTGTAGTGAAACATTTTTTCAAGCATAAAGAAACAGCGAAAACTGAAACATAAAAAGTGACATATTTGTTGGTGTGTGTGTCATACATTGCAAAACAAGGCAGATGAAGAATAAAAAATAGATAAAAGTAAAATAGTTTAGTGAGTGGAATTTGTTAATAAATATACATATCTACATATGTATGTATGTACATACATATGTATACTTTTTATGTATGTACTTGTGCGACACAAAAAATTTGCTGAAAAAGCACAATACTTGTACCGAACTCTTTCATTAGGTCGTTTTAGACACAAACCCACTTAAATTACATAGGTTTGTGTCTAAAACGAGCTGCTGAATAAGTCCACATGTTATTTAAATGGGTTTGATTATAGGTTTGTGTCTAAAACGAGCCACTGAAAGTGTTCGATACAAATGTAGAAACAGCTCAGTACTGAGCTGACAGCGCTCAGTGAATTGAACGGCTCACAGCGCTCAGTTAAGTGAATCGTTCAATTGAACTAGTTCGTTCATGACCTACACAGCTCTACTGCGTATGTAATGTTCAACCGTTATTCTTCTTAAACGAAAGAAACGCTTATTCTTAGATAAATATGAATGTATGTATGTATTTTAAACAATATGTATGTATCATTAGGTTTGCACATGGAATTTTATAATTTCGTTTTCATGGACACCATTAGTATTAAAATATTCATCACTTTTTATTTTTAAAATATCTTTAATTTTTAGTTACAACTATTAAATATATAAAAAATATATATTTTTTGGCTTTGGACGAGCCCCCAAATGTGGGAAAATATGATTGAAATACTTGTTTGTTTGGTTTCTGTTTTATTTATATTGCGAATATCGTTTGAAATATTTGTATTCGTATTCGTATTCGCGAATAGCAAAAATTGACATTCGTTACATAACTAATATGTACATACACATAAAACATAAAATTCATAAGAATAATTTTAAAATAAACTTTAAAAAAACATTAAATACTGATGAAAATTTTATCTTTATTTTATATGTTTGCAAATAATAACAAGAATGACATTACTAAAATTATAACTTAGATTCTAAAACAATTAAACATATTTTATATCAACATTTTAAAATCCTATTACACTTTAATAAAACATTATATACCAAAAGAAATTTATTTAAATTTTATTTTAAGAAAATTTTTATTGATTAAAAACATTTTTATTTTAAGAAAATTATTATTTTCGTTGTACATTCATAGTAAACAGCCTTCTTTACGGAGTGCTTGCATACTAAATAAAAAAATTATATCAAAAAATATCAGGAATACATATTAACAACCTTTATAAATAAGCTTTAATTGCATTGCTAATATTTTTTTACATAGGCGGTATTCGATGTTTATCTTGCGTAAGTGCAAATGCAAAATATCGCTGCCTTTGTTTCAAATCCAACAACAAAATACACACACAATCCAAAAAAAAGCTACGGTATTTTGCATTTGCACTTACGCAAGACAATTTGCATCAAACATCGAATACCGCCGTAGTATAAATAATAAAACCAAAAAAAAAACCGCAAACAAAAAACACAAACAAAGTGCCCTTGAGGAATACTATGTATGAGTACTTCAAAAACATATAATTGTGAAGTGAGTTATAACGGCAGAAATGCCTATGTTACTGTGAGTTCTGAAACTCTCAATGAAAACAACAAAAATAAAAAATCTGATGATAGACTTACTGTGAGTTCTGAAGCTCTTAATAAAATTACAAAATCTGATGATAGAGTTTTGCTAACTGCAAAGCCAATTTTTTGTCAGCTGTCAACTTCGCTTTGTACAATGCCAACTAGTGATTCGTTATCATTATCCTTGCCTAGTACTTCTTCACTTACGCCAGCAATATCATCACAAAAAATGTCGGAATGGACAGATATATAACTGTGGTAAAGCGTGGGAACAGCCCAAATTATTCTAAAATTTCATCTGCTCCAAAGTTATCTAGGGATAACAGCGCATCCTCTACAAATCTTCAAAACCGTTTTAAGATATTGCAAGATGAAAACGACAATCCTGATGTACCCTCGAAAAAAAACCTCCAAACTACCACCATAATATCTAAGAGAGAAAAATTCAAACGCCCTTATTAAAAAACTAATCTCGATCATTAGTGACAATAAATTTCACATCATTCCAATAAAACGTGGTAACATTGATGAAACAAAAATTTAAATTTATAAAGAAAATGATTTAGTAACCAAATTTGAAAAAAAATAAAAAAAAGTTTATACACATACCAGCTTAAGAGCATAGATTCTTATGTTGTTCCCGAGGAAATAAAAGATGCACTCTTCCTCCGGGGATTTAAGGTAAAAAATGTATCTAATATAATAAATAGGAAGGAGATCCCCCAACCTCTATTTCGAGCAGAACTTAGGCCAAATGATATAAAATTAAGAAAAAATTTAAATGACATAAAATTAAGAAAAAATGAGACGCATAATTATCATTTCATTCATCAAAAGGTGAATCAATTATTTAAAAAACAAATAAATCATATTCGTACATAACATTTAGCTTAAGAAATCATATTAAAAACTAATGCATTTAATTATAAAAGAAAAAATAATCCCTCTAACAATAGTTTTCAATACAGTAATATGAACTTTGTTTCTTATTTAGAGAATTTTGTTATTTTCTATAAAATTAATGACTGGATTATACTTTTGATTATTTGATATATTAAATGGAGCCACAATGTATAAAATCATACAAGAATGTTTTTTTTAACAAAATTTTTTTTGTTTTTTAAACGTTGAGGGTACGCATATAAACTTTGCATACCGTATGTATTTTCTAATGGATTTCCAATTTAGCAATTTCCAAGCGTTTTTGATTGCAAAAACGATCTTATGTGAGATATCATGTATGCATACATTCTTATATGGCTCCATATAGAAAATCTTATATTTATATATGGATCCACATATGAAGAGCTTCATAATTAAATTTTCATATATGAGCTCATATGTTATAATACATTTCATATATTAGTTCATATATAATAGTTTTGCCATGTATAATCCCATATATTTCCATACATGAATTCATACATATTCATATATAGTTATATACATTCATATATTAAAAATATATGGACCATATATAATTTTTTTAGCTGGGTACGTAGTTTTTCAACGACATGTAGATGTTTTTAGAAGGAAGAAAAAATTAAGCGGAGGAACATTTTGAGGTTGACGATATTGCAGAATCAACAATAGTAGATATCAAAAAATGAGAAAAAATTTTCAGGGGTCAAATTGCCAAATATTTTCATGTTGCCTTGCAACATGAAGCTCTATGGCCCTGTTGTAGATGTAGTTTGAAATATTAGTAGTGTGTTTACCATAAGAATCAATGTAAAAGTGCACATCATGCAAAGTGTGACCGTATGGGATCGTTGTGTTATTTTCCTTCATCACGATTATTTTTAAGGGAAGATAATTTATTAAATAATTATTTAAAATTTTGTTGAGGGCAATTTTTTTTAAATTTCGTACGTTTATTTAATCTTTTTCTATTTTATGCACTTACAACTGATATATTTCTCTATATTTATGATTTGAACGGCAAAAATTAAATAAATATACTTAATAGTAACAAACCAAAAAAGTTTGTCTTAAGTAGAACAAAAATAAGCAAATTAACTAACATGTGCATAATTAGTAAAGAATAAACGACAATGGTAAGTCTTTTGTAAATTAGAGATGGTAAATTTGAGCTTTCATTACAAAACACGTTTCAGCAAAATTTAAATACGATGAATCAAAACAATTCACGTATTCCATTTGCAAGAAAGTTTCGTATATAGGGCAGAAATTTACATCAACTGACACCACACACAGTGGACCAACACAAAAGAACGCTGATGATGAAGGTTTAGTGGCCTTCGAAAACGGCTGGCTGTTCCGTTCAACTATGTGTTGTCAGAATATTTAAAACTAACTTTGATGTTATTTGTTCATTAATAATTATCACATGTAATTTGGCTTAAAAAGCGATACGAACTTTAGCCCGTTAAAATCATAAATATAGAAACAAATTAAGTTCGAAAAATAATAATTAAAATGATATATTTCTATTTATAGCGTTTGTGTGCGTTAGAAAATTCTATTATATTGCGATGGAAATTTTGTTGAGGGAAATTTTTTAAATATTTCGTATCTTTATTTTATCTTTTATTCACTTACAAGTGATAAATTTCAAATGGTTATTGTGTTTGTGTGCGTTAGGATATTTCATCATGTTAATTGTGTGTCTGGGTTGTGTTTGCATTGAATAATTTTCTATCTGTGTTTTTATATCACATATGTATCTTCTTGTTGTCTCCTGTTTTATTACAAATGTGTGTGTTTGTATGCATTGATCAGATCTATTGCCTATATTGTTGTTATCTCTCTTCATTCCACTTTAATATTTATGTGCATAGGGTTGTACAAAAAAACTTGCTCCTTACTGTGTATCAATTATCTGTGTATCAATTATAAAGCAGCATGTTTGAGACAGTTCTGAGTATTTTTATTACACTTCCAACTGCAATTATTAATGCGCATAGGGATGTACAAATGCATATATGTACATATATATGTATATAGCTTTTTGATTACTAAAAACTTGCTCCTTACATTCCCCTGTATTGTGATTGACGATTTTCCAGCGAAAGCGAGGTGTTTTGTACTAGATTAAAGAAATAAGTGGTTTGTTTTCTTTAATCAACTGCAAATAGTCGAATTTGAAGTCGAAAAACGTGAACCACGATAAGGGGATTATTTCAACCACGCAATTTTCGCAATTTTTGCTTCAAACGTCATGTGAGGATGTAACTTCAAGGTTCATTTATTTATCACTCGAGTTTATTTATTACTTCATTTACTCCTGTACTTTTTGTTGGGAATAGCCACACGTACTTACTGAAACCATCTACCATCGCAAAAATATGTTTATACATCTTAGATGTAGCATCCATTGGTTTTAAATGGTCAATGTGAATTGTGGACAGCGGATGATACCCTCTAGCAATGCATTGTAAAATGCCTTCTAGCCTTTTTTGCTTTTTGTTAAAAAGGATACACTTTTCACAATTTTTTATAACTTTGTTTACTTTATTTTCTAATGGTGGGATAAAATAATGCTCCTTTATTTGATGTATCGTTTTAACTGTACCAAAATGACTGTTCTCGTGTGCTTTGGTTATAATTTATCTTTCCATACGTCGTGGAACAACGAAAACTTCATGCCCATCAATTTCTTCACATAGAATACCACCTATCAGTTTGTAATTATCGTAAGGACGAATTTTTAAAATTTCCATTATTGTTTTTAAGTTGTCATTAGTGTTTGTGCTTTTTGTAAGCCACATTTTAGTTCAGATTCAATGCTAACAATGTTAATTGAATATCTGTTAAGCGCATCGACATGCTTAATACGTTGTCCTTTTCGATGCCTTAGATTATAATTAAAATCTTGCATGAACATTACATATCTGGATATAGAAGGTAATAAGTCGTCTTTGTTGTGTATTTGTTGAAATGACAAACAATCTGTAACGAGGTCAAACTTAATCCCTAAGACATAGTGGCGTAACTTCTTCATCGCGAGACATACAGATTTTATTTCTAAGTGGAAACTGTGCAGGGTTGCCTCAGGATCCGTTGTTTTTTTGCTATAAAAATAAACTGGATGCCACTGTTCATCAAATTATTGCATTAAGATAGCGCCAAACCCATACTTTGATGCATCTGTAAGTAAATTGGTCTTTGACTTGTTAATACGTTTTTTTAATGTATTGATTGCCTTTACAGCATGCTCATTCAAAGAAAATTCTACGAATTTTTTTAAAGATTTGTTAGCGGTCCGACGATTATTGAACAGTTTTGTATAAATTTGAGAAAAAATCCCGTAAGTCCAAGAAATTATTGAATACCCTTTATATTATGAGGCACAGAAAAATTTTTACTACTTTTATTTTCTCTTCGTTTGGCTTAATAGAACCGTTTTCAATAAGAAAGCCCAAAAACTCGACACAGTTTTGTAAAAATTAAAATTTTTTCCAATTAATTAACAAATTATTTTGGGCCGCAACATTAATAACCTTTTCTAAAATTTTCTTACCTGTTTTGTTGTCTTCAGAGTATAATATTATATCGTCCATATACATTTGTATGTATATATGCTGGAGAATTACAAAACCCGAAAGGTGCATAATTAAACTCGAAGATTCCTCGTTTGGTAACAAAAGCCGTAAATTGTTTGCTATTTTCTTCAATTGCTATGTGCAGGAATGCAATTTTTTATATCCAACACGCTAAAAACAGATGATCCATCTAAACCATCAATTAATTCTTCCATATTTGGAACTGGAAATCTATCTCTAAGACCAAGTTTGTTGAGTCTTCTATAATCAACACACAGTCTTTTTTATCTGCCAATACTACTCGGCTACAATACTGGGAAGTTGATTTTCTGCTTATTCCATTTCTCAACCATTCTTCCACCTGCTCATTGATTAAATTTGTTCATGTTGTGATAAAAAACTGGGATATGAGTATATTGGATCCTCTTTGTATAGTAATATTTTCATTGTGATGGGACTTACCGCTTTATGTACTGGTGTATAATTGTTTTTGATATGTTCAATCTGCTCCACATATTCCACTGGCGCAACTACTTTGGATTCTTTATATACACTTATTTCCATAATTTTTTGTACTTCATTATTTTGTGTGTTTTTCATTATAGAGTGAAACTTGTAACCATTTTCGTCAGACGAATATCGAATTTTGCTTAAAACGTCGTAACCAATCACGATACAATATCAACCGAACTATCTGGTACAATTGCTAGATACGGTCTGCGAAAATGGGTTAATGATCTGTAATACGATTGCGGAGAACGCATGAAATTAATATGCGGCCGAAGATTGTTAAGTGGAACTGCAGCGTTACTTGCAACAACTATATCTTCATCAAATTATTCATTTTAAAAAAAGCTATTTTTGAGGACTTTTATAAGCCAAAGTCAGTGCTTGAAATATATGAGCAACTGAAGAAACGAAAGCTAAGATCAAACGAAAGTATTTAGCATTATGTTATAGAAACGAAAATGATAGCAGAAGAAGCAGATATTCCTGAGACGGATTTAATTGACGCCATCATTGCTGGCGTCGATGATAAAAGTCCTATTATAAATATTTTTTATCAAGCTACATCAATAAGTCAACTGTCAATACGTCCTAAAGGCTCATGTTTTAAATATAGTGAACTAGGTCACTTGCATAACAACTGCCCTAAAAAGAATTTCATGGTTGCAGTGGTAGCTGAAACTGTAGAAGAAAAACTAATTTGATGGCATTAAATGCTTTGCAGATGTCAAGTATCGCATTTATAAATAATTTAAGCAATCGCACTGAGGTTAATTCTAAGTTTTTTGCTTTCCTTGATTCCGGTAGCCCTAGGAGTTTTATTAAATGTACCGAAGTTCCATTTCCAATTAAAATGATACCAAAGCCTTCAAAGTATCGGAGTATAGCTAATTGTCATCTTTCAATTACAGATGAAATAGTTTGTGAATTAAATATTAATAATTATCTAGTTTGTCATAGTTTTAATGTACTTCCTGATACTGAATTATGTATGTCAATGTTGATTGGAAGACATCTTTTATGTCGATAAAAAATAAACTTCTTGAAATAAGTAAAACTTAAATAATGATCTCAATAGGTAATAAATCACTGAATGTTTAAACATAGTTTAAGTTAATTTTCACAAAAAATTTAAATTGATTTAAATGCACTTTCCTTTTTTCAGTGGCTAATTAAAGTTAATATCAAATTACGTTGAAAGTATGGTAGCACTACAATATTTCCAAATATTATGGAAAGCTTTCCAAAGAACAGCTGTTTAATATAAAAAAGAAAGTTGATTTATCAAATTGCAGAAAAATTAAATAGCAAAAAACACATTTTATGATACAAAAAGAGCATCGGAATGCATTTTTATATTTACATATATATTTCATGAAATGAAAATATGTGTTACATTTGTTGTATATTTCCGAAAATTAAACGAAATTATTTTTAATATGACCTCATGATGTTTATGTACATGCATGCAAAAAACACACACATGCACAAGACATATCGTATGTTTGTAAAACTTAAACAACGCTTAAATGCACAATGTTGGCTATTTAAGATTCATTTAATTTTGTGGTGAAAAACAAAATTTTGTGTTTAAATCAGATTTAAAAATAAAATACATATAATCATTGACTGATTTATTTGCCCTAAGTATATTACAAGCAGTGCGCTTGCTTCACTTGATATTTGAAAAACAGAACTATGGGAGATAAAATAAGTACATTGAACGAAGATAATAAAACGGAGTTAATATGCGTTATAAAAAACTCGTATTGTGATACCCTTGCAGGTGTTCAGAAAGAATTTTTTTATAGCAGGATGAACATAAATTTGACAGATGAGACACCCTTTTATTTTCTTCCCCGCAGACTATCTTTTATGGAAAAAAAATTAAATAGATAGTATAATTAGTGATCTATTAGAAAAAAATATATTAAGGCATATTAATTCGCCATATCTTTCTGCGACAGTCCTAGTTAGTAAAAAAATGGCGAAGGAATATGTGTTGACAACAGATTTTTAAATAAGAAAACAGTTAGAGACAATTTTTGCAGGAAATGTAAGTTTGGCTATACTGAGATACAGTTTTGGAGATATGTTGTAAATTCCGAGTATTTACCAAATTTCACAGCCTTAGAATATAAAGCAATTACAACAATGTATCGGCTTATTTTCTTGTTTCAGAAAGTTTGTTCCGAACTTTTCGACAATAGCAAAACCTTTGACATCTTTATTAAAGAAATATGTTTCGTACAATTTTAATAATGACTGTGTTAGTGCATTTAAAAAATTAAAAACGTTATTAATTTCTCCTCCAATACTATCAATATATAATCCTAAGAGGGAAACATAATTACATACAGATGCCAGCTAATAGGGATTTTGTGCTGTTCTTTTGCAAAAACAGGATGATGAAAAGTTTCGTCCAATTGTATATTTTTCGAAAACATCATAGATGAGTGAATTTAAACTGCTTAGTTTTGAATTAGAAACACTGGCGATTGTATACGCCTTAGAAAGATTTACAACTCATCTTTGTGGTATTAAGTTTGTTATTGTTACTGACTGTAATGCTTTAACACAAGCAATACAAAAAAAACAATTGAATTTAAGAAAAGATAAACGGGTAGTTACATTTGAAAACTACAATTATGATATAAGACATCGTAGTAGAATCTCCATGGCACGATGGCATCGATTCTGATGAAATTTAAGGAGCTGATTTGAATATTCAAATTACGCAGAACATTGATGATAATATTAAAAAACTTAGAATTGAATTAGAAAATGGGAATAATAATAATTTTGACTTAATAGACGGGATTATATTTAGAAAAGACGATGGGAGGGGTAGGAAACAATTGTACGTTCGAACCGAGATGGAGGGTAATATTATTCGAATTATACATGACATAAGTAAGACTGTAGAAAAGTTTAGAAAAAAAATATTGGTTTCCAAGATTGAGGGAAAGAGTAGTTAACTATATTAAGAACTATGTGAAATACATAATTTATTCACCATCTAGTCGATCTAATCATCACAACTTGTTTCGCATTCCAAAATAACCTATTCTGTTTCATACAATTCATTTTGATCACCTTGGCCGATTACCATCTATTAGATCTGTTCCTAAGCATGTCTTAGTTGTTGTGGTTGGTTTTAATCACCTACTTTGAAGGAAGTGTGTATGTCACTACAAAAATACTGTGATTACTTTAGCCGACCAGTACGTATAATAACACAGCTTTACAAATTTTTAATTTGGAAAAATACCAAGAACGCCAGATGCCTAGATCAGTTAATTGGGACCTCCTAAATAGGAAAAAAGTTGTAGTGAAATGCCACTCCTGGCGCCGATCAAAATTGTGGCTGAAATTGTTAAATTGTGGCTGAAATTCTTGGAAATTTGTCAAATTTGATACCTACGAGGGTGGTTCAAGAAGTGTATCTTATTTTTTGTTTACATAAGGAGTTTTTTGTTTACATTAACTTTGTCGGGTGATTTTTTTTGGGTTACATTAATTGCGATAACAGGTGATTTTTTTTTATATTTATTTTATTATTATTATTTCTTTATAATGCCTATGGCAATGCATGATAATTTTTCCTAATGCCGACGACAATACATAATTATTTCTCCTAATGCCGACGGCAAATCATGATTTTTATTTTTTTCAAATGCCGACGGCAAAACATGATTATTATTATTTTTTAAATGCCGACGGCAAAACATGATTATTATTTTCTAATACCAAAGGGAAAATTGCCAGTGTTGCCAGACTGTACAAATTTGTTATCGTAATACTATAGCAGTAATATCAGAGAAAATGGATTTGATGACCACTACGCGATTCTCATATGAATCGGGAGAATATGTGTATGATTTCCTCACGCTAATAAATTGTTTATAAATAAACTAATTAAATAAATTAATAATAATAACTGTACTTTATAAAATCTAATCTTGCTGTCAACTATGTCAAAACTCTTCGAAAAGCTGCTCATGCCAAAATTGTCCCTAATTTTAACTCATAGTGGGTGCATCCCAGACCATCAATTTGGTTTTAGTCAGCATAGCACCATTGAACAAACTCATAGATTGCTTCAATTTATAAAAAGAATATTTGAAGAAAAGAAGTATTGTTCTATCCTGTTTATTGATGTTTCTCAGCCACTTAATAAAGTGTGGCATGAATACCAATACCAATACATTTTCTGAATCTATTAGAAAGTTACATTACTACCCGTAAGTTCACGGTTGTGGAAGGAGAATTCATGAGTGTGCCCGAATCATTATAACCCGGTGTGCGACAGGGGACCATACTTGGGCCAGTTTTGTATTTGATCTATACTTCTGATATGCCTTTGAGCAGCAATATCCATACATCTACGTTTGCCGATGATACAGCCCGCCTTAGTATCCATATTAAAACCCTCACGAGGCTTCCCGATATCTAAAAGAACAAAGAAAGAAGAAAGTGTGTTCATATAACGTTTAGCCTAAGAGATACTTGTTCCCCCATTCGAATGAACAACCAAAATATTCCTCCACATTCCCAAGTGAAATACCTTGGTATACACCTTGATCGAAGGCTTACATAAACATCATATTGACTTTAAGCTAACTCAGATGAAACTTAAGTTATCTCAAATACACTGGTTGATAGGCAGAAATTCAACACTTAGCTTGGAATGCAAACATTGGATACTTCGTCAAAAAATTTTCGATGATTCCAAATTTTATTTATGTCGTCTTGAAACAAAGTACAAAAAAGTTCGAAAAACTGATAAAAAGACCTTTTTTAAAAATGGTCCAGCTCACGGATGGTCAACCCTAGAACCAAAATATTTTGGGAACCATCATAAAACATATTAAGCTTTATTTTCAGTGGGGTAAAAAATCACTATATGGTTGAGTCGCTCTAACATATATACATTAGTACGTATTATAATTATAAAAATATTTATATATTTATTATCATTATAATTGTTATGCTCATACGTACATATTATTATTATTTTTTGGTATTATTATAAAAAAATAGTTTTTTGTAGGCTTGTGTGTATGTTTGTATTCACACATGTATATTTATATCTACGTATATATATATATATATACATATATGTATGTATATTAACAAAAAAACAACACACGATTTGTGATCTCAGGTTAGATTTTATAAAGTACAGTAAAGTAAAAATTAATTGAGCCTTTTTTTGACAATGAAAGTTTCTAAAGTTAATGAATGATATAAAGATTACTTAAGACTATAAGACTATAAACAAAACTATAACTATAGAGCTATTGTGCCTTACTCCCATTTAATATATATACATCCCATCACTGTCTACAAATGTCATGTAACCTCGTCATAAAATTCTATTTTCTGTAGGTTCAGACGTTACATTTACGTGAAATTTCAGTCAGGTAAGCTTTTACATAGCTTTTAATGCAACAGATTCGATCAGCTGACACATTTATATTTACAGTTCTACATTTACCGTCGGTTAATTCTGCATTAAGGGTTTATATAAATTCAAGTGTTTGTAAATTTAGTTTTACAAAATCGGAGTAGTTGTTTTTGAGTTATTGTCTGAGAAAAATCTGTTGATAGAAGATGTAGATTTCTTTTACTGTGTATGTCACTAGGTTAATAACAATACCAATTACTAATAATTTAATTTAATTGGCATTCCCGAACTTACTCGCGTCTCACAAGAATTGGGAGTTTTTATTTTCGATTATTGTGATATTTGTAAATCAATAAAATTTTTGAACTCATCAAAAGTTATCATTTTATTGTAGCCTATCTACGGAAAAAGACCACCACGCATTCCTAAAATTGGAGCAAAATTTGATAATGCACAATGAAATATTCATAACTTGAATGCATGTTTGAAGTTATCATCATTATTTGGGACGCCAGCTTAATTTAATTTTAAATTAAAGTATCGCTCGTTTACTTGGAATACGTCATATATCCAGAAACTAATTTTTGGAGTTAATACTGCAGAATTATTCAACACATCGTTATTCAAATTGTTTAAATAATTCATACAAATGTCTATAACTATCGTTAAGTTTATGTCCGACACTGGTCGTGTCTAATAATTATATTTTAGATTTAAGATTTGAAGACTTAGTTCATTTTTGAAGATACAATAAATAAAAACATGTATTAAAAAAACTTAGTTTTTGTCAAATTCATGCGGTCTAATTTTTAAAGAATATTTTACGTTTATTACAGGTTTATTTAACAAATTATCTATAGAAATACGCCAGATAAGCGCTTAATAAACCTGAAATATTTTTTATGAATAAGGCAGATATAATCTAGATTGCTTTTAATTTTTAAAAATTAATGTCAGTATTTTTATTTTAAATATTCTTTCAATAAAAATATTTAATCAAGGCCCATCGGCTATCCCTCCTTTGTTCTTGTACATCTCCCCTATGTCATCAGAGGGAGTCACCAACATCATCTTTAAGATGTGTACAAGTCATCTCATCATCACCATCTTCACATAATCACATGTGAGCTCTATATTAAATTTAAATGTAGTTTGTATCCTACTACATTAATTTAGTTGTTTTACTATTAAGCGCTTAGGAGATGAAAGAAACTCCTCCGGAAACAAGACACCCACAGTTTTGTTGAGGGGGATATAAGTATGTCTCGATCCTCCCATTGCAATTACTTATTATTATAGTGAGAAAATCGTCAATCAGTTCTTGCTAACAAGTGTTTTGTGGTTCTGACATGAGCATTATAACCATTTGATGGGATCATCTCATCACAATCCTCACAATATTTGTTTTGAAGATTTAGCTTTTAGTTCCAAGCATAGCCTTCGATTGGTTAGTATAGGAGTGCGTTTTCATATGCTGATTTAGTTTTGTTTGAGTTATAAAGACTTTATTGTAGATGGTACAACTTTGTTATTTGTTTATTAACATATTTAGTTATTTTATTTATAAACAATTATTTGTTATACTCTATAAACTTACTTAAAACACAATATTTAGTTGTAGTTTTGTACTTTTTTGATTTCAATACTTTAAAAATTTGGTGGGGAAAAAAGGTTGTGACTTGTTGAAATATCAGAGCAGACTAGTGACAATCTATATTATTTCTTCTAATTATGTATATAATTTCTATGAGAATCGCGCAGTCGTAATAAAATCAAATTTTTCTGATGGTATATGATGAAATTATTTATATTATATATATATTATATATATATTATATATATATATATATATATATATATATATATATATATATATATATATATATAGTGTTGATGTAATTCACACAAGCAATCATATTCATCAAAGCAAAAATAGATACGATCACATACTTACATTAATTCAACAATACATACATACATACATACATACATTACCAAATACATTCCCTTTCCACCATATTATTTTTAAAAAGATGAGATGATGATGAGATGAGATTACTTAAATAGAAATATCACACCTCGAAATTAATATTAATTATACCAAAAGCATTAGAGGTTCACAATACATGCCTCTACCAGCTGCAATACGGAGAAAGTTTACGTGCATTAACGTGCAAAATAAGGATGAATATTGCTTCAAGTAGCCCATAATATCGGAATTATATCCAGTCGATATTAACTTAAATAGATGCACATCATATATAGTTGCAAACATAAAAGATGAAATTTATGTATTGGAGAACAATACTATCTTAAATAAACTTCTCACAGTCGACCAACAAAATTAAAGAATTTGAAAGCAATAACCCTGATATATGTAAGTGTAAATATGTTTGGCTTAGAAGATGACAATGTAGTAGGCCCATACTTCTTTACTACAGAAGAAAAAGCCAAGCACATAAATTTTCTACTCTTGGAAGATGGTGAACGATTCCACTATGTCTGGATCAAAAATGTTTTAAAATATGTTCTACTTTCAGTAAAAATTCATAAGAAGCAATGCAATAAAATTTTAAGTAGGATGCTAAGTGCAGAAAATAATTTAGGGTAAGGATATTACTTGTCGTCAACTTAGGTTTTGCCAAATTCATATAATCTAGATTGCTTTAAATTTTTAATATTTAATGTCAGTATTTTTCATTTTAAATATTCATTCAATAAAATATTTGAACGAGGTACGTCCACACCAAGAACTAATAACTGCATTAAACAAAGTTGGAATTGAAACTAATTATGATGTGGATGGAGATTGTATCATAGATAAAAATAAATTTGAGGACACCGCTGGGATAAGAAAGTCAACAATACTGGATATAAATGATTCAAGTAATGTGCAAGTTTCTGCTCAGCCAGCTTTTGTTGACTTTGCAGCTACTCCTGCTGTTGAGTCCGTGATTATTTGCCGACCTTCCGAAATCATTCCATTTTTTGTTCACCCAGTGACTTACAATGATATTCCTTCAGTTCAAGCAACTGCTTTCGTTCAACCTGGAATTAATATGAAATATGTGTACTCAGCTCAAACAAGTGCTTCAGTACAAATTGCTTTCAGTTCTGGTAAAGGTTCTACTTCCGGACAGTATTCCACATCCGTTAATCCATGTAATACCATTAACAATAGTGATGATTCAATTGATAGCGCTATTAAACAGCTGAGAAAACAACGTGAGTTGATGGTAGAAATGCTTCATAATGAAACTAAGTTTTCTTCGTCCGATTTTGCGAGCGTTGAGTCATGAAGTTTAGTGGTGATTATTCATACGGTCTGCGAAAATGGGTTAATGATCTGTAATACGATTGCGGAGAACGCATGAAATTAATATGCGGCCGAAGATTGTTAAGTGGAACTGCAGCGTTACTTGCAACAACTATATCTTCATCAAATTATTCATTTTAAAAAAAGCTATTTTTGAGGACTTTTATAAGCCAAAGTCAGTGCTTGAAATATATGAGCAACTGAAGAAACGAAAGCTAAGATCAAACGAAAGTATTTAGCATTATGTTATAGAAACGAAAATGATAGCAGAAGAAGCAGATATTCCTGAGACGGATTTAATTGACGCCATCATTGCTGGCGTCGATGATAAAAGTCCTATTATAAATATTTTTTATCAAGCTACATCAATAAGTCAACTGTCAATACGTCCTAAAGGCTCATGTTTTAAATATAGTGAACTAGGTCACTTGCATAACAACTGCCCTAAAAAGAATTTCATGGTTGCAGTGGTAGCTGAAACTGTAGAAGAAAAACTAATTTGATGGCATTAAATGCTTTGCAGATGTCAAGTATCGCATAAATAATTTAAGCAATCGCACTGATGTTAATTCTAAGTTTTTTGCTTTCCTTGATTCCGGTAGCCCTAGGAGTTTTATTAAATGTACCGAAGTTCCATTTCCAATTAAAATGATACCAAAGCCTTCAAAGTATCGGAGTATAGCTAATTGTCATCTTTCAATTACAGATGAAATAGTTTGTGAATTAAATATTAATAATTATCTAGTTTGTCATAGTTTTAATGTACTTCCTGATACTGAATTATGTATGTCAATGTTGATTGGAAGACATCTTTTATGTCGATAAAAAATAAACTTCTTGAAATAAGTAAAACTTAAATAATGATCTCAATAGGTAATAAATCACTGAATGTTTAAACATAGTTTAAGTTAATTTTCACAAAAAATTAAAATTGATTTAAATGCACTTTCCTTTTTTCAGTGGCTAATTAAAGTTAATATCAAATTACGTTGAAAGTATGGTAGCACTACAATATTTCCAAATATTATGGAAAGCTTTCCAAAGAACAGCTGTTTAATATAAAAAAGAAAGTTGATTTATCAAATTGCAGAAAAATTAAATAGCAAAAAACACATTTTATGATACAAAAAGAGCATCGGAATGCATTTTTATATTTACATATATATTTCATGAAATGAAAATATGTGTTACATTTGTTGTATATTTCCGAAAATTAAACGAAATTATTTTTAATATGACCTCATGATGTTTATGTACATGCATGCAAAAAACACACACATGCACAAGACATATCGTATGTTTGTAAAACTTAAACAACGCTTAAATGCACAATGTTGGCTATTTAAGATTCATTTAATTTTGTGGTGAAAAACAAAATTTTGTGTTTAAATCAGATTTAAAAATAAAATACATATAATCATTGACTGATTTATTTGCCCTAAGTATATTACAAGCAGTGCGCTTGCTTCACTTGATATTTGAAAAACAGAACTATGGGAGATAAAATAAGTACATTGAACGAAGATAATAAAACGGAGTTAATATGCGTTATAAAAAACTCGTATTGTGATACCCTTGCAGGTGTTCAGAAATAATTTTTTTATAGCAGGATGAACATAAATTTGACAGATGAGACACCCTTTTATTTTCTTCCCCGCAGACTATCTTTTATGGAAAAAAAATTAAATAGATAGTATAATTAGTGATCTATTAGAAAAAAATATATTAAGGCATATTAATTCGCCATATCTTTCTGCGACAGTCCTAGTTAGTAAAAAAATGGCGAAGGAATATGTGTTGACAACAGATTTTTAAATAAGAAAACAGTTAGAGACAATTTTTGCAGGAAATGTAAGTTTGGCTATACTGAGATACAGTTTTGGAGATATGTTGTAAATTCCGAGTATTTACCAAATTTCACAGCCTTAGAATATAAAGCAATTACAACAATGTATCGGCTTATTTTCTTGTTTCAGAAAGTTTGTTCCGAACTTTTCGACAATAGCAAAACCTTTGACATCTTTATTAAAGAAATATGTTTCGTACAATTTTAATAATGACTGTGTTAGTGCATTTAAAAAATTAAAAACGTTATTAATTTCTCCTCCAATACTATCAATATATAATCCTAAGAGGGAAACATAATTACATACAGATGCCAGCTAATAGGGATTTTGTGCTGTTCTTTTGCAAAAACAGGATGATGAAAAGTTTCGTCCAATTGTATATTTTTCGAAAACATCATAGATGAGTGAATTTAAACTGCTTAGTTTTGAATTAGAAACACTGGCGATTGTATACGCCTTAGAAAGATTTAGAACTCATCTTTGTGGTATTAAGTTTGTTATTGTTACTGACTGTAATGCTTTAACACAAGCAATACAAAGAAAAGACAATTGAATTTAAGAAAAGATAAACGGGTAGTTACATTTGAAAACTACAATTATGATATAAGACATCGTAGTAGAATCTCCATGGCACGATGGCATCGATTCTGATGAAATTTAAGGAGCTGATTTGAATATTCAAATTACGCAGAACATTGATGATAATATTAAAAAACTTAGAATTGAATTAGAAAATGGGAATAATAATAATTTTGACTTAATAGACGGGATTATATTTAGAAAAGACGATGGGAGGGGTAGGAAACAATTGTACGTTCGAACCGAGATGGAGGGTAATATTATTCGAATTATACATGACATAAGTAAGACTGTAGAAAATTTTAGAAAAAAAATTATTGGTTTCCAAGATTGAGGGAAAAAGTAGTTACCTATATTAAGAACTATGTGAAATACATAATTTATTCACCATCTTGTCGATCTAATCATCACCACTTGTTTTGCATTCCAAAAGAACCTATTCCGTTTCATACAATTCATTTTGATCACTTTGGCCGATTACCATCTATTAGATCTGTTGTATTTGTTGTGCATGGTTTTACTAAACATGTTAAATTATATCCCGTTAAATCACTAAGTTTGAAGGAAGTCACTATAAAAATACTTTGATATCTTTAGCCGACCAGTACGGATAATATAATAGATAGAGATACCTGTTTTACTTCTATAGAATTTTCGGAATTAATTATACAAAATAATATAAAACACATCAAAATATCGATGGTTTCTACCCAAGCTAATGCACAGGTGGAAAGGGTTAATAGAGTTTTAAAGTCAATGTTTGCTAAACTGACTGAGCATGTCACTTATTCTGATTGGGTATCGAAATTAGTTAATGTTGAATATGCTCTTAATAACACTGTTCATTCGACCACCCGTAAATCTCTCTCTGTGTTATTATTTGGGGTCGAACAAATAGGCAGGATCATAGACAAATTAACCGAATTTTTAGAGAAAACTCGACAAGAAGCATTGCAAAACATAGAAAAATCACAGCAATAAACTCAGAATTACTTTTTGAAACATAGTGTCCCTACAAAGGAATTTGAGGAAGGAGTTTGTGGTTATGGCAGACTTTAGCTCACATGTAGGGCAAAACAAAAAATCATCAGAAAAATTTAAGAATCCTTATATTGTAAAGAAAAGGTTACCACATATCGATATATTATAACAGATATTGGACCTCACCAAATTACGCAAAAGCCATATAATGGAGTGGATGAATCAAGGCATTTACGTTTATGGATTTTGCCTGAAAATATTGATGGTCCTGTTCTTCCACGACACTACATTATAAACGCATTTAACATTTCATCGGGTCGATCAAAAAGTCAGGTTGGTTAAGTTGTCTGCCAAATTTTACTGCGAATATGTGATTATATGCTGCACAGTCTTTGCAACTGCTCAACATCTGTGCATAGTTGACATTTTTGAACGATCTGCAAACAATTTTTAAGTCAACAAGTTATTTTATTTAAAAAACACTGATAACAAAAGTGAACATTTTCTTTTAAATTATAGTAAAAAAAATATTGGATATAAAATCGAAGCGGCCATTTCTTGCAAAAACATAATTGGTCCTAAAAAGAAGATTACTTAAATTAAAAAACTTCTTTGAAGTATTAAAAAACTGCCAAGATTATGTGTTGAAAAGTAATTTTCGAATAAATCAATCTTCGCTTTTGTTAAAATTCTAAACAAGTAATTTAAATATCAAAATACGTGCATGTACTCATCTTATTGCTCCACTACAACTTATTGTATCTTAATTTTGAGAGATTTGCGGCAGGTATGTTGCTTAAGGCTTTTTCAGACTATAATAAAAGTATTATTACTTTTGACGAAAATGCATTTGTTTAAAAAATTTCAAAAAAACAAAAACAACTCAACATGTAACAGCTTCATTTTCAACAAAAGTATTAATACTTGTATTATAGTCTGAAACAGCCTTTCGCTTGACGCGAAACAGTGCTGCCAAGTTATGCATTTATGACCGTTAGATGTTCGTGATGCTGCAGACGTGCTCTATAAATGCTCTTACGAACGTACCTGATATTACTTGTCGTCAAAATAATTTCTGATAAATTCATATAATCTAGATTGCTTTTAATTATTTAAATTGAATGTCAGTATTTTTCATTTCAAATATTCATTCAATAAAATATTCGAGCAAGGATGTGCCTTTTGTGGTGTACGCTGATTTTGAATATATTCTGAAATCAGTTAATGTTCAAAATTCAGCTAATGTGAAACCTAAACAAAGGTACATAGGTACCATTTGCTTATAGTTAGATAAAATGTTAATTTAATTCTAGTTTAGTAATATTTAGAATATATAATGGTTTGTTTTGGTGAGTTATCCAAAACAATTTTTTTATACTAATTTAGTTAAAGATAGTCTAGATAAACATACATATATAACAATTATTTAAGTGTAATTAAACCAACGAATTCCTTAACACCGCTTCAACAGATTAAACAAAATGAGGACACAATTTGTAACATATGCAAAAAAAACGTCTGGCACTCGGGGACTGCCGCGGTAAAGCTATTGTGTTTATAATTTTTTGTCAACTATGATTTCTCTTAAGTACGCCACATTGGGTAGTATGAATAAAAAAAATATTTGCTTTTTACTTAAAAATTTGTTTTAAAACCCAAACTATGTATGTGTTTTTTGTTTTTAAAAAAAATTCATATGACCCATTGTGTTTTCCTCAAGGTTGGCAAACGGTATCGTAAAAATACCGATACCGATTCAAATACTGCTATAATTAGATACCGGTACCGATACCGAAATTCATTTCGGTTAGAAAATACCGGTACCGTTTATGTCTATACCGTTATGTACCGGTATACCGATTCCCACCAAAAATAAAAATTCTAAAATATATTTCAATTAACTTTCTTATATAAAAACGTTTTTGTTCGCCTTTACGAAATACTAACAAACTTCGTGAGCTGCTTAATGCCTTTAGGAAGAGAGCAAAGCTTTTGTAAGCCACATTTATTTATATGAAATCGCGAGAGTTAGTATATTGGCTGTTCCAGATACAAATTATTGGTGTTTGCAAATTTTATGTTGGACGACGTTCCACGTGTTTAACCAAAGATATGGCCATGTAAAAAATAAATGAAACGCCGTGCTTAATTGTCAAAATGTGACTGACTCTTTTATTTCATCTTTATTCCTTTTATTATTCTTTACAACTCTAAAGGCGAATTAATATGAATTCGCCCCGATAACTCTTACTTCTAATTGGCAATGCCAGACAAATGAAAATATTATTCTTAATTGGCGATGCCAGATAAATGAAAATAATTATGTTTTATATTCTAAGATAATTCCTTAGCATAATGTGTTAACACGATGTTAACTTACACAAGGTAATGCGGAGATTTAAAGGTTTGAAGAGTGTTTTTGTAATGTATGCACATTAATTTAATATACTACATATGTGCCCTTAATTATGAAAGTGGTCACAGTCATGTGCATTTTTGCTTCAAAATATCAAATAAATCTTAAAATATCTTCAATAAATATTTAATAAATGTTAAAAAAAATTATATTAATCGAGATTAGTACAACTCTAAAAAAAATGTTGCATGATATAAAAATATTTTTTGATTTTTTCAAATGTAATCTACAAAATATATCGACCAAAGAAATACATGACTTAGACCACTTTCATAGTTAAGGCCACATATGTGCACTGTCTAAGATATGAGGTTTGCTGCCATACATATGCGGTCTTAATTTTTTAGCTCGATCAGACGGTGCCTTTTGGTGGGGCCTAAGTACCCGATACACAGTGGGGATTTTCTAAAACAATTCGAAATAACTCTGCAGTTGTTAAACTAGCTGTCCGATTGTTATTTATTTAATACAGCATTTGAGGAGATTTCACAGAGTTTAGGTCTGGAATTTAGACTATATCGGCCCTATATATAATCAAAAAATGGCATGAAAAAAAATTTAATTACGTGTTGACGAATTCCTCTATAAAATTTGACATAAAAAATCGCCACATAATGTAGTTTTGACACACGATTACATCCAGCATAATTTTTAATGTAAAATTATTTGGCATTGCACGTTAAGACCATGTTTAATTTTGCCACTTATGCTAACTTCATGCCAATTTTTGATTATACATAATCTATATTATATCTTTAAAGGGGGAACCAAAATGGATAAACTTGGATTAATAAAAAATTAAAATCGATGCCAAGCTCACGTTTTTGATCAGATAAAAAAGATTTTTGCAAGTAGATTTTTTTTCTATCCAAGAGTTACAAAAAATCTGCTACATTTATGGGTTTTCGCTTACAGTTTAGGAAATATTCGAGAAAAAATATAAAAAATTGGCTTTTTTACCAACCTTTGTCCACTGTTCTGCTAATGGAGGAGTCAAATGTTTTTAGATTTAGAAAATGAAACTTATTATGAATAAGAGACAAAATTTGTAACATTAAAAATGGGGTTTATTTATTTCGATATTATAAAAAATTTTACAAATAAATATTTTCGGCTAAAGTCTTTCTTAGGTAAAAAATGATGCAATACACAGAAAGTAATAACAAATACAATTTTCTTTTGAGTTCCCGGCAATTAAAAAAAATACAAAATCCTAAAACTGGGACTTTTTACTATGTTTGCATTATTCTTTTCATTTTTCGCAGGATGCAGATAAGATTTTTGGGAATATGAGAAATTTTTAGATTTAATTGAACTGTAGTGAATTTTAATCAGAAATAATTTCTTATTCGGGCTTAAGTTCAGTAATTTCAATTCTTATTGAATGAAATATTATTATTAATTAATGTGAGTTTTTAAAGAAGAGAAGAAAAATTAAACTAGACTTTATAGCTGGGGGAAATACCGATACTTTTCTGTGCAGCCACGCACTTCATCAGCACCCTAGTCTATCTACTTGGGTAGAGATTCCTATTAACATCAGCTATTTAACTTTTTGAAGTAATTTAGGGAACAAAAAAATTTTTTTGCTTTGTCCACTGTCTGAACTAATAAATTTAGCAGTAATATCGGTATACCGGTATTTTAAGCTCGGTAACGGTATGTACCGGTAATACCGATACCGAAATAAAAAAAATACCGTTACCGATACCGATACCGAAATTTTAAAAAAAGTTGTACCGGTACCAATACCGATACCGTTATTTGTTTCAGTTTCCAACCTTGGTTTTCCTATATGTAAAAATCTGTTCTAGCAATACTGTATGCTAATGAAATCAATACCATACTTTAGGTTTTAACATACACTGAGCGATTCAAAAAAAATAGCCTTAGGTTTTTTTCGTTACAGAATTTCTTGATTCGGTTGACACCCTCAAAGCCTACGATAAAAGCTATGCGCAATAGCTTAAAAAATGTATCTATTAATGAACGAGTGGCCGACCATTGTCATTTAAGAGGTGAATATATGGGGCAAGCACATAACAAGTGCAATTTAGAGTATCAAATCGCAAACTGCATCCCTATATTTTTCCATAATCTTTCGGCATATGATTGTCATTTGTTTGAGCGAGAACTTTCATCATCGATGATAATATAAATATAATTATTTTAAATAAGGACCCAGTGAAAAAAATGGAAGTCATTCTAGCGGAAGTACATTTTCATTGCTTCCAAGAAATCAATATTTTTAATTTGCGGAAAGTGAGCAAAAACCCATGTAGAAGCTTATTTTAGTGACACAAAACCTTGTAACTCCTCCATAGTGTTAGAAACTACTCACCAGAATTTAAAAAAAATTTATTTTTTAAAGAAATTTATGAACTATTTTTAGTCTAAAATTTAAAAGTTATTTGCTTAAATTTACATGAAAACACTGTTTCGGGCTTAAATTCGTATAAAAAGAAACGAATTGTTAAAAAGGCAACTATTTACCCTTTTTCCTAGATGAAAATATTATCATAGAACAAAAAAAGGGCATTTTTCTTAATATCGCTTCCAATTCAGTGACCAGGCATCGAAAAAGAGAACTTCTTGCAATGACAACCCTATCATTAGATCGGATCGAAATTTGCACTACTTCCGCATCGTAAACTCTACATTTTCATGACTTTTTTGGAGTCTCTTTTTTTTACTGGGGAGTTATTTGTACCCATATCAAAGAGAATTTTTATTAATGCAAAAGACACAATTGAACTGCGTTTTCTAGATTTATGATTCTTTAATAAACTCTCTTATGAGTCGTATAGTGTTAGTGATTACGAACATGCTGAAAAGGTTTGGAATACATGCACTTGTAACACTATGTTGGACTATCTGTTATTTTATTTAAAAGTATATGTTTTATTGCTTTGTGATATATTCCAATAAGCAATTTTGCTTGAAATCAAGTGTAAAACAACTGTTATTCAAGCCTCACATTCAATTGTCAAGGGTTGAATGATGCTTGATTTACACTTTATTTCAATAGCATTCTCCAGTGAAATGGGAACTTGAATTCAATTCGAACATTTCAATTGTATTACGGTTCAATTCAAGCCTTGAATTATAATGTAATTCAACCTTGTATTACAATTGAATTCAAGTGTATTTCAAGCAGCAAAAACAAGGCTTTTAAAATAGAAAGCAAAATGCAATTCCTTTGTTTCCCAATAATGTTTTTCCGGACATTTGCCTCCACTTTTTCTCGATTTTAATCACATTTGTTTTCCAAATTCTCTTTTATTTTTGATATTTGCTCAACAATTTCAGTTTTAATAATAAATAAATTATGTATTTGACAAGGTTTGAACATATATGTATGTTCTTTGATTTATTATTTGAAAATATTTTCAAACTTGATAATTACTTCAAAAAATGCTTGAATTCAAATGTGTTTCCAGTTCAAATTCAAATGCTTGAATTTTAATTTTTTTAGTGCTTATTGGGATTTGAATAAAATTTGAAAAACGTTTAGAAATATAGAGCACGACATTGCATATTCAGAAACCAGCAATATTAATAAAATACATCAAGCAAATCAAATACTAGCTGGAAAAGCGTGGCGAGTCAAATCTAAAGGTAGTGGCTTAAAAGAACGAGCACAAGCTTGGTTTGTAACGAACGCAATGAAAGGAAAAGTTAAATTTGGATGAGGTATGAAGAATACTAAAAATTCTAAATGTAGAAAATCGAAGAAGAGAAACTGCAAAAAGAGAAATGCATGTGATACAAAATTTGTTTTTAACGACTGTAAAAAATTCCTTGAAACACTTAAAAAATCAAAAACCAGACAACTTAAACGCTGTTGTAAAAATTGCACAAAAATACGTTACTTCGTTGGTGGATTTTTTCCACTAATTCCAATCTTAACAGCTTTATCATCACTTGGAGTTTTAGCTACCGGTGGATCAGCTATTATTAACATTGTAAATGATATACATAAATAAAAAATGGAAAGCAACAGGTAGAATAGGCTACACAACATAATAGACATATCATGAAATCCATGTCACGCACTGTTACAGCGTGCGCATGGCTGAGTTTACTTCTGGCATTTCTTGTGTGACATTTGCTCAAAAAAGCGTAACCAACTAATTACTAATGAAAAACTGTTTGATTCAGACAAGTATTCACTGATTATTATTGTAGTGACCGCAGTTGATAATTATTTTAAATGATTTTTTATAATTTTATTATAAAATAATAATTTAATAATTTAATGTGTATTGTTCAAAGTTTTAACAATTAATCATAATAAATTTGAAATACAAAATTTTATTTATATTTAAAAAGCAAGAAATACTTAATTTCTAAATTATATGTATATTAAATTTAACTACCTACAATACTCCCCTTCCGGAAAATTGACATCCAGTAAATTAAATGTAACTTTTTTTTGTTTCTGTATGATGTATTGTCACAAGTTTTTTCTACAAAAGCAGGTTTCAGTCTATCTATTGCAATAGTTCTAATATTGTCTTCAATCTCCAATTTAAAATATTTTTTATCTCTTTCAATAATTTTGTACGGTCCTTCATACGGATGCTGTAGCGACCGTTTCTGTTCAACCCTCACAAATGCATATTTGCAACTAGAAAGATCCTTAGGTACATAACAAGTTGTATTTTTTTCTTTATGATGAGATAAATTTGAACAAACAGTTTTAAAATATTCTTTTAATTTAGAGACAAACTCCGTAGAAGTTTCCTTATTGTTCGGAACTACGATCTCTCCTGGTAAACGTAAATTTTGTTCGTAGACCATCTCTGCAGGAGTAGACTTTAGATCCTCCTTGAAAGTACATCTTAATCCAAGTAGTGCTACTGGAAGAATATCATACCAACATTCTGAACGACCACTAGCTATTATTGCTGATTTTAATTGTCTATGAAACCGCTCAACCATTCCATTAGCCTGGGGATGATATGTCGAAGTACTAATTTTGTGAATACCCAAAAATTTTGTGAGTTCGAACAAATTTTTGGCATAAATTGTGTGCCTTGATAACTTGTAATTTTTAACGGTACTCCGAATCTACTGAAAAAATTACTGACCAGTTTTTGGGCAATAGTTGCTGCTGTGATATCTATTAATGGTTATGCTTCTGGCCATCGTGTAAATCTATCAAATACAGTTAAAATGTACCTATGTCTCCTAGATGGTGGTAGAGGTCCAACTATATCTACATGAACATGTTCAAACCTTCCATTAGGAATCTCTATTTTTGACACCGGAGTCTTAATAAGTCTATAAACCTTAGATTTTTGACAACTAATGCATTCCTTTGACCATTTATTAAGATCCGTGTTCATCTTTGGCCAAAAATAACGATAGCAAATCATTCGTCTGGTTGCTCTTATACCGGGATGTGAAATAGAATGTAATTTTTCAAATACGACTTTACGTAAAAGTTCAGGAACAAAAGGTCTTGGATGATGTGCAGAAATTTTACACCAAATTTCAAAACTGAAACAATGACTTTTAATAAGCTTTAAGTTGATATGAGCGTTTTTATTTTCAACCAAGCCTTTAAGTTCTTTATCTTTTTGTTGCTCGACAAATAAAAACTTCATGTTCAAATCTGTATTAACTAAAGTATTTACTTCAAAATTCCTCGACAAAGTGTCCGCTACTATATTTGAATCACCATTAATATATTGAATATCATCCGTAAACTGTGATATATATTCAAGATGTCTAGTTTGTCTGGGACTTCTTTCAGTTTTTGAATTTAAAGCAAAAATCAGTGGTTTATGATCTGTGTAAATAGTGAAATGTCTACCCTCTAACATATGACGGAAATGCTTAATATTAAGAAAAATGGCTAACAATTCTCTATCAAAAGTACTGTACTTTGACTGAGATAGTGATAGTTTCTTTGAAAAGAATGATAATGGTTCCACTCTATCATCATATCTTTGCTGCAGAACTCCTCCAACAGCTTATTGTGACGCATCAACTGTCAAAGTTAATTTTGCATTTTCATCAAAGTGATTCAGCAAAACTCGAGAAACGAAACTTTCTTTTATATTGTCAAAAGCTTTTCGAGACTCATTACTCCAATCTAAAATCTTGTTTTTTTTTTAAAGCATTAGTTATCATTGCATGAATAGGACTCGATAACTCTGCCAACTTTGGAATGTACATATGGTAGTAATTTACCATTCCTATAAATTTTTGCATTTGTTTTACTGAAACAGGTAACTCAAACTTTCGTATAGCTATAATTTTCTCCTCTGATGGTCTTATACCATCTTTAGAAACATTATGACTAAGAAACTCTATATTTGATACCCCAAAAATACATTTGCCTATTTTAATGTTTAATCCATATTGGTCTAATCGATCAAAAACTGTTTTAAGATGTATCATATGTTCTTCTTCGCTTTCACTTGCGATGAGAACGTCATCATTATATACGAAAACAAAATCAAGTTCTTTAAACACTTCATTTATGAATCTTTGAAAAGTCTGTGCTGCATTTCTTATACCGAATGGCATACGAATAAACTCAAACATCCCAAATGGAGTAGTGATTGCCGTCTTGCATATGTCTTCTTCTGCCATTGGAATCTGGTGATAAGCACGGACTAAATCTATTTTAGAAAAAACACACTTGTTCCTCATGTTAATATTAAAGTCTTGAATATTTGGAAGTGGATATCTATCTGGAATAGTAATAAAATTTAATCTCCTGTAATCACCACAAGGGCGCCAATCATTTTGGTCTTTCTTAGAAACTAAATGCAATGCTAGAGCTGCACATGAATTCGACGGTCTACAGTCACCAGATTTTAAAAGAAATTCAAACTCAGTTTTAGCAGCTTTAAATTTAATTGGATCTAAACGTCTGGGCTTAGTAAAAGGTAAAACTCCACTAGTTATAATTCTATGTACAGTAGAATGCCGAACAGGTTTTGCGTAATTAAGTTCTGATGTTAATGAAGGATATTGTTTTAGTAATTTGGTGTACTTATTTTCGATTAAAAATAATTTTGGTAGCGATATCTCACAAAAATCAGAAAACGTGTTACTTGACAACTTAGTGAGTGGATCAATTAAGGACTTATTCTTAATGTCTATTAATAATCCATATTTATGAAGAAAATCGGCACCTATTATAGGTTTATTTATATTAGCAATAATGAACACAAATGGAAAATCGCGACGTAATCCTAAATCTATATTAAGCATTTGTTTTCCATATGTAGAAATAGAAGTGCCGTTTGCAGTGAACATAACATCTGAAATTTTATTACTTTTACCAAATTTTGAAAATGGTAAAACTGATATATCTGCACCACTGTCAATCAAAAATTTTAATTTGTTGGTCCTATCAAAAATAAATAAACGACGTGTTGACAATTGTAACTTCCCATTGTCTGTCGTGTCGACAATGGGGTTGCTTAGTTTTTTTCATTTTCATTCTGACAAGAATGCTCGCAGTTTCTTGCCCAACTTCCATATCTGTAATGGAATCTACATAACCAATTTCGACTATTAGATCTTAGTCGTGACCTAGATCTATTTTTCGTGAAATTGCGAAACCGAGGCTGGTAAGGTTCTTCATCCAATTGTCTCTTAATAGCTGAAACTTCTAAAGAAAGTGTTTTAAAATGCTCGACAAGTGTTGTAGTGGCACTAGAAAGACCCTCGATAATTTTTCCAAAATCGGAATTATTTAAACTTTTAGAATCAGAAGATGAAGTCTTTAGATAGTTAATCTCACCGTTGTACAAAACCTCCCACAAATTGTCTGCCAACTTTATTAATTCATTAATATCGGATAAATTGGATCCTGTCAAAGCTACATTTAAATTCCTTGGTAGTTTTCTTAACCAAATCTTTCCTAATATGTCTGCACTGAAATTAGATCCTGCTAATAAAGCTAATGACCGATAAAACTCTGATGGTCTACGGTCTCCCATTTCCGAATCAGATAGAATTTTATCTAACTTCTTATTTTCGCTTAGAGAATGTCTCTCAATTAAAATATTTTTAAGGTGATTATAAGAGTTCTCTGAAGGAGGATTTCTTATTACGTCAAGGACAGTTACAATAACATCTTGAGGCAAAGCTGTTATAATGTGTTCATATTTCGTGCGACTTTGGGTTATACCCCTTGTTCCAAATTGCATTTCAGCATGTGTGAACCATGCTTCTGGACAATTTGTCCAAAACTGAGGTAATTTAACCGTTGCAGCAGAAATTTCAATATTATTTGGTTGCAAATTAGAACGTGAAGTAAGATTAGAACAACTCAAAGATTGATTATCTGTTTGAGAAGTTGTATTATCTATACTATTTTCCGAGTTATTAGCTCGAGTAGGTGAACGTATCATTTTCCAGAAAAGACGTTTACAATATTTAAAAAGAAATAAGTTATAAATTTATAGTTCAAATTACTAATAATAAAAAAAAATTATATATATATGTATATAGATAATTAGCAGATGTGTAAAAACTAATATAATTGTGCATATGAACAGCTTAAAAATGTGTATTAGAATTTATTTTTTTTAACTATTTAATTCTTGATTATGATAATTTATTAGAATACAAATTACAGCAAGTTATCTCGGCATCTTTCGGAGATTCTTCAAAACGAGTGATATAAAATAGCACTTACAGTAAATAAATGTTGTTATCTTTCTTAAGATTCCATATGATAGCTTCCTTCTAGGCTCTTGAAATTTAAAATTTTGCGAACTCCAACATTTGTTCCTTTAATCAATTTCAGATTCAGCAAATATATGTTGTTATCGTATTTAAAATCTTGGATAGTAGCTTCCTTTTAGACGCTTAAAATTTAAAAGTATCCGGACTTAAAAATTTGTCTTTCTAATGAGCTTTAGGATAGCAATTATATTTAATTGAAATACGATCACAAATTCTTGTTCACAGGATCGCCAATTGTAGTGACCGCAGTTGATAATTATTTTAAATGATTTTTTATAATTTTATTATAAAATAATAATTTAATGTGTTCAAAGTTTTAACAATTAATCATAATAAATTTGAAATACAAAATTTTATTTATATTTAAAAAGCAAGGAATTGTCAAGGGTTGTCATTGCAAGAAGTTCTCTTTTTCGATGCCTGGTCACTGAATTGGAAGCGATATTAAGACAAATTCCGTTTTTTGTGTTCTATGATAATATTTTCATCTAGGAAAAATGGTAAATAGTTACATATTTTAGCAATCTGTTTCTTTTTATACGAATTTAAGCCCGAAACAGTGTTTTCATGTAAATTGAAGCAAATAACTTTTAAATTTTAGACTAAAATTAGTTCATAAATTTCGTTAAAAAAAATTTTTTTTTAAATTCTGGTGAGTATTTTCCAACACTATGGAGGAGTTACAAGGTTTTGTATGACTAATGTAAGCTTCTACATGCTTTTTTGCTCACTCTCGCCAAATTAAAAATATCGACTTTTTGGAAGCAATGAAAATGTAGTTCCACTAGAATGACTTCCATTTTTTTTCACTGGGATTTTATTGGAATCGAAAAAATTCAGTTCAATGAAAATAGCACATTTTTTTAATTTAAATTTTTAGACCAGCGGTTGGCTTTTCTGTGGACTTCATGATATACCTTAAACCATAAAAATTTGGATATGGTCTATATTATAACCCAGCCCCGACCATTTTACTGATCTAGATTTAATAAAATACTCTAAACAACTCAAAAATCTTGGAGGTGTTTTTATACGTGATCGTTTACCTAAAAAAGCATTAATTATTGTTAATTAAGGTAGTTCTACTGCTCCTGGAACGCATTGGGAACCTTTTATAAAAATCGTTATGATAATAAATATTTTGATAGTTTCGAAAACTTACATAAACCAAGCAAAATAGTTAATTACTTAAAAACACCAATTGAATATAATCATCATAAACAAGAACAAAAATTCAATATATTCAATTTAGTACATTTATGTTTAAAAATTTTATTCAATAAATATAATTTGAAATAAAAACAACATTTTATATATTTCTTATATCATTATCTTTTTCTTTTAAAATTGATTCTTATTATTTTAACAACCTTAGGTTAATTAAATATCTATATAAACATTACGAAAAATCATCTTCCATAAATTCTTCATACATATTTACATTTGTTGTTTCTAGTGCTAATTCACTTAATGATGATGTTGGAAAACAAACATTAAGGAGAATATCATCATCTTCTTCCATTAATTCTTCATACATATTTAAATTTTTTGCTTCTAGTGTTATTTCTGGTGTCGATACTAATGAATGGTAATTTAATCTATAATTCTCTCACGCATAAGTATCAACACCATTTTCACTTACAAATCGCTTATCATCTAAATACTTACTAATGTATTGCGCATAAGTTGCACCTTAGACAGTCCCATACACCAAGAATCATAAAAAGTACTTAAAGTATGCCAAATTTCAGCTTCCCATGTCATGAGATTTATTTTTTTTATTTTTAATACATGTTTTTATTTATTGTATTTTTAAATATGAACTAACAATAAGTATTCAAATCTTAAATCTAAAAAATTATTATTAGGCCCGACCATTGTCGAACATAAACTTAGTGATAGTTATAAATAATACACAAGTAGTGATAATTAAAAAGGAAAAATTAATGTATTTTCAAGCAGTCCCATCTACAGTGTTGAGGAAAAGAGCCCTTGTGTCCCAAATGTGTGAATTTTTGATGAACCATGGAGCAGATGTTATTAACCTTAAAATTTTGTTTTGCCTTCGTTGGATTTTCTCAATATTTGACGCTGATGCAGTGTCCCATAACTGAATTCCCTAGCATCATATTGGCTTCAAAAGCGGTTTGTATAGTAAAAGTTTGCAGTCTAGACGAATTGTTGAATTTCTGCCAATCAACCAATGTATTTGAGATAACTTAAGTTTTATCTGATTCAGCTTAGAGTCAATATGGTGTTTCCATGTAAGCCGACGATCAAGGTGTATACCAAGATATATCATATGTGAATGTTGAGGAACAATTTGACCATTGATTCTAATGGGGGACAAGTATCTTTTCGTAGGGTAAATTTTACCTAAGCACACTTCTGTTCGTTTACCTTTATTCTCCATACGTTTAATATAGAAATACGTTCCTGAAGATATCGGGATATGTCGTGAGGGTTTTCGTTCATACTAAGATAGGCTGTATCATCGGCAAATGTATTGCTGCCCACAGGCATATCACAAACATATATCAAATGCAAAACTGGACCGGATGAAATAGTTACATAAAGTCTCCTTCCACAACAGTGAACCTCCGGACAATAATGTAACTTTCCAAAAGATTAAGAATGTTAATTGGTAGGTAAGTCTTCAATTTTAAAATTAGGCCTTCATATCACACTCTATCAAATGCCTGAGAAACGTCAATAAACACTGCAAAGCAATACTTCTTTTCTTCAAAAGTTCTTCTTATAAATTGAACCAATCTATGAGCTTGTTCAATGATGCTATGCTGACTTCTAAAACCAAATTTATGGTCCGGGATGCACATATTATCAGTTAGAATTCGGAAAAATTTTATCATGAGTAACTTTACAAAGAGCTTTGACATTGTTGACAGTAAACTTATTGGCTTATATGACTCAGCCTTGGTAAAAAAGGTCTTTCCTTGGCTTTGGAATTATTTTGATTTTGGAAAGTTTCCAGCTGTGTGGATAATACTCCAGTCGTAAAATGGTATTTTAAATAAATAATAGGATCCTAATTCCAATATGAGGCAAGTTCATCAGGATCTGGTTACTAATTTCATCAATACCTAAAGCTTTCTTTGGGTTGAGTTCAGCAATTAGTTTTTAAACATCACGCATATTAAACTTTAAGGCTCGAAGGGGTAGAGCAACTATACTCGTCAAATCAGCAATACAAGCACGTGTGTTTGGCGCAAATACGTATTTTAAGTGCTCAGCAAATATTTTAAGTTTTTTCGTATTGCGTTTTGCCCAATCTCCGGTAGATGTGCTCAGAGGTGGCTTAAAGTCAACGGGTGTTTAAAGCTTTATTTTTTTTTAATACATGTATTTATTTATTGTATCTCCAAATATGAACTAACAATAAGTATTCCAATCCTAAATCTAAAATGTAATCATTAGGACCGACTGTGTTGGACATAAACTAAGTGATAGTTATAAATAATACATAAGTAGTGATAATCAAAAAAGAAAAAAAAGTATTTTCAAGAAATCCCATCTGGAGTGTTGAATATTAGAGCCCTTCTGTCCTTCTTTTTTAGGCGGATGTGTCCAGTAAGGTTCAAAATACTACGAGCAAGTGAATTAGGATGTGACTAGAGTTTTATTAAATATTTGCCTGCGTATCTTGCAATTTCTGCAATCACTAGTGGCATATTTAAATCACGATGTATATTTGAATTCTTAATGTACCATGGAGCAGATGTTATTAACCTTAAAATTTTATTTTGTCTTCATCGAATTCTTTCTACCATGGAAGCTGAAGCAGTGCCCCATAACTGGAAATCGTAACACCATACTGGCTGGAAAAGCGACTTGTATATTAAAAGTCCAGGCTAAGTGTTGAATTTCTGCCAATCAACCAATGTATGTAAGTTAAATTAAGTTTCATATGAGTAAGCTTAAAGTCAATATGTTGTTTCCATGTAAGCCGTCGATCAAGGTGTATACCGAGGTATTTCACTTGGGAATGTTGAGGAATATTTTGATTGTTCATTCGAATGGGGGAACAAGTATCTGTTCTTAGGGTAAACGTTATATGGACACACTTTTGTTCATTTACTTTAATTCTCCATAAGTTTAACCACATTTCCAATTGTGTAATATGTTCTTGTAGATATCGAGAAGCCTCGTGGGGGTTTTCATGTATACCAAAGCTGGCTGTATCATTGGCAAACGTAGATGTATGGATATTGCTGCTCAAAGGCATATCACAAGTATAGATCAAATACAAAACTGGCCCCAGTATGCTCCCCTATTGCACACCGGATGATACTGATTCGTGCGCACTCATGAATTCTCCTTCCACAACCGTGAACTTTCGGATAGTAATGTAACTTTGTAATAGATTCAGAAAATTTATTGGTAGACATGATTTTAATTTTAAAATAAGGCCTTCATGCCACACTTCATCAAATGCCTAAGAAAAGTCAATAAACAGGGCAGAACAATACTTCTTTTCTTCAAATGTTCTTCTTATAAATTGAACCAATCTATGAGTTTGATCAATGGTGCTATGCTGACTTCTAAAACCAAATTTATGGTCTGAGATGCACCCACTATCAGTTAAAATTGGCGACTTTGTCGACTTTGTCATGAGCAGCTTTTCGAAGAGTTTTGACATAGTTGACAGCAAACTTATTGGCCTATATGACTCAGCTTTAGTAAGATCTTTGCCCGGCTTGGAATCATTTTGATTTTTGCAAGCTTCCAGAGTTGTGGATAATACTCCAGTCGTAATATGGCATTAAAAATAAGCAGCAAGATTCTTATTGCAATATGCGGCAAGTTCATCAGGATCTTGTTACTAATTAAATCAATAGCTGGCGCTTTCTTTGACTTGAGTTCAGCAATTACTTTATGTACATCACGCATCTTAAACTTTAAGGCTCGAGGGGGTAGAGCAACTACACTCGACAAATCAGCAACACCAGTAAATGTATTTGGCGTTAATACGGATTTTAAGTGCTCAGGAAATATTTTACATCTTTCCGTATCGCTTCTTGCCAATCTCCGGTAGATGTGTGCATAGGTGGCTTAAACTCAACGGGTGTTTTAAGCTTTATAGCAGCGCGCCATAAAGAGTAATTAGATGTTGGTGTGACATCCAGACCTTCCAGATAATTTTTAAAAGGTGCAGTTTTTCCAGATGCAAGCAAGTCTGGGAGTCGTTTATAGCACTCTTTAAGTCTGATTTTATGTGGGAGAGATCTGCGTTGTTGCCATTACATTCTAGCTCTTTTTTACACACACGAGACGGTCAATATCCATAAAACTCTATTAAAACCAGTCTGCGAATGGGAGTTAATAACATGTTCAGTAGCCTGTTTAATATTTTCATTAAGGTTGGCAATATATACAAGTTTTATTTAAGCGTTAAGTCCTTTTGTAAATAATTGATAACAATATTTATTATTTTATCGATATTTCGATGCAACGCTGTGAAGCTACACATACACATACAATATCGATAAAATAATAAATATTATTATCAATTATTTACAAAAGGACTTAAAGCTTAAATAAAACTTGTATATTTCAAACTAAAAGGTCGAATAAATTATTATAATATTGAGGTTGGCAATATAAGATTCAATACAAAAACCATTAATAAATTTCATTTATATTTGAAGCAGAAGTTTTCGTTGTAAATTCATAGTGAACAGTCGATTTAGCGGAGTTTTTATTTCATACTAAACAAAAAAAAATTGTACGAAAAAAATTTCGGAATACATATTGTTTTTAATAAATTAAGCTTTATTTGCATTGCATATATTTTTTACATAGTCATAATTAACAAAAACAAAAAAACCGTAATAAAAAAAAACAAACATACAAACAAAAGTGCCCTTGAGGAATACTCTATATGAGTACCTCAAAAACAAATAACTGTAAAGTGAGTTCTAATGGCAGAAATGCCTATTTTACTGTGAGTTCTGAAGCTCTTAATGAAAATAATAAAAATAAAAAATCTGATGATAGACTTACTGAGAGCTCTGAAGCTCTTAATGATAACAAAATAAATAAGAAATCTGATAGTAGACTTTTTTTTAACGGCGAGGCCACTTTTTCGTCAGCGATCAACTTCGCTTTGTCCAATGCCAACTAGTGATTCGTTAACATTACCGTTGCCTAGTACTTCTACATTTAACTCAGCGATATCATCCGTTTCGGGCTCGTGGTCATCACTTAACCAAGTTTTTACTGAAGTTAAGAGCAGCCCAAAACCCAAGGTCCAAGTGGGAATGGACAGATATATAACAGTGGTAAAGTGCGGACGAAGCCCAAAGTCTTCGAAAATTTCACCTGCTCCAAAAATGTCTAGGGATAACAGCGCATCCTCTATTAACCGTCAAAATCGTTTTCAAATATTACAAGTTGACAACAACGAACCCGATGTATCTACGAACAAAACATCCAAGCCGCCTCCAATCTATTTGAGAGAAAAAAAATTCAAACGCTCTTATAAAAAATTTAATTTCAGTCATTGGTGAGAATAAATTTCACATCGTTCCAATAAAACGTGGTAACATTGATGAAACTAAAATTCAAATTTATGAAGAAAAATATTTTCGCAAACTGATTAATGAATTTGAAAAAAGTAAGAAAAGTTTCTACACATATCAGCTTAAAAGTGCTAAAGGCCTGCAGATCGTATTGAAGGGCATCGATTCCTATGTTGCTCCCGAAGAAATAAAAGATGCACTCGTCCTCCAGGGATTTAAGGTAAAAAATGTATCTAGCATAATAAATAGGGAGAAGATTCCTCAACCTCTATTTCTCGACGAACTTGAGCCAAAGGATATAAAATTGAAAAAAAACGAGACTCATCCAATTTACAATTTAAAATATCTCTTATACCGAAAACAGTTGAAGAACCACACAAGCGTTCTGGACCCGTACAGTGCCATAATTGTCAAGAATATGGTCACACAAAAACTTACTGCAAGTTACCTTCAGTTTGTGTTATCTGCGGCGAATTGCACGGTACTGCTGGTTGTACTAAGCCTAAAGATTTAGCAGAAAAAAAATTTAGTAATTGTGGATGTAATCACATCGCTAACTACAGAGAATGTCCTGTCTATTCTTTCGTTAAACAGACTATGGGGCAAAAACCTAAATTAGCTCCAGCACAAGCAGCAAACGCTTACTCCGCCACTTTTGCTCAAAAGAGCCAACCTGTCACTTCACGTGTATCGTATGCCGATGCAGCTAAGACTAGTTCTATTCCCACACAAAATATTCCACCTCAAAATAATTCAACATATGCAAACTCAAACTTTAATTTTAGTCGCCTTGAAGCTACTAAGCTAACTATAACTAATTTTACAACAAATATGACTAGCATAATGCAAAATATGCTGAGAATGCAGAATACTCAGCTTCAAGCATTAGTTAACAAGCCATGAACACGTTATAGACTCATCATTTGACTTCCAGAAGTCTATTCAAAATTACTGGCTACATTTTATATGATTCACAGGACGAAGAGAAAGAGCTTACGGGGGATCAGCAATTTTAATAAAGTCAAGACTCTAGCACTATATCCTTGACAACATTTATGAAAAACATATACAAGTAACGAATATTTTTTGCACAAATTTCGTCATATCATCAATTTACTCCCCTCCTAGATGCGCAATTACTCGGGATCAATATGAGGATTTCTACAAATTTCTTGGCCCTTGTTTCGTAGCAGCTGGCGACTATAATGCAAAACATACTACTTTCTGGGGTTCGCGTCTTATCACACCTAGAGGACGAGCGTTGTTCAACACAATTTCAAAAATGGGCTTGGACGTCATTTCGAGTGGGGAGCCCACTTACTGGCCTACTGGCATACATAAAATTCCGGATATTATAGATTTTGGCGTCATAAAAAATATTTCTAGGGAATTAATTCACGTCGAAGCTTCCCTAGATCTATCGTCCGATCACTCTCCCACGATCGTTACAATCTGTAGCCCACTGAGAAGTCTTTTACCTCACCCATATGTGAAAATGGTCAGTCGTGTTAATTGGCTGCGATTCAAAAAATATCTTAGTAGTCATTGCACTGAAAACATTAAGCTAAGAACTCATGATGATATTGAATCTAATATTGCTAATCTTAACGAAAATATTAAGCAAGACGCTGAACATGCCACTTCCTCCCATCCGCAGACTGGGTTTAACAGAATATATTCTACAGATATTAAGAAGTATTCTACAGATATTGAGAAGTATGTGCAAAAAGAAGAGCTGGAAGAGAATGGCAACAGCACAGATCGCCCCAAAATAAAATTAGATTAAAAGGGTGCACTAAAAGACTCCAAGAGCTGCTTGCATATGAAAAAACTGCATCTCTTAAAACCTATCTGGAAAATCTCGATGTCACACTAGCATATAATTATTCTTTGTGGCGCGCTGCAAAAAGAATTAAAACACCCGTTGAGTTTAAACCACCTCTGCGCACTTCTACCGGAGTTTGAGCCAGGAGTGATATTGAAAAAGGTAACTTGTTTGCAAAGCATTTAAAATCCGTATTTACCCCAAACACATGTACTGGTGTTGTTGATTTCCCGAGTGTAGTTGCGCTACCCCCTCGACCCATTAAATTTAAAATGTGTGATGCACAAAATCTAATTGCTGAACTCAACCCTAAGAAAGCGCCGGGTATTGATGGAATTAGTAACTAAATGCTAATAAAATTGCCTCGTATTGCAGTTAGAATAATGTTATTAATTTTTAATGCCATTTTACGACTAGAGTATTATCCCTAAGCTGGAAGCTTGCGAAAGTTAAAATGATTCCAAAGCCTGGCAAAGATCTGACCAAGGCTGAATCATACAGGCCAATATCTGCTATCAACAATGTCAAAACTTTTCGAAAAATTTCTCATGTCAAAATTGTCCCCAATTCTAATTGGTAGTGGGTGCATCCCAGACCATCAGGTTGGTTTTAGAAGTCAGCATAGCACCATTGAACAAACGCATAGATTGGTTCGATGTATAAGAAGAACATTTGAAGAAAAGAAGTACTGTTCTGCACTGTTTATTAACGTTTCGCAGGCATTTGATAAAGTGTGGCATGAAGGTCTAATTTTAAAATTAAAATCATATCTACCAATATATGTGGTGAATTTATTAGAAAGTTACGGAAGTTCACGGTTGTGGAAGGAGAATTCATGAGTGTGCCCGAATCTATATCATCCGGTGTGCCACAGGGGAGCATACTGGGGTCAGTTTTGTATTTGATTTATACTTGTGATATGCCTTTGAGCAGTAATATCCATACATCTACGTTTGCCGATGATTTAGCCTGCTTAAGTATGCACAAAAATCCTCATGAGGCTTCGCGATATCTACAAGAACATATTACACAACTGGATCTATAGTTAAAATTATAAAGAATTAAGGTAAACGAGCAAAAGTGTGTTCAGGTAACATTTACACTGCGAAGAGATACTTGTTCCCCAATTCAAATCAACAATCAAGTTGTTCCTCAACATTTACATGTAAAGTACCTTGGTATACACCTTGATCAACGACTTACATGGAAACACCATATTGACTCAAAGCTAATACAAATGAAACTTAAACTAACTCAGATATATTGGCTGATTGGTAGAAATTCAATACTCAGCCTAGACTGTAAACTTTTATTATACAAGTCGCTCTTGAAGCCAATATGGTGCTACGGAATTCAGTTATGGGGCACTGATCCAGCTTCTAACGTCGAGAGAATCCAACGAAGGCAAAACAAAATTTTACGTTTGATAACATAGGCTCCATGGTACATTAAAAACTCAAATATACATCGTGATTTGAATATGCCGCTAGTGATTGAAGAAATAGCAAAATACGCAGGCAAATATTTAACAAAACTCGAGTCACATCCTAATCCGCTTGCTCGTAACATCTTGAATTTTACTGGCCACATTCGCTTGAAAAAGAAGGACACAAGGGCTCTTTTACTCAACACTCCAGATGGGATTGCTTGAAAAATTTTTTTTCTCTTTTTTTTTGGATTATCACTACTTGTGTAATATTTATAACTATCACTAAGTTTATATCCGACAGTGGTCGGGCCTAATACTTATATTTTAGATTTAAGATTTGAATACTTATTTTTAGTTCATAATTGAAGATACAATAAGTAAATAAATGTATTAAAAAATATTTGAAGTACATTATTCAATATAACTATACATATCTGACTGAATAGATGTTTTTTTATAATATGGGGAGCTTTGGGGCCCCACTAGGCATGACTAGGCCTAGTGGGGCCTAGGCCAGCTTCGGATTGAGCTGAAAAATTAGGACATGGTTTCTTACACCGAATCTTATATTTTAAGCAGCGCAAACAATTAAATTTAAAAAAATTAAAAATCCCATACAAGATGCGACCAGGCTAATGTAGACGTATCAAATATATTAATATCATTTCTAAATTATCATATAGGTCAATTGTTTTAATATCATATGCAAAGGAGTCAGTATCGATATAACTAAGATTAATATTTTTACAATATTTAGGTTTCATATAATCGTAATGAAAATTGTACATTTTCTATTTTGATAACTCTAAAACAGCAAACCCAATGTAAATGGGTTTATTATATTCATTTCGGACTACACTCATTTCAATGGCAACCATTTTGTCATGAATTTTGAGGGAACTATGAAAATTAGGTCTAGCATTAAGAGCTCTTGCACCTAATCGCTTAACTTTATTCTCCCATGCACATACTATTTTTATATCATTTCTTTTATCGAAATTTTCAAAAGCTTTATTATATATACAGCGTTGTTCAACAGTTTAAAAGTTTTGCTGGTAGTAGTAGAATGTATGCGCCCCAGCAATTAAAATTGTCAAATTTGGGTAATTAAAATCGAAATTTTGTAATTTATGGGCTAAAATTTACATATTAAGGTAATTACTGTCAATGGTGCGAAGTGACGAGGGTTATGGACGGTTTGTACGTAGAAAAGGGTAGTTTGATGTCGGCCGTCGATGTGTGTTTGTTTTAATTTTATGGTTTAATATCCGTTCGCCGATGCGCATAGTTAATTATGTAGGCACGTGGGGCTTGTTTGTAAGTAGTATGTTTTTTCGTTTGTTAAGCGGTTGCAGCAGGTTCATGATTTTATATTGTGTGTGCGTGTGTGCATAGGTATAATTTTTTTTGTAATATTCTTTTGTTTGTACGTAGTATGTTTTTTCGTTTGTTAAGCGGTTGCGGAAGGGTACTTGTGTGGAAATCTATGAATGTTTTTTGTTGTTGGTTTTATGGTTTATGAGATAAGCAGGGTTTGATATCCGTTCGTCGATGTACATAGTTGATTATGTAGGTACGAAGGATTTTATGTATGTTTTTGTTTTAATTTTAATTTTGAATGGAATTTTTTTTTGTTTGTTAAGCGGTTGAAGCAGGTTTATGATTTTAGAGTGTAAGTGCGTGTGTGCATAAAGAAAAATGTTGCTTTTGTCTTTTTGCAATATTCTTTTTTTAGCTGGTGGTCATGAAAAATTATTTTAGAAAGAAATTATGTATGCTTGTGGGAAATCTATGAATGTTTTTTGTTGTTGGTTTTATTTAGTTTGATTTTTCTCTTTCCTATATTTAAAGAGTTTGAAGAGGTAAACGAAGTATGTAATTTATGAACTTATTTGAAGGTTGGAAAAAATGAAGTGTAAGATATTTATGATTGTCAAAGGGAATTAGAGATGTGTGATCATAGGAGCCAACGTTGAGCGTTGGCAGATGGGTAAGTAGTCGTATATGTATATGTGCAATGCCGAGTACAAATCTGGCATTATCTTGTGTTCTAATCAGTTTTTAAAATGTGTGCAACGCCTTTCACATTATGTTTTTTTTTAAATGGAATACAAAACGGAAATGATAAACGTTACCACTAGGGCACACTGTTGCGATGTCACAAAATATCATAGCGTGCACTCGGCATTACTTTTTGTTGTTTGTAATATTCGTTTTTTTTAGCTGGGGACATGGAAGGGTATTTTAGAAAGTAATTATGTATGCTGGTGAGATATCAATGTTTTGTTTTTGTTGTTGTTGTTGTTTGATTTTAATTTTTTTATGTGTAAAGAGTTTGAAGAAATGAATAAAATATACAATTTATGCGTGTTGTATTTATTCATTCACTTCTTTTGTAAAGAAATTGAAGTTTGTGATATTGAGGGTTGTCAAAGATTGGTTGTTATTTTCACTGCTTGCTGACATTTGTCTCTGTCTCTTGTACATACCATATACATATAAATAAATGATTGAACAAAATTTTTTTATAATTTTAATCTATATATTTATTTAAAAAAATATCGTAAATATATGTTGTGACAATGTAAGAATAGAAAAATAAAACATAATTTTTTAGTTTATTTCCTGATAAAGTAAATATGCATTTCTTAAGGCACAAACTCCATAACTGTGATAGCTGCAGTAAAAATATTCTGGATATTTAAGTTGTATATGCTTAAAGTTGATGCAGATAATATCCTCGATATTGAAAACTCTAATTTGAAGTAGTTTTTCAAACCATTTCTTCTTTCCACACCCTTAACATAGATTGAATAATGTTTTAAATTTGATTTTAAAAACGTTACAACACTCTTAAATGATATTGATCCGTCATTCCAATTCAGATGATGAAAGTTTCTCGTTAGCCAATTCGCTTCTCTTTGTTTTGCTATTGATAATCTTTTGAAGGTAAACGGTGGTTTAATAATAAAATTTATGTGCTCCTTATTGTTAAAAACAATTGCTATTTCTTTTGCAATGAAGATGTTTGAATTAGACTTAAATCCTTGCATATCGATGAAAACTTTATCCCCAGTCATCTTATTTTATTATTTTTTATTTTTTTTTACATTATCTTACGAACTTGACTTTTTAAGGGTATGTATTCTATTATACGGTCGTGGATGAGTATACAAAAAGCTGATGTATCGGTAGGTATATTGGAGTCTGTTTCAATTTCAATTTTTATATCAACAGGACCGTTAGAGAGGGCTTCGTTTTGATGACTGACATCTACTACCACTATCACACACTATTTTTCAATTCTTGAGCAGTTAGAAGTGGTTGTGATTCCCTCATGTAGTAGCTTTGTTGAAACCGTAGATACATATCATATAGAATGGCATACCGATCATTTTTAAATTTTATATTTAGATAATCATATGGGTACGATTCGGAATTTAAATGTACTTTTAAATTGTTTAAATTACAATGAACAAACTTATTTTCTTGTTGAAAAGCAATCAACACAAAACGGGGTCGTTCTCTATTTGCAGCCAATTTAACATTCCATATATAGCTAGTTCCTGTATTTAGTTGAGGATTAATAAGACAATCCCAACTGCGAAATGCCATTGGTATAGAAGCACCACTGTTAATAATTTTAATCGTATTCAATTTGCTCAGATCGGATAATTGTACATGCGGAATTCTCGATGAGATGTTTGAGATACTAAATTTTTGGTTTGTCAGTAGCAACAGTTGAGTATACGAGTTTTTCATCGTTCTTACTACGTAAGAGAACCAATTCATGTTTACCGCTGAGTATAATTTTATTATAGTCTTCAGCGAAACCTAAAAATAGTTTCAGTGGTACATAGAAATTAAAGTGTCCATTTGAAATATCCAAATCATCGAGTTTGTTCCATCCTGCATTGTACAAGCCAACACTTTCTGTTGGTGATAAGGAAACAAAATTTTTTAGGCTGCTTGTAATCGCTAAATGTCTTGTATGATCAATTTCTATGCTATTAAGTTCATATCGAATTTCGTCAAAGAGATGTGCCACAAAGTTATTTTTTAATTTTAGATTTAAAAACGAAGATATTTTGCTGTCATTATCATCTACAATACTTCCCTCAACATATATGTAGCTTTCGCTGGGTAGCACATATAAGTCTTGATTTTGTATTGAAATTCAAATCTCATCGTTATTGTTATGTAACTCATTTCTTTGTCAATTTTAAATTGAGAGAATTTTTTATTTTCTTGCGTCAAATGTTTTTTGTGTAATGATCGCTTTAATTGTGGTTTGGTTTGCAATAGTGTTTTATGAGTGTATCCAATTTTATCCTTAGATTGCTTGACGTTGTAAATTATCATTATTTACTAGATCTCAAATGTATTCGTGTTGTAATTTCCTCTCCTCGGAAATTAATTAAATCACCGTTCTGATCAACTATGCGTAGAGTAAGGGAACTTATCTCTCGGCAGTTAACTGGCAAATAGATAAGATTTCGAGGAATCTCAACAATTTTATACCCTGGGGGGACATTGATCGCAAATTCATGTAATGTGTGTGCTTGTGAGTTATTCGTATATGTGTTAACCACTATACTGCATTCAACACGCAAGATATTCACGATGAAAATATTGACTGCTAGATCTGAGTAATGGTCTTGGTTAGGAGCTAGAATTTTCTTATTGAATCCAAAAAGTTTTCCAATTGTGTTATCTTTGTTAAAGTATATGGGATCCTTAGAGCTTTTAACTCTAACTTGCATTGTATTGTTATTAGCTTCTATATCAATTTTATTTTCCGGACAATACTGCTTATAGTTATGTTTAATATAATCAACTATATCATTCAATTCATAAGATCCTATTGGTATTTTAATTACATGTTCACCAATATGAAATATATTGTTATAATCATCTACATTGGGAATGCTATTATATGAATGAAAATCAGTTAGAGCACATTCATATTCACCATCCAAACGAATAGGAGGAAAGTAATTAGCAGATAACTCAGATGAGTTTGAGCTAAGAGTAAGTGTTATTGACATTATGATTGTCTGATTACAAGTAAGTGAAATTAAACACAGCACTTTGTATAAAAAGGAAGTTTATATTTTATTTAAATATATAAAGGAAGTTAATATTTTATTTAAATATATTAGATACAAAATATAGACTTATATATACACTTAACTACAATGTTTCATTTTTATTGATCCAAGAATTATGTTGATTGGTAAATCCTAACCATTTAACATATGCCTTCTCTCCTTTAGTTTTAAGAACTTTTTCAACTAGATATGTATTTGGATATCTAGTTTTTGAAAGTTCTTCTTCATAGAACCCACCTTTGATAGGATTACCACGATAGTCTTCTAATATGTATGTGGCTGGATATGTATTTTGAACTCTTTTAATCGTGAAAATTTCTGTGGTCCAATTTGGTGTATATCCTTTTTCAAAAACATGTTTATATTTACTTATGCGCACATGATCTCCCACATTGAATTTTGATAATTTGAATAGTTTTAAGCGGTTATATACAGTGTTTAATAATTTTTTCTCATTTTTATAGTTAACTTTAATCGGTGGCATTTTGATGGTGCGATGAATTTTTTTATTATATGTATTAATCAAGTCTTTGTAAATGTCGAGCCAGTTATAAGACCCATTAAAGCTAAACTCTTTCCACATCATTCCTTTTAATGTTCTGTTAAATCGTTCTACTATTGATGCTTTCATTCTGCTATATGTTGAGTAGTGATTAATGTTGTATTTATTCATCAATTTTCCAAAGTGTTTATTGAAATACTCTTTACCATCGTCTGTTTGCAAGTTTTTTGGTATTCGTCCCAGTTGAAAAATATTCTGCATAGCCTGGCTTGTTTCCAATGCAGTCTTTCTTTTCAACTAAATCAGCTTGCCAAAGATCATCTATTCCTTTCATAACAACTCTTCGACGTGGAAAATGTTTTCGTGCTTGCTTATGTAGTTCATTTATTAAATTTCTTTTTGAAGTCATTATTTAACGTATTTAGAATTTGACGGGATAAGTTGAGTTCAGTGCGAGTTCATTTAAGTACTGTTGACCATCATATTTCTTACATACCCATAAATTAACTCATTTATCTTTCTAATTTCTTTTTCAAAGAATAATTTCATACTTGAAATTGTTTCCCTTATTTCATTTAGTTTCTGACTTAAAATTATATTGATTTCATCTCGTACCTCTTCAATTTGACTTTGTAGAAACAATTTATTAACAACGTCGTTTTCCTCCAAAGATTTTGCTTTTGTTTTGAACGTCAATGTTATTAGTTGTATCCATAACGAAGCCCAGCAGCTTAGGAACATTTTTCACAAAAACTGTGCCACTTGTATCATTAAGATAGTGCCCAAACTTATCGATGGACATGATTTATGTAGATAAATATTATTCTATAATTTTTGCTTCATATAATTCTTCGATAATTGAGACAATTTCGTTATTGTGATTAGTATGACCTGCAGCTTGTGATGCTAGCAATAGCCTAAGGCGATCTACTAACTCATTAGGATCATCCCAGTATATATAGTTAGCTTTGTATGGGTTTAGTTTCATCAAACCCTTACCCTTGTAAGGACTTTTTATTGCATGTAGTGATGACGAAGTTGATGAGTTTTTTTCACTTTCTTTCTTAAACAATTTACTGATAATATGTTTGAATTACAAAAACAAAAAAAAAACCGTAAGCAAAAAAAACACAAAAAGTGCCCTTGAGGAATACTCTATATGTGTACCTCAAATACAAAAAATTATGAAGTGAGTTCTAACGGCAGAAATGCCTATTTTACTGTGAGTTCTGAAGCTCTCAATGAAAATAATACAAATAATAAATCTAATGAAAATATTTTTTTAACGACAAATCCAATTTTTCGTCAGCGATCAACTTCGCTTTGTCCAACGCCAAATAGTGATTCATTAACATTACAGTTGCCTAGTACTTCGTCATATAAGTCAGTAATATCATCTCCTTCAGGCTCGTGTTCATCACTTAATAAAGTTATCACTACAGATAAAAGTAGCTCAAAATCCAAGGTACAAGTCGGAATGGACAGATACATAACAGTGGTAAAGCGTGGGCGAAGCCCGAATTCTTCAAAAATTTCATCTGCTCCAAAGATGTCTGGGGATAATAGCGCATCATCTACCAATCGTCAAAATCGTTTTTCATTATTGCAAGTCACCGACGACAAGCCCGCTGCATCATCGCAAAAGTCTTTTAAGCCACCACCTATATATTTGAGAGAGAAAAATTCTAACGCCCTAATTAAAAAATTAGTCTCGGCCATTGGTGAAAACGCATTTCATGTTATTCCAATAAAGCGTGGTAATATTGACGAAACTAAAATTCAAATATACGAAGAAAAAAATTTGCGTAAAATAGTGACTGAATTTGAAAAAAATAAAACAAGTTTTTATACGTACCAGCTTAAAAGTGCCAAAGGTATGCAGATCGTATTGAAGGGTATTGACTCTTATGTTAATCCCGAAGAAGTAAAAGATGCAATCATGATACAAGGATTTAAGGTAAAAAATGTTACCAATATAATAAACAGGGAGAAGATCCCCCAGCCTCTATTTCGTGTTGAATTGGAGCCGAATGATATACAGCTGAAAAAAAAACGAGACACACCCAATTTATAGCCTAAAATACCTCTTATACCGAAAAATCACAGTTGAAGAGCCACATAAGCGATCAGGTCCCGTACAGTGCCATAATTGCCAAGAATATGGCCACACAAAAACATACTGTAAATTACCCACTGTTTGTGTTGTGTGCGGCGAATTACACGGCACTGCCAGTTGCAATAAGCCAAAAGATCAAAGTGATAAAAAATGCAGTAATTGTGGAGGTAATCACACCGCTAACTACAGAGGTTGTCCTGTGTACTCTTTTGTCAAACAGACTATGGTGCAAAAACCCAAATTAGCTCCATCTCAATCAGCAAGCGCTTACTCCGCCACTTTTGTGCAAATGAGCCAACCAGTTACTTCCCGTGTATCGTATGCCGATGCTGCTAAAACAAATTCTATTCCCCCACAAAATGTTCCACCTACAAATAATTCAACGAATGCAAACTCAAGCTTTAACTTTAGTCGCATTGAAGCTACTATTGACAATTTGGTGCAAACTATAAACAACTTTACAACAAATATGACTACCATGATGCTGAGAATGCAGAATACTCTGCTTCAAGCATTAATTAACAAGCCATGAACACGTTAAAAATATGTTTCTGGAACGACAACGGCATTCGCCAACATAAAAATGAACTTGAGCACTTCCTTACGGAAAAAAGTATTGATATAATGTTGGTCTCTGAGACACATTTGACTTCGAGAAGCTTTTTCAAAATAAATGGCTACACTATGTATGATACAAAGGACCCTAGAGGGAGAGCATGCGGTGGATCTGCAATTCTAATTAAGTCAAGACTCAAGCACTATATCCTTGACAACGTTAGTGAAGAATATATGCAAGCTACGAATATTTTTGTAGAAAATTTTTGTTCTAATTTCGTAATATCATCAATTTACTCACCTCCCAGATTTTCAGTTACCGAAGATCAGTATGAGAAGTTCTACAAATCGCTTGGATCTTGTTTCGTGGCAGCTGGAGACTACAATGCAAAGCATACGTACTGGGGATCGCGCCTTTTAACACCTAGAGGTCGAGCTTTGTTTAATACAATTTCAAAAATGGGCTTAGATGTTATTTCGAGTGGGGAGCCCACTTATTGGCCTACTGACGTACGAAAAATTCCAGATGTTATTGATTTTGGCGTAATGAAAAATATTTCTAGGGATTTAATTAGTGTTGAAACTTCTCTAGATCTCTCCTCCGATCACTCCCCCACTATCGTTACAATTTGTAACACACTAAGAAGTAACTTACCTCACCCATATACGAAGATGACCAATCGTGTTAATTGGCTGGGATTCAAAAAATATCTTAGTAGTCATTGCACGGAAAATATTGCGTTAAGAACACCCAATGACATTGAAACTAACATTGCCAATCTTAACGAAATTATTAAACAGGCTGCTGAACATGCCACTACCTCCCACCCGCAGTCTGGGTTTAATAAAATTTATTCCAGGGATATTGAACATCTCGTATGTGAAAAAAGAAGAGCTAGAAGGGAATGGCAACAGCACAGATCACCCCAACATAAACTCAGACTTAAAGAATGTTCTAAACGACTTCAAGAGTTGCTTGCATCTGAAAAAACTGCATCTCTTAAAATTTTTTTGGAAGGTCTTGATGTCACACCGACATCTAATTACTCTTTGTGGCGCGCTGCTAGAAAGCTTAAAACCCCCGTTGAGTTTAAGCCACCTCTGCGCACATCTACCGGAGATTGGGCAAGAAGCGATACGGAAAAATGCAAAATATTCGCTGAGCATTTAAAATCCGTATTTACCTCAAATACATGTACTGGGTGTTGCTGATTTGCCGAATGTAGTTGCTCTACCCCCTCGAGCCTTAAAGTTTAAGATGCGTGATGTACATAAAGTAATTGCTGAACTCAAGCCAAATAAAGCTCCAGGTATTGATGGAATTAGTAACAAGATGCTGATGAACTTGCCGCATATTGCAATAAGAATCTTGCTGTTTATTTCTAATGCCATATTACGACTGGAGTATTATCCACAACTCTGGAAGCTTGCAAAAATCAAAATGATTCCAAAGCCGGGAAAAGATCTTACTAAAGCTGAGTCATATAGGCCAATAAGTTTGCTGTCAACTATGTCAAAACTCTTCGAAAAGCTGCTCATGACAAAATTGTCCCCAACCTTAACAGATAGTGGGTGCATCCCAGACCATCAATTTGGTTTTAGAAGTCAGCATAGCACCATTGAACAAACTCATAGATTGGTTCAATTTATAAGAAAAACATTTGAGGAAAAGAAGTATTGTTCTGCCCTGTTTATTGACGTTTCTCAGGCATTTGATAAAGTGTGGCATGAAGGTCTAATTCTAAAATTAAAATCATATCTACCAATAAATTTAGTGAATTTATTAGAAAGTTACATCACTACCCGGAAGTTCACGGTTGTGGAAGGAGAATTCATGAGTGTGCCAGAATCTATATCATCCGGTGTGCCACAGGGGAGCATACTGGGGCCAGTTTTGTATTTGATCTATACTTGTGATATGCCTTTGAGCAGCAATATCCATACATCTACGTTTGCCGATGATACAGCCTGCCTTAGTATGCATGAAAACCCTCACGAGGCTTCCCGATATTTACAAGAACATATTACACAATTGGAAATGTGGTTGAACTTATGGAGAATTAAGGTAAATGAACAAAAGTGTGTCCATATAACGTTTGCCCTAAGAATAGATACTTGTTCCCCAATTCGAATCAATAATCAAAATATTCCTCAACACTTCCAAGTGAAATACCTTGGTATGCACCTTGATCGAAGGCTTACATTAAAACATCATATTGACTTTAAGCTAACTCAGATGAAAATTAAGTTATCTCAAATACACTGGTTGATTGGCAGAAATTCAACACTTAGCATGGACTGTAAACTTTTATTATACAAGTCGCTTTTAAAGCCAATATGGTGTTACGGTATCCAGTTATGGGGCACTGCTTCAGCTTCCAATGTAGAGAGAATCCAACGAAGGCAAAACAAAATTTTACGGTTAATAACATCGGCTCCATGGTACATCAAAAATTCTAATATACATCGTGATTTAAATATGCCACTAGTGACTGAAGAAATTGCAAAATACGCAGGCAAATATTTAACAAAACTCGAGTCACATCCTAATCCGCTTGCTCCTAATATTTTGAACTTTACTGGACACATCCGCTTAAAAAAGAGGGACACAAGGGCTCTATTACTCAACACGCCAAATGGGATTTCTTGAAAATACTTTTTTTATACTTTTTTATAAATTTTTTTTCTTTTTTTTTATTATCACTACTTATGTATTATTTATAACTATTAACAAGTTTATGTCCGACAGTGGTCGGTCCTAATAATTGTATTTTAGATTTAAGATTTGAATACTTATTGTTAGTTCATATTTGAAGATACAATAAATAAATACATGTATTAAAAAAAAAAAAAAAAAAAAAAACAAAATGTTTATATTTATATGCTCTCGTTCCTTTGATTTGTCCATCAGGTCTATAATCTCTTTTGTATGCATTTGTGCTCACTAAAATTTTCTTATATGTGTCTAATTTTTGTTTATCATAATATTCTGGTGTTTTGTGAAACAGTAAAGAAAATAAACCTGGCGTAAAGGCCCATATTTGATTTCCAATCACTATTTTATCTTCAGTAAGTTTAATACTAACTACTATTGCCAAACTTCCATTCATTATTTAAACCTTTATGTGGAACGTATAGAGTATCTAATTCGTTTCTGCTTTCCAAGAGTGCTAGGTCAGTATAACTCTTATTATTATCTGAATTGTCTAGAGTTTCCGATTGAGAGTAAAAATCATCGTTGTCATCATCATCATCATCAGTATCAACATTATAGACCTTGTATGCGTTTCAATTACTAAGTGAGAAATTTTTATTGCATAACGTTTCTTCAACAAGTTTCTTTGGAGTACTTGTCTCTAACTTAACTGATTGTTCGTTGAATGGAAAATTTGAATTTTTATAAACTTTCGTTTTAAGTTCATCTCTTTCTGCCTTAATACTTCTTTTATTATTTTTAGAATTGTTCACAAATTCTGTTAATGGTTCTATTATTGGTTTAAATGTATCTTTGAATTGCTCATGTGTATCTGCTTCATCAACTTTTATACTACGAAATTTTTTCTTTAAAACATTTCTTGTCTTTATTAGCTCTTTTAAAACTTTTTCATCCATTTTCAACTATTAGACACCAGATCAGGTATCAGCTATCAGATCAGGTATCAGGTATCAGATCAGCTATCCGATCAGGTATCACTTATCAGATCAGGTATCAGATCAGCTATCAGATCAGGTATCAGATCAGGTATAAGATCAGCTATCAGATCAGGTATTGGGGTATCAGATCAGGTATCAGCTATTAGATCTGGTAACAGATCAGCTTTCAGATCAGGTATGTTAAATACTTTAGGAAATAAGTAGATGTACTACGCGCAAGGCCAAATTAAGTACTAATGTTTTACTTTTATGTAGAGTAATTTATATCGTTATAAAATAGTCGAATTGCTTTCTATAGCGACCATTGTTTAAGTCATTATCTTTGCTTATCATCAATAATCCATATTTATCCTTCCAACACTCTCGACAAATTTCATGAAACTTTTCATAACTCATATCGCTGACAACATGATCACTATAAACGTGCTTCATGTTTGTCTCATCTTGTTTAAACATTATAATCACATTTGCATTGTCTCTTATTAAGTGCTTGGGGATTCTCGTATAAGTTTGGCACAAGTAGAATGAATCAACATCCTTATGTCGTCCCATGCAAAAATATGCTCGTATATTATTTTGCTTCTCGCATGCAACATCATCAAAGATCATAATAGAATTAGTTTTCGCTTCGTCAGGAGGAATAACTTTTTCATTATCTGTAAATGTGTAGTATCCCATCCCTTTAATTGGTGAAATTAATCGCTTTAAGTATTCATATTTTGGTTGATAAAGGGATTTTGAGTATAAATAGATGTTTTCAAACTTGAGTCCATTAGGACTTTCTAGCAAGCTAATCATAACATTAGTCTTTCCACAATTTGATGGTCCAACTATTAGAGCACGAATAGAATTTGGTAAGAGAGAGCTATGTTTTATTTTAGATCTGATTTTCGTTGAAGCATCAATATTGCGAATCACAATATTTTTATGTTGTTTTACTAATTGCATTCTTATAACTAATTGCATTTCACAAATGTTACTTTTATTATAGAAGAAAAAATAAAATAAGATGCTTATACATTATAACAAAACGTTTAGTTATAAAAAACCAGCCGTTGCAAAAGGTTAAGTGAATAAAGTAATTAACTCTCTGCCTGTTGAATTACACCTCCCTAGATATCAGTTTTGTGGACCCGGAACAAAATTAAAAAAACGTTTAGATCGCGGTGACAACGGAATTAATTTATTAGACGCTGCATGTAAAAATCACGATATTGCTTATTCCAAAACCAATGATTTAAATAGTAGACATCAAGCTGATAAAATTCTTGAAAATAAAGCTTGGGAACGAGTTCTTGCAAAAGATAGCAGTCTTGCAGAAAAATCATTTGCGTATATGGTTACTAACGCAATGAAAGCCAAACGAAAACTTGGTATGGTATTGAAGAAGGTTGCAAGAAAAAGTGAACAAAATGGAAAAAAGCTGTTCAGTACATCAATTAAAAATGCAACAAAAGTACTGAAGAAGGAAAAACCTCAAGACATTAACTCTGCAATTAGGATTGCACGTAAGGTTATCAACAAGTCGTTAAGGGGAAAGAAATCGCAAGTTGTAATACCACGCATAATTAATGTTCCAAAGATTGGTGGCTTCTTACCTTTGGTACCTATTCTTACTGCTCTGAGTGCAATTGGTAGTCTTTCTACTGGCGGAGCATCTATAGCAAAAGCAATAAATGCTGCAAAGAATGCCAAACAACAACTTGATGAAGCAACTAGACATAATAAAACATTGGAAACAGTAGCAATGGGGAAAGGTTTTTACCTTAAACCATATAAGAAAGGAAATGGGATGGTTTGTCAAGAAAAACAAAAACCCAAACTTTTTCGTAATGCTACCCAATAAACCCCTATCTGATGTTGATTTGAGAAATTTTTCAACAAACATTCCATACTTTAGAGGAGTTTTCATGTTGGATACACTACCAAAACGATCGAGAAAAAGAGAATGCGGAATCATTAATTTGGATTTCTCAAGAGGACCCGGAACCCATTGGGTAGCATATTATAAAAACAATGAACATAAAGAATATTTCGACAGTTTTGGAAATTTACAACCTCCATCAGAATTAGTTAAATATCTAGGCAAAAATATAAAATATAATTACAATCAATATCAAGATTATAATTCATTTAAATGTGGACATTTATGTCTTCAATTTCTTTACAAAATAAGTGAAAAGAATAAATAAATAACACACACACAAACAATTTTTTAAATTTTGCTGTTTTATTAATAAAAAAAGTTTATAAAATATAGTTTCTACATATTATTCCCACTGTGGGTATTGAGTATTTGTTAGAAATATACTTATTTCAGCAGCAGTGTCCAATTTTAGGGAATTTTCTCCTTGCTGACATATGCAATATATCCCAGATGCTGGTTCTATTAGATCATCATCCGATAGCGTGTTGTACCGATTTGGTAAGAACATTATGTTATTTTCCAGTTCAATTTGAATTGTGGTGCCGTATTTACTTGTCACCCGTTTAGCATTTTTTACTGTATATTTAGTTGAGTCCTTTAGCTCTTTTATATGGATTAATGTTTTTTTGTTTAAATTGTTGAACTTTGTTATCAAATTTGGTGGATTCATTGTCAAAAATGTTAATTAATTAATTAAATTTAATTTTTAAATATATATTTTTTTTCTTCTTCTCTTTTTGACAGATTGCTCAATCTGCTTTTGTAAACTGACGTATTAAATATTTCTACCAATCTTTAAATAGGTAAAAAAATTCTTAAAAGAAAGATCAGTAATGTAGATTAATGTAATTTTAGATACTTTTAAAAATTTAAGTCAAAAAATTAATGAATAAATATAAAATATATATGTATGTGTGTGTGTATGCTTTTGATTTGTTATTTATTTTAATATAAATATGTATATATAGAGATTAATAGAGCGAAAAAACTATTAGTTTAAATATTATTTTCATTGAGGATGGATAAACGTACTTTAAAAAATATATTTCACAACAATCAAGAACGAAAACCTCAAATATATGATTTGGTTTTTGAGTTTGAATACTTGCTCAATTGGAAATTGAAGATTGCATGTGGATTTTCTACAGCTTTTGGTTTTAAACCAATGATATGGTTGAATTATAAAAATAAGCAATACATTGGACTGGATCGAGAAGAGTGGTTACATCTCATGTGCTATAAGGAGTATATTCATGATATGCTTAATCCTCGGGATTTTTTAAACTCTATAAAACTAATAAAACATTGGAAGCAGTAGCAATGGGGAAAGGTTTTTACCTTAAACCATATAAGAAAGGAAATGGGATGGTTTGTCAAGAAAAACAAAAACCCAAACTTTTTCGTAATGCTACCCAATAAACCCCTATCTGATGTTGATTTGAGAAACTTTTCAACAAACATTCCATACTTTAGAGGAGTTTTCATGTTGGATACACTACCAAAACGATCGAGAAAAAGAGAATGCGGAATCATTAATTTGGATTTCTCAAGAGGACCCGGAACCCATTGGGTAGCATATTATAAAAACAGTGAACATAAAGAATATTTCGACAGTTTTGGAAATTTACAACCTCCATTAGAATTAGTTAAATATCTAGGCAAAAATATAAAATATAATTACAATCAATATCAAAATTATAATTCATTTAAATGTGGACATTTATGTCTTCAATTTCTTTACAAAATAAGTGAAAAGAATAAATAAATAACACACACACAAAAAATTTTTTAAATTTTGCTGTTTTATTAATAAAAAAAGTTTATAAAATATAGTTTCTACATATTATTCCCACTGTGGGTATTGAGTATTTGTTAGAAATATACTTATTTCAGCAGCAGTGTCCAATTTTAGGGAATTTTCTCCTTGCTGACATATGCAATGTATCCCAGATGCTAGTTCTATTAGATCATCATCCGATAGCGTGTTGTACCGATTTGGTAAGAACATTATGTTATTTTCCAGTTCAATTTGAATTGTGGTGCCGTATTTACTTGTCACCCGTTTAGCATTTTTTAATGTATATTTAGTTGAGTCCTTTAGCTATTTTATATGGATTAATGTTTTTTTGTTTAAATTGTTGAACTTTGTTATCAAATTTGGTGGATTCATTGTCAAAAATGTTAATTAATTAATTAAATTTAATTTTTAAATATATATTTTTTTTCTTCTTCTCTTTTTGACAGATTGCTCAATCTGCTTTTGTAAACTGACGTATTAAATATTTCTACCAATCTTTAAATAGGTAAAAAAATTCTTTAAAGAAAGATCAGTAACGTAGCTATCTCTTTTTCTCATATTGTAATTATATTTTACGTAAATTTTTTGTTTTGTCACTGATAGAATTGTAGTGAAAGAGATAGTTACATATTTTGACGTTCTAAGGTGTAACTGAAACAAAAAATTTCAAAACAAAAGATCATAGAGATAGTTATATTCATGTGCTAAAGGGTAACTGAAACAAAAAATTACAAAACAAAAGATTAGAGAGATAGTTATATTAATGTGCTAAAGTGTAACTGAAACAAAAAAATTTCAAGAGAACTCACAATTTTTTGTAAAATGTTAATTTCACAAGAATATTTTACTATAAATAAGAATGTAAACCTTTCAAGAGTACTTATATAAAAATAGCATTCAAGAAAAAAGTATTCTTTAAAAAAAGAAAATTAAAATAAAAATAAAAAAATGAGTCAAGTCCTTTGAGGACTTATTACTATATGAGCATAAGGAAAGCATAAATTTTTTTATTTAAATGCTGACAGAAAATGAGTACTATGGAGTTATAGAGCAGGAGGACTCTGATAGTAGACATTTTGCCAGCTGCCCTTGGTATAGTGAAGGATGTGAAGAAGGCCCAGACACATGTCGGTGTACCATGTTTCACATTAGGAAAAAAATAATTTTTAAAATTATAGATACGTATAAAAATTTAAGTCAAAAAATTAATAAATAAATATAAAATATATATGTATGTGTGTGTATGGTTTTGATTTCTTATTTATTTTAATATAAATATGTATATATAGAGAATAATAGAGCGAAAAAACTATTAGTTTAAATATTATTTTCATTGAGGATGGATAAACGTACTTTAAACAATATATTTCACAACAATCAAGAACGAAACTCTCAAATATATGATTTGGTTTTTGAGTTTGAATACTTGCTCAATTGGAAATTGAAGATTGCATGTGGATTTTCCACAGCTTTTGGTTTTAAACCAATGATATGGTTGAATTATAAAAATAAGCAATACATTGGACTGGATCGAGAAGAGTGGTTACATCTCATGTGCTATAAGGAGTATATTCATGATATGCTTAATCGTCGGGATTTTTTAAACTCTATTAATATAATTGATAATGAAAGTGAGAGAGATGTTGAATATAAGTTTCAATATAAAAGAGATGTTTGTTTTTTAGTTATCATACAAGGAAACTTTAAAATAAAAATTTATTCTGACACTTGGAGATCACTAACTCAAATTCGAGTATTTTTTACATCAATTTTATGTTGGAACAACATTCTGAGAAAACAAATCCTTCATTTCTATCATGAATATTATATACCAACCTGCTCCGCTTTAAACAAAACAAAACTTCAAATCAATGAAATACAAGGAATACACGAAAGGGATGTAAAGATTGAATTAACACGACTTTGTTATGAGATTATATTAGAATATAACAATTTTAATATAATAATTAATACAATGATAATAAATTCTAACAGTACGAGGGTTGGCTCTAGAGAAAATTTAATTGGCATGTTAAAAATTATTTAAAAAATCGTTTCTGAACTTAATTAATGCCAAAAGTCTAAACAATAAAATGGATGAACTTCTTTTTGAAAACTCAAAAATGTATATAATTTGTTTTTCAGAGACATGGTTTATTCCAGTAATTGATATCAACATGGACAATTTAAATGGCTATCGTCTCTTTCGATCCAACAGAACAACAAATGGTGGTGGTGTTGCTATGTACATAAAATCTAATATTAACTGCAAAGAGAAAAGTAAAAATAATATTGGTAACAATGTGGAGTACATTTTGATAAAAATTAATAACAATTGTGAAAAACTGTTGGTTGGGACTATATATAGGCCGCATAGAAATATCATCATGGACTCCATGTTAGAAAAGTTAGCTACTTGTACCCTTGGATATGACCATATAATCTTAACTGGTGACTTCAACTGAAACGTATTAGAGGATAATAGTTTAATCTAAGACATGAGCTCCATTGGGTTGTACTTGGTCAACAAAATATTTCCAACTCATTTCACGGCCTCCATCACATTAGTTGATATCTGTTTTATTAATAACAACTCAAATCTGCTATTCTTTGATCAGCTTTTTCCACCCATGTTTTTATGCCACGAATTGTTATGTTATATCGATGGTGTTGCATAAAAAGGGCCAATCTCGCACCATTTTACATAGTATATTGGATCATTTCACCTAACACCATAGACATACGTTTGAATTAAATTGTACCTTATAAATACTTTCACATTTAGGAATATTTGCATACATAAACGAACAAAAATAGCAATTAAAATATCATTTAAAATGTTAGATTTTTTTTAAACTTAAACAAACAAACAAATCGAATACTTTTCGATTTGTATATTTTGCAATAAAATTAGTTTTAACTATACTAAAACTTAGACCAATATGTTCTATTGATTTTCTTGAGTATTTTTTTTAATGTAAAAGTTTAAGGCATTTTTTGAGCATGGCAATACTTGAAACATGAAATTAAGGAGAAATTATTCTCTGAGGTGGTATCCGATTTGCTTCATATTTTATATAGAGGTACATTATCTACCACAGAATAAAAATAGATGTTTGTATTGCTGCATCTGTATAAGTATTCTAATTTTGCAAATGTCAAGAAACAAGAACTGAAATGAAATTCGATATATTATAGATACATATCAATAAACATAATTAAAGATACATATCTCTAAATTTGAAAAGTAAGTAATAGAACTGAGCACTAGCCATGCAAAAGTTCACAGTAATGTATTTTTTTCAAAAGCGAATATTATTTGTAGTGGTAATTGTAATTGATTGTAAAACAAATAAAACAAAAAACAAACAAAAACATTGCACCACAGTTGTGTCAGGTGTGCAATATATTTATTGTACACTTCATAGTGCACCATACTTCATTTCACAAACTCAAAATTTCATAAGTGATAATAAAACTTTTTATAATTATGTCCATTGAGATATTGTTTCTATAGGTACTTTATTTTTTAAAGTGTTTTATTAATAAATTTTAAAACTTAGAGCTTACGTGTGATTTTTCTTTTTCGTTGGTTGACTAATGTAAAAATATGTGTACGTTTGTCAATCAGTATTTACTAGTGAAATATGCTTCTATACTACAATAACTAATTAATGCCTTCGCTTGGAAGATTGTTTTTTATAAAAGGGAATAACAGTTTTAGTGTTCTCATAAAATCAGGAGCAATAAAAAGAGAGAACAATTATATAATGTACATCAAGAGAATTAAAATTAAAATAACATCACAACCCTCATGAACAAAGGTATTAGTTAGTTAGTAGATTCTAACGTTCCGTCACAAATGCCTCTATATTTTTTCTCACACTGTATACTTGTTTAGTTGATTTTACTTTTTTATTATTATTGAAAACTTACCAACAGAAATAATACCAACAACTACACAGATGTTTTATAAGTACACAACAAATACAACACCCACGATCAGACACTCAAGTTGCGATCGTACAAAGTAACTACACACACGTACTTACAAACTACACCAAAAACGCTCAGGTAGCTTAGTTGACTCGCACTAACAGAAGTAAAACAACAACAACCACGTAAATGCATTTGTAACCGCATGCATACTGTATAAAAGAAATAAAATACAATAAACACATGCAGACTTTTATAGATTTTAAACTAAAATGAACAAACCATACAAAAGGGAAAAATAATTCTCAACCGGTTAATATTTTTTTAATAAATTCATTGATTTCAAAAATACAATTATATTACAAAGTACATGCCCCTGCGCCTTGAAGACATTTTAGAGGCGAGTTGGCAATAATATATTGCATAACTTAACTTATTTTTCACCATAATTATATAATAGAAAAAAAAATTAAAAAATATAAGAGAAAAAAGAAAAAAAATATTTTATACTGTATAATTACAATTACATTAGAAGCTCCTCTATGTTTTGATGCAAAAAGTTCTTTAAACTACTTTTAAATCAAGAAATGCTATTTATGTTTTTCAAATTTGACGGTAAATGATTATATTCACGACTACCCATGTACTCGATGCGCTGCTTCGTTGTTTCCAGCCTACACCATGCTACTGCTAAATTCATATTATTTCTTATATTGAGTGAATGCTGACAACTTGAAAAACGTATGGTATGGTGACCAATGTAGTTTAAACACCTAAAAACATACATAAGTAATTGCATTTTGTAAATGCATTAAATAGGTAATACCGTTGGAAAAATATCCGTATATAACGATAAAGTTGAATGTGAGATAGGAAGATTAGCTACCGTTTCAAAGCTTTGTTTTGCATACGTTGCAACCCTTTTAATTCAGAACTTTTCTTATATCCATACAACACAGCTAAATAATTAAAATGGCTTTGAACTAGTGCATTATCAATTAATAGTTTTGTTTTTTCATCAAACACTTAGCGTGGACTGTAAACTTTTAATATACAAGTCGCTTTTGAAGCCAATATGGTGTTAAGGTATCCAGTTATGGGGCACTGCTTCAGCTTCCAATGTAGAGAGAATCCAACGAAGGCAAAACAAAATTTTACGGTTAATAACATCGGCTCCATGGTACATCAAAAATTCCAATATCCATCGTGATTTAAATATGCCACTAGTGATTGAAGAAATTACAAAATACACAGGCAAATATTTAACAAAACTCGAGTCACATCCTAATCCGCTTGCTCCTAATATTTTGAACTTTACTGGACACATCCGCTTAAAAAAGAGGGGCACAAGGGCTCTATTACTCAACACTCCAGGTGGGATTTCTTGAAAATACTTTTTTTATACTTTTTATAGATTTTTTTCTTTTTTGGATTATCACTACTTATGTATTATTTATAACTATTAACAAGTTTATGTCCGACAGTGGTTGGTACTAATAATTATATTTTAGATTTAAGATTTGAATACTTGTTGTTAGTTCATATTTGAAGATACAATAAATAAATACATGTATTAAAAATAAAAATAAAAAATTTGTATAGAAAACCAATACACAGCTAAATAATTCAAATGGCTTTGAACTAGTGCATTATAAATTAATAGTTTTGTTTTTTCCATCAAATTTGTTCTTAAATTTGTATAGAAAACCAATAGCTTGAGCTGTTTTTATCTTAAGATTCTGGATATGCTGACTCCAAGCAAGATTGCTTTGTAGTTGTATACCTAAATACTTAACAGAACTGACTTCAACGATTTCTTTTCCATCGACAAAAACACTAAAGTTGGTGTGATCCGAGTATGGCTTGAATCTCATCAATGGAGTTTTATCAGCATTTAAGAAAAGTTTATTTATTCTTGTAAACTCTGATATTAATGCCGCATCTCGTTCTATATATACTTTGGCGACTGTTTCATGCTTGTAAAAATAAACTGATGTCATCTGCATATATAAAGATTTTACCAGTAAGTTTAAGATTTTTCAAGTCATTAAGATAAATGATAAACAATAAAGGTCCAAGTACGCTACCTTGCGGCACACCATGTTCAACTTCACGAAACGAACTTTTACGGTCATCAATCTGAACAAATTGCTTGCGGTTTCTCAAATAGCTTTCCAAAAGAGTTAATTCTTTTCCACGTATACCATAACACAAAGTTTTTTTAATAAGATGTCATGATCAATTAAGTCAAATGCTTTTGTAAAATCATAAAATAAACCTGCTACGCCACAATGTCCATTATCTAGACCTTTACAAATATAATTAACAACATTTACGACAGCTTCCTCTGTACCACACGCCTTTCGAAATCCATATTGAAAATCGTTTAGTAAGTAATGGGTTTTCATAAAAGTGGAAATTCGATTGTGCAAAATTCTTTCGAACACATTATCAATACTGGATAAAATAGCAATTGGTATATACATATTGGACGTGCAACTATTGATTCCATTTGGAATCGGTATTACCTTATGAATTTTTAGTATATCAGGATAAATGCTCCTATGCAGCATATTATTAAAAATATTTACCAAAACAGTAGTAAACTCATTCTTATTACCTAATATAATTTTGGGTATTACATAATCATGTCCGACGCTTTTATTAGGCTTTATCTTTAATATAATATCCTGTACTTCTTCAAATGTGGTATTATTTAGGTGAAATATATTATTATTATATACCATTGTTCGAAAGGAATTATACGAATCAGTTGGAAGTGTTCAAGAATCATCTAAAATGAAGTCACCATTAGAATCTTTAATATTTACTCTTTTTTCTGAGTTCTTCCGAGTGTTTCATTTAAAAACCTCCAGGTCTTTTTTGGATCATTTCGAATTTCATCTAGTTTATTTTTATAGAAGTTGTTCATAGATTCTTTACAAGATTTCTTTACAACGTTACTAACTCTTTTCGGTCTCTCTTGAATATCTAAGCTTCCAGGTATTTTTCGCCGTTGTTTTAACAGTTTGTTTTTGTACCATAGTAATATTTGCAAATTGAACGTCATCCATGGAGTAATTTCTGCTCTAATGAAATTTTTTTGTCTATTCTCAAAGGTAGAGTTTCTGACGGCATCATCAACACAATATACTATCTGAGATGTATCAATAGATGGATCTCCCGTAAGGTTTCTATTCCGCAGATTGTTACAAATGTAATCATAAACACTATTATAATTACAACATAAAAAACAAGATTCTCTTAATATTTGGTTTTGCACTTCAATTCTGATTTTGCACGAAATAAGATTGTGGTCTGATAGTTCATATTCAACGGATTCAATAGACAAACAATTTGGAATGTTACTATAAACATGATCTATGGATGCTCGCCTTTCCGGCCGAGTAATCAGTGTATGACAATTTTTAAAGTCATAGTTTGCAAGCAAATTTAACAAATTTTTTGACGATTTGTGAACAATCAATATTTGAATCTCCAGCAAAAATGCATGGATTTCTCCCAAAGCTGTGAAGTAGATTCTCTAGGAATGACAAATATCTATCTGTGTTACATTTCTGTGATCGATAGAAGGAGGCAAATTGTATTGGTTTACCATTAATTTTATTGTTATCTAACGATAAAACAATCGAATCTGTAAAAGCTTTACTTTCACATATTTTAACTTTATATTGTGAGTGCTCTTGAATAAAAATTGACGCACCTCCATAGCCATCCGGCCTACAACAATGAACACTATTGTAACCTGGAATATTGTACAGTTGAGCTAGATTTTCCATGAACCATGTTTCTTGAACTGCAATTATGTAGGGTAGCCGTGGTAACCTACCGACTAGAGCTTTAAATTCATCAAATTTATTTATTGAAGAAATGCTTCTAACGTTAATAGAGATCAGTGAATAATAGGAACTTGTATTGTTTCTTATGTAATTAGCAAAAGCTTTTAGATTAAAAAAAATACTGATTATCAATCATAAGAAAAAAGTTAAATAATAATTATTATATGATGTCAAGTTTAAGCCACAAGCAATCAGGACGAGGTGGACGTCTCAGTACGGTAAGCAGGGGCATCTGTAAATGGTTTAACCATAAACCCCAAAAAGTCAGCTGCTCTAGTCGTGGGACTTGAAAAAAACTTCACACCAATACAAATTCATAATACAAATATAAACTTTGTAGAATTGGCTAAGAATCTAGGTGTTGTCTTTAACAGGGAACTGAATTGGTCAGATCATATTAAAATAAACTGTGAGAAAACATTTGCTATGCTTCGAAATCTTTGGATGACGCAACATTTCACACCAGCAGCGTGACCATATTAGCTTATTTTGAGCTAAATTTAGCTTATTTATTTTAGATTTAGCTTTAAGATTTTCATTTAGCCCTTAGCTTATTTTTTAGCTTTTTTTAAAAACTCATTCAGCTTTTTTAGCCTTTTTTTATTTAAATAAACAAAACATTTTAAAATAAAAATATATTAAAAACATAAACAACTTATAAAAATTATAATTTTTTAGCATTTAAATATACATACATATATATAATTTTTTTCATTGGAAAATAGTTTACAAAAGATACAAAATGTAAATTATACGAACGTTTTATAACAGAAATGGAAAATTGAAAAATAGAAACCAATGGCAGAATGGTTAAAGTCACAATGAAAAAGTTAAATTCATATTAGTGGCCAAAAGACTTTTTGAGTTTTTTGGATATAAAATTATTTGACTTGAGTTGAACGTTCATTCAGCGGCATCAATTAACTTAAAACAAAAATTAGAAATAAACTTAATCCTGTATAACACTATGTACCGATTTTCGTTGGCCCAGCTCAATAAAGTAATAAGCATAAGTACTCAACTTATTCCGGAATAAGTCTAAATGGGTTTATTACCATTCAGTGTGGCGTCATTATGTCCTTATATTTCAATAAGTTGATAAATTATAGCAAATTTAACTCTTTACTTATGACTTTATTTCACCTTAAATAGCTTTAATTCACTTAAAAAAAACTTTCGTCTTTTAGTACATGTTTTTAAATTTTTAAAAACTTTTTAAGATTATTTTGTTTTGTTTTTCATTAAATCTAAAATATGATAATAATGAAATAATTTCATTGAAAAACATTCAATATTTCATATGTATGTATAATAAAAAAATATGTTTGTGTAATATTTAATGTTATTTCTTATTGCAATAAGAAACTATTGAAGAGTGATCAAATGAGTAAAAAAAGTTTAGCTTTATTTTCTGGCCTAAAATTTTACTTTTTAGCTTATTTTAGCTTTTTTTCAAACGTGATTTAGCTTAATGTTATTTTAAAATCTGGTCACACTGCACACCAGTTCAGATTCGGATGTTAATAGCCAAGACTTACTTATTACCAAATCTTATGTATGGCTGCGAGCTGTTTGATAGTTGCGATGTTAGTAGTATAAATAGGGGCATTCTAGGCCACTTTTTCCATACAAATCGTTGGCTCATTTCATAACCCAGTTAACAATTGAGTGTGTGATAGGTAGGTAGGTAGGTAATATTTTGAGTTGTGTGCAAGATGGTTAACTGAGTTATTGCATGAGTCAACTTGAGTATGTTTGTATGCTTTTGGTTGGTGTTGCGTGCGTCATTCTGGCGGGTGAGTTGCGAGAAAAAAAATAAATTGTGTGGTTTTACTACAACATATTTTGAAGTATTGGGTTTATAAATGTAGTTGATAGAATGAAATGTTTAGTTTAAAAACAATTAATCACAAATGTAAAAATAGGTCTGTAGGTTTTAAGTTTAGTTCTTAAGTTATGTGGTTGTTTGCGTCAGGTATAAAGTTGTCTTTATTGCTATTTTCGATCATATATGTTGCAATGCGGCTCCGGTTTACTGAGTTAATACACCTTAAACCATTGTCTAACATATAAGCACAATTAAATTTTTGTCTATTTGTTCTAACATGATAATGCTAAGTCGTTTTAGGAACATAATCTCTAAAATCTTTACATTAAAGACTAGTTTCTTCCACTTTTCAAGGATGCTCAATTAAATAAGTGTGCTTAAGAAATTCTTTACGGTCCGAGAAACCTATATATTTGGTACATACGTTACACTTCATTGATGAACCTTGATGTTGCATCCTTACATGACGTTTTAAGCAAAACTTGCGATTAAATACTTTTCCGGAGATATCACAAGTAAAGATGACAGTTTTTCCGTTTTATTTAAATTTTTTTAATGATATGTTATAGTCTGATGAAATTTTTAAAACAAGAATGAATTATATTAATTTCTCCTGATATATTTGTACTCTAAATTGTGAGCATGGTTTAAATGATGTAAAGAGCAAGTTTTTGGTAATCAAAAATTTATATAGGTATATATATTTGTATCTTATATAGTAAATAAAATATAATTATATATAAATTATTTTCTTATGCAAAGTGTTGTGTATAATTTCATTAATTTGTAATTAGACAAGCATAATTTCAATAACACTTACTCTTAGCCCAAGGTCATCTGAGTTATTTGTTTATTACTTTCTTCCTATTCGTTTGGATGGTGAATATGAATGTGCTGTAACTGATTTTTATTCAAATAAAAGCATTCCCAATGTAGATGATTAAAACAATATATTTCACATTGGTGAACATGTAACTAAAATACCAATAGGATTTTATGAATTGAATGATATAGTGGATTATATTAAATATCACTATAAGCAGTATTGTTCGGAAAATAAAATTGATATAGAAGCTATTAACACTACAATGCTGGTTAGAGTAATAGTTCTAAGGATCCCATATACTTTAACAAGGATAACAAAATTGGAAATTTTTTTGATTCAATAAGAAAATTCTAGCTCCTAACCAAGAATGAAAATAAATAATAATCAGAAATAATTCATAGTTAGGCTTAAGTTCAGTAATTTCAATTCTTATTGAATGAAATATTTTTATTAATTAATGTGAGTTTCTAAAGAAGAGAAGAAAAATTAAACTTAGACTTTAAGCTGGGGGAAATACCGATACTTTTCTGTGCAGCCACGCACTTCATCAGCACCCTAGTCTATCTACTTGGGTAGAGATTCTTATTAACATCAGCTATTTAACTTAAATGTACAATGAACGGAATATGAGAAACGATTGTTGTGTATACAATTGATTTACCTTTGGTAAACACATTTATAAGTATCACTATTAATTTTCTGTTTTTTTCAATTTTTCATTTTTCTATTTAGGTTAGCACGAAATTATTTTACTCTACCTCAGTATGTTTAACTATTCTTACTTATCTTTTTACGATCATCACATTAATTATTTTTACTTATTCGATGTACCATCGGTACATGCATGTAAGTATTTTTGTAGTGGTCTATGTTACTTGTTGTTGCATTCTACAGTTTTAAGTTTAAAGTAAAAATAATTAATGTGATGATCGTAAAAAGATAAGTAAGAATAGTTAAACATACTGAGGTAGAATAAAATAATTTCGTGCTAACCTAAATAGAAAAATGAAAAATTGGAAAAAACAGAAAATTAATAGTGATACTTATAAATGTGTTTACCAAAGGTAAATAAATTGTATACACAACAATCGTTTCTCATATTCCGTTCATTGTACATTTAAGTTAAATAGCTGATGTTAATAAGAATCTCTACCCAAGTAGATAGACTAGGGTGCTGATGAAGTGCGTGGCTGCACAGAAAAGTATCGGTATTTCCCCCAGCTTAAAGTCTAAGTTTAATTTTTCTTCTCTTCTTTAGAAACTCACATTAATTAATAAAAATATTTCATTCAATAAGAATTGAAATTACTGAACTTAAGCCTAACTATGAATTATTTCTGATTAAAATTCACTACAGTTCAATTAAAATATCTAAAAAATTTCTCAATAAATAATAATAAAATTTTTTAATCCATATGATAGAAACTACCCAGCAAAAAATTTCAAAAAAGGTAATCGGGTTTGGAATTAAGCGTTTTTGGTGGAAGCTTTTCCCTACTGGATTACCAAGTTGGTAATTTAGCAAGGCGTGAGACTAAAATAATCGATTCTGGAGAAATACTTACTTTTTTTATTTGGCAACTTGTTCACGTAATCTATTTAATCTAAAAAATCATTCTCGTCATTTGGCAACTTCTACCTAATTTTCTTAAATTTTAGGTAATGTGATTTGTAAGCGAGTAATGAAATTTGGTAATCAGAAAAGTAAGTCATTATATGGCAAGTAGTTCTGTTGGTAATGTGTAGTTTTTTGCTGGGTATGTTTTAACACCTATAAAAAGTTACATTAGGGCGAAACATTATAATCTTAGTTTGAATTTAATTGCCTTTAATAGCTCAACAGCATTCTACATTAATGCAAATTTAACACCGAGACCACCGGCTCAGAAAGGATAAGTCGATATCTGAAGCATATACTCACCGTGAAATCGTTTACGTGAAAACTTTTGCTAGTGATGATCCGATGAGGATTGATGGTTATGATAAATTAAACCAATTTTTTCGTTTGCGTCCAATATTTTATAATAAAAGTGCACCTTATATTACATAAAAAATCTATTTTGTTGTTAAACGTAATTAATTTATTTCTTTATTAATTGATAATTACCAAAATAAATATACTTGTCCTTAATTATTTCTATTTTAATTAGGAAATATGTATATTGATTATTAAAAACCTAACACTTACTTGCATTACAACAATAGTATTTTTATATGATGACAATAAATTCTAACAGTACGAGGGTTGGCTCTAGAGAAAATTTAAATGGCATGTTAAAAATTATTTAAAAAATCGTTTCTGAACTTAAGATATGCCAAATTAATGCCAAAAGTCTAAACAATAAAATGGATGAACTTCTTTTTGAAAACTCAAAAATGTATATAATTTGCGTTTATTCCAAAAATTGATATCAACATGTACAATTTAAATTGCTATCGTCTCTTTCGATCCAACAGAACAACAAATGGTGGTGGTGTTGCTATGTACATAAAATCTAATATTGACTGCAAAGAGAAAAGTAAAAATAATATTGGTAACAACGTTGAGTACATTCTGATAAAAATAAATAACAACTGTGAAAAACTGTTGGTTGGGACTATATATAGGCCGCATAGAAATATCATCATGGACTCCATGTTAGAAAAGTTAGCTACTTGTACCCTTGGATATGACCATATAATCTTAACTGGTGACTTCAACTGAAACGTATTAGAGGATAATAGTTTAATCTAAGACATGAGCTCCATTGGGTTGTACTTGGTCAACAAAATATTTCCAACTCATTTCACGGCCTCCATCACATTAGTTGATATCTGTTTTATTAATAACAACTCAAATCTGCTATTCTTTGATCAGCTTTTTCCACCCATGTTTTTATGCCACGAATTGTTATGTTATATCGATGGTGTTGCATAAAAAGGGCCAATCTCGCACCATTTTACATAGTATATTGGATCATTTCACCTAACACCATAGACATACGTTTGAATTAAATTGTACCTTATAAATACTTTCACATTTAGGAATATTTGCATACATAAACGAACAAAAATAGCAATTAAAATATCATTTAAAATGTTAGATTTTTTTAAACTTAAACAAACAAACAAATCGAATACTTTTCGATTTGTATATTTTGCAATAAAATTAGTTTTAACTATACTAAAACTTAGACCAATATGTTCTATTGATTTTCTTGAGTATTTTTTTTAATGTAAAAGTTTAAGGCATTTTTTGAGCATGGCAATACTTGAAACATGAAATTAAGGAGAAATTATTCTCTGAGGTGGTATCCGATTTGCTTCATATTTTATATAGAGGTACATTATCTACCACAGAATAAAAATAGATGTTTGTATTGCTGCATCTGTATAAGTATTCTAATTTTGCAAATGTCAAGAAACAAGAACTGAAATGAAATTCGATATATTATAGATACATATCAATAAACATAATTAAAGATACATATCTCTAAATTTGAAAAGTAAGTAATAGAACTGAGCACTAGCCATGCAAAAGTTCACAGTAATGTATTTTTTTCAAAAGCGAATATTATTTGTAGTGGTAATTGTAATTGATTGTAAAACAAATAAAACAAAAAACAAACAAAAACATTGTACCACAGTTGTGTCAGGTGTGCAATATATTTATTGTACACTTCATAGTGCACCATACTTCATTTCACAAACTCAAAATTTCATAACCCAGCTAAAAAAAATATGTATGGAGCATATATGATATCCCATATATGGTTCGGATCCGAAAAATGAGGGTATATTGGCATATATGATTATATATATTCATACATTTTCATACATGTATGTGTAAATTCCCCCTACAGTATGCAAAGTTCATATTCATATACTCTTGATTCACAAAAGGCACTGCTGTGCAATAAATTAAATTATTAAAATTAAATTTTTTTTACTTGAGAAAGAGGTTGTATTTAATGAAACATTTGTTTGGACAAATAATTGAAAACGAACTAAAAGTCATTTCATTGATCAAAAGGTGAATGAATTATTTAAAAAACACATAAATCATATTCGTACATAACATTTAGCTTCAGAAATCAGATTAAAAACTAATGCAATTAATTATAAAAGAAAAAATAATCCCTCTAACAATAGTTTTCAAGACAGTAATATGAATTTTGTTTCTTATCTAGAGAATTTTATTATTTTCTTTGATATTTTAAACGGGGACACAATCTATAAAATAATAGAAGAATGGTTTTTTGTAACAAAAAGTTTTTATAATTTAAACGTTGAGGGCACGTACTTTGCATAGTGTATGTATTTTCTAATGGATTTGCAATTCAGCAGTGATAAAATTCCAAGCTTTTTTGATGGCAAAAACGATCTTATGTGAGATATCAGATATGTATACATTCTTATATGGCTCCATATATAAAATGTTATATTTATATATGGATCCACATATGAAGAGCTTCATAATTAAATTTTCATATATGAGCTCATATGTTATAATACATTTCATATATTAGTCTATATATTAGATCATTTATAATAGTTTTGCCATGTATAATCCCATATATTTCATACATATTCATATATAGTTATATACATTCATATATTAAAAATATATGGATCATATATAATTTTTTTAGCCGGGAAGTGATAATAAAACTTTTTATAATTATGTCCATTGAGATATTGTTTCTATAGGTACTTTATTTTTTAAAGTGTTTTATTAATAAATTTTAAAACTTAGAGCTTACGTGTGATTTTTCTTTTTCGTTGGTTGACTAATGTAAAAATATGTGTACGTTTGTCAATCAGTATTTACTAGTGAAATATGCTTCTATACTACAATAACTAATTAATGCCTTCGCTTGGAAGATTGTTTTTTATAAAAGGGAATAACAGTTTTAGTGTTCTCATAAAATCAGGAGCAATAAAAAGAGAGAACAATTATATAATGTACATCAAGAGAATTAAAATTAAAATAACATCACAACCCTCATGAACAAAGGTATTAGTTAGTTAGTAGATTCTAACGTTCCGTCACAAATGCCTCTATATTTTTTCTCACACTGTATACTTGTTTAGTTGATTTTACTTTTTTATTATTATTGAAAACTTACCAACAGAAATAATACCAACAACTACACAGATGTTTTATAAGTACACAACAAATACAACACCCACGATCAGACACTCAAGTTGCGATCGTACAAAGTAACTACACACACGTACTTACAAACTACACCAAAAACGCTCAGGTAGCTTAGTTGACTCGCACTAACAGAAGTAAAACAACAACAACCACGTAAATGCATTTGTAACCGCATGCATACTGTATAAAAGAAATAAAATACAATAAACACATGCAGACTTTTATAGATTTTAAACTAAAATGAACAAACCATACAAAAGAGAAAAATAATTCTCAACCGCCCAGCTAAAAAAATATGTATGGAGCATATATGATATCCCATATATGGTCCGGATCCGAAAAATGAGGGTATATGGGCATATATGATTATATATATTCATACATTTTCATACATGTATGTATGTGTAAATTCCGACCACAGTATGCAAAGTTCATATTCATACAATCTTGATTCACAAAAGCGCAATGCTGTGCAATAAATTCAATCACTAAAATTAAATTTTTTTAGACTTGAGAGAGAGAGGTTGTATTTAATGAAACATTTTTTTGGACAAATAATTCAAAACGAACTAAAAGTCATTTCATTCATCAAAAGGTGAATCAATTATTTAAAAAAACACATAAATCATATTCGTACATAACATTTAGATTAAAAACTAATACAATTCATTATAAAAGAAAAAATAATCCGTCTAACAATAGTTTTCAATACAGTAATATAAACTTTGTTTCTTATCTAGAGAATTTTGTTATTTTCTATAAAATATGATTATAGAATGGTTTTTTTAACAAAAAGTTTTTCTTTTTAAAACGTTGAGGGTACGCATATAACCTTTGCATACCATATGTATTTTCTAATGGATTTCCAATTCAGCAGTGCTAAAATTCCAAGCTTTTTTGATTGCAAGAACGATCTTATCTGAGATATCAATTATGCACACATTTTTATATGGCTCCATATATAAAATCTTATATTCATGTATGGATCCACATATGAAGAGCTTAATAATTAAATTTTCATATATGAGCTCATATGTTATTACACATTTCATATATTAGTCCATATATTAGTTCATATATAATAGTTTTGCCATGTATAATCCCATATATTTTCATACATGAATTCATACATATTCATATATGGTTATATACATTCATATATTAAAAATATATGGACCATATATAATTTTTTTAGCTGGGCGGTTAATATTTTTTTAATAAATTCATTGATTTCAAAAATACAATTATATTACAAAGTACATGCCCCTGCGCCTTGAAGACATTTTAGAGGCGAGTTGGCAATAATATATTGCATAACTTAACTTATTTTTCACCATAATTATATAATAGAAAAAAAATTAAAAAATATAAGAGAAAAAAGAAAAAAAATATTTTATACTGTATAATTACAATTACATTAGAAGCTCCTCTATGTTTTGATGCAAAAAGTTCTTTAAACTACTTTTAAATCAAGAAATGCTATTTATGTTTTTCAAATTTGACGGTAAATGATTATATTCACGACTACCCATGTACTCGATGCGCTGCTTCGTTGTTTCCAGCCTACACCATGCTACTGCTAAATTCATATTATTTCTTATATTGAGTGAATGCTGACAACTTGAAAAACGTATGGTATGGTGACCAATGTAGTTTAAACACCTAAAAACATACATAAGTAATTGCATTTTGTAAATGCATTAAATAGGTAATACCGTTGGAAAAATATCCGTATATAACGATAAAGTTGAATGTGAGATAGGAAGATTAGCTACCGTTTCAAAGCTTTGTTTTGCATACGTTGCAACCCTTTTAATTCAGAACTTTTCTTATATCCATACAACACAGCTAAATAATTAAAATGGCTTTGAACTAGTGCATTATCAATTAATAGTTTTGTTTTTTCATCAAACACTTAGCGTGGACTGTAAACTTTTAATATACAAGTCGCTTTTGAAGCCAATATGGTGTTCAGGTATCCAGTTATGGGGCACTGCTTCAGCTTCCAATGTAGAGAGAATCCAACGAAGGCAAAACAAAATTTTACGGTTAATAACATCGGCTCCATGGTACATCAAAAATTCCAATATCCATCGTGATTTAAATATGCTACTAGTGATTGAAGAAATTACAAAATACACAGGCAAATATTTAACAAAACTCGAGTCACATCCTAATCCGCTTGCTCCTAATATTTTGAACTTTACTGGACACATCCGCTTAAAAAAGAGGGGCACAAGGGCTCTATTACTCAACACTCCAGGTGGGATTTCTTGAAAATACTTTTTTTATACTTTTTATAGATTTTTTTCTTTTTTGGATTATCACTACTTATGTATTATTTATAACTATTAACAAGTTTATGTCCGACAGTGGTTGGTACTAATAATTATATTTTAGATTTAAGATTTGAATACTTGTTGTTAGTTCATATTTGAAGATACAATAAATAAATACATGTATTAAAAATAAAAATAAAAAATTTGTATAGAAAACCAATACACAGCTAAATAATTCAAATGGCTTTGAACTAGTGCATTATAAATTAATAGTTTTGTTTTTTCATCAAATTTGTTCTTAAATTTGTATAGAAAACCAATAGCTTGAGCTGTTTTTATCTTAAGATTCTGGATATGCTGACTCCAAGCAAGATTGCTTTGTAGTTGTATACCTAAATACTTAACAGAACTGACTTCAACGATTTCTTTTCCATCGACAAAAACACTAAAGTTGGTGTGATCCGAGTATGGCTTGAATCTCATCAATGGAGTTTTATCAGCATTTAAGAAAAGTTTATTTATTCTTGTAAACTCTGATATTAATGCCGCATCTCGTTCTATATATACTTTGGCGACTGTTTCATGCTTGTAAAAATAAACTGATGTCATCTGCATATATAAAGATTTTACCAGTAAGTTTAAGATTTTTCAAGTCATTAAGATAAATGATAAACAATAAAGGTCCAAGTACGCTACCTTGCGGCACACCATGTTCAACTTCACGAAACGAACTTTTACGGTCATCAATCTGAACAAATTGCTTGCGGTTTCTCAAATAGCTTTCCAAAAGAGTTAATTCTTTTCCACGTATACCATAACACAAAGTTTTTTTAATAAGATGTCATGATCAATTAAGTCAAATGCTTTTGTAAAATCATAAAATAAACCTGCTACGCCACAATGTCCATTATCTAGACCTTTACAAATATAATTAACAACATTTACGACAGCTTCCTCTGTACCACACGCCTTTCGAAATCCATATTGAAAATCGTTTAGTAAGTAATGGGTTTTCATAAAAGTGGAAATTCGATTGTGCAAAATTCTTTCGAACACATTATCAATACTGGATAAAATAGCAATTGGTATATACATATTGGACGTGCAACTATTGATTCCATTTGGAATCGGTATTACCTTATGAATTTTTAGTATATCAGGATAAATGCTCCTATGCAGCATATTATTAAAAATATTTACCAAAACAGTAGTAAACTCATTCTTATTACCTAATATAATTTTGGGTATTACATAATCATGTCCGACGCTTTTATTAGGCTTTATCTTTAATATAATATCCTGTACTTCTTCAAATGTGGTATTATTTAGGTGAAATATATTATTATTATATACCATTGTTCGAAAGGAATTATACGAATCAGTTGGAAGTGTTCAAGAATCATCTAAAATGAAGTCACCATTAGAATCTTTAATATTTACTCTTTTTTCGGAGTTCTTCCGAGTGTTTCATTTAAAAACCTCCAGGTCTTTTTTGGATCATTTCGAATTTCATCTAGTTTATTTTTATAGAAGTTGTTCATAGATTCTTTACAAGATTTCTTTACAACGTTACTAACTCTTTTCAGTCTCTCTTGAATATCTAAGCTTCCAGGTATTTTTCGCCGTTGTTTTAACAGTTTGTTTTTGTACCATAGTAATGTTTGCAAATTGAACGTCATTCATGGAGTAATTTCTGCTCTAATGAAATTTTTTTGTCTATTCTCAAAGGTAGAGTTTCTGACGGCATCATCAACACAATATACTATCTGAGATGTATCAATAGATGGATCTCCCGTAAGGTTTCTATTCCGCAGATTGTTACAAATGTAATCATAAACACTATTATAATTACAACATAAAAAACAAGATTCTCTTAATATTTGGTTTTGCACTTCAATTCTGATTTTGCACGAAATAAGATTGTGGTCTGATAGTTCATATTCAACGGATTCAATAGACAAACAATTTGGAATGTTACTATAAACATGATCTATGGATGCTCGCCTTTCCGGCCGAGTAATCAGTGTATGACAATTTTTAAAGTCATAGTTTGCAAGCAAATTTAACAAATTTTTTGACGATTTGTGAACAATCAATATTTGAATCTCCAGCAAAAATGCATGGATTTCTCCCAAAGCTGTGAAGTAGATTCTCTAGGAATGACAAATATCTATCTGTGTTACATTTCTGTGATCGATAGAAGGAGGCAAATTGTATTGGTTTACCATTAATTTTATTGTTATCTAACGATAAAACAATCGAATCTGTAAAAGCTTTACTTTCACATATTTTAACTTTATATTGTGAGTGCTCTTGAATAAAAATTGACGCACCTCCATAGCCATCCGGCCTACAACAATGAACACTATTGTAACCTGGAATATTGTACAGTTGAGCTAGATTTTCCATGAACCATGTTTCTTGAACTGCAATTATGTAGGGTAGCCGTGGTAACCTACCGACTAGAGCTTTAAATTCATCAAATTTATTTATTGAAGAAATGCTTCTAACGTTAATAGAGATCAGTGAATAATAGGAACTTGTATTGTTTCTTATGTAATTAGCAAAAGCTTTTAGATTAAAAAAAATACTGATTATCAATCATAAGAAAAAAGTTAAATAATAATTATTATATGATGTCAAGTTTAAGCCACAAGCAATCAGGACGAGGTGGACGTCTCAGTACGGTAAGCAGGGGCATCTGTAAATGGTTTAACCATAAACCCCAAAAAGTCAGCTGCTCTAGTCGTGGGACTTGAAAAAAACTTCACACCAATACAAATTCATAATACAAATATAAACTTTGTAGAATTGGCTAAGAATCTAGGTGTTGTCTTTAACAGGGAACTGAATTGGTCAGATCATATTAAAATAAACTGTGAGAAAACATTTGCTATGCTTCGAAATCTTTGGATGACGCAACATTTCACACCAGCAGCGTGACCATATTAGCTTATTTTGAGCTAAATTTAGCTTATTTATTTTAGATTTAGCTTTAAGATTTTCATTTAGCCCTTAGCTTATTTTTTAGCTTTTTTTAAAAACTCATTCAGCTTTTTTAGCCTTTTTTTATTTAAATAAACAAAACATTTTAAAATAAAAATATATTAAAAACATAAACAACTTATAAAAATTATAATTTTTTAGCATTTAAATATACATACATATATATAATTTTTTTCATTGGAAAATAGTTTACAAAAGATACAAAATGTAAATTATACGAACGTTTTATAACAGAAATGGAAAATTGAAAAATAGAAACCAATGGCAGAATGGTTAGAGTCACAATGAAAAAGTTAAATTCATATTAGTGGCCAAAAGACTTTTTGAGTTTTTTGGATATAAAATTATTTGACTTGAGTTGAACGTTCATTCAGCGGCATCAATTAACTTAAAACAAAAATTAGAAATAAACTTAATCCTGTATAACACTATGTACCGATTTTCGTTGGCCCAGCTCAATAAAGTAATAAGCATAAGTACTCAACTTATTCCGGAATAAGTCTAAATGGGTTTATTACCATTCAGTGTAGCGTCATTATGTCCTTATATTTCAATAAGTTGATAAATTATAGCAAATTTAACTCTTTACTTATGACTTTATTTCACCTTAAATAGCTTTAATTCACTTAAAAAAAACTTTCGTCTTTTAGTACATGTTTTTAAATTTTTAAAAACTTTTTAAGATTATTTTGTTTTGTTTTTCATTAAATCTAAAATATGATAATAATGAAATAATTTCATTGAAAAACATTCAATATTTCATATGTATGTATAATAAAAAAATATGTTTGTGTAATATTTAATGTTATTTCTTATTGCAATAAGAAAATATTGAAGAGTGATCAAATGAGTAAAAAAAGTTTAGCTTTATTTTCTGGCCTAAAATTTTACTTTTTAGCTTATTTTAGCTTTTTTTCAAACGTGATTTAGCTTAATGTTATTTTAAAATCTGGTCACACTGCACACCAGTTCAGATTCGGATGTTAATAGCCAAGACTTACTTATTACCAAATCTTATGTATGGCTGCGAGCTGTTTGATAGTTGCGATGTTAGTAGTATAAATAGGGGCATTCTAGGCCACTTTTTCCATACAAATCGTTGGCTCATTTCATAACCCAGTTAACAATTGAGTGTGTGATAGGTAGGTAGGTAGGTAATATTTTGAGTTGTGTGCAAGATGGTTAACTGAGTTATTGCATGAGTCAACTTGAGTATGTTTGTATGCTTTTGGTTGGTGTTGCGTGCGTCATTCTGGCGGGTGAGTTGCGAGAAAAAAAATAAATTGTGTGGTTTTACTACAACATATTTTGAAGTATTGGGTTTATAAATGTAGTTGATAGAATGAAATGTTTAGTTTAAAAACAATTAATCACAAATGTAAAAATAGGTCTGTAGGTTTTAAGTTTAGTTCTTAAGTTATGTGGTTGTTTGCGTCAGGTATAAAGTTGTCTTTATTGCTATTTTCGATCATATATGTTGCAATGCGGCTCCGGTTTACTGAGTTAATACACCTTAAACCATTGTCTAACATATAAGCACAATTAAATTTTTGTCTATTTGTTCTAACATGATAATGCTAAGTCGTTTTAGGAACATAATCTCTAAAATCTTTACATTAAAGACTAGTTTCTTCCACTTTTCAAGGATGCTCAATTAAATAAGTGTGCTTAAGAAATTCTTTACGGTCCGAGAAACGTATATTAGGTACATACGTTACACTTCATTGATGAACCTTGATGTTGCATCCTTACATGACGTTTTAAGCAAAACTTGCGATTAAATACTTTTCCGGAGATATCACAAGTAAAGATGACAGTTTTTCCGTTTTATTTAAATTTTTTTAATGATATGTTATAGTCTGATGAAATTTTTAAAACAAGAATGAATTATATTAATTTCTCCTGATATATTTGTACTCTAAATTGTGAACATGGTTTAAATGATGTAAAGAGCAAGTTTTTAGTAATCAAAAATTTATATAGGTATATATATTTGTATCTTATATAGTAAATAAAATATAATTATATATAAATTATTTTCTTATGCAAAGTGTTGTGTATAATTTCACTAATTTGTAATTAGACAAGCATAATTTCAATAACACTTACTCTTAGCCCAAGGTCATCTGAGTTATTTGTTTATTACTTTCTTCCTATTCGTTTGGATGGTGAATATGAATGTGCTGTAACTGATTTTTATTCAAATAAAAGCATTCCCAATGTAGATGATTAAAACAATATATTTCACATTGGTGAACATGTAACTAAAATACCAATAGGATTTTATGAATTGAATGATATAGTGGATTATATTAAATATCACTATAAGCAGTATTGTTCGGAAAATAAAATTGATATAGAAGCTATTAACACTACAATGCTGGTTAGAGTAATAGTTCTAAGGATCCCATATACTTTAACAAGGATAACAAAATTGGAAAATTTTTTGATTCAATAAGAAAATTCTAGCTCCTAACCAAGAATGAAAATAAATAATAATCAGAAATAATTCATAGTTAGGCTTAAGTTCAGTAATTTCAATTCTTATTGAATGAAATATTTTTATTAATTAATGTGAGTTTCTAAAGAAGAGAAGAAAAATTAAACTTAGACTTTAAGCTGGGGGAAATACCGATACTTTTCTGTGCAGCCACGCACTTCATCAGCACCCTAGTCTATCTACTTGGGTAGAGATTCTTATTAACATCAGCTATTTAACTTAAATGTACAATGAACGGAATATGAGAAACGATTGTTGTGTATACAATTGATTTACCTTTGGTAAACACATTTATAAGTATCACTATTAATTTTCTGTTTTTTCAATTTTTCATTTTTCTATTTAGGTTAGCACGAAATTATTTTACTCTACCTCAGTATGTTTAACTATTCTTACTTATCTTTTTACGATCATCACATTAATTATTTTTACTTATTCGATGTACCATCGGTACATGCATGTAAGTATTTTTGTAGTGGTCTATGTTACTTGTTGTTGCATTCTACAGTTTTAAGTTTAAAGTAAAAATAATTAATGTGATGATCGTAAAAAGATAAGTAAGAATAGTTAAACATACTGAGGTAGAGTAAAATAATTTCGTGCTAACCTAAATAGAAAAATGAAAAATTGAAAAAACAGAAAATTAATAGTGATACTTATAAATGTGTTTACCAAAGGTAAATCAATTGTATACACAACAATCGTTTCTCATATTCCGTTCATTGTACATTTAAGTTAAATAGCTGATGTTAATAAGAATCTCTACCCAAGTAGATAGACTAGGGTGCTGATGAAGTGCGTGGCTGCACAGAAAAGTATCGCTATTTCCCCCAGCTTAAAGTCTAAGTTTAATTTTTCTTCTCTTCTTTAGAAACTCACATTAATTAATAAAAATATTTCATTCAATAAGAATTGAAATTACTGAACTTAAGCCTAACTATGAATTATTTCTGATTAAAATTCACTACAGTTCAATTAAAATATCTAAAAAATTTCTCAATAAATAATAATAAAATTTTTTAATCCATATGATAGAAACTACCCAGCAAAAAATTTCAAAAAAGGTAATCGGGTTTGGAATTAAGCGTTTTTGGTGGAAGCTTTTCCCTACTGGATTACCAAGTTGGTAATTTAGCAAGGCGTGAGACTAAAATAATCGATTCTGGAGAAATACTTACTTTTTTTATTTGGCAACTTGTTCACGTAATCTATTTAATCTAAAAAATCATTCTCGTCATTTGGCAACTTCTACCTAATTTTCTTAAATTTTAGGTAATGTGATTTGTAAGCGAGTAATGAAATTTGGTAATCAGAAAAGTAAGTCATTATATGGCAAGTAGTTCTGTTGGTAATGTGTAGTTTTTTGCTGGGTATGTTTTAACACCTATAAAAAGTTACATTAGGGCGAAACATTATAATCTTAGTTTGAATTTAATTGCCTTTAATAGCTCAACAGCATTCTACATTAATGCAAATTTAACACCGAGACCACCGGCTCAGAAAGGATAAGTCGATATCTGAAGCATATACTCACCGTGAAATCGTTTACGTGAAAACTTTTGCTAGTGATGATCCGATGAGGATTGATGGTTATGATAAATTAAACCAATTTTTTCGTTTGCGTCCAATATTTTATAATAAAAGTGCACCTTATATTACATAAAAAATCTATTTTGTTGTTAAACGTAATTTATTTATTTCTTTATTAATTGATAATTACCAAAATAAATATAGTTGTCCTTAATTATTTCTATTTTAATTAGGAAATATGTATATTGATTATTAAAAACCTAACACTTACTTGCATTGCAACAATAGTATTTTTATATGATGACAATAAATTCTAACAGTACGAGGGTTGGCTCTAGAGAAAATTTAAATGGCATGTTAAAAATTATTTAAAAAATCGTTTCTGAACTTAAGATATGCCAAATTAATGCCAAAAGTCTAAACAATAAAATGGATGAACTTCTTTTTGAAAACTCAAAAATGTATATAATTTGCGTTTATTCCAAAAATTGATATCAACATGTACAATTTAAATTGCTATCGTCTCTTTCGATCCAACAGAACAACAAATGGTGGTGGTGTTGCTATGTACATAAAATCTAATATTGACTGCAAAGAGAAAAGTAAAAATAATATTGGTAACAACGTTGAGTACATTCTGATAAAAATAAATAACAACTGTGAAAAACTGTTGGTTGGGACTATATATAGGCCGCATAGAAATATCATCATGGACTCCATGTTAGAAAAGTTAGCTACTTGTACCCTTGGATATGACCATATAATCTTAACTGGTGACTTCAACTGAAACGTATTAGAGGATAATAGTTTAATCTAAGACATGAGCTCCATTGGGTTGTACTTGGTCAACAAAATATTTCCAACTCATTTCACGGCCTCCATCACATTAGTTGATATCTGTTTTATTAATAACAACTCAAATCTGCTATTCTTTGATCAGCTTTTTCCACCCATGTTTTTATGCCACGAATTGTTATGTTATATCGATGGTGTTGCATAAAAAGGGCCAATCTCGCACCATTTTACATAGTATATTGGATCATTTCACCTAACACCATAGACATACGTTTGAATTAAATTGTACCTTATAAATACTTTCACATTTAGGAATATTTGCATACATAAACGAACAAAAATAGCAATTAAAATATCATTTAAAATGTTAGATTTTTTTTAAACTTAAACAAACAAACAAATCGAATACTTTTCGATTTGTATATTTTGCAATAAAATTAGTTTTAACTATACTAAAACTTAGACCAATATGTTCTATTGATTTTCTTGAGTATTTTTTTTAATGTAAAAGTTTAAGGCATTTTTTGAGCATGGCAATACTTGAAACATGAAATTAAGGAGAAATTATTCTCTGAGGTGGTATCCGATTTGCTTCATATTTTATATAGAGGTACATTATCCACCACAGAATAAAAATAGATGTTTGTATTGCTGCATCTGTATAAGTATTCTAATTTTGCAAATGTCAAGAAACAAGAACTGAAATGAAATTCGATATATTATAGATACATATCAATAAACATAATTAAAGATACATATCTCTAAATTTGAAAAGTAAGTAATAGAACTGAGCACTAGCCATGCAAAAGTTCACAGTAATGTATTTTTTTCAAAAGCGAATATTATTTGTAGTGGTAATTGTAATTGATTGTAAAACAAATAAAACAAAAAACAAACAAAAACATTGTACCACAGTTGTGTCAGGTGTGCAATATATTTATTGTACACTTCATAGTGCACCATACTTCATTTCACAAACTCAAAATTTCATAAGTGATAATAAAACTTTTTATAATTATGTCCATTGAGATATTGTTTCTATAGGTACTTTATTTTTTAAAGTGTTTTATTAATAAATTTTAAAACTTAGAGCTTACGTGTGATTTTTCTTTTTCGTTGGTTGACTAATGTAAAAATATGTGTACGTTTGTCAATCAGTATTTACTAGTGAAATATGCTTCTATACTACAATAACTAATTAATGCCTTCGCTTGGAAGATTGTTTTTTATAAAAGGGAATAACAGTTTTAGTGTTCTCATAAAATCAGGAGCAATAAAAAGAGAGAACAATTATATAATGTACATCAAGAGAATTAAAATTAAAATAACATCACAACCCTCATGAACAAAGGTATTAGTTAGTTAGTAGATTCTAACGTTCCGTCACAAATGCCTCTATATTTTTTCTCACACTGTATACTTGTTTAGTTGATTTTACTTTTTTATTATTATTGAAAACTTACCAACAGAAATAATACCAACAACTACACAGATGTTTTATAAGTACACAACAAATACAACACCCACGATCAGACACTCAAGTTGCGATCGTACAAAGTAACTACACACACGTACTTACAAACTACACCAAAAACGCTCAGGTAGCTTAGTTGACTCGCACTAACAGAAGTAAAACAACAACAACCACGTAAATGCATTTGTAACCGCATGCATACTGTATAAAAGAAATAAAATACAATAAACACATGCAGACTTTTATAGATTTTAAACTAAAATGAACAAACCATACAAAAGGGAAAAATAATTCTCAACCGGTTAATATTTTTTTAATAAATTCATTGATTTCAAAAATACAATTATATTACAAAGTACATGCCCCTGCGCCTTGAAGACATTTTAGAGGCGAGTTGGCAATAATATATTGCATAACTTAACTTATTTTTCACCATAATTATATAATAGAAAAAAAAATTAAAAAATATAAGAGAAAAAAGAAAAAAAATATTTTATACTGTATAATTACAATTACATTAGAAGCTCCTCTATGTTTTGATGCAAAAAGTTCTTTAAACTACTTTTAAATCAAGAAATGCTATTTATGTTTTTCAAATTTGACGGTAAATGATTATATTCACGACTACCCATGTACTCGATGCGCTGCTTCGTTGTTTCCAGCCTACACCATGCTACTGCTAAATTCATATTATTTCTTATATTGAGTGAATGCTGACAACTTGAAAAACGTATGGTATGGTGACCAATGTAGTTTAAACACCTAAAAACATACATAAGTAATTGCATTTTGTAAATGCATTAAATAGGTAATACCGTTGGAAAAATATCCGTATATAACGATAAAGTTGAATGTGAGATAGGAAGATTAGCTACCGTTTCAAAGCTTTGTTTTGCATACGTTGCAACCCTTTTAATTCAGAACTTTTCTTATATCCATACAACACAGCTAAATAATTAAAATGGCTTTGAACTAGTGCATTATCAATTAATAGTTTTGTTTTTTCATCAAACACTTAGCGTGGACTGTAAACTTTTAATATAGAAGTCGCTTTTGAAGCCAATATGGTGTTAAGGTATCCAGTTATGGGGCACTGCTTCAGCTTCCAATGTAGAGAGAATCCAACGAAGGCAAAACAAAATTTTACGGTTAATAACATCGGCTCCATGGTACATCAAAAATTCCAATATCCATCGTGATTTAAATATGCCACTAGTGATTGAAGAAATTACAAAATACACAGGCAAATATTTAACAAAACTCGAGTCACATCCTAATCCGCTTGCTCCTAATATTTTGAACTTTACTGGACACATCCGCTTAAAAAAGAGGGGCACAAGGGCTCTATTACTCAACACTCCAGGTGGGATTTCTTGAAAATACTTTTTTTATACTTTTTATAGATTTTTTTCTTTTTTGGATTATCACTACTTATGTATTATTTATAACTATTAACAAGTTTATGTCCGACAGTGGTTGGTACTAATAATTATATTTTAGATTTAAGATTTGAATACTTGTTGTTAGTTCATATTTGAAGATACAATAAATAAATACATGTATTAAAAATAAAAATAAAAAATTTGTATAGAAAACCAATACACAGCTAAATAATTCAAATGGCTTTGAACTAGTGCATTATAAATTAATAGTTTTGTTTTTTCATCAAATTTGTTCTTAAATTTGTATAGAAAACCAATAGCTTGAGCTGTTTTTATCTTAAGATTCTGGATATGCTGACTCCAAGCAAGATTGCTTTGTAGTTGTATACCTAAATACTTAACAGAACTGACTTCAACGATTTCTTTTCCATCGACAAAAACACTAAAGTTGGTGTGATCCGAGTATGGCTTGAATCTCATCAATGGAGTTTTATCAGCATTTAAGAAAAGTTTATTTATTCTTGTAAACTCTGATATTAATGCCGCATCTCGTTCTATATATACTTTGGCGACTTTCGAAATCCATATTGAAAATCGTTTAGTAAGTAATGGGTTTTCATAAAAGTGGAAATTCGATTGTGCAAAATTCTTTCGAACACATTATCAATACTGGATAAAATAGCAATTGGTATATACATATTGGACGTGCAACTATTGATTCCATTTGGAATCGGTATTACCTTATGAATTTTTAGTATATCAGGATAAATGCTCCTATGCAGCATATTATTAAAAATATTTACCAAAACAGTAGTAAACTCATTCTTATTACCTAATATAATTTTGGGTATTACATAATCATGTCCGACGCTTTTATTAGGCTTTATCTTTAATATAATATCCTGTACTTCTTCAAATGTGGTATTATTTAGGTGAAATATATTATTATTATATACCATTGTTCGAAAGGAATTATACGAATCAGTTGGAAGTGTTCAAGAATCATCTAAAATGAAGTCACCATTAGAATCTTTAATATTTACTCTTTTTTCGGAGTTCTTCCGAGTGTTTCATTTAAAAACCTCCAGGTCTTTTTTGGATCATTTCGAATTTCATCTAGTTTATTTTTATAGAAGTTGTTCATAGATTCTTTACAAGATTTCTTTACAACGTTACTAACTCTTTTCAGTCTCTCTTGAATATCTAAGCTTCCAGGTATTTTTCGCCGTTGTTTTAACAGTTTGTTTTTGTACCATAGTAATGTTTGCAAATTGAACGTCATTCATGGAGTAATTTCTGCTCTAATGAAATTTTTTTGTCTATTCTCAAAGGTAGAGTTTCTGACGGCATCATCAACACAATATACTATCTGAGATGTATCAATAGATGGATCTCCCGTAAGGTTTCTATTCCGCAGATTGTTACAAATGTAATCATAAACACTATTATAATTACAACATAAAAAACAAGATTCTCTTAATATTTGGTTTTGCACTTCAATTCTGATTTTGCACGAAATAAGATTGTGGTCTGATAGTTCATATTCAACGGATTCAATAGACAAACAATTTGGAATGTTACTATAAACATGATCTATGGATGCTCGCCTTTCCGGCCGAGTAATCAGTGTATGACAATTTTTAAAGTCATAGTTTGCAAGCAAATTTAACAAATTTTTTGACGATTTGTGAACAATCAATATTTGAATCTCCAGCAAAAATGCATGGATTTCTCCCAAAGCTGTGAAGTAGATTCTCTAGGAATGACAAATATCTATCTGTGTTACATTTCTGTGATCGATAGAAGGAGGCAAATTGTATTGGTTTACCATTAATTTTATTGTTATCTAACGATAAAACAATCGAATCTGTAAAAGCTTTACTTTCACATATTTTAACTTTATATTGTGAGTGCTCTTGAATAAAAATTGACGCACCTCCATAGCCATCCGGCCTACAACAATGAACACTATTGTAACCTGGAATATTGTACAGTTGAGCTAGATTTTCCATGAACCATGTTTCTTGAACTGCAATTATGTAGGGTAGCCGTGGTAACCTACCGACTAGAGCTTTAAATTCATCAAATTTATTTATTGAAGAAATGCTTCTAACGTTAATAGAGATCAGTGAATAATAGGAACTTGTATTGTTTCTTATGTAATTAGCAAAAGCTTTTAGATTAAAAAAATACTGATTATCAATCATAAGAAAAAAGTTAAATAATAATTATTATATGATGTCAAGTTTAAGCCACAAGCAATCAGGACGAGGTGGACGTCTCAGTACGGTAAGCAGGGGCATCTGTAAATGGTTTAACCATAAACCCCAAAAAGTCAGCTGCTCTAGTCGTGGGACTTGAAAAAAACTTCACACCAATACAAATTCATAATACAAATATAAACTTTGTAGAATTGGCTAAGAATCTAGGTGTTGTCTTTAACAGGGAACTGAATTGGTCAGATCATATTAAAATAAACTGTGAGAAAACATTTGCTATGCTTCGAAATCTTTGGATGACGCAACATTTCACACCAGCAGCGTGACCATATTAGCTTATTTTGAGCTAAATTTAGCTTATTTATTTTAGATTTAGCTTTAAGATTTTCATTTAGCCCTTAGCTTATTTTTTAGCTTTTTTTAAAAACTCATTCAGCTTTTTTAGCCTTTTTTTATTTAAATAAACAAAACATTTTAAAATAAAAATATATTAAAAACATAAACAACTTATAAAAATTATAATTTTTTAGCATTTAAATATACATACATATATATAATTTTTTTCATTGGAAAATAGTTTACAAAAGATACAAAATGTAAATTATACGAACGTTTTATAACAGAAATGGAAAATTGAAAAATAGAAACCAATGGCAGAATGGTTAGAGTCACAATGAAAAAGTTAAATTCATATTAGTGGCCAAAAGACTTTTTGAGTTTTTTGGATATAAAATTGTTTGACTTGAGTTGAACGTTCATTCAGCGGCATCAATTAACTTAAAACAAAAATTAGAAATAAACTTAATCCTGTATAACACTATGTACCGATTTTCGTTGGCCCAGCTCAATAAAGTAATAAGCATAAGTACTCAACTTATTCCGGAATAAGTCTAAATGGGTTTATTACCATTCAGTGTGGCGTCATTATGTCATTATATTTCAATAAGTTGATAAATTATAGCAAATTTAACTCTTTACTTATGACTTTATTTCACCTTAAATAGCTTTAATTCACTTAAAAAAAACTTTCGTCTTTTAGTACATGTTTTTAAATTTTTAAAAACTTTTTAAGATTATTTTGTTTTGTTTTTTATTAAATCTAAAATATGATAATAATGAAATAATTTCATTGAAAAACATTCAATATTTCATATGTATGTATAATAAAAAAATATGTTTGTGTAATATTTAATGTTATTTCTTATTGCAATAAGAAACTATTGAAGAGTGATCAAATGAGTAAAAAAAAGTTTAGCTTTATTTTCTGGCCTAAAATTTTACTTTTTAGCTTATTTTAGCTTTTTTTCAAACGTGATTTAGCTTAATGTTATTTTAAAATCTGGTCACACTGCACACCAGTTCAGATTCGGATGTTAATAGCCAAGACTTACTTATTACCAAATCTTATGTATGGCTGCGAGCTGTTTGATAGTTGCGATGTTAGTAGTATAAATAGGGGCATTCTAGGCCACTTTTTCCATACAAATCGTTGGCTCATTTCATAACCCAGTTAACAATTGAGTGTGTGATAGGTAGGTAGGTAGGTAATATTTTGAGTTGTGTGCAAGATGGTTAACTGAGTTATTGCATGAGTCAACTTGAGTATGTTTGTATGCTTTTGGTTGGTGTTGCGTGCGTCATTCTGGCGGGTGAGTTGCGAGAAAAAAAATAAATTGTGTGGTTTTACTACAACATATTTTGAAGTATTGGGTTTATAAATGTAGTTGATAGAATGAAATGTTTAGTTTAAAAACAATTAATCACAAATGTAAAAATAGGTCTGTAGGTTTTAAGTTTAGTTCTTAAGTTATGTGGTTGTTTGCGTCAGGTATAAAGTTGTCTTTATTGCTATTTTCGATCATATATGTTGCAATGCGGCTCCGGTTTACTGAGTTAATACACCTTAAACCATTGTCTAACATATAAGCACAATTAAATTTTTGTCTATTTGTTCTAACATGATAATGCTAAGTCGTTTTAGGAACATAATCTCTAAAATCTTTACATTAAAGACTAGTTTCTTCCACTTTTCAAGGATGCTCAATTAAATAAGTGTGCTTAAGAAATTCTTTACGGTCCGAGAAACGTATATTAGGTACATACGTTACACTTCATTGATGAACCTTGATGTTGCATCCTTACATGACGTTTTAAGCAAAACTTGCGATTAAATACTTTTCCGGAGATATCACAAGTAAAGATGACAGTTTTTCCGTTTTATTTAAATTTTTTTAATGATATGTTATAGTCTGATGAAATTTTTAAAACAAGAATGAATTATATTAATTTCTCCTGATATATTTGTACTCTAAATTGTGAGCATGGTTTAAATGATGTAAAGAGCAAGTTTTTAGTAATCAAAAATTTATATAGGTATATATATTTGTATCTTATATAGTAAATAAAATATAATTATATATAAATTATTTTCTTATGCAAAGTGTTGTGTATAATTTCACTAATTTGTAATTAGACAAGCATAATTTCAATAACACTTACTCTTAGCCCAAGGTCATCTGAGTTATTTGTTTATTACTTTCTTCCTATTCGTTTGGATGGTGAATATGAATGTGCTGTAACTGATTTTTATTCAAATAAAAGCATTCCCAATGTAGATGATTAAAACAATATATTTCACATTGGTGAACATGTAACTAAAATACCAATAGGATTTTATGAATTGAATGATATAGTGGATTATATTAAATATCACTATAAGCAGTATTGTTCGGAAAATAAAATTGATATAGAAGCTATTAACACTACAATGCTGGTTAGAGTAATAGTTCTAAGGATCCCATATACTTTAACAAGGATAACAAAATTGGAAATTTTTTTGATTCAATAAGAAAATTCTAGCTCCTAACCAAGAATGAAAATAAATAATAATCAGAAATAATTCATAGTTAGGCTTAAGTTCAGTAATTTCAATTCTTATTGAATGAAATATTTTTATTAATTAATGTGAGTTTCTAAAGAAGAGAAGAAAAATTAAACTTAGACTTTAAGCTGGGGGAAATACCGATACTTTTCTGTGCAGCCACGCACTTCATCAGCACCCTAGTCTATCTACTTGGGTAGAGATTCTTATTAACATCAGCTATTTAACTTAAATGTACAATGAACGGAATATGAGAAACGATTGTTGTGTATACAATTGATTTACCTTTGGTAAACACATTTATAAGTATCACTATTAATTTTCTGTTTTTTTCAATTTTTCATTTTTCTATTTAGGTTAGCACGAAATTATTTTACTCTACCTCAGTATGTTTAACTATTCTTACTTATCAGTAGTATGTATATGGTGTTTCGGTATCAAGGATCCCATACATTTTTGGGATCATGCCTACGCTACAGTCGGCATTTTAAGTTAGTTGATTGGTACGCTACACAAAGAGAGTGTAGTGTTGTTTCCATCCCTGGAAAAAGTGTATTTCTTGGCGCGTTAAGATTTGTGGTTTTTATATTTTAATAATATTTCTTGGCGCGTTAAGATTTGTGGTTTTATAATTTCTTTGTATTCGCTTCGTCCGTGGGTGGTCAAGTTAATTGTTTGAAATTGTGTGTGAGTAATGAGATTCGGCAACTGGGCTGGCACGACTTGGCTTGGCTTGGGTTGGCTTGGGTTGGCTTGGCTTGGCTTGGCTTGGCTTGGCTTGCCTGGGTTTGGCCGGGGTTTGGTCGGGGTTTGGGCGGGGGTTTGGGCGGGGGTTTGGCTGGGGTTGGTTAGGATTTGTATACTAATTTTGTATGAGAAAAGTAACAACGATGATATAAGTGCTACCCTATTGTATTGTTGTTCTGTTGTTAAAAGTTCTGTTGTGGTTTTTTTTCGTTGATATATACGAATGTGTTTGGTATGTAGCTACAAGTTTTTAAAATTGTGTGTAATCAGATTCGGTTTCTGTTGTAGTTTTTTTTTCATTGATGTATATGAATGTGTTTGAAACAGTTGATTTAAGTCGGTATTTTAGTTTCATCGATCGGTACGCTACACAAAGAGAGTGTAGTGTTGTTTCCATCCCTGGAAAAAGTGTATTTCTTGGCGCGTTAAGATTTGTGGTTTTTATATTTTAATAATATTTCTTGGCGCGTTAAGATTTGTGGTTTTATAATTTCTTTGTATTCGCTTCGTCCGTGGGTGGTCAAGTTAATTGTTTGAAATAGATTTCTTAATGTGTGAAAAAAAGTTTAATTGTTGGCGCGTCTAGATTTGTGGTGTAAAATGTATGAAATATTTAGTTTAGTGCTTTTAGTTGGAAGAAAAAATGTAATAGAAAAAGGTATATTTAAACTTGTTTGCAGCTAATAAAATCATTCTTGTTTTAAAAATTCTTTCTAACACACACGTAATAATTTATAAAAAGAAAGCAACGTAAAAAAAATGGACGGCAGATTTATTTGTGAATTTTGTAAAAAATTATTCACAATGAATACGAATTTAAAACGTCATATTCGAAGGTATCACAATGGTCCTTCCTCATCGTTTAAGTGTACAACGTGCAAAAGACATTTTTCAGATAGAGGGGAATGGCACCGACACACACACAAACACACTGAGACAGAAAGTAATAACAATGATGAAAACATTAATATTTTTTGTGATGATTGTGAAAAAGTTATTCCAAGAAAAAAGTGGTCTTATCATAAAAGAACAAATGAACATAAATATAATTGTTCTAAGAGATCAGATAAAGATGATGATGTTGATAATTTAAAACGTATAAAATCTTCATTCAGCAATCGTATTGCAACATATTTGATTGAAAATGAGAATGAAAATGAGTTAATACCTGAGAGTTTTCTAGCTTCAATCAGAGAAAAGGTGATAAGATTATTATGTAAGCATATACAAGAACATGATAACATAAAATTCAACATTGAGTTGTTCGCTGAATACATATTGATAAAGGAAGATAATGATGATGATGTTGATAATTCATCTATGATTGATATAAAGTCACATCAGACTAAAATGATTATTCTTGAAATGTATTCAACAAGAGAACATATCCTTAATATTTACAATGAACAATGTGATGTTATAGTGAAAAAGATGAGTGAATTCCAGGAGCGAGATAGTGGTTGGACATTGATTCGAATTATGCATTTGGAAGTGAATATTAACCAATACAAGTGTATAAAAGGCACGAACTATATTCCACTACCACGCTCAATACTGAGGAAGTTTGCCTGTATTAATGTTCAAAATAACGATGAGTATTGTTTTAAATGGGCTCTAATATCAGCATTGAATCCAGTTGTTTTAAATTCAAATAGATGTACATCATACAAAATAATCAATATTGAAGATGAAGTACTTGTGTTGGAAAACGGGATTGTTTTAAATTTTAAAAACTTGAGTTTTCCACTTCAGATTAATGCAATCAAAATCTTTGAAGCCAATAACAGTGATATTAGTATTAACGTGTTTGGTCTAGATGAGGATAATAAAGTAATCGGTCCATATTATTTTACACAAAAGGAAAAATCTAATCATATCAACTTGTTGTTGCTTGAGGACGTTGAAAAATCACATTATATATGGATTAAAAATATTTCAAGGTAAATACATATTTTATACTTTTTAACAAAAAAGTATACTAATTAATTTTTTATTTTTATATTTAACTTTTAACAGATTAATTAGAAGCCAATTAACATCCCATAAAAATAAAGTCTATATATGCAATGGCTGTTTAATACATTTTCATGAGGAATCATCGTTGATTAAACATAAAAAAGAATGTAATAGGGTAGTGACGTATATGCCCGACTCAGAAAACAGTAAGCTTAGATTTATGAATTTTAAAAAGCAAATGAATGTGCCTTTTGTTGGCTATGCTGATTTCGAGTGTATACTTGAATCAGTTAATATACAAAATTCATCTAATGTAAAATCAGTACAAAAACATATTCCATTTGCTTATAGCTATTACATTAAGTGTTCTTATAATTCAGATTTAGATATTTTTAGAATTTACAGTGGTGTTGATGCACCACAACATTTTTTTAAAAGTTTAGTTCATGATATTTTATCTATTTACACTAGACATCTGAGTGTTGTTAAACCAATGAACCCCTTAACACCCCTTCAACAGATGCAACATTATGAATGCAAGACTTGTCATATTTGTTCTAGACCTTTAACTAATGAGAATAAAGTAGCTGATCATTGTCATCTAACTGGTCAATATAGGGGTGCAGCCCATAACCAGTGTAATTTAGAATATCAAATTTCAAATTTCATCCCTATATTTTTCCATAATCTCTCGGCATATGATTGTCATCTGTTTGTAAGACAGCTTTCAACAATTGAAGGTGATATAAATATAATACCTTCAAATAAGGAGATTTATGTATCCATATCAAAGAGAATTACAGTCAATGAAAAAGCTACATTTGAGTTACGTTTTCTCGATTCATTTAGGTTTATGCCATCGAGTATATCAAAGCTAGCCAGTTATTTGTCCGACAGTGATTTATCGACAGTAAAGTCAAGCTATCCAAATCCTGAAGAATTCAATTTGATGAGACGTAAGGGAGTCTTTCCGTATAACTATTTAGATTCAATTAATCGACTTGATGAAATTCAATTACCACCTCGTTCAGAATTCTTCAATAAATTAAGTAATGAGTCATGTAGTGTAGAGGATTATGAACATGCGGAAAAAGTATGGTCAACATTTAAATGTGTAACATTAAAGGATTATTTGCTTTTATACCTAAAAGTAGATGTTCTTTTACTTTGTGACATATTTGAAAATTTCCGTAAAGTTTGTGTAAGCATATATAATTTAGATCCATGTCAATATTATACCACTCCAGGTCTATCCTGGGATGCAATGCTAAAAACAACCGAAATAGAATTAGAGTTGTTGACAGATATTAATATCTACAATTTTGTTCTTCAAGGTATAAGGGGTGGTATTGTACAGTGTTCTAATCGACATTCAGTAGCTAATAATAAATATATTAGTGAATATGATTCTAGCAAAGAATCAAATTATCTAATATATTTAGATGTTAATAACTTATATGGTTATGCAATGTCACAATACCTACCCTATAAGAATTTCAAATGGGTTGAGAATTTCGAAAATTTCAACGTTAATAATATAGCAGAAGATTCACCATTGGGATATATATTAGAAGTGGATCTAGAATATCCATCTATGCTGCATGACTATCATAATGATTTACCATTTTGTTCTGAAAATAAGAAAATCGAAATCATGAAACAAAAGAAACTAATAACTGATCTAAATAATAAAACCAACTATATAATACATTATCGTAATTTGCAGCAGTGTATACAGCATGGATTAATTTTAAAGAAAATATATAGAATTCTTCAATTTAATCAATTGGATTGGTTAAAAAAATATATTGATTTAAATAATCATCATAGGACTCTGGCTAAAAATTCATTTGAAGAAAATTTTTTTAAATTGCTAAATAATGCGGTATATGGAAAGACTATGGAAAACGTCGACAAGAGGAAAGATATTAAAATAGTATGTCAATGGGAGAGTAGGGGTAAACGTTTAGGAGCTAGGGCTCTTATAGCTAAACCAAATTTTCATAGTTCACTTCAGATTCATGATAATATGCATGTCATTCAAATGAAAAGAATTAAATCTGTGTACAATAAACCTATTTATATTGGATTTTCTGTTTTAGAAATATCTAAATGGAAAATGTATAATTTTCACTATGATTACATAAAACCAAAATATTGTGAAAACATAAAACTCAATTATATGGATACTGATTCCTTTATTTACGATATTAAAACAGATGACCTATACAGTGATATTAAAGGCGATATAAATACTCATTTTGATACGTCTGCATATCCGATAGATAATGTCTACAATATCCCACTTCTCAATAAGAAAGTTTTAGGCATGATGAAGGATGAGTGTAATGGTAAAGTTATTAAAGAATTCATTGGTTTAAGAGCAAAAATGTACTCAGTTAAAAAAGATGGAGAAGAAAAAGAAATTAAAAAAATTAAAGGGGTTAAGCAGTGTATCACTAACAAATTGAGTATAGATGATTTTAGAAAATGTTTGCTAGATAAAAAATTATATTATGATTCCATGTATGTGTTTAGATCTAAGGTTCACAACATTTATACTCAACATATTAGTAAATTATCGTTAAGCTATTTAGATGATAAGAGATTTATAAGAGATAATGGTATTAATACTTATGCATGGGGACATTATAGAATACCATCATCATCATCATCATCAAATTTAACTTTGTATAGTGATATTATGCGAGATGATGATGATGATGATGATCAAACTTTTTCCTAGATGTAAATATATAGATTAAGAAGTTGATGGGAATTTATAAATGTAAATGAATTAATAATAAAGAATAAAATAAAACAAAAAATTTTTACTTTTTATTTTAAATTATATTTATTATATAGAAATACTATATTATTATTATTAACATCATAAAAGCTTTATCATTCAAAGTAAGGGGGGGTTCGGTTTTTGCTTAAAGTGAAGTCGTGGTAATTTGTTTCAATTTAAAACAGTTTTCAAAATGAATACCATTAAACTAATACATTACAATCAAGTGTAGGAGTAATTATAATGTTTTTACTATATAACAAAAAAATAACAAACAAACAAATGGTTAAATTAAAATTGCAACAGCATTTTTATTTAAGTAAATATGTTATACTATATTATTATTAAAAAAGAAAATAAAAAAATTAAAAAAATCGCAGCTTCATCATTCAAAGTACTGTTTCTTGTTGTTGTTGTTGCTGTTGTTTTTTGTCTTCAATACTCAATTTATTTCTATGGTGTATCTTGAGCTTAAACGAAAATAATTAATTATTAGATTTAATAATCAATAAATAAATAAAAATAAAAATTATTTTACCAGAAATTACCTGTTGTTTCTGCATTTATGGTTAATTCATAGTTAAGTCCACTGGTTTCTTTCCTTATTTTGGAAAGGAAGTATGTATTGCGGTCGAATTCCGCAATAATTTCATCGTCTATTGTCTCATTAAATATACTCGGTAGGTATATATAATGAGTTCTCTCTACCAGACACCGAATTTTTATCCCGAAGCGTGTCTGTACACGCTCCATCTTTGTAATTTTGTAATTACGATTAAAATCCATCTCCTTTATAGGGAGAATGATTTTATTTTGTGATTTTTTAAAAATGGTTTTCAAATGTGATTCCATTTCTGATAATTTACTTAACTTGAATGACACTTAAAGTAAAACTAGTGGGGGTTTTTATACAAAATTCAGAAATGTAATTTTGTTTCTAAACAGAAAAAATGTGGTAAAATTTTTAATGTTGAGAGGGTTTTAATTTTAAAAAAAGCATTCGTTGCGGTTTTTTTCATTTTGATAAAGTTCCTAATTTATTAAATATGTGAGAAATTTTAGAGTTTGTGGTTTTTTTTTTTTTTTTTTTTTTTTATTGATATACATAGTATGCGTTTTTATAATTTTAAAAAAAGTTTCTGTTTCAAAGTTTATTTATCAAATACGTGAGACATTTTTAGAGTTTACGGTTTTTATTGATATATACATAAATATATATGATTTTAATTTTTAAAGGGTTTTCTGTTTCGTGAATTGTTTAAAAGGTGTTTTCTATTTCATCATCATCATCATCGTCTTCTTCAGTACTGTTATACAAGTTGTTGTAGAATACAAATTGCTTCTTCTTTTTAAGGATTAGAGTATATGACCCCTTCACTTCTTTAACTTTCTTTAAAATGTGTGGAGTTGTGTTTAGATAATCCATCTGATTTTTAGTAATAATCAGAAATCGTTTAGGTAAATAAATGTAATATTCGTTATTTAGATCACATCTTATACTTTCACCATATTTTGTATGTACTCGATCTATCTTGTTGATTTCATATATAGTATTTTCTTCCATATTCTTTAAAGGTAAGTATGTAATATTAGAACTTTGAAACAATTTTCTTAAGCTTGCCCTCATTTTTTATTTTTTTTGCTTTCAACTTTTCACCGTAAGACGAACTTTCAAACTGATTCTTTATATTCAATAATTGATAGTATAAGACGTTTTTAGATATTTCAATAACTTCTTATCAGTTGCGGCTAAGTATACGTGTATGCATACATATACATATACATATATATATATATATATATATATATATATATATATATATATATATATATATATATACACATATATAAAAAGAGATTCAGTTAAATTAAAACTTTGATAAATATGTATTGGGGTCAATTTTTAAAAACTGGTGATAAATATTGTACTTGTCATGCACAGTGGAAAACTTTTCAAATAATAAATGCAGTAGTTTTGGATATTATAATGCAGGTGTTCCTAACCGCAGAAGGAGGGACAAGAACTCAAATTTTTTCTCTTAATAGAGGACAAGAAATGCCAACAAATATTCCAATATTTCATTTTAGTCACAATCAACATATAAAAATTGAGGTTATCGGTGGTATGATATCACTAGTTGGAACAGTCTATGAGGGTGGTTTTAAAGATATAAATGTATACTCATACAAACCATCATGTGTTTATAGTGAAATAGATGAACATGTTTTTAGTGATCCAGCTAAATCTTATAATGGTAAGACTGGTATCCGCTCATTGAATAAAAATCAGCAAAAACCTCCCCTCCCTCAAAAAATTGTCAATAATAGTAAAGTTAAGAAAACAGCTGGTGGTGCTAGCGATGGTGATGACTCATTTCAATATGAAGATTATTAAATTAGTATATAAATATGAGAAACAATTCTTATCATCTCATTCAAAAATATATCGCTAACTTAATAACATATCTATTAAAAAGAAAAACTAAAATGAGAAATATTTTTATCACATTGTTTGCATATATCTATATCATACAAGTGTTTTCAGCTTCATTACCTATTGATTTGAGTGAAAATGAACTTAAAAATACAGAATTTGCAATAAAATTACCAAATAATGATACTGTGAGCATACAACTAAATTTCAAACTTTTAAAGTTCAATAATGATTTAAATAAAAACAACAACGAGTCAACAGCAAAAACAGAATATAAATCAAACGAAGAACAAGAAGACTCTACACCACCTATAAATCAATCTTTTACTGTCGAACAAGCTATTGAAGCATTTAGGCAAGATTTAGTAAAAAAAGAAAAAAATATTGCGGGAATAATTGAAAGTTCGGCTCCATTTTATAGACATTTTCAACTTCAATACAAAGATAATATAAAATTGAGAATCCGTTGTACATATGACAGCAATTACTTGAAACGTCGATTAAATATTTCATGTTTCGAATACCGTCAAGTTGAATACGAGAGAATTTTAAGTAATGGTGAAATTGAGACGGTTTCTGAGGATGATACTACATACCGATCCGATATGACATTAATCAACATTCAAGATTATACTCATGATTTGGATATGGAAATATTATAAATTAACTAATATGATGAAATACATTTACTACTACTTAATATAAACTTTGTTGTTGATGTGTTAAGAACATTTATTTAACATAAATAAAAAAATTAAAATAAGAAAAACAATGAATAATCAGTTTTTTCAACAATGAAACAACTTGTGGACCTGATACCTGTAAATGTTCCTTATCGATAAAAGTTGGGAACAAGCATTATGTATAATGAATTTTTATAATAATTTAAAAACATAGACTTTATAAACAGTTCTACAGTCGTCGTTGTGACTTGATTAGTATTACACAATGTCTGAGGAGAGAATATTAGTTGTAGATGTACAAGGTTTTTATCTCAACAATAAATTCATTGTAAAAGAACTGAGTATTTCAATTAACGATATACAAGTACAAACATTTATTATTAAACCACCTTTTCCATATTCATTGTTGACAACAAAAGAAAAAGATTCAATTAATTGGCTTTATAATCATCATCACGGATTAAAATGGCAAGATGGCGATTCAACCTTAACAAATATTAAGGAATATTATATTGCGCATGTTAAAGATAAAAATTTTATTTATTATGTTAAAGGATTAGAAAAAATTAAGTGGATTCAAAATATTTTTAAGGATAAAATTAATTTTTATAACCTAGATGATCTAAATTGTCCAAATTTAAAAACATTATATCAAAATGATAAATCTGTAAATATTTGTTGTTATCATAGAAAATATTGTATATGTGCTGAAAAAAATGTAATACTCTTAAGAAAGTTTATTAAATCAAATATTAATAAAGAAAACATAAAATTATAAAAAACATTATTTTTTTTTGGATTTATTATTTAACACTTAAATCAGATAAAATAATCATCAAACATTAGTTCATTCTGAATACTTGAAATGTCAATAACAATATCTTTAATCGGAAACACTTCAACTCTGGTTGGAGAATATTTTCCTCCAATTGAACTCCCTACAAAATATGTTTGTGGACTTATTGATTTTGTAACATTCAATTCCATACCCAATGTAGATGTTCACAACAATTTGTTTCATATAGGAAATCATATTATTACTATTCCGGTTGGTTCGTATGAACTTGAGGATATTGATTTTTTCTTAAACTCAAGCTTAAAAGATATTGATGAACCAATTTATCTAATAATTGAAGCTAACAATAACACACTTAAAACTGAAATAACCTCATCAATGGATATAGATTTTTCACAACCAAACAGTATAGGAAAGTTGCTCGGATTTAGCAAAAGAAAATTAGAAGTAAATTCAACTGCATATTATAACACTGATCAAAATCTTCAAAATGATAAATCTTTGGAAGTGATGATTGTAGATATCAATCAATTGAATACTACAAGGTTATTTGAATCTGACTTACCTGCACATATTACGGATGTTAATACAATACGCATTGAAAGCAACTTAACAACCGGATCATTTATTAATAATACTTCGAATCATGTTATTCATGAATTTCCTCTTGATGTTCCTCCAGGATATAAAATAAGTGAAAAACCTCGAAATGTTATTTATTTACCCGTCAACTGTCAGCAAATAAACAACATAACGATTAGAATCTTAAATCAAGACGGTGAACTTATAAATTTTAGAAGAGAAAAAATCACTCTTAGACTCCACTTCAAACCAGAATAATGATCATTTACAATAAAAACGTAATGCAAAGAGGATTTCCATTCAATACCGCACCAACTCACATTCGAGAAAGTATAAAAAATAAAAAACTGTTAACATCATATAATACAGAATACTTAAAATCATTAGGATTTAATCTTCAACCATGAATGAAATACTAAATGTCCTTCAAAAACCTATATATGATGAGAGTATTGTAAAAAGAGAATATCATAGTTACTCTCCATATCTAAAATCATTCAACAACAATGATGAAATTCGTATACCAATTCAAAATCAGGATCTCTTTGTCTTACCAAGTGAGAGTATGATTTACATTCATGGCTTTATAGTAAAGACGGAAGCAAACAAAGAGGTTCCAGCTATAGATGTGAAATTTAAAAACAACTTTGTTTCATATTTGTTTGATGAAATTCGTTATGAAATTAATGGTTTTGAAGTTGATCGTACACGCAAACTTGGAATTTCATCCACCATGAAAAATTTTGTATCATTGAATAAGGCTGAAAGTGCTACACTAAAAAACGCTGGTTGGTGTCTTAACGAAACTTTCGTTTTAGAAAAAAGTCATTTTAGCTGTTGTATACCTCTGAAAATGTTGATGGGGTTTGCTGAAGATTATAACAAAATACTATTAAATTCGAAACATGAGCTCATTCTTCAACGTTCTACATCCGATGAGAGATCATATTATTCTACAAATACAACTGATTATTTGAAATTAACAATTCTGGATATAACATGGAAAATGCCGCATATTCAACTATCAGACTTTGCAAAATTGGAAATGTTTAAGATAATCAACAGCAAAAATTCTATACCAATTGCATTTCGTAGTTGGGATTGTCATGTAAATCCTGCACTACCAACGAATACAAAGGTTTTATGGAATGTGAAGCTTTCTCCACAAAACGAAAGACCACGATTTCTTATAATTGGTTTACAAAAAGAGAAAAGTAAAGAACAAGGAAATATATTTGACCATTGTAATATCTCTAATTTAAAAGTATATCTAAACTCAGAGTCATATCCATATGACGATTTAAATAATCGTTTTGAAAATGGTCAGTATTCTATGCTATATAATATGTATGCAAAATTTCAACAAAGCTTTTACATGGGAGAACCTGAACCATTGCTGGATGTTAATGATTACAAGTCTTACGCACCGCTTATTGTTGTTGATGTTTCACATCAAAATGAAACTGTTAAAATTGGACCTATTGATGTACGAATTGAATTTGATACTGAAGCAAACAAACCAATTCCAGAAAAAACATCAGCATACTGTTTAGTTATTCATGATCGCTTAATCGAATACTCACCTCTAACAAGCGAAATTAGAAAAATTATTTAATTATAATATTTCTTTTAAAATTTTTAATAAATGAAAAAAAATTTTTTATATATATATAAATAAAACAAGATCTTTTTAATTCTTAACCGATGTATTTTATTAAAACATTTATAGTTTCTTTTTACTTTAGTTTCGAAAACAAAAATTTTAAACATAAATGACCACAATTTATTGTATTAAAATTTTGATATCTATCATAATTATAACTAATGTTTTTTCCTAAATATTTTATTAATTGTTTTGGTGGCTGCAAATTGCCAAAGCTATCAAAATATTCGATTTGATTGTTGTTTTTCCAGTATGCTACCCAATGTGTGCCAGGTCCCTTTGAAGTATCCAGATTGATTATTCCACATTCTTTTTTAAATGGTTTGCTTGGAAGAGTGTTGCACATAAACACACCTCTAAAATTTGGAATATGTTTTGCATATTTTCTCAAGTCTACATCAGAAAGGGCTTTTTTAGGTAGCTTCATTAAAAATTTTGTTGATAAGGTTTTAAATATAATCCAAGTCCTTTTTTATATGGTTTTAAGAACATGCCTTTTCCCATCGCAATGGCTTCCATTGTATTATTGTGTCGTTTTGCTTCAGTCAGCTGTTCCTTTCCATTTTTAACTGCATTGATTGCTTTTGTAATACCAGATACACCACCAGCTAAACCACCAAGTGCACCCAGTGCAGCAAATATAGGGGCAAGTGGAAGAAAACCTCCAGATTTTGGTAACGGTATTATTCGAGGTGTTTTTATTAACGATTTTTTCTTCCCCTTGAAAATATTGTTTACAACTTTTCGTGAAATCTTTATAGCATCCTTCAAGTTTTCACTTTTTTTTATATTCTTTCTTGCACTTTTCAATGCATGTGTAAATAGTTTGTGGGTATTTACTGGAGACAATCTTTTAGTTTTACTAATAACGTTACCCATACCGAATTTTGTTTTTGCTTTCATTGCAGTAGCAACAAACCAAGCGTTTGATTTTTCACCCAAACTACTATCGCTTGCTTTGACCCTTTGCCAAGCCTTTTCAGTTAAAATTCTATCAGCAATATGTCTTTTCTCTAAATCTTTATTGTTTGAGTATGCTATATCATGCTCTCTGCAAGCAGTATCCAATGGATTGATTCCTTGATCACCTCTAGCTAAACGTTTCTTTAATTTTGTACCAGGTCCGCAAAATTGATAACCGGGTAGATGAAGTTCAATGGGAAGTTTATTAATTATTTTATTTAGAAAACCTTTACCAATGAAGGATGGATGGCGACTGAATAACTTTTTATAAATGATAGTCATATCTATTGATACTTTATCGATTAAAGATTGAAATCAAATTGATTGAAAACAAATAAAAGAGACTGGTTTATATATTATGTTATCATTAGATTTCAGAATGCGTTTTTTTAAACAACATAAAAGGATTGATGTAAAGAATATCGAATCAAAGTACGATTCATCAAATAAAATTCGTCATAGTTCATTACTACCGAATTCTATTCGAGCTCTTATTGTGGGTCCATCAAATTGCGGAAAAACAAATGTTATGATCAGTCTTATTGAAAGTCCTCATGGATTGAAATTTAAAAATATTTACTTATATTCAAAGTCAACACAACAACCGAAATATAAGTACTTAGAAAGTCTAATTAAACCCATTAAGGAGATAAATTTTTCATCATTTTCCAATAATGATGATGTTCTATCGCCAGACGAAGTTAAACCAAATTCAGTATTTATATTCGACGATATAGCTTGTGAGAAACAAAATCATGTACGTGCCTACTTCTGTATGGGTCGTCATAAAGATATTGATAGTTTTTATTTATGTCAAACTTATACACGTATACCAAAACACTTGATTCGCGATAATGCAAATATGATTATAATTTTTAAACAGGATGTAATGAATATTAAGCATATTTACAATGATCATGTTGGTTCTGATATGACTTTAAAAACATTTCATAAGTTATGTGCCGAGTGTTGGAAAGAAAAATATGGTTTTCTAGTTATTAACAAAGATGATCCTATGAATAATGGTCGATATAGAAAAGGTTTCGATATATTTATAAAGCTATAAAAGAAATATTACAGATATTTTAAAATCAGTACAAGATTAATTATTAAACTAATAGCTTCTCAAATATTAAACCGCTAACTGCTAAACTGCTATACTGCTATACTGCTAAACTGTTAAACTGCTAAACTGCTAAACTGATCTGTTTTGAATCTGTTTCTAATTCAACCTATAAATATGAACACAAATCTAGTTAATAATCTTATTAAAACTCGAAATATTTTAAAAAAGAAATATAAGAATATTTTGCTTGGAGAAATTGCAAATGATGAATTGTTGGAAAAGACATTGAAACCAATATCAAAACCATTAAAAGAATTAGTTCAATCAACTAATAATAATAATAATAACATTATAAAACATGAAAATTATGCGGATAACTCTTTTAAACATGATCTTGAGAATAATAAAGTTGCCTTCAGTACACCATATAAAAAGAGTAAGCTTGATTATAACACGTTTTCTCCAAGCTCTAATAACAAGAAAATCGAGAAAAGTTCAAACACGTTTCAATCATTTGATGATGAAAATGATCATGATGACTATGATGATGATGATGATGATGATAATAATGATAATGTTGATAATGAGGATGATAGCAATGATGATGATAACACCATTGCAATACATCCCAATGAAAGTGTTCAATATAATTTATCAAAAGTTAACTTAAATATATATGATAAAACCTATGGTCCTCATAAGGATAAAAATCAAATATGGAGACTGGGTAATGAACCCATCGCTTTCAATTCAACCAATATTACTGTAGGTAATTTAAAATGGCCCTTCACATCAGGCTTATATGAATTGTTAGTTTATAAGAACCCAATCAGTTATAATAAAACAGATTTAAATAATTATAAACAAATATTGGAGATGACTAATGTCCATAAACGAAATAACAGTATTAATGGACAAATTAAAGGAAATCGTTCAATTAAATATACAACGATTATTAAAAACCTATTTAAACAACAGAAAATTCATAAGGGAAAAGGTTTAATGAAATTGAATAGAAAAAAGCATAATTATGTTTATTGGGATGATCCTAATGAATTGGTTGATAGATTGCGTCTTTTGATTTCATCAACAACAGCTGGTCACTCAAATCATAATAATGAAATTGTATCAATTATTGAGGAATTGAGAGAAGCAAAAATTATTATATAAATAGACTTAAAAATGTACAAACAATTCATATTCATAAAATGCCTATCGATAAGTTTGGACATTATATTGAAAAATCTGCAAGATACCAAAATCAACATTTCAAGATTCATTTGGATAGTGATCGTAATTTCAACTTTAACTTGCGGAGAATAAAAAATATTGCTAGTCCTGTATTGGAAAACGATGCCGTAAACAAAATTTACATGAAAACTTATTTAAGTGAAATAAAGAAACAATTGGATACAATGTACATGGAGAGAATTAAGGGAATGGAGGATCGTTTTAACGAAATAATACAACAACAAAACGTGCTGATTACAGAAAAATTTGATAATGTAGAAACACGTTTAAGTAAATTAATACATGATCAAAGCATAATACAAAATAATCTCAATCAATCACTAAGAGAAATGACATCATTATTTAATTACAAAATTGATTCAGTTGAAGAACGTCTAAATGAAAAAACGAAGCTCATTATAAAACATTAAAACATAGATATGTAAATCGTTTTTGATTTAAATTCAATATCAGCAGCATTTAAATTGATGTAATCTGTAAGATAGACGTTAGAAATGGAGCGACAAGAAGTGGTTCAGGAGCTTCATAAGCAAGCACGTAGAAATTTCATTCGACGTCGAGTGGTGATCAAGGGAATTGATGATCTTTGGCAAGCAGATCTTGTTGAAATGGGTGCTTACTCAAAATATAACAAAGGCTATAGATTTATTTTAACAGTTATAGATACATTTTCAAAGTTTGCTTGGGCTGTACCCGTAAAATCTAAAAGTAGTGAAGATATAACCAATGCTATGCAATCTATTTTTTCGCTAAAGAGAATTCCAAAAAACTTGCAAACCGATAATGGTAAAGAGTTCTATAATAAAATATTTCAAAACTTGATGATAAAACATAATATCAACCACTATTCTACATATAGTATAATGAAAGCGTCTATTGTAGAACGATTTAATAGAACTCTAAAAGGAATGATGTGGAAAAATTTTAGTCTACAAGGAAATTATCAATGGATACATATATGTAAGGATTTAATTAATCAATATAATAATAAAAAGCATAGAACAATTGGAATGACACCAAAGTCTGTTAACACAGAAAATGAAAGTTCTATACTAAAACAAGTCTATAATCATCCCAAAATATATAAATTTGGTAAACTAAAAGTTGGAGATCACGTTCGAATTAGCAAATATAAACATATTTTTTCAAAAGGATATACTCCAAACTGGACAACTGAAATTTTTAAAATTCGTACTTTACGGAACACAAACCCCAGTACTTATTTATTGGAAGACTATCAAAGGAATCCGATTGTTGGTGGATTCTATGAACATGAACTATTAAAGACACATTTTCCAAATACATACTTGATTGAAAATGTTATTAAAACTAAGGGGCACCAGGCGTACGTAAAATGGTTGGGATTTTCCAATCAACATAATTCTTGGATCAATAAAGATGAACTTCAGTAATATTATATATATATATATATATATATACTTCAATATGAGATTTATTTTTTTACTATTTTTTATTATATTATAAAATTTTCAAACAAATTAACAAATAAAATATACATATATACATAAATAGTATTGTTTTGATTTTTATTTCTAATCAACTTTGTTGTGTATGGTTAGAGTCAAGCTTTTGTATTCAAACAATTTAATTAAATCAACTGTTTCAAACACATTCATATACATCAATGAAAAAAAAACTACAACAGAAACCGAATCTGATTACACACAATTTTAAAAACTTGTAGCTACATACCAAACACATTCGTACATATCAACGAAAAAAAAAACCACAACAGAACTTTTAACAACAGAACAACAATACAATAGGGTAGCACTTATATCATCGTTGTTACTTTTCTCATACAAAATTAGTATACAAATCCTAACCAACCCCAGCCAAACCCCCGCCCAAACCCCCGCCCAAACCCCGACCAAACCCCGGCCAAACCCAGGCAAGCCAAGCCAAGCCAAGCCAAGCCAAGCCAAGCCAACCCAAGCCAACCCAAGCCAAGCCAAGTCGTGCCAGCCCAGTTGCCGAATCTCATTACTCACACACAATTTCAAACAATTAACTTGACCACCCACGGACGAAGCGAATACAAAGAAATTATAAAACCACAAATCTTAACGCGCCAAGAAATATTATTAAAATATAAAAACCACAAATCTTAACGCGCCAAGAAATACACTTTTTCCAGGGATGGAAACAACACTACACTCTCTTTGTGTAGCGTACCAATCAACTAACTTAAAATGCCGACTGTAGCGTAGGCATGATCCCAAAAATGTATGGGATCCTTGATACCGAAACACCATATACATACTACTCTTATCTTTTTACGATCATCACATTAATTATTTTTACTTATTCGATGTACCATCGGTACATGCATGTAAGTATTTTTGTAGTGGTCTATGTTACTTGTTGTTGCATTCTACAGTTTTAAGTTTAAAGTAAAAATAATTAATGTGATGATCGTAAAAAGATAAGTAAGAATAGTTAAACATACTGAGGTAGAGTAAAATAATTTCGTGCTAACCTAAATAGAAAAATGAAAAATTGGAAAAAACAGAAAATTAATAGTGATACTTATAAATGTGTTTACCAAAGGTAAATCAATTGTATACACAACAATCGTTTCTCATATTCCGTTCATTGTACATTTAAGTTAAATAGCTGATGTTAATAAGAATCTCTACCCAAGTAGATAGACTAGGGTGCTGATGAAGTGCGTGGCTGCACAGAAAAGTATCGGTATTTCCCCCAGCTTAAAGTCTAAGTTTAATTTTTCTTCTCTTCTTTAGAAACTCACATTAATTAATAAAAATATTTCATTCAATAAGAATTGAAATTACTGAACTTAAGCCTAACTATGAATTATTTCTGATTAAAATTCACTACAGTTCAATTAAAATATCTAAAAAATTTCTCAATAAATAATAATAAAATTTTTTAATCCATATGATAGAAACTACCCAGCAAAAAATTTCAAAAAAGGTAATCGGGTTTGGAATTAAGCGTTTTTGGTGGAAGCTTTTCCCTACTGGATTACCAAGTTGGTAATTTAGCAAGGCGTGAGACTAAAATAATCGATTCTGGAGAAATACTTACTTTTTTTATTTGGCAACTTGTTCACGTAATCTATTTAATCTAAAAAATCATTCTCGTCATTTGGCAACTTCTACCTAATTTTCTTAAATTTTAGGTAATGTGATTTGTAAGCGAGTAATGAAATTTGGTAATCAGAAAAGTAAGTCATTATATGGCAAGTAGTTCTGTTGGTAATGTGTAGTTTTTTGCTGGGTATGTTTTAACACCTATAAAAAGTTACATTAGGGCGAAACATTATAATCTTAGTTTGAATTTAATTGCCTTTAATAGCTCAACAGCATTCTACATTAATGCAAATTTAACACCGAGACCACCGGCTCAGAAAGGATAAGTCGATATCTGAAGCATATACTCACCGTGAAATCGTTTACGTGAAAACTTTTGCTAGTGATGATCCGATGAGGATTGATGGTTATGATAAATTAAACCAATTTTTTCGTTTGCGTCCAATATTTTATAATAAAAGTGCACCTTATATTACATAAAAAATCTATTTTGTTGTTAAACGTAATTAATTTATTTCTTTATTAATTGATAATTACCAAAATAAATATACTTGTCCTTAATTATTTCTATTTTAATTAGGAAATATGTATATTGATTATTAAAAACCTAACACTTACTTGCATTACAACAATAGTATTTTTATATGATGACAATAAATTCTAACAGTACGAGGGTTGGCTCTAGAGAAAATTTAAATGGCATGTTAAAAATTATTTAAAAAATCGTTTCTGAACTTAAGATATGCCAAATTAATGCCAAAAGTCTAAACAATAAAATGGATGAACTTCTTTTTGAAAACTCAAAAATGTATATAATTTGCGTTTATTCCAAAAATTGATATCAACATGTACAATTTAAATTGCTATCGTCTCTTTCGATCCAACAGAACAACAAATGGTGGTGGTGTTGCTATGTACATAAAATCTAATATTGACTGCAAAGAGAAAAGTAAAAATAATATTGGTAACAACGTTGAGTACATTCTGATAAAAATAAATAACAACTGTGAAAAACTGTTGGTTGGGACTATATATAGGCCGCATAGAAATATCATCATGGACTCCATGTTAGAAAAGTTAGCTACTTGTACCCTTGGATATGACCATATAATCTTAACTGGTGACTTCAACTGAAACGTATTAGAGGATAATAGTTTAATCTAAGACATGAGCTTCATTGGGTTGTCAACAAAAGATTTCCAACCCCCACATTATTTGATCTCTGTTTTATTAACAACGACTCACATCTGCTATTCTTTGATTAGCTTTTTGCGCCCATGTTTTCACACCACGAATTGTTATTCATTTCATGTGATTGTAAACTAATAAGAGGCATAGAAGAGCAAATTATACAATATAGAGACTTAAAAAATATAGATTATCAGTCTCTTGTTTGTGAATTGTCACCCTTAAACTGGTGCCATATATTTTCCACTTCTGCTATTACACATAATGGATTGCAATATATGTAAGTAGGGCTGTTATCACTTAAATTATAAAAAGAGGACATCAGAGGCAAAAAACCCGGACATTTGCTTAAAAAAGTAAGACTTAAAAATAAAACGAAATTGATTTTTTTACATATATTACTACGACTAAAACCTTAAAAACATATCGATGGTGTTGCGTAAAAAGGGCCAATCTCGCACCATTTTACATAGTATATTGAATCTTTTTACCTAACATCATAGACATACGTTTGAATTAAATTGTACTTTATAAATATTTACACATTTAGGAACATTTGCATACATAAACGAACAAAAATAGCACTTAAAATATCATTTAAAATGTTGGATTTTTTTACTTAGGTAAAAAAAATTTATTAAAAAGTAATATTTCATCAACTGAGAACCCGATTACACTTCAAATATTTATAACGGCAGGGCTACTGATTGACTCGGTTTTACAACCGGTTTTAAAACCCGGTTTTTTCACAATGTTGAATTTTCGAATGTCTAATAGTCCGGTTTTTTTTTACAATTTAAAAACCAGCTGAGTCGAATACTTTTCGATTTGTATATTTTGCAATAAAATTAGTTTAAACTATACCAAAACTTAGACCAATATGTTCTATTGATTTTCTTGAGTATTTTTTTTAACGTAAAAGTTCTAGGCGTTTTTTTTGAGCATGGCAACACTTGAAACATGAAATTAAGGAGAAATTATTTTCTGAGGTGGTATTCGAGGCGAAATAAATTGGCCTTATGGTGTGCAATTACATTTTGGTTCATATTTTATATAGAGGTACATTATCCACCACAGACCAAAAATTTATGTTTGTATTGCTGCAGTGGTATATGTATTCTAATTTTGCAAATGTCAAGAAACAAGAACTAAAAAGAAATTTGATATATTATAGATACATATGAATAAACATAATTAAATATATCTTTAAACTTGAAACGTAAGTAATAGAACTGAGCACAAGCCATGCAAATGTAGACAGTAAAGTATTTTTTTCAAAAGCGAATATTATTTGTAGTGGTAATTGTAATTGATTGTAACACAAATAAAACAAAAAACAATCAAAAACAGTGTACAAAAGTTGTGTCAGGTGTGCAATATATTTATTTTACACTTCATAGTGCACCATACTTCATTTCAACAACTCAAAATTTCATTAAATATTAAGTGATAATAAAACTTTTTATAATTATGTCCATGACGCAACATTTCACACCAGTTTAGATTCGGATGTTAATAGCAAAGTACCAAATCTTATGTATGGCTGCGAGCTATTTGCTAGTTGCGATGCTAGTATTATAAATAGAGGAATTCTATATAACTTTTTCCATATAAATCGTTGGCTCATTTCATAACCCAGTTAACAATTGAGTGTGGGATTGTGGGTAATATTTTGAATTGTGTGCAAGATGGTTAACTGAGTTATTGCACGAGTCAAGTTGAGTATGTTTGTATGCTTTTGGTTGGTTATGCGTGCGTCACCCTGGCGGGTGAGTTTACAGTTGCGAGAAAAAAAAAATAAATTGTGTGGTTTTACTACAACATATTTTGAAATATTGGGTTTATAAATGTAGTTGAAAGAATGAACCCCCTGTTTCTCTAAATGCGAACGATATATTCGATCGAATATTAATATTGGAAACAAAAACAAATTTCAGTTTTTTTTGTTTTTGATATAATGTTCGATCGAATTTATCGTTCGCATTTAGAGAAACAGGACCGAAATGTTAAGTTTGCGTCAGCCTGGTGGGTTACATTAAATAAACTGCGATACAGAGTAAAAATGTCAAATATGTATTTTATAATTGAGTGTAAATATTATAATTTTTTATACATTTCTTTTAGGTTCTAGTTTATAATTTGATTGTTTTTATTAACTTTGCAGTTTCGAGATTTATATTGAAATAAATTTAGATGTTGTTTTGTGGTTTTACTTCAACCTATTTTTGAAATGTTGATTTTATAAATGAAGTTGAAAGAATGAAATGTTTAGATTGAATACAATTAATCATAAATGTAAAAAAGGTCTATAGCATTTAAGCCTAGTTCTTAAGTTTTGTGACTGCTTCATTTATACATTGAAAAAATGTTTCTATAGTTATATATATAAGAGGTATTTACAAGGGTGTCTTAAGTGTCATAATGTCTTAACATTTTAACATAGTTTAAAAAAATTGTTATTGTGGCTCAAACAAAAATGTCATAAAGTAATACGACTTTCTCAGCTTTGTTTATTGTTTATTATAACTACATGTAGAAATACGTGAGAGTTTACCAACGGAGTTGAGTGAGAGAGAAAGAAAGTAAGCAATGTACAAAGGCGATAAAACCAAAATATAAATAGGTATAATATTTATAATTGTAAATTATAAGGGGTTGCAGCAGTCATATTTTTATTTTATTACTTTAAAACGTGTTAATTTATGAGTACCTTCTAAATACCTCAATAGTTTATTGAAAACAAACAGAAATTGGTTTTATAAGAAATTTTTATTAAATTTTTAATAAATGAATGTATACGTTATGTGGTAAATTCAAATGGATTATACTTCTTTTTATTTTAGTTTATGGGTCGAACAGAAATAAAGTAAAATTTTCTATTATAATTTAAAATAATCATGTCCAGATTTAACTTCAACTTAATAGCTCATGATGAGGAAACTAATTTATTTCCTCATGGACAGATAGTCAGACCAAGATCAGAAGAAGTAGGAAGAGATGAAGGCCCCAGTATATCTGGACCAGCAAGAAAAGACATGGAAGACACACATGCAGCAGAATCCCCGGAAAATTTCAGAAGACTGATGGACAAATATACGGAATTGATTATCAATAAAAGAAATGAAGTGTGCAATTTGGAGAAGAAATATATATATCATATCAGAGGAAATTTAACAAAATCAACGGGAAATTACAAAAACTGTGTACAGCCAGAACAAAGCTGTTTCAAACAATTAAAAAAATTTATACAGAAAAAAAAAATTTGGAAAAACCACCACTGGAAAAATTGTAAATTTTAAAGATAATATTAATAATATTCTTCTCTTGCAGCCATAATCTTTGCGTCAGCTGAATGTGCAGTTGGTTTAAGAAAAAAACACAATGACCAGAGTGCGGAGAGGAACTGGCTACCACGTTCTGGCAAGCCAGGGGGAACGATTTTTAATTAAAAACGTTACCCTAGCTGAAATTTTCAGCAATAATAATTATATAGACCTCACTTCCCACAGTGTAATGGGAAGTAAGGAAGAGGATGATGATATTAAAAATGATGATGAAGATGGCGATGATGATTATTGGAAATTAAATAAAATAAATATAAACAAAATTTTAAAATTTGAAAAATCTTTTGTGTTAATAAATATTGTTCGTAAAATTTTTAAATCTACATATGTTCAAAGATTGTGTATAAATATTTTAAAAATAATATTTATATTCAATATTATTAACATATATGAATGGATTACTTATATTATTATTGTTACACATTCTTCATTCGTTAATGAGTTTAAGAAATAATTCTTTATGTTGCTTATCAATCTGGTTACTATATTTTGTTAATAATTCTTCCAATTCGGTTAATGATATCATTTTAAAACCAAGCAATAATAAGTGATGCTGATGGGTGGTGTAGTCCGTATACAAATTAGCGAACAACTAAATGAAACTAACAACTCGAAAATTATTTATAGATTATATATTTTATTGTCTAAAAAATAAGGGTTTCTTTCCTTAAAGATAATTTAACAAAATTTTTAATTAAAACAACATTTTTTTCAGCAAATTTTTTATTGTAATTATAATGTGCAGAGTTCAAACCAGACTTTAATGTCCTAGCTGACCTCAATTCTCTTATACATACATTTTTATTTAATTTGCTTGAGGCTTGAATAGATATAAATCTTATTCCCCTTTTATTTATTTTATATAAAATTTTATTAGTTCAATTCAAAAACAAGAAGAAGGACAATTAATAAAAAATATGTATCGCCTTTTATACAATTTTCAAAAATTAGTGTATGCATTTAAGAGTTAACTAGATTAAATTATTGAGTTATAATATTTAATCAAGTATAAAGCTAAGTCTAGAAGTTATGTTGAATCAGCAAATATATGCTTACATTCATATGCTTACATTCCTGCTGTCAGCATATATATATGTTAGGCGTCTACACAGTATGCTGAGAGTACCAAATTTTTTAAAGTCAACATATGCCATCATTGATAATACAACATATGATTTAGCATACAATTGTTGTGTCCACACGATATGTTGTTGAATTTCGTATTCTGATATATATGTTGAGTCATGTGACCATTTGCTTAGATATAAAAAAAAATTACCATTCTCCTTCTTTATTATTAATTTATGTATATCACTTTTAGTGAAAAAAATTAATATTTTTGCAATTATACATGTACATATAGGTATATTTTTTGTTTTTTTTACATTTATTTATTTATTGTATCTTCAATTATGAACTAACAATAAGTATTCAAATCTAAAATATAAGTATTAGGCCCGACCACTGTCGGACATAAACTTAGTGATAGTTATAAATAATACATAAGTAGTGATAATCAAAAAAAAAGAGAAAAAAAATATTTTCAAGCAATCCCATCTGGAGTGTTGAGTATAAGAGCCCTTGTGTCCCTCTTTTTCAAGCGGATGTGACCAGTAAAATTCAAGATGTTACGAGCAAGCATATTAGGATGTGACTCGAGTTTTGTTAAATATTTGCCTGCGTATTTTGCTATTTCTTCAACCACTAGTGGCATATTCAAATCACGATGTATATTTGAGTTTTTAATGTACCATGGAGCCTATGTTATAAAACGTAAAATTTTGTTTTGCCTTCGTTGGATTCTCTCGACGTTAGAAGCTGGATCAGTGCCCCATAACTGAATTCAGTAGCACCATATTGGCTTCAAAAGCGACTTGTATAATAAAAGTTTACAGTCTAGTCTGAGTATTGAATTTCTACCAATCAGCCAATATATCTGAGTTAGTTTAAGTTTCATTTGTATTAGCTTTGAGTCAATATGGTGTTTCCATGTAAGTCGTCGATCAAGGTGTATACCAAGGTATTTTACATGTGAATGCTGAGGAACAACTTGATTGTTGATTCGAATTGGGGAACAAGTATCTCTTCGCAGGGTAAATGTTACCTGAACACACTTTTGCTCGTTTAAATTAAGTCTCCATAATTTTAACCATAGTTCCAGTTGTGTAATATGTTCTTATAGATATCGCGAAGACTCGTGAGGATTTTTGTGTATACTTAAGCAGGCTTTATCATCGGCAAACGTAGATGTATGGATATTCATGCTCAAAGGCATATTACAAGTATATATCAAATACAAAACTGGCCCCAGTATGCTCCCCTGTGGCACACCGGATGATATAGATTGGAGCAGACTCATGAATTCTCCTTCCACAATCGTAAGCTTTCGGGTAGTTATGTAGCTTTCTAATAAATTCAGAAAATTTATTGGTAAATATGATTTTAATTTTAAAATAAGGCCTTCATGCCACACTTTATCAAAGGCCTGAGAAACGTCAATAAACAGGGCAGAACAATACATTTTTTCTTCAAAAGTTCTTCTTATAAATTGCACCAATCTATGAGTTTGTTCAATGGTGCTATGGTGACTTCTAAAACCAAATTGATGGTCTGGGATGCACCCACTATCAGTTAAAATTGGGGACAATTTTGTCATGAGCAGCTTTTCGAAGAGTTTTGACATTGTTGATAGCAGACTTATTGGCCTGTATGACTCAGCCTTGGTAAGGTCTTTGCCCGGCTTTGGAATAATTTTGACCTTCGCAAGCTTCCAGCTTTGTGGATAATACTCCAGTCGTAAAATGGCGTTAAAAATAAATAACAGGATTCTAATTGCAATATGGGGCAAGTTTATCAGCATATTGTTACTTATTCCATCAATACCTGGATCTTTCTTCGGGTTGAGTTCAGCAATTAGTTTCTGAACATCACGCGTCTTAAATTTTATGGGTCGAGGGGGTAGCGCAATTACACTTGGTAAATCAACAACACCAGTACATGTGTTTGGGGTAAATACGGATTTTAAATGCTCAACAAATATGTTACCTTTTTCAGTATCGCTTCTGGCCCAACCTCCGGTAGAAGTGCGCAGAGGAGGTCTATATTCAACGGGTGTTTTAAGCTTTCTAGCAGCTCGCCACAAGGAGTAATTAGATGCAGGTGTGGCATCAAGATTTTCCAGATAATTTTTAAGACATACAGTTTTTTCATATACCAGCAGCTCTTGGAGTTGTCTAGTGCACTCTTTAAATCTAATTTTATTTTGGGGTGATCTGTGCTGTTGCCATTCCCTTCTAGCTGTCCTTTTTTCACGTAAAAGACGTTCAATGTCTGTAGAATAAATTCTATTAAAACCAGTCTGCGGATGGGAAGTAGTGGCATGTTCAGCAGCCTGTTTAATATTTTCGTTAAGATTTTCAATGTTAGATTCAATATCACCTGGTGTTCTTAGGTTAATATTTTCCGTACAATGGCTACTGAGGTATTTTTTGAACCCCAGCCAATTAACACGGTTGATCATCTTTACATATGGGACAGGGAAGTCACTTCTTAGTGGGCTACAAATTGTAACAATCGTGGGAGAGTGATCAGAGGAGAGATCTACAGAAGCTTCAACATGAATTAATTCCCTACCGATATTTTTCATGACTCCAAAATCTATAACATCCGGAATTTTTTGTATGTCCGTAGGCCAGTAAGTGGGCTCCCACTTGAAATGACTATTGAGAATCTGGTGCTAACTATAAACAACTTTACAACAAATATGACTAGCATGATGCAAGAAATGCTGCGAATGCAGAATACACTGCTTCAAGCATTAGTTAACAAACCATGAACATGTTAAAAATATGTTTCTGGAACGCAAACGGCATTCGCCAGCATAAAAATTAACTTGAGCACTTCCTCATGGAAAAAAATATTGATATAATGTTGGTCTTTGAGACTCATTTGACTTCAAGGAGCTTATTTATCAAAGGACCCGAGGGTGCGGTGGGTCAGCAATTCTAATTAAGTCAAGACTCAAACACTATGTCCTTGATAACATTTGTGAAGAACATCTACAAGCAACAAATATTTGTGTCGAAAATTTTGTTACAAATTTCGTGATATCATCAATTTACTCCCCTCCCAGATTCGCAATTACTGAGGATCAATTCGAGGAATTCTACAAATCTCTTGGCCCTTGTTTTGTAGCAGCTGGGGACTACAATGCAAAACATACGTTCTGGGGTTCGCGTCTTATTACACCTAGAGGTCGGGCATTGTTCAACACAATTTCAAAAATGGGGATAGCATATGAGTGCGTTTCCATATGCTGATTTAGTTTTGTTTGAGTCTAAGACTTTATTGCAGATGGTACAACTTGTAGTATTCATTTTATTTAATTATTTATTTGCTTTATTAGTTAATTTAATTAAATAAAATTATTTTATTTATAAACAATTTATTTCAGATATAAACAATTTATTTAATTATTTTTTATACACTATAAGCTTGTTTATCAAACAGTAGTTAGTTCTAGCACTTTTATAGTTTTTGGATTTTAAACACTTTAGAGATTTTTGTTGGGAAAATACGTTGGCACTTGTTGAGATATCAGAGCAGACTGATAACAATCAACATTATTTCTTCTACTTATATACTTTATATTCGAATCGCGTAGTAGTCATCAAATCTAATTTATTACGGTATATGATGAAATTCATACACACACACATGTACGTTCTCACCCACACATACACATTTCCAGAATTCACTGTTGGTATTAAGATATATGATGAAATTCATATACACAGCAATACCCAGAACAAAATCGCTAGCATCAGTTTGTAATACACACGTACGAGAAAAATTGGGACATGTGAAAGTAGCCCTACAAGAACACTACCAGTCAATTGACTGCTCATTTGATCGACAGTCAGGCAGGATATATTCATCATTGCTTAGAACAAAGTTTCTATCACTTTATTAAGGGCAAAATGAAAAATGTGATGGAAACTTTTGTGTACGTGTGATCTTGCATCTCTCTCTAACTAACGAATATAACATATAGTTGAACTGCTCACTCCAGTGCTCTTCAATAGTCAATGAGAACATAAATATTCCTCAAGTTTGACTGATCATAATTGATTTATATTTCCTTCACAATTGAGTAATCATAAATGATTGATATACTGACAGAAAATATACTTTTTGTTTTATTTTATTTGCTTTTAAAATACAAAACTAAATATCATATTTAAAACAAATATACAAATTAACAAAAACACCAAATAACTTAAACGGTAGCCAGACCTCTTCACACCTTTTCATCACCGTCACACCATGCTCTTTACAAATATCTAAAATTTTGAAAATAAATATACATATTAAATTAAACTTTGTGAATTTCTTTTACTCATTATTTTACTTATCTTTTTTAGCACTTTTGTAAACTTTAATTTTCACAGAATGAATTGTATTACCGCCTTCTTCAACCATCAACGAATCATCCCTTTCCAAATATCTAAATATTGAAAAAGAAACGAATACATACATACATATGTATATTTAATTAAACTGTATAAAATTTCTTTTGATCATTATTATTTTAATCTTACTTTTTCACAAACACTATAATTTTTTTACCACTTTTATGCATTTTAATTTTAAAAACCGAACGAACTAAAAATTATTTTCAGTAAAATTCAATATTTTAAAAATTTTGACATGTGTACATTAGATGTTCCACTCTAGCATATATGTTAGAGTAGAGCAACTATAATAACTGTTGAATTTAATGTAAAATTGTTGTAAATGTGTTAGTAAAAAATTGTTATTTGTGTTAGTTTCAGTCATTCATTTCTTGTAGGGAGGTGCTTCTATAATTTTTTGCTGTATTTCTCCAAAAGCTATTTCCTATAATTGTTTCATTAAAGTGAAAATATACTGAAATAAAAATATCATTATCCCTATTCAAAAGCTCTTCCTATCAACATGATAGGATTCAAAACATTTAACATCTGAAATTCACCTGTATATACATATAAAACTTATGCCAACACAATATTTTCTATCTCCATAAGAATAGCAACGTCAATAGCCTTGAAAACATATATACGTTCATTTGTAAATATGTGTGAAAAAGTGTTGATGTAATTCACACAAGCAATGATATTCTTCAAAGCAAAAATAGATACAATCACGTACATGAATCCAACAATCCCTTGTCACTACCCTACAGTCAGACTGAGAACCAAGTGTCTTTGTAGCAACACTAAAATTCTAGAGACAATTGTAGTATAATAAGTTATTTGCTATCAACTTGTCAATATACATACATTCATTTGTATGTACATAAATTATAGAAATGTACCAGTAACTATCTGTCTGGTTGATATTTCTCCATGCTTCCATAACACCTACGTAGTTACTACCTAGTCAATTGTTTTAGTATTACTAGTAGGTTTTCAATAACAAGCACATGTTAAATGTCTATAGTACAAAGTTTTGTATGGGTGATAATTAGAGAGTAGTACTGGTGGCAAGTGAAAAGCGAGTCAGTACATTTTCAAAATCGGTATTTCCTACATGGGTATAATGTTCGTCTACCACTACAACAAAAGTATCCGACACCGGCAGACACACAATTAAATACATAAACACACACACACAATTAAATACATAAACACACACACACATAAATACACACATACAAACACCAACATATCCAAACATCCATCTACTGTAAGCACACCGTTTCTCTACAATACATACATAGAATCAAAGTCACACACACATAGAATCAAAGTCACACACACACACACATCCCCCACATTCGGAACATGGTTGCCATCACTTTTGTATTAATGGGGGTCTGAGTCCTGTTTTTTCCCGGTTTTGAATTTCCAAAATAGGACTCAGGCCACCATTACCTATCTACTCTTAAAGCAGTGTAGACTGCATTCGTAACATTTCTTGCATCATGCTAGTCATATTTGTTGTAAAATTATTATATATTATTATAGTCAGCACTAGATTCTCAATAGTAGCTTCACGGCGACTAAAATTAAAGCTTGAGTTTGCATTCGTTGAATTATTTTGAGGCGGAATGTTTGGTGTGGGAATATAACTAGTCTTAGCTGCATCGGCATACGATACACGTGAAGTGACAGGTTGGCTCATTTGAGCAAAAGTGGCGGAGTAAGCGGTTGCTGTTTGTGCTGGAGCTAATTTAGGTTTTGCCCCATAGTCTGTTTAACGAAAGAATAGACAGGACATCCTCTGTAGTTAGCGGTGTGATTACCTCCACAATTACTACATTTTTTTCTGCTAGATCTTAAGGCTTAGTACAACCAGCAGTACCGTGCAATTCACCGCAGATAACACAAACTGAAGGTAACTTGCAGTAAGTTTCTGTTTGACCATATTCTTGACAATTATGGCACTGTACGGGTCCAGAACGCTTGTGTGGTTCTTCAACTGTTATTTTTCGGTATAAGAGATATTTTAAATTGTAAATTGGATGAGTCTCGCTTTTTTCCAATTCGTTCGACGCGAAATAGAGGTTGAGGAATCTTCTCCCTATTTATTATGTTAGATACATTTTTTACCTTAAATCCCTGGAGGACGAGTGCATCTTTTATTTCTTCGGGAGCAACATAGGAATCGATGCCCTTCAATACGATCTGCAGGCCTTTAGCACTCTTAAGCTGATATGTGTAGAAACTTTTCTTACTTTTTTCAAATTCAGTAATCAGTTTGCGAAAAACTTTTTCTTCATAAATTTGAATTTTGGTTTCATCAATGTTACCACGTTGTATTGGAACGATGTGAAATTTATTCTCACCAATGACTGAAATTAAAGTTTTAATAAGACCGTTTGAACTTTTTTCTCTCAAATAGATTGGTGGCGGCTTGGATGTTTTGTTCGTAGATACATCGGGTTCGTTGTTATCATCTTGAGGATGCGCTGTTATCCCTAGACATTTTTGGAGCAGATGAAATTTTCGAAGACTTTGGGCTTCGTCCGCGCTTTACCACTGTTATATATCTGTCCATTCCCACTTGGACCTTGGGTTTTGGGCTGCTCTTAACTTCAGTAAAAACTTGGTTAAGTGATGACCACGAGCCCGAAGCGGATGATATCGCTGAGTTAAATGTAGAGGTACTAGGCAACGGTAATGTTAACGAATCACTAGTTGGCATTGGACAAAGCAAAGTTGATCGCTGACGAAAAAGTGGCCCCGCCGTTAAAAAAAGTCTACTATCAGATTTCTTATTTATTTTGTTATCATTAAGAACTTCAAAGCTCTCAGTAAGCTTATCATCAGATTTTTTACTTTCATTATTTTCATTAAGAGCTTCAGAACTCACAGTAAAATAGGCATTTCTACCAAGAGAACTCACTTCACAGTTACTTGCTTTTGAGGTACTCATATAGAGTATTCCTCAAGGGCAGTTTTGTTTGTTTGTTTGCTTGTTTTTCTTTTTTATTACGGTTTTTTTGTTTTAGTTAATTATGACTATGTAAAAAATAAAAAATAATAATTTATCCTTGTTTTTCAAATTTGATTTACATATGTCCAGCTATTCTAGTTTTTACTTAATTTTTTTCTTTGTTGTGTCAACATATAACTGCTTGCATACATCGGTGCCGTCTCCCATACATGATATTTTATATATTATATTGGATTTTTCCATTTTGTCAAGTTTACTTTTAGTGTTAGAAAAAATATTTATTAGTGTATTGTCTGATGTAAGGGCAATTTTTTCGTTAACAAAACAGATACAGATATACCGGAAGATGTAAAGTGGTTATTATCCTTAGGTCAAAAATTCGCAATTCCTACAGACAGAAAAAATTTCCCACTATTCAAAATTATTGCAGATGGAGAAAATTGTGTACAAACATTAGATGATAAGGAGGATCAGGAAACTGCCAGAACGCAATTAGTTTTGATATTGGAGACCCACATGAACAAACATAATTTGACTAGAAGAGATAGATATATTTTAAATCTAGTGAAAAAAACAAGAGCGTTTTTACACAAAAATCAACATATTTTAATATTGAGTGCAGATAAGGGTAATGTAATCGTAGCAATGAATAAAAGGGACTATGAGAACAAAATGAGCGATATACTCAACGACATGATGACATATAAAAGAATAAACAAGGACCCAACAACAACGCTTCAGAGAATAAATGTAGAAATAGCAGATGAGCTATTCCAGTATATTATGTCGAATATAGAAAAGAAAAAACTTAAAAGAGATGCAACTACAGCACCTAGAATATATGGACTTCCAAAAATACATAAAAACAACTACCCACTAAGACCATAAGACTATGTATCAGTAAATTCACCACCTAGTGAATTATGCAAACTTTTAGGTAATATTTTGAAGAAAATTACGGTAGAGTCAGTTTATAATATAAGGGATTCAGTGAAATTTAATAATAGGATAAGTAATACAAATATTGAGAATGACGAAAAATTGGTTTCTTTTGAAGTTGTCTCCTTATTCCCGAGTATACCCGTGGATTACGCGATCAGGGTAATTGAAGAAAAATGGCAAGAGATAGAGAAATACACAGCAATACCAAAGGAATTATTATTACATTTTTGTGTTAAGGAGAATAGATATTTTAAGTATAAAGATAAAATATATTCACAATTGAGAGGACTACCGATGGGATCTCCAATTTCACCAATTGTTGCTGACATATTGATGGAAGTGCTGCTAAAAACTACTACACAAAAATTAGAAGTAAAACCCAGATTACTAACGAAATATATTGATGACCTATTCGGAATTGTTAAGGAAACTGCAATAGAAGGAATTAAATAATTTCCATAAAAGAATAAAATTTACAATGGAAAAAGAGAGCAACGGATGTCTACCATATCTCGACACAATAATATTTAGAGATGGACAACAACTTAAAATTGACTGGTATCAAAAACCTACAGCATCTGGACGCATTATACATTTCCACTCAAACAAACCTAAGCATGTGGTAATGAATACTGCATCGAATATGATAAAAAGAGTCCCCACAATTAGCGACAAGTGTTTTCACATTCCCCATTCCAATCACAAGAAGCTTAATTAATATATGCCAGAAGGAAAGCAAAAAATTTACAGACCACCGATAATGTACAAAACTGTGACATTTATACCAAAGATTTCGGAAAGAATAGAAAAAATACGAATTTACAATAAAAAAAAATTATAAAATTGCCCTTACATCAAACAATACACTAAAAAATATTTGTTCTAACACTAAAAGTTAACTTGACAAAATGGAAAAATCCAATATAATATATAAAATATCATGTATGAGAGACGGCACCGATGTATGCAAGCAAGTATATGTTAGCACAACAAAAAATAAACTAAAAACGAGAATAGCTGGACATAAATCAGATTTGAAAAACAAGGATAAATTATTGACACAAAAAACTGCACTTACAGCCCACTGTGCAGAGAAAAAACATAAACCTAACTTAGACAGAGTAGAGATTTTACAATGAGAGGACAATTACAACAAACGTTACTTATTGGAAATGCTACATATAATAAATGTAAATAAAGAAGAGAGAATGAACTAGAAAACAGATGTAGAAAACTGCGCTCAAAGCTATCGCAACATAATAAGCAAAAACTTCAACAATTAGTACAATAAGTATCTAAGAAGAATAAAGACGTGTGATTGTCACTGTTTTTATATATGTTTGTTCATTGTTACTCATTGTAAGTGTATAGTCTTATTTATCCAGAGTGTTAAAATAATGTAATGTTTTGTATATAAATGTATTGTAGAATTCCTGATGATGATATCCAGCGGATGGCGAAATATCGAAACGAATAATTAAAGGAACAAAGAAATAAATGTCCAAAATTGACCTGAAATTGTCTCTTACTAATAGTAGTGTGTTCCGTAAGGGTTCCCCATTTGTCAAGTATATTCCTAATGGCTAAGTGTGTAGGTATAAATAGCGATACCACGTCAAAAGATACAATAATGTCGTTCTCATCTAAACTAATATCACAGATTTTATGTTTTAGTTGCGTTGAGTTCTTGATGTTGTAATTTTAAGAAATTATATTTTTTAATATGTCCCCAATGTATTTTGATAGGTACTAACACGGTACTTTCAAAGACGATGAAATCGGTCTCAGTGGTGTATTTTCTTTATGGATTTTTGGCAAACCATAAAGTTCCGGTGCAGTAGCTGCAGTGATGTCATTCTCATTTTCTCTAACTTTGTTATGTGTTTCTCTTTCAAAAGTTCTGTTATTATATTGTTATTTATTTTTTGTAGTTGTGCTGTGGGATCTTTCCTGATAATTTCGGAAGTTGATTTTTCATCTAGTAGTTTCCTCATTTTATTTCTATATTCATTCTTATACATAACCACTGTCTTGTTTCCTCTGTCAGCTGTGTTAATCATTATTTTATTGAATAATCTTGGGATTATTGCTTTTGAATCTCCCTTTATGATTTTGCAGAGGGTAGCGGGGGAATTCTATTTATATCCTCGTTGAGCAATTTTTATTATCATCACTCCGAGAGTCGTGATCATAATTATTGGGGTTATGGGAAAATAAAAGAAACAACAATTAGTAACTTTTATTTTTTCTTTAAGGGTTTGGTTGAGATTGGATGCTCACCTTTATTACTTGAGAAATTAATACACAAGCAGGTATTTCACTTCAACAGATTTTTTATAAGTTTAATTTTCACAATTTGGTAAATATGTAGGTATTACACTTGAGTTGTTGTGGGTAATTATAGTTTACACTTCGATGGCAAAAAGGTAAGTAAGTTAAGATACAATTCAAAGGGATCAACAAAGGTAAGTGTATTTATTTTTTAGGTAAACTTCTAGTTTTAATAACCGATTCAAGGAGAAGCTACAATATATTTTTGTAGCGCAAGTTATTTAAGTGTTGCCACTTTATAATTCATGGAGGGCAAACTTACAACTTTAAACATTTCAAATATATATAAAAAAACTTAATAAAAAATATGAATTTATACTTAATTTTGTCCAACTAGTTTGGACAGTATTTTTATTTTCCGTTTTATTTGTTCGTTTTTTTATAAATATCTAGTATAAATTTTTCTTTTTCGTTGTCTCTTGAATTTCGTCTAAAATTTTATATTCTATTGGTCATTTTTGTTCTTAGTGCGTCTTTTTCGTTATAATCCTTAATTTTCTGAACCCATAGTTCGATTTCTGTTACTAAGGGTACTGGTGAGAAGTTTTTCCTTGTTACAGGAATGGCAAATTTATTTCCTTTCTCTATCAAAATTAATGTCAGTGTAATTTAAAATCCAGTCCTCGTTCAAGGCAAACCCAAATTATTCAAACTTCGCTATTCTAAGTATCTTTATTTTAGATGAGTGAACCTGTCTTGTTTTTGATTTTATATTTATAAACCTTTTCCATTGCCCTTTTTTAAATTTCGTAAGTTCTGTTTCGTTCAGTGTACTTACCAGCTGTTTTTCTATTTTTTCCATTTCTCTCTTTATCAAAGTTGCATTTGTGTGTGTGTCTGTAATTTCAGCATTGAGCATTTTTTGATGAAAGTTTTTTTCTACTTTTTTCATTTCATTCTGTGCTTTATTCGTTTTAAATAATTGTTTCAGTTTTTGTGTTGAATATCTTACGTGTTTTGGTATTATTCCAGCTTTTCTGCAATACTGTAAAAAATTTGATCTCTCAATTGAGTTGGTTAATTTGTGTATTTCCTTGAAATATTGTTTCATCAAATTTGTGGTCTCTGTATTGTATTTGTATTTGATGTGTTGAAAAAGATCTTTCATCTTGTAATGTTGCTCTTGACTTAATTTATTGTTGTTATTGCTCAAATTCAGCTTTAGAATGTATATGTATGTACAAACATACACGTATGGTACTCGGCGGGCCTTCCGATTTAGTTTATTTTGTTTATATTTTGTGGCCAATTTCGTTAGTGAATATATTTATTTTTGCGTAGGATATTTTTGGTCAGTTTTCTTAGTTATTAAGATGCAAATAAAACAAATATATTAAATTTTTTTTCTCAACGTTTCGTCAGCTTTTTTCCGACGTCTTCAGGAAAATTTTTTTATTAAGCTCTATCAACAAATTACAAAATGTTTATTATTTATAGTTTTATGTATGTTATATTAGTTTAGGGGAAATTAAGCTCTTTGAAATTTAAAACGATGTTATTTTCCAGCACTATAGTTTCATCTTGTATGGTATTAATATTATATGATAAACATATCGTTGGATGCTGTCCATGAGCGATTGGACATAGATCCGATATTATGGCCCACTTGAAACAATACTCATCCTTATTTTGCACGTTGATGCTTGCAAACTTTCTCTGTATTGCAGGTGGTAGAGGAATGTATTGTGATCCTTTAATGGATTTGTATTCATTAATATTAATTTCGAGGTGTGATATTTCTATTAAAGCCCTTTAGCTATCACGCTCTTGAAATTCGCTCATGTTTTTCAAAACAAAATTGCACTGGTCACTGTAACTATGGTGAATATCATCTGTTGTTGAGGCTCTGCTAAGTATAGTCATTTTAGTTTGGTGTGACTTTACATTGATATTATATGTGTCTTCTTCTTTTCTCAACACGTATTCACAAAATAGTTCACAATTAAATTTTATGGAGCAATGTTTTTGAAGCATGTTCTTCAACAAATCAACAACTTGGGCTTTAATTTCTCCCAAAAAAGTTTCAGGTATTAAGTTGTCTTTATTGCTATTTTCGATCATATATGTTGCAATGCGGCCCCGGTATACTTAGTTAATACACCTTAAACCATTGTCTAACATCTTAGCACAATTAATTTTATGTCTATTTGTTCTTACATGATAATGATAAGTCGTTTTAGGAATATAATCTCCACAATCTTTACAATAAACACTAGCTTCTTCCACTTTTTTCGGATGGTCAATTAAATGAGTGTGTTTAAGAAATTCCTTACGATCCGAGAAACGTATATTACATACGTTACATATCATTGATGAACCTTGATGTTGCATTCTCACCTGGCGTTTTAAGCAAAAATTGCGACTAAATGATTTTAAACAGATATCGCAAGTAAAAATCTCCATTTTCCGGGTTTATTTCATAATTTTTTAATGGATGAAATTTTCAAAACAAGAATGATTATATTAATTTCTAACGATCTTATTATGCTCTAAATTGCGGGCGTGGTTTAAATGATGTAAGGAGCAAATTTTTATGTACATCCCTATACACATAATTATTAAAGTATAGTAAAAAAACAGAACTGCCTCAAACATGTTGCTAGATAATTTATACACAGTTCTATTCATAACAATAGAACTGACCAATGCATAAAAACACACACATTTGTAGTAAAAAGAGACAACAACAAGATAAGCGATATAAAAACTCAGCCCAGGAGGACGCAGAATTATGAGTCCGAAATGAATATAAAATATGATGGGAATATGAGGCTCAGAATTTTTAGTACGAAATGAGTGGAAATAATATAGGAAATATGAGGCTCAGAATTATAAGTCCGAAATGAGTATAAAATATGACGGAAATATGAGGTTCAGAATTATGAGTTCGAAATTAGTGGAAATAATATAGGAAATATGAGGCTCAGAATTATGAGTCCAAAAAAAAAGGAATATTTTTATATAATTTTTTAATTTTTGTTTTTTTTTACCAAGAATATAATAAAAACTGAATGTTACTTTCTTTATTTAGTATTAAAAATAATTTATGTTCTTGCTATTAATTTCTGTTGTTTCACTATGAAAAAACAGATATATTATAGGAGCTCTTATTTTCTCTAAAATATGAGTCATATATGACGCATAAAAGGGGCTCATATGGTATACGAATTCGGAATCTTATATGACGACCATCGCAAGAAGGCAAACACACTCTAATTGGACTCCTAAAAGAACTCATAATGATCGCTCGCTCACATTCCGAATTATGAGTCCAATCGGACTCCAAATGTTTGCTGGGAGTTAAAAAAATATTCAATGCAATTACAACCCACACACAGATATATACAGGGTGTTTTTTTTAGAGGTATAGAACTTCGAATTGAAATAAAACACAAGAAAATCGTTTTAATGTCCATCAATTTGGCTTTATTGGAAGGATAATTTTATGCCATTAATGTTTAAATATGATTTCGGGCATGTGGACGCCGCGGCTGGCTCGAATAAAGCCAATTCTTCAGGTCCAATTTTCAACCACTTTTTCGAGCATATGGGGCCGTATGTTGGCAATAACTCCACGAATGTTGGCTTCGAAGTCCCCTAACGTTTCTGGTTTGTTGGCGTAGACGAGCGACTTCACATATCCCCAAAGAAAATAATCCAATGGTGTCAAATCACACGATCTTGGTGGCCATTCCGCGAAATTATGCGCTCATCGAATGTTTCCTTCAATAAATCGATTGTGACGTGCGCTGTGTGGCATGCAGCGCCGTCTTGTTGGAACCACAACTCATCCACATTCATGCCATCCAATTTGAGAACAAAATAGTCGGTTATCATGGCTCTATACCGGTATCCGGCGGCGAATCGATTCATTCGGGTCCTCTTCAACACTTTGCTCTACAGCGGCAATTGTTTCTTCGGTGCGGATGCGTATTATCACATAGAGTAAACGTAGTGCGAAAACGATCCATGGTTAACCGAATTAATTGCTCTGATGGACGATTATGTCGACCATAAAATGGACGGAGCTTGCGGTAAACTTCGCGAACTGAACCATTATTTTCGAAATAAATTTGCACGATTTGAAAGCGTTGTTCTTTTGTCAACCTGTTCATGATGAAATAGCAAACCAAACTAAATATTAATCACTTACAGCTGACAAAATGGCCGCCAGTTAAAAAAGTTATGCCAACTTAAAGTTCTATACCTCAATAAAAAACACCCAATACATACATACATAACATGATGAAATATCCTAACGCACACAAACACAATAAACAATAGAAATTTATTATTTGTAAGTGCATAAAATAGATAAAGATAAAATAAAGATACGAAATATTTAAAAAATTCCCCTCAACAAAATTTTCATCTTAATATAATACAATTTCCTAACGCACACAAGCACAATAACCAATAGAAATGTATCACTTGTAAGTGAACATAGAAAAAATTAAATAAAGATACGAAAGATTTAAGAAATTTGCCTCAACAAAATTTTAATTTGAAATTATCTTCCATTAAAAATAATCGTGGGGACTGAAAATAACACCACGGCTATACCTAGCATGATGTGCACTTTTACATTGGACTTTGATACACACATAAAATAGCAAATAACACAACGGCCATACATAGCATGATGTGCACTTTTCTATTAATCCTTATAGGAGACCTTGATACACACATAATACCATGAAGAAAATAAGCACTACGGTCACACCTAGCATGATGTGCAATTTTACATTGATCGTTATGGTGCACATTGGCCCCAAAACCCCATAAACACACTTCTTTAAATTATTAATTTATTTTTGGCATGTGTTGGATATATTTTTATTTTGGGCAACGATTTGAAGTAAAAATATAATTTCGTTTTTGTCGCGGCACAACGCTCAGCTGTAATATAGTTATAATTTTACGTCTCCTTCTGCAACGTTGTTGACAATTTACAGTTTTTGCAATATCTCTAGCGCTTGGTTATAGTCTTCACGTTGTCCCAGGTTTCTGGATCGCTATTTAAAAAGGTTATTGCTAATTTAAAACGTGAAAAAAGTTTGCTTTCCCAGGTGTTACGTAGTGGCTCAAATTCTTCATTATTTCTGGGTGGACTTCTGTGGGAGCTAAGGTAATTCAAGTCACACCTCTGAAGCCAATGAATGGACGAGAACTACCTTCCTCTCCACTGGCGCCGCTATTTATTTTGTCGTCTTCTGCCTCGTTATAATCTAGTATTATTTATTTATTATATTCTAAAGTGAAATATTCAAGTTTTTGACCCACGTGGTGTATCTTGCTGGTATTCAGCTTTATTACACAACATTTTCCTCTCAAGAAACTACAAATTATTTGCGGACATAATTTATCTTTAAAATAATAGTTATAACATTTCGAATATTTTGTGATATACTACATAATTATATAATAATGTCGTTACCTTTTTTTTAAATCAAGATTTTGTGTAATTATTCTGCAAATGTATTTTTATATGACATTTCTGTTCAATTTTTATTTTTTGTTTATTACATTCAAATTTTTCCACAAATGGAGAATACTTATTCGATTGAGAGAACAAAATTTGTTTTCCTTTCGTATTCAGAATAAAAAATTTTTTGGGTTAAAATTTTATTCGGTTAGGAATATCAATAAAGTATTTCATTTTCTTTTCTCTATTACAATAGAATTCTACATATATTGCTTACAAAAATAGTTTTTTTTAATATCAAAAACCAATATCCAGTCACATTACTTTCTAACTTATTCAATTCAGTTGTGTCTACCAATAATTTAAAATGTGATTCCGCTCATTTCTAATAACATACCATTAGTTATTGTGAGAATTTTATTTGTATTGTAGTTATAATTTTTTGTTTATATATATGAAAATATCGTACAATTGATTGATAATTGAAAGCAAATATGAAGCATTGGAATACATAATTCAATATTTGTTGCTCCAACAGATTGTTAACCAATCTATTCTCTCTGTATATAATAAATTTGAAGGAGATGCGGGTTTCTGTCTTTAACTCTCGCCCACTTACCACACTACATAAATCGGAATGGACTAACAAGCACTTCATCTGAACGTTCCATATGGGGTAATTGGATTCACCCAGCTTGTCAATTTGAATAAATTCAGTGAAGTGCGACTTTGACCAGCGCACGAAGGGTTCCGTACGGGCACGAGATATGTAATTCAATACGAACAATATAAACTATAGTTTTGGAATTTTTTTCGTTTTTGGGTTTTTTCGGTTTTAAGCGTTTTTTTAGTTTGGGGTTTTTTTGAATTTATTGGCGCTTTCTGAGTTTTGGCACTTTTTTTCACGTTTTGGCGATCTTTTTTTTGATTTTTGAAGTTTTTTTAATTTTGGCAATTTTTATTATTTTGGCATTTTTTTATTTTGGCGATTTTTTTATTTTGGCGATTTGTTTTAATTTTGGCGTTTTTTTCATATAGGTGATTTTTTTTGGTTTTGGCGATTTTTTTTAGTTTTGGCATTTTTTTTCGTTTTGAGGACTTTTTTCGGTTTTTGGCGATTTTTTTAAATTTAGCGATTTTTTTAGTTTTGGCGATTTTTTTTTTAAAATACACTAATTTTACAAATTTCAAGTGTCAATATACATATGTACATACAATTGTATGTATATTACATGAGATATTAACATTTTTCGTCGCTCGTTTTGGAGCACCCTTTAATTTCTAATTCTCATGTATTTGTTGTTGTAGTGGCCAAGGTTCTACGTACTCTGTCCAAATTTCAGGTCCGTAGCTCTTACGGTTCCTTAGAAAATACCGTGTGACGGACAGCGTAGCGAAAACAATAGGGTTCCATTTTTCACCTTTGGTGAACGGAACCCTAAAAATGGATGACAAGACAAAAATTTCCTCAGGCTTTGTACGACAAAAATTAATTACTTTAAACGCTTTACAATTCAATATGTGACACACGCTTATTAATTAATTTAAATTTTGTTGTCAAATTAAAACGACTCCACTGGCTGGAAATGGTTTTTGTCGATTTTATTTAATAAAGGACAAACTTACAGTGTTGGTATCTCTAGGAAGATCAGAAGCACATTACGCTGTTGCAAATAGTGTAAAAAGTGCGAAAAATACGAAAAGAGGGTAAGAAAGCCCCAAAAATTTTTTTTAATTTGAATACATTAAGCTAGCACTGCCACCTGGTTATATACACCTCAATTCATATGCATTAAAATATTTTATCAATTAAAAGCAATAAGAACTATGTTTGAGTAAAAAATAATGACAAGTGTATTTGAGAAAGAGTATTACCAAGCAATTATATTATTACAATTTATGTGTTGCCTTTTAAAATGATTTACATTGTGTGCACACGACTGTAAGATGTGTGACAATTTTTTGTCAGCTGAAGTCTTGCAAAGGACTGACAATATTTTTTTTGGCAAAAATGTCAGATAGAAATTGCCAGCACAGAGGATATACAGAGATGTCACGAGACGGAAGATAATTTGTGTTTTCGGAGGTCCCGCTCACTCTGTCACTGCGCATTCTTTAAACCTTCTTTCGTGGTGGCTTTTTTAGCTTAATTTCATTTTACGCTTTGTAACCTCATTCGCTGGCGATGTTTGCAAATAAATGTTAAAAATTTATATTTTTAAATGAAAATGCTTCAAATAAGATATGCAATCATTTTAAAACATTTTTTAATTGGTTTTTTAATAGTAATAAGCTATTTGGCATTTTGTTTTTTGATTCAACACAACAAATTCTTTCATTTAATTTTGTAAAATTGTGTACTTCGTTTACTTGTTCAAATGTATTTTCAGTTTATGCTTTGTGATCTCATTTGCTGTGTGATCTTTGTAAACAAAAGGTAAAAATTAAAATTGTTCAATGAAAATGCTTAAAGTTAAATCAGTAATCATTTGTAAACAAATTTAAATCACTTTTTAATACCATTAATCTATTTCACATTCTATTTTTTTAATTCAATTCAACAAATTCTTTAATTTAATTTTGTAAATGTGTATGTATGTATGTATGTATGTACACGTGTTCGTTTCACAAAGTACATATTTTCTCTTGTTTGTTTTGATTATTTTGCTAACATCTTAATAACAAATATACTACAGTTGTCCCTTTCTCGCAGTGACTGCACCACAAATGATTTTAGCTTTTTGCATACGTCAGTTATTACAACTCTGGTCTTCTTTGTGATTGCCAGTTCACACGATTGCAAAAAATTTTAGCACATTTTACTAATAATACTATAAGATCGCACACCCGTCTGTACATAGCTTTAGCTAGCCATGATGCAAAAAATCTACTTATATGTGACGCGCAAAATAGAAAGCGACCTAAGGGTAAAAACTGGTTTTGTTCAGGAGAACCATTTTAAAGATTTAAATACGTGTATCATTGGTGTACTTCAATTTCATAAAACGCGCATATCTCTGGGATGGTGCACTTTAGGGGCATGGGATCGGTCTTATTCGATGTTCAGATGTTGTCTACATCAAAAAATATGAAAATTGATTTTTTATCCTTAGGTCCCTTTCTCTATGCGCTGTCACATATAGTGATTATTCAATCCCTTTTTTGTTGTTGACCTGTGTTAATGTTTGAGAAAATATGTTGGTAGAAGATGCAGACTTATATAACATCAAAGTTAGTTGTAAATACTTTGGCAAAAAATTCAAATAAATATACTTAATAGTAACAAACCAAAATAGTTTGTCGTAAGTAGAACAAAAATAAGCAAATTAACTAGCATGTGCATAATAAGTAAAGAATAAACGAAAATGGTAAGACTGTTGTAAATTAAAGATGGTCAATTTGAGCTTTCATTGCAAAACACCTTTCAGCAAATTGAAATAGGATGATTAAAGACAATTCACATATTCCATTTGCAAGAAAGTTTCGTATATAAGGCAGAAATTTACATCAACTGACACCACACACAGTGGACCAACACAGAAGAACGCTGATGATGAAGGTTTAGTGGCCTTCGAAAACGGCTGGCTGTTCCGTTCAACTATGTGTTGTCAGAATATTTACAACTAACTTTGATGTTATTTGTTCATTAATAATTATCACATGTAATTTGGCTTAAAAAACGATACGAACTTTAGCCCGTTCAAATCATAATTATAGGAACAAATTAAGTTCGAAAAATAATAATTAAAATTAACTACTAATAATTTAATTTAATTTGCATTTCCGAAATTACTCGCGTCTCACAATAATTGGGAGTTTTTATTTTCGATTATTGTGATGCTTGCAAGATAATAAAATTTTTGGAATTCATCAAAAGATATCATTTTATTTTAGCCCATCTACGGACGAAAGAAACCGTCACGTATCCCTAAAATTGGAACCAAATTATATAATGCACAATGAAATATTCATAACTTGAGTGCGTGTTTGAAGTTATCATCACTATTTGGAACATTAGCTTAAGTTAATTTTAAACTACAATATCGGTCGTTTATTGGACAACGTCATATTTCCAATTTTTTTTAGTTAATACTGCATAATTAATCAATATATCGCTATTCACATTGTTTAACAATTGCGTACAAATATCTTGTTTACTCGATGAGACAGAAAAATTAAATTTTTCTATAGATTAACTTGTATGTAAATTAAAAACTTTAAACTTTTTTTCAGTAAAACTATAACGCTGTTTACGTAAATGAGCGATATTTTTTACATTATCTTATAATGAATTTCAAGTACATACTTACATATGCATATTCCTTCTCTGAATTACAAACTAAAAATAAAACAAGCAAGTACATGAAGGTTTTCGATTTAAAATCAGATGAGACCACCCATACCAAAGGTATTTTTAAAATTTTTGTTCCAAACAATTTAATTGTATCTAGAACGGTATGTGTATTCATATGTATAAGAAGCCGATTGAAGTTAGGCACTCTGGTTCCACTTTAGTCAGCAACGATCTAGAATGAAGCAGATTTGCTAAAATCAACCGCCAACATGTATTAAAAGCATTTAGCTGCTGCATACGTGGCGACCAGTGTTGTCAGATTTATTTTCAGCATCCTTGCCAAATGACTTGTTGAATGTCGGTAAATATCGACAATATAATATAGCATTAAATTTTAGTTACAAAAAATATTTTTAAATTGTAATTACATTACAAAAATCGTTAAATTAAAATTCAGTAGGCAACGTCTGTCGTAAAACATAAAGATAATTGTTTAAAGCGGCCCACCCACCTGCAATATAAATGTGCAATTTTTCGTAGTGTACCATAATATCGGCAATGTGTATTTCACACTCGAAGGTGGCACAATATATTGGCAAATATCAAAAGACTTGATTTTTATTGTACAATCAAGACAATTGTGTAATATGGTGACAACTTTTTCACTGCCAGTAAAATCGGGCTATGTTTTCCTTTCAAATATTTTGCCATTTATTGTATAGTATAGTCAATAATGTGTACAACAACTAGTGTCCTGCACAAGAGCATTTATAAGACCTTTCAAGACGAGAGATTTTTCAAATGTTTTATTACAGCGAAATATTCTAAAATAAACGGTAAACAACACTGTTGGCAAGGCAAACAACTAAAACAAAGTCTTGCCAACAGTGTTGTTTAGCGTTTACTTTAGAATATTTCGGTGTGGTAAAGCATTTGAAAAATCTCTTATGTCTTGAAATGTCTTATAAATGGTCTTGTGCAGAACTTTAACAACAACATATGTAACAATATTGTATAATGGATGGGCGGTTTAAGAAAATTTATGAAAAGTACTTACGTTAACATATAAAAAATACTGGCGTATAAAAAAATATTTGAACATAACTTATTACAAAAATTAATCTACATAGAATAAATTGAACTTGAACACCAAGACCAAAATTATAATTTAAATCTTGTGTTAAAACGGAATTAACGTTTACTTAAACATGTATTTAAGTACAAATATTATATCCTTGAAGTAGTAAGTGACAGCAGCATCTTCATAATCATATACTTTAGGCGAGAACTCATGTAGTATTTTGGGCGCTTCATTGTAAAATTTTGGTTTCAATATATAAAGGAAGTTTTCCCCTCTTTGTTTCATAAGCACAAAATGAAATTTTTTGGTCCATATTTTTTACACTTCTTGAGTTTCAGAAAATTTTGTTTGAGATAAAGACTTACAACATTTAGATTTTTTGTACAAAATATTCTATATTGTTTAAAAAAATTACTTACACAAAAAATTTAAATTTTTAACATTACACGGTGCGACAGTCCAAAAAAACCTGGGACCTCATATCATTTTTCTTGTAGGGCTTGTCGAGTTAAAGAAGAATCCAATAGTAAAATATGCCGTACACCTCCAAAATCCCGATTTACGGTTAAAACCCCGGTTTTTTTTTAACTTTGCGCACTTATAAACCTGTAACTTTGTTGTTAATGATCCGATTTTCAATGATATATATATATATATATATATATATATATATATATATATATATATAACTTATATTTGAAAACTTGAGAAATTTGGGTGATATTGCCCAGCAAACACAAATTTTGTAGATTTTTCGAAACATTTTCAATTTGGTGACGTTTTTATACATTATTTTATTAAGAAACTATAATACTATTGAATTTATTCAAAAAGTACGTTTATTTTTGCAATTACAATGCATATTTGGGGTTAAAAATAGAAAAGCAATTGCCTGAGTTATTTAACTTTTCATGAAAACAAAATTTTTACCAAAATGCCTGAACAATTTTTTTGGTGTTGTTTTTATGCACCTTCTATTAAGTTACAAATCAATGTTATCCTAAACACACAAAAAATTGTAATGAGAGTTTTAGGCATTCGAAAATATTGTTTTTTCGTGTTCTTTTTATTCACTTTCTTTAAAATTACAAATCAATATAAGTGTAAACACAACAAAAATTATTGTTTTTTTTAATATGAAGTTTTGTTAATGTCTTCTTTTTCACTTTGAATCTGTGTATTTAAAAAAACGTTTGCAATTTAATAAAAATCGTGTGCAATTTAGATTAAATAAAAAATGTGTGACAATCGTAATAAATTTTTCTATATTTGTGGCTTATTTACTGATATCAGTCACCGGCGTGATTATAAAAAAATATTGGAGTGATAGAAGTGAACAATAAAGTATTTAATCGTTCTTTTGATACTAGTCGCTGGTACGAGCCAGAATTTGTTTGTCAATATTTCCGTAATGCATTAAAAAAAGAAAATTCAACCTTCCTTTTTTTTTTGACCTTTCCTACGCCTATGATTTGGCATCATCAGCCATATCATAAACCAAATGATTGCTACTTTTGTCAAACCGATGTTTTAGGACACTGTTTTAAAACGCGCAAAAACATTAACCCCCTTATGCAAAAACGATTGGTAAATTTAAAGTTGGTTTAACAAACGATTTTTGTATGGCAAAACCGGTTTTAAAGCATGCTTTAACTTTAACAATCGTTTTTGCATAAGAGCATAAGTACGCAAATGTTGCAACTGTTATAAAACCGATACCTGTAAGTAATAATCTACCGACAACGAACAAATCTGTCGATGTAACAGAAAAAGATTTTGAGCAAGAAGAGTTACTTCCATCCAGATCTACAACAACGGAGCGGCATTTTTTGTCAAAAGCTGATTTCAACGATCTTGTTCGCGATTTACACTTGTCAAAGCGGCAATCTGAAATCCTTGGATCGCGATTAAAGCAGTGGAATTTGGTGGAAATAAATTTCGTTATAACATCTGTTGGAAAAAGTAACCGGACTTGGTTTGTTGAAGAAAGCTTTAAGACTAGTTCCAATGACAGTGCCCTCGTGTATTGCGTTGATGTACCAAAACTATTATCGGCATTAAATTACAATTATCACTATAGCAGACATAGTGTTGTATAGATTATTGGAAGAAGTAACGGAAGATCTAAAGAAGGAAAAAGTATATATAAAACTAATTACCAAATACGTGGATGATCTTTTCGCGATAATTAAGAAAAATTACGAACAAATTATTTTGAAGACATTTAATAGTTACCATAACAAATTAAAATTTACTATAGAGAGAGAAGAACATATGTAGTTCCATACCGTATTTGGACACGCAAATTTTTAAAAAAGTGCAACAAAATCATAACTGAGCTAAATCGATTGCATCGGGACGTCTAATAAATTGTAATTCAACGCAACCTCTGAAACAAAAGACAAACACGACATTCAATTTATAGAAAAAGTTCTCAGGATTAGTGAAGAAGAATTTGAAGCTAAAAATTTTAAAAAGGTAAAAGAAATTCTAAAAGATCAGTTTCCCAAAACATTTAATTAACACTATAATAAAAAAGACAAAACACGGCAAACAAAACAGGGAAAATAGACAAACATCTGGCAACACCAAATTTTATAGTCTTCCTTATATACCTAAATTAACAGAAAATAAACAAATAAGAACAATAACCAATGATCAAGACCACATAAAACAATAAAACAATAAATTCGTTATTTACAAGAACAAAAACAAAAATTGAACCAAAAGAACAGAGTAATGTTGTGTACCAAATAAGCTGCTTAGGTAATACATCTGAAAGTTGCGGTAAAGTTTACATAGGAACAACAAAAAGACGTTTAAATACAAGAACAAATGAGCATGAAGTAGATATTAATAAACAAAAATATTCAACAGCGTTATCACAGCACTGCATTAATAATAAACATACACCTGATCTGACGAATGTTAAAATATTGGATAAGGAGAGACGAGAGAACAAAAGATATGCTCTTGAGTCTTAGAATGCAACAAAAAGGGAACAGTGCAATAAACAAAAAAGAGGACAAAGATAACACAAACACGAATTATTCTATAGCTTTAGTTTAGTTAACATACTGAGATATTATATTTAAGAACAATTGTGTACTTTCAATGTATGTAATTAAAATTGTTTTTGACGTTTGTTTTCGGTTTGTGTTTTATGTAATGTTTGTGTAAAATACAATGATATAAAAAACAAATTAAAAAAAATAATAACAAAAACATCCCTGAAGAAGTTGGTATTCTCCAACGAAACGTCGGATAACATTACAAATTTAAAATATTCCTTTATTTAAAATCTAATGACCTTGAAAGCCCATTAATATTTCAAAAAGAACTTTATATATAAAAACTAATAGAAAGAGGTCAATAATAGCAACAAGAAGATAATGCAGATGAATGGCGACTTTTCATTGATGGTTCATGTAAAAGTAAGTTTTCTTATAAAAATTTATGACTTTATTTTTATTAATTTAAGGTTTATAATGTGATATCTAGGCTTAAAAGCTGTTTTATTGTATAACCAAAATCAATTACCTTCAGTTTCAATCGCATATGCGACTAATACAAAAGAAACTTACGAAGTGATGAAATATATACTAATGTTTGTTAGCTATACCACCCATAAATGGAAAATCGTCGCTGACTTAAACGTTTTGACAATTTTATTTGGTATGCAAGGTGGTTACATAAAGTATACCTGCTATCTTTGTGAATGGGATAGTCGTGCACCGAATCGTTATGATCGCAAAGTATGGCCATCTCGCGAGTCACATAGAATTAGCAGGAAAAAAATTTTAAATTAACAATTAGTTAAAGCTGAGGACGTTATTCTGCCACCACTGCATCTTAAACTGAGATACATGAAACAATTTGTAAAAAAATTTTTTGTGTTTAGGATAACACTGATTTGTAACTTAACAGAAGGTGCATAAAAACAACACCAAAAACATTGTGCAGGCATTTTGGTAAAAATTTTGTTTTCATGAAAAGTTAAATAACTCAGTCAATTGCTTATCTATTTTTAATCCCAAATATGCATTGTAATTGCAAAAATAAACGTACTTTTTGAATAAATTCAATAGTATTATAGTTTCTAAATAAAATAATGTATAAAAACGTCACCAAAGTTGAAAATTTTTCGAAAAATCTACAAAATTTTTGTTTGCTGGGCAATAACACCCAAATTTCTCAAGTTTTCTTATATAAATTATATATCATTCGAAAGATCTTAGTTCTTCTTTCCAAATCCAATAAGAAATCAAAAATCGGATCATTAACAACAAAGTTACAGGCTTATAAGTGCGCAAAGTGCGGTGTACGGCATATTTTACTATTGGATTCTTCTTTAACTCGACAAGCCCTACAAGAAAAATAATATGAGGTCCCAGGTTTTTTTGGACTGTCGCACCGTGTAATGTTAAAAATTAAAATTTTTTGTGTCCCAGGGTTTTCTATTTCATTGAATATTGTACCACTGTGTTATTCTATTTTATTGAAATCGTACAAATATAGCCAAAATTATCGCCAAGGAGTTCAAATATCGCCAAGTAAATCGGCAATCGCAAAATTTTCATCGCCAAAAACAAATTTTTGTCGCCACGTTTGGCGAGATATCGCTATATCTGACAACACTAGTGGCGACTAATTTTGAGATACTTTTCAAATTTATAATGATGAAAAATATGCCAATCCTTACATTTTTTTCAGTAGACCGCGTTCCGCCGCTTGTCGTTTCACCTGCAGGCGGCTTCAGCATTATTGGCTTTAATTTCAGTTTTTTTTAACCATGTTGATGTCTTTTTAGCCAAACTAAAATTAAATAAAGTTGGAATATGAAATAGATGCGTTTTCTATTACACCAAATACAATATCTACGTTTGGAGCTTACGATCTCATTTCAAACCGAACCCATTTCCATCACATACATACCTTAAAGTTCAGGATTAAATTACTGTTTAATTTTACTTATTTACAGACTTTATTGTGTTTTAAAACATCAATTTGACTTATAAAAAGTTCTTTATAACATTTTGAACATTTGTATTTAATTTTATTCTTAGAGATACTTGGGATATTATGTTGTAATGATATTTGTGTTTTATTTGCTGTATGATATTTAAGTTCATAGAATTTTCGCCTTTTGTAACAATCTGCAAATAAACGAAAATTATTCTTATTATTTTACTACAATACGTAAATTAAGAAATTAATTAAATTATTAAACTAAGAACGTCAGTTAAAAACACAAACCCAAGATGGTTTTCACCTTAAATTAATAATAAGCAATTCGGATAGGTATTAGGTACTAAAGTTCAGAAAAATTATTTAAAAAAATTCCATCACGTCATAATTTTTAATAATTCATTACAACTTGCATGCAGTATGTCCGACGTCGATGAGTAACAATATCGTTAGAAAAAAAATCAATGGTTTCTTATTTATTAGTAAAATTAAATTGAATAATGTATTTTTTTATACAAATTTTAAAATTGCTTCTTCTAAAAACTCATAAAAACTGCAAACTTTTCAACTCTTGAACATCGTATTTATATGCGATCGTTCTCGTGGTACCTTCATAGCGAACAGTCGATTAGCGGAAATTTTCTTACATACCAAACAAACAAAAAATTATACAAAAAATATTTGTAGTACATATTATTCGTAATAGGTACATACTGACTTTAATAAATAAGCTTTATTGCTTTGTTAATATTTTTTTACATAGTGGAAATAACAAAAACAAAAAAAAAACCGCAAACAAAAAAACTTAAGCTTTGACATTGAGGAATACTCTATACGAGTACCTCAAACACAAATAAACAATCATAAATTACAAAAACAAAAAAAAAACAAAAGGTGCCCTTGAGGAATACTCTATATATGTACCTCAAAAATGCCTATTTTACTGTGAGTTCTGAAGCTTTTAAAGAAAACAATAGAAATAATAAATCTAATGAAAGTCTTTTTTTAACGGCAAAGCCAATTTTTCGTAATTAACATTATAGTTGCCTAGTACCTCTTCTATTAGTCAGTAATATCATCCCCTTCTGGCTCGTGTTCATCACTTAACAAAGTTATCACTACAGATAACAGTAGCTCAAAACCCAAAGTGCAAGTCGGAATTGACAGATATACAGGGTGGCCCAGAAAGACCGAAGTGGTGTAAATTCCTTATAACTTTTTATTTAAGACATATTTTTTTAATTTTTTGTTTTTTAAATACAGTAAATTTATAGGGAATATTTTTAGATTAGTTGTTAAAAATGATATCCTGCAAGTGGAGGCCATTTTCTGCTTCGCACAAATGATCTCTTTTCAACACATTTTCCATGACCTTTCGCAAAACTTCCGGTGTTATGTTGTTAATTTCGTCTGGAATATTGGTTTTTAATTCCTCAATAGTCCTAGGCTTATTAACATAAACTTTCCCTTTTAAATAACTCCAAAGGAAACAGTCTGGAGCGGTTAAATCCGGGGAACGCGGAGGCCAATTAAAATTGCTTCTACGCGAATTTATTCTTTCCCCAAAGATGTCGCGTAAAATAGCCATTGTGGCCCTCGGAGTGTGCGCTGTGGCTCCATCCTGTTGGAACCATATTTGCGGATGGTATTATACGGCTGGCCTTACAAAATTTTCCAACATGGCCCGATATCGATCACCATTGATGGAAATGGCGACATCTCTTTCATTTTCCAAAAAATATGGACCAATGATCCTTTCTGAAGAAACACCGCACCAAACAGTACACTTAACTGGGTGTAATTGTCGTTGATGAAGTACTCTCGGGTTTTCCTTAGCCCATATCCTAAAGTTTTGCTTGTTAACAAACCCATTTAATTGGAAATGGGCTTCGCCACTCATAAATAAGTTATGAATAATGGAAATGGAAAGAGCACATTTGTGCGAAGCAGAAAATGGCCACCACTTGCGGGATAAAATTTTTAATAACTAATCTAAAAATATTCCCTATAAATTTACTGTATTTAAAAAACAAAAAATTAAAAAAATATGTCTTAAATAAAAAGTTATATAGAATTCACACCACTTCGGTCTTTCTGGGCCACCCTGTATAACTGTGGCAAAGCGTGGGCGATGCCTGAATTCTTCAAAAATTTCATCCGCTCCAAAGATGTGTAGGGATAACAGCGCATCCTCAACTAATCGTCAAAGCCGCTTTAACATTTTGCAAGATGAGAACGACAAACCCGATGTATCTTCGAATAAAACATTCAAGCCGCCACCAATCTATTTGAGAGAGAAAAATTTTAATTTTTTTTTTTAATACATGTATTTATTTATTGTATCTTCAAATATGAACTAACAGTAAGTATTCAAATCTTAAATCTAAAATATAATTATTAGGACCGACCACTGTCGGACATAAACTTGTTAATAGTTATAAATAATACATAAGTAGTGATAATAAAAAAAGAAAAAAAAATTATAAAAAAGTATAAAAAAAAGTATTTTCAAGAAATCCCATTTGGCGTGTTGAGTAATAGAGCCCTTGTGTCCCTCTTTTTTAAGCGGATGTGTCCAGTAAAGTTCAAAATATTACGAGCAAGCGGATTAGGATGTGACTCGAGTTTTGTTAAATATTTGCCTGCGTATTTTGCAATTTCTTCAGTCACTAGTGGCATATTTAAATCACGATGTATATTAGAATTTTTGATGTACCATGGAGCCGATGTTATTAACCGTAAAATTTTGTTTTGCCTTCGTTGGATTCTCTCTACATTGGAAGCTGAAGCAGTGCCCCATAACTGGATACCGTAACACCATATTGGCTTTAAAAGCGACTTGTATAATAAAAGTTTACAGTCCATGCTAAGTGTTGAATTTCTGCCAATCAACCAGTGTATTTGAGATAACTTAATTTTCATCTGAGTTAGCTTAAAGTCAATATGATGTTTTAATGTAAGCCTTCGATCAAGGTGCATACCAAGGTATTTCACTTGGGAATGTTGAGGAATATTTTGATTATTGATTCGAATTGGGGAACAAGTATCTCTTCTTAGGGTATATGGACACACTTTTGTTCATTTACCTTAATTCTCCATAAGTTCAACCACATTTCCAATTGTGTAATATGTTCTTGTAAATATCGGGAAGCCTCGTGAGTGTTTTCATGTATACCAAAGCAGGCTGTATCATCGGCAAACGTAGATGTATGGATATTGCTGCTCAAAGGCATATCACAAGTATAGATCAAATACAAAACTGGCCCCAGTATGCTCCCCTGTGGCACACCGGATGATATAGATTCGGGCACACTCATGAATTCTCCTTCCACAACCGTGAACTTCCGGGTAGTAATGTAACTTTCTAATAAATTCACAAAATTTATTGGTAGATATGATTTTAATTTTAGAATTAGACCTTCATGCCACACTTTATCAAATGCCTGAGAAACGTCAATAAACAGGGCAGAACAATACTTCTTTTCCTCAATTTTTTTCTTATAAATTGAACCAATCTATGAGTTTGTTCAATGGTGCTATGCTGACTTCTAAAACCAAATTGATGGTCTGGGATGCACCCACTATCAGTTAAGGTTGGGGACAATTTTGTCATGAGCAGCGAAGAGTTTTGACATAGTTGACAGCAAACTTATTGGCCTATATGACTCAGCTTTAGTAAGATCTTTTCCCGGCTTTGGAATCATTTTGATTTTTGCAAGCTTCCAGAGTTGTGGATAATACTCCAGTCGTAATATGGCATTAGAAATAAACAGCAAGATTCTTACTGCAATATGCGGCAAGTTCATCAGCATCTTGTTACTAATTCCATCAATACCTGGAGCTTTCTTTGGCTTGAGTTCAGCAATTACTTTATGTACATCACGCATCTTAAACTTTAAGGCTCGAGGGGGTAGAGCAACTACACTCGGCAAATCAGCAACACCAGTACATGCATTTGGGCTAAATACGGATTTTAAATGCTCAACAAATATGTTACCTTTTTCAGTATTGCTTCTTGCCCAATCTCCGGTAGATGTGCGCAGAGGTGGCTTAAACTCAACGGGTGTTTTAAGCTTTCTAGCAGCGTGCCACAAAGAGTAATTAGATGTAGGTGTGACATCAAGACCTTCCAAAAAATTTTTAAGAGATGCAGTTTTTTTCAGATGCAAGCAACTCTTAAAGTCGTTTAGAACATTCTTTAAGTTTGAGTGTATGTTGGGGTGATCTGTGCTGTTGCCATTCCCTTCTAGCTCTTCTTTTTTCACATACGAGATGTTCAATATCCCTGGAATAAATTTTATTAAACCCAGACTGCAGATGGGAGGTAGTGGCATGTTCAGCAGCCTGTTACATAATTTCATTAAGATTGGCAATGTTAGTTTCAATGTCATTGGGTGTTCTTAACGCAATATTTTCCGTGCAATGACTACTAAGATATTTTTTGAATCCCAGCCAATTAACACGATTGGTCATCTTCATATATGGGTGAAGTAAGTCACTACTTAGTGGGTTACTAATTGTAACGATAGTGGGGGAGTGATCGGAGGAGAGATATAGAGAAGTTTCAATACTAATTAAATCCCTAGAAATATTTTTCATTACGCCAAAATCAATAACATCTGGAATTTTTCGTACGTCAGTAGGCCAATAAGTGGGCTCCCCACTCGAAATAACATCTAAGCCCATTTTTGAAATTGTATTAAACAAAGCTCGACCTCTAGGTGTTAAAAGGCGCGATCGCCAGTACGTATGCTTTGCATTGTAGTCTCCAGCTGCCACGAAACAACATCCAAGCGATTTGTAGAACTTCTCATACTGATCTTCGGTAACTGAAAATCTGGGAGGTGAGTAAATTGATGATATTACGAAATTAGAACAAAAATTTTCTACAAAAATATTCGTAGCTTGCATATATTCTTCACTAACGTTGTCAAGAATATAGTGTTTGAGTCTTGACTTAATTAGAATTGCAGATCCACCGCATGCTCTCCCTCTAGGGTCCTTTGTATCATACATAGTGTAGCCATTTATTTTGAAAAAGCTTCTCGAAGTCAAATGTGTCTCAGAGACCAACATTACCCAGCTAAAAAAATATGTATGGAGCATATATGATATCCCATATATGGTTCGGATCCGAAAAATGAGGGTATATGGTACATTTTCATACATGTATGTGCAAATTCCGTTCACAGTATGCAAATTGCATACTCATACACTCTTGATTCACAAAAGCGCACTGTTGTGCAATAAATTAAATTACTAAAATTAATTTTTTTTAGACTTGAGAGAGAGGTTGTACAGTATTTACCACTTATATGCACTTCGTAATTTGCTCGACATTTAGTGCTTATAAGCGGGATATGCATTTACCAAAACTCGGTTATATGCATTTGTAATGCATGTAGAAAAACTCGATTAGTTGCATCGGTGGTGCTTATATAAAAAAGATTTTATATATGTATTTACTAGTACTTGCACCAGAATTTCAGAAATGTAATTGTAAAAACAGAATATGCATGCGCATTGCTACTTTGTTTTGTGTTTTTAAAAATTTTTATTGCGATCAATCAATTTGAAACAAAAATAACTTAAAATAAGAGTTCACAGTTTGTATAGGTTTTGTAAATTCAATTTCATTGAAATAATATATATACATACATGTTATAATTTTGTTGAGATCAGTGCTTTGACTTTAAAATTATATTTCAGCTTAAATACAGTCGGTTTTTAATTAATAATTTAAGAAATATATAATTTAAAGTTGAAGATTTGAAGGCAATTCATTTAATTTTTTGCGATGAAACAATTTTTCTACATTTGCTTTATTTATGATGCAAAATTTAAACAGCTGTTTAAATTAAATGCACTAGTGCATATATGAGAATTTTTTACATTCAATTTCTCCAAATCCTATATAATTTTGGTGTATAAAAGCGAGAAATGCATATAAGCGTAATGCATATATTAAAAAATATTGCGTGTATTTTATATACAAAAGAAATATTGTTCAAGTTCGGCTGCATATAAACGATAAATGCTTACAACCGGCGTGCATATAAGCGGTAAATACTGTATTTAATGAAACATTTGATTGGACAAATAATTCAAAACGAACTAAAAGTCATTTCATTCATCAAAAGGTGAATCAATTATTTAAAAAAAAAACATAAATCATATTCGTGAATAACATTTAGCTTAAGAAATCAGATTAAAAACTAATGCAATTAATTATAAAAGCAAAAATAATCCGTCTAACAAAAGTTTTCAATACAGTAACATGAAATTTGTTTCTTATCTAGAGAATTTTTTCATTTTCTATAAAATTAATGACAAGATTATCCTTTTGATTATTTGATATATTAAATGGGGCCACAATGTATAAAATCATACAAGAATGGTTTTTTGTAACAAAAAGTTTTTCTTTTTTAAACGTTGAGGGTACGCATATATAAACTTTGCATACCGTATGTATTTTCTAATGGATTTCCAATTCAGCAGTGATAAAATTCCAAGCTTTTTTAATTACGAAAACGATCTTATGTGAGATATCATGTATGCATACATTCTTATATGGCTCCATATATAAAATTTTATATTTATACATATATGGATCCACATATGAAGAGCTTTATTATTAAATTTTCATGTATGAGCTCATATGTTATAATACATAGTTATATACATTCATATATTAAAAATATATGGACCATATATAATTTTTTTAGCTGGGTATATCAATATTTTTTTCCGTAAGGAAGTGCTCAAATTCATTTTTATGTTGGCGAATGCCGTTTGCGTTCCAGAAACATATTTTAAACGTGTTCATGGCTTGTTAATTAATGCTTGATGCAGAGTATTCTGCATTCTCAGCATTTCTTGCATCATGTTAGCCATATTTGTTGTAAAATTGTTTATAGTTTGCACCAAATTGTCAATAGTAGCTTCAAGGCGACTAAAGTTAAAGCTTGAGTTTGCATTCGTTGAATTATTTGGGGGTGGAACATTTGGTGGGGGAATAGAATTTGTTTTAGCAGCATCGGCATACGATACACGGGAAGTAACTGGTTGGCTCATTCGCACAAAAGTGGCGGAGTAAGCGTTTGCTGATTGAGATGGAGCTGATTTGGGTTTTTGCACCATAGTCTGTTTAACAAAAGAGTACACAGGACAACCTCTGTAGTTAGCGGTGTGATTACCTCCATAATTACTGCATTTTTTATCACTTTGGTCTTTTGGCTTATTGCAACTAGCAGTGCCGTGTAATTCGCCGCACACAACACAGAAAAATTCTAATGACCTTATTAAAAAATTAATTTCGGTCATTGGTGAGAATAAATTTCACATTGTCCCAATAAAAAGTGGCAACATCGATGAAACGAAAATTCAAATTTATAACGAAACAGATTTCCGCAAAATGGTTTCTGAATATGAAAGAAATAAAACAAGCTTCTACACACACCAGCTTAAGAGCGCTAAAGGCCTGCAGATCGTATTGAAGGGAAAAGATTCTTCTGTTTTTCCCGAAGAAATAAAAGATGCACTCGTCCTCCAGGGATTTAAGGTAAAAAATGTATCTAACATAATAAATAGGGAGAAGATTTCTCAACCTCTATTTCGCGTTGAACTTGAGCCAAACGATATTGAATTGAAAAAAAACGAGACCCATCCTATTTATAGCCTAAAAATCACAGTTGAAGAGCCACATAAGTGTTCAGGTCCCGTGCAGCATCATAATTGCCAAGAATATGGTCATACAAAGGCTTACTGCAATTTACATACAAAGTGTGTTATCTGTGGTGAATTGCACGATACTGCTAGTTGTACTAAACCAAAACATAAAGCTGAAAAATTGCAGTAATTGTGGGTGCAATCACACCGCTAACTACAGAGGTTGTCCTGTGTACTTTTTCGTGAAGCAGGCTGTGGTGCAAACACCTATATTAGCTCCACTTCAAACAACAAACGCTTCCTCAGCCACTTTTGCGCAAATGAGCTAACCAGTTACTTCCCGTGTATCGTATGCCGATGCTGCCAAGACAAATTCTATTCCCGCGCAGAAAGTGTCCCCACTAAGCAATTCAACAAATGGTAACACAAGCTTTAATTTCAGCCGCCTTGAAGCCACTTTGCAACAAATATGACAACCATGATGCAAGAAATGCTACGAATGCAGAATACACTGCTTCAATCATTAATTAACGAGCCATGAACACGTTAAAAATATGTTTCTGGAACGCAAACGGCATTCGCCAACATAAAAAATGAACTTGAGCTCTTCCTTGCGGAAAAAAAATATTGATATAATGTTGGTCTCTGAAACTCATTTGACTTCGAGAAGCGTCTTCAAAATGAATGTCTATACTATATATGATACAAAGGACCCTAGAGGAAGAGCTTGCGGTGGATCAGCAATTCTAATAAAGTCAAGACTCAAACACTATATTCTTGACAACATTTGTGAAGAATATCTACAAGCAACTAATATTTGCGTAGACAATTTTTCTACAAATTTCATAATATCTTCAATTTACTCCCCTCCCAGATTTTCAATCACTGATAATCAATATGAAGATTTCTATAAATCGCTTGGATCTAGCTTTGTAGCAGCTGACGACTACAATGCAAAACATACGTACTGGGTTCGCGCCATGTAACAGCTAGAGCTCGAGCGTTGTTTAATACTATTTCAAAAATGGGCTTAGATGTCATTTCGAGTGGGGAGCCTACTTACTGGCCTACTGACGTACGAAAAATTCCGGATGTTGTAGATTATGGCGTCATGAAAAATATCCATAGGGACTAAATTCATAAGGACTCCTGTCTAGATCTCTCCTCCGATCGCTCCCCCACAATAGTTTAAATTTTCAACCCACTAAGGAGTGATTTAAATAACTCATATGTGAAAATAATTAATGGGGTCAACTGGCTAGGACTCAAAAAATATCTTAGTAGTCACTGCAGTGAAAACATTCAGATTAGATCACCTGATGATATTGAATTCAACATTGCCAAAATTAAGGAAAATATTAAACAGGCTCCTAAACATGTCACGTCAGCATCAAATTACTCTTTATGGCGCGCTACTAGAAATCTTAAAAGACCAGTTGATCTTAAATCACCACTGCGCACTTGGACCGGAGGCTGGGCAAGAATCGATAGTGGGAACGGTAACTTATTTGCTGAGCATTTAAAATCTGTATTCTCTCCCAATTCATGTACGAGTGCTGCTGATTTATCAAGTGTAGTTTCTCTACCCCATCGCCCCTTAAAGTTTAAGATGTGTGAATTACAAAAAGTAATTGCTGAACTCAACCCGAAGAAAGCACCAGGTATTGATGGTATTAGTAACAAAATGCTAATAAATTATAATGCTATTTTAAGAATGCAGTATTTTCCTCATAACTGAAAACTTGCCAAGATAAAAATGATTCCAAGCCGGGCAAGACTGAGTCATATAAGCGTGTAAGCTTACTATCTACAATCTCAAAGCTTTTCGAAAAAAAAATTTTAGCTGATAATGGGTGCATCCCGGACCATCAATTTGGCTTTACAAGTCAGCATAGCACCATTGAACAAACGCATAGACTGGCCCAAGTTGTAAGAAGAACATTTGAAGAAAAGAAGTATTGTTCTGCTCTCTTTATTGATGGTTCTCAGGCGTTTGATAAAGTATGGCACAAAGGCCTAGTTTTAAAATTGAAGGCATATATGCCAATAAACATTCAATAGCTTTTGGAAAGTTATATTATTGATAGGAAGTTTACTGTTGTAGAAGGTGAGTCCACGAGTGCTCCTGAATCTATATGTTCTGGTGTGCCACAGGGTAGCATTCTGGGTCCCGTCTTGTATTTAATATATACTTGTGATATGCCTGTGAGCAATAATATCCACACCTCTACATTTTCCTATGATACAACCTGTATGAGTGTGCACGAAACCCCTTATGAGGCATCCCGCAATCTTCAGGAACATATTACCCAGCTGGAAATATGAAAAAATTTTAAAGGTCACTTTATAGTTCAGTGTGGCTAAGGTTAGGATTAATAATCCGTAAATTTATCCTCAAGTTTCTTAATCAGTTTATTTTCACTAAATTAGTAATAAAGTCTATAATTTTTAGCTTATTCTGGTAATATTTAGGTTATTTTATTCTTAAAACAATGACAAAAGTTCAAAGCTTTTTAATTTGTATAAAAAATATTATTTTTAAATTTTATTTTACAAATAAAGCTTGGATCACACGATTGGCACAATGTACCGATTTTCGTCGGCTCACTGAAATAAATCTATGAGTAACAAGGTAAATTTGCCTTATTTCTCAACTATTTGAAATATAATTACTAACTAAATAATTAATAACTGCACCACACTGTATCGGTAATAAAGCCCTAGAGACATATTCAAGAATTAATTAAGTAATAACGTCGTTTTGGCTTATTACTTATGACTTTATTGCAGCGAGCCGACGAAAATCTTTACATTGTGCCAATCGTGTGATCCAGGCTTAACTAAGAAACCATTGTTTTTCTTAGCTTAATATATGTTAATGGTTTGAAATTAGTTAATTAACCGATGGTGTTTTATTGGTCGGCATCGGACATACTACCATCCATTTTTGGTGTACTAACTGGCATACCTCGTAACAATATAAGGTAGGCACATAAAAAAATTTTGACGTGATGATGACGTGTTTTAATATACGAGTACTTAGATACGTAAAATAAAGTGACAGTAAATCAAAAACTTTGAAAAATTTTAACAAGTAATAATTAAAAAAATCAAAAAACCCTACTGCGACCAACATTGAACCGTTAAATATCCTAAATGGTCATTCGAAATATAAATTATGATTTTAAAATACCTGTCGAATGATACCAATTTTTTCGTATTTCGTATATTTAGTTTTGACTACTGTTTTGTGATACTCTCAGGATTAAGACAAATCAATTGATGTAAGAATCATTAAAATCAGTATACGCGTTCGGCTTATATTATGTATAGTGCCGCAAAGAAACACACATACATGATAAACACAATACGCTTCTTTCCGTCGCGCAGGCGGGTAAAAAAACCGGTCTTGCATTGTGTAAACTAACTTGCATGTGAAACGTATGCAGCCCAATCTATAATATTTTCTTGGAATTAATTTCTTACGGAAAATAACTTTCTCGAGAAAAAATTCCTCCTATCATGAATTGCTTGGGAACAAAGGAAGGCAGTTGTTTTGCTTGTTTTCTGACATTTTGTTTCTTCCTTTTTTTGAGTGAGAGAGTAAAAAAAATAATGAAATTCACCAACTTAATAATATAAAAAATTAATTTATAAATGATTTTTTTGGACATTATCTGTGTTTTTCCAAATAAAAGAACTATTCACCCTTATTCCAGTTGTCGTCGTCGACGTCACTTTTTAACACAATACCAAAAAAATGGGGCTTGTTTAATCGCTCTAAAGAACAATTTTGCACAACTGACAATCCATTTCCATTCCATAAGGGCTAGAAAATAGCATAAACCTGCCAACATGAGTCAGTTGTTTTCGACAACGGATATACGAGCACCAATTTTTTGGTGTTGTGTTAAAGTGACGTCGATGGCGACAACTGGAATAAGGGTGATTAAATACAGGTATACACAAATTTTGTTTTAATGGAGTATTAGCTATGTTTTTATGTAAACTCCCTTCTGTTTTGCAAGGGAAATATTTTTAGTGAAAAAAGCAAGTTGAACTGCGTTCATAATACGGAGGAAAGGAAAAAGTGGAAAAATTCGTGCGGAATTTTTGTTTATGATTGGGATGATAAAATTGTGTTATCAGTGCTCCTTTTTATAAATACTGGAGAGTTTACGAAAATACTTAGTAAGAATTAAATAAAAAAGTTTATGTTTAAGATAAGAATAACGAATATTTTTATAGAAACGAGAGCTATACAAATAAGTAACAAAGTTCATTTCAGTCTAACAAGAAAAATACAAATTTATATTAACTATGTATTCTACTACTGGACTTAAACCAAATTTTGTATAACTTAGTATATTTACTAAATGATCTTGCCCACAAATCAACCCATTAAGCTGTCTAATTCTAAAATGTACAACTAAAACTTTCGCAAATAAATAAGTCATAAAAATATTTATTTTATTTTACGTTTCGTTCTTTAAAACGTATGAAAAATTTCACAATATGAACAACCGACGGACATTGGTTCAGAATCGGCCAAAACTCTGTAACTTTTGAACTAATAGAGATTTTTAAAGTTCTTTTTTTCGTGGATAGATAGCATATTTTATCCAGTTTCAGTTTTATTAAAATCATTACAGTAGTTGTGAAGAGATTTAAGGTCAAAGTTGAACTTTAAATTTTTTTATTTTGTATTTTTGTTGAAAAAAGGCCTTATAATGAAACTTAAATCATTTTTATAAATCAACAAAATAAGGGTCTGAAAATTTAACACCTAAGCCTAGCTTTTTCAGTCATACATACATTCGGGACTCTTGGTTATTTGAATATTTATAAATGTATATAAGTACAGTCAAAGCCCGGTATAACGAATACTAAGTTTAACGAATATCCGATTTAACGAATGGCCAAATTTTTACATTAACTTCCTTATATAGCGAATGGCAAAAAAAAAGTAATCCCGATTTAACGAATGACAAAGCAAAATAAAAAAACCGGTACAGAACCATTAGATTTGTGTTTTTTTTTTGGTTTCTTTGCTTTGTATTGAAAGAACACGTGTAATGGTTGCTTTTTTCGTTAAAATGTCAGTAGATTTGTTTAGTTCATTGTGAAAAAAATGTCAAATCGAAAAAGAATCTCTTTTGATAAAAAATTAAAGATTTTAGAAGAATGTAAGAAAAGTGTAAATCTTTTAGTAATATCCCAAAAGTATGGAATACTTTAAAAATATCGAACATAAAATTGTGGAAAATTTAAAATTTACAAACAATGGGACAAAAAATCAGCGATCTCTTAAAAAATTTCCAAGAATGTAAAAGGCTCTCTTCAAATGGTTTGAAAGCCAAAGAAACAAGCATATACCTTTCAATGGTATGGTTTTAAAAGCAAAGGCATTAGAAATCCATAATCAAATGTACGGCTCCGATTTCCACGCAAGTGGTGGCTGGCTATTACGCTTTAAAGAAAAATATGGAATCAGGTTGCTAAAGAAAACCGGTGAAGAACTTTCAGCTCGACAAGATTTCATTTCCATAACTTAGTAAGCGAACAGAATTTAACAAAAGACGCAATTTATAATGCGGATGAGCAAATGCATCCGGTTCAAAAAAATTAAAACCGGTCCTGATTGGTAAAACAAAAATAGCTCGTTCATTTAAAAATAGGGTTACTCCAACGAATTGCACCCATTCAAAAAATGCGTGGATGAATTCAGCAATTTTTAAAATGTGGTTCTTTGAAATGTTTGTTCCAGAGGTAGGTTTTGTGCTCAGAATACAATGAGGACTTCAATGTATTTTAAAGCAATCTTTTATAACAGATTTCTTAAGAAATTAATAACATGAATGAAATGTAATAATAAACCTATATATGTTCATAGCATCGCAATATTAATACATATGTATGTATATGCACCTATGCACATTTATTTTTAATGAAATTACATATTAGAAATAAAAACAATTCTTAAATAAACGTGAAAATATCAATTAAACTTTTAATTATACACTAAATTATAAATACAATTAAATTTTGATGTTTTTAAAATTGCGGACCACCTTTTTTTTTTAGAAAATTTTAAGGTAAAAAATTACTGTTCGATATAACGAATACATCGGTATAACGAAAGGTCTGAACATTATATCATTCGTTAAACCGGGCTTTGACTGTATGTAAGACATGTGCAGACATAAATAACTGATGAATATCTGTAAGATACTGAATTAAAAAAATTACTTAAACAATACTTATTAAAATCATATAGATAAGTATCACTTAAAGTACAAATTACCTGTTAATATTTAAAATATTATATTATATAATGAGGGGTTTCACCCAAAATTTGGCTATTAGATTGTTATGAGAAACTTTAACCATAATTTAAACTAAATATTAGTACCTGAAGAATTTTTAATCTAATCTATGCACAAAACACGTTAGAAACACGTTATTTCAATATCATATGGTTTAATTTTCAATTTATGCATTAAGCTCTCATGACCAATTAAATATATAACTAAAAGTAACATTAAGGCCCTAATTCTGTTCGACGATTGTGCCGTCTTGTCTATGGACGGAAAAAAGCAGCAGTTATGATTCTGTCAAACAATAATTACTTATTGTCTATGCTAGAAGGTTCGTGTATTTGCTTTATGATTTTGTTCCAAACATTATTTCCAACACATATATTTTCATATATTTTTCAAACTATTGTATAATAATTTTATTTAATTTTTATGTTTTTAAAACATGGCAATAATATTTTTATTTTTCATTATTAGAGACAACAACTATTTTTGAAGAAAATAATTTACTGAATTCAAACACAAGAACTCAGAAGTATTTTCAAACAAAAACATCCTAATTCTTCTTACTGAATTAGGGCATAAATATTAATATTTTTATACTTTATTTCACTCATAGTAATTTCAAATGAAAATTATTATTCATTGGATGAAATATTGCTTGTAAATATTCCATGTTCAGTTCTGTATTACTTCAGCAGTGTAACAGTCCCTTAGTTTCGGCATGCAAGTCCGAATGATCCAATTTCCTTTGACTTCGAGTGCTAAAGATGAAGGGATCTGACACTGTCAATAATATACAAGTATTAAATAAATCTTCATTTGTAGATCTTCGTGAAATTTTTGTGGTATTATGGTCTCTGTAAAATCTGTCATCCCTATTTCTTTGTTCTTCTTCAATTGGTAATATATGTATATATATGCTTAATGACATCTTCTCCATGATAAAGAACCTTGTGCACTGTTGCAGACATATTTCTCCATGGGTATTTGGATGTATATATTAGCAGTTTCTTTTGCATTATCACATAGCATGAATTTACGCGTTACACGCAAGTACTTCAATAATTGTTTTAAATCTTAAAATAAGGTCTATATCAACACCTGATATATTAGTACTTTCGGGATCTAAAAAGAATCTTCTTGCGGTATTGTCATCATTTGTATTGCCTGATCCTTGTTTTGGTTGATCTATAACACTAGTTTACACCGAAAATGCAAAATTTAATGAGAGGTGATTTTCCTTATGTATTTTCTTCCGCTGAATTCGAAATCAAGGTTAATATTTTTTATGGAAAAGTTTTTAAGATATTGTAATTTTGTTAATTTGTTCGACCTTTTTCCACTTGACGGATCATATCTCGAGCTAGAATGTCCGATTGTATCGTGCTTGGTATTCAAATGCAAGGTATTGAGATGATGAATAAATATTTATAATCGGATCTTTGATTGGTAAAGGAGTTCAAAATATATTGATGAAAATAGGGCATATTTTGAAAAAAATCATATTTTACAGAAAAGTAAAAATTATTAAAGGAACGTCTGGTTTCTGTTCACGTACGTAAAGATGGTACTTTTACGTACGAACTAAGACCAACCAGAAGTAAATCGACGAAAAAATGACAAAGTTATAAGCAATTGAGTGAATAAATAATAGTAATAAGCAAGTCAAAAAATACTGATAAATTGTCGAAAAAATCAAATATTCGAAAAATATTTGATTGTGATTGATGTGATAAAGTGCTTATAACTCTGTAATTTTTCGGTCGATTTTCTTCTGGTTAGTCTTATTTCTTACGTAAAAGTATCGTGTTTAAGTACATGAACAGAAACTAGACGTTTTTTTAACGATTTGTGCTTTTCTGGCAGCATAGAATCACTGTAAAATATTTTTTTAAATGTGCTCTATTTTCATCGATATATTTTGAACCACCTTACCAATCAAAGATCCAATTATACATATTTATTCGTCAAGTAAAAAAAGGCCGAAAAAATTTAAAAATACAATATCTCGAAAACTGTTTCATAAAAAATTTAACCTTAATTTTCGAATTCAGCGGAAGAAAATACATAAGGAAAATTACCTCCCATAAAAAAATATAATTTTTTAAGCTAGTGTTAATTTCCTTAGCTATTTGTTGGTGTCGTTATTTCTTACTGATCCTGAAAATCCGAAGTCCAAATCATAGCTTATTTTCAGTATGTGTTCCATAAAACTTATTCTTGTATGTAGCGGTGATAATCTTAATTCATATGCATCAGTACTATCTACTGACTTTGTCAATTTTTCGTTAAACTTACTTTGTGTTGATTTGCTTATAATACAGCTGAATGAATCATTTGTGTCAGTCAAAGACTGTACAATTTGTCCATCTATCATTGAAAGCACTAATTTTTAGTTTGTTTCAATAATCTGTCCATCTATCTCCAATTCAAATGGCTGTAGTGCTGAAATTTCAGCTCTAATATAACTTACTTCATTCTAAATAGTATCATGAGCTTCCTTTTAAATTCAAATTTTATTAGTCTTCACTATTTATTAGAGGGTGGCGTTTGAATTTTCCAAATATACTTTGCATTGGTCTGGTCAAAGGTTCTGATTCTTTTAAGTTTTTTATTAATCGCAATGGTGCGATATAAATATTGTTTATGAGTATATTGCTTTTGTCCATAAGATCCATTACAAAAAAGAGTTAACTTGTAAAAAATTATACAAAAAATTATTTGTAGTACATATTATTCGTAATACGTACATTAGAGTGGCCGTTAGTTGAATGGAGAATTTTTTTATTGATTTCTTTTCGTAATATTGACGAAACAAAAATACAAATGCAAAAAAAGATTTCCAAAAAATTGTGACAGAATTTGAAAAAAATAAAACAAGTTTTTATACATACCAACTAAAGAGTGCTAAAGGCATACAGATTGTATTGAAGGGCACAGCTTTATATGTTGACCCCGAAGAATTAAAATGTGCTATTATCAACCCAGGATTTAAAGTAAAAATTTTTACTAATATAATCAATAGGGAGAAGATACTAGGGCATTCAATTAATCGGGGTTTTGCTTTGATCGGTTAATCGCTCGATTAATTAATCGAGGTTTTTGCTTAATCGGTTAATAATCGGTTAATTTCGGTATTTTACCGATTAACGGTTAACAGATTGAATACCCTAGAAGATACCCCAGCCTCTATTTCGTGTTGACCTGGATCCAAATGACATACAGTTAAAAAAACGAGACACATTCCCACATTCCCACACAAAATGTTTCAAATACAAACTCAAGCTCGAATTTTAATCGCCTTGAAGCTACTATTGATAGCACTGTGGAACAAAATTTCAACAAAGTCGTGACCAAATGAATTTGACACATGATCTTAATGTAGAATTTTTTGCCAAACCCGAATCTGAACTCAGAATGGTTAAAAGTAGAACAGATTTTGAGATATTGCAAAATTACCGTTATTTGGGATTTTAAAAAAGATGATATGATATCACTTTAATAAAATAATCTTGGTAAGTATTAAATAATTTTTTATTTATTTTTTCCACTTGAAAGAAAATAAAATTGTTAAAACTACCATGGGTTGCTTGTAAAAATTGATCAAGAAATGACTGAACTACAGTGGAACAAAGTTCAAATTTCACAAAAATTTTAATGACGTTTTGCAATGTTTCTTTTTTCAACTTAGTTTTTTTGAACCAAACAATTAACTTTTTTTATAGAATAAAGATCGGTGCGAAAATGGTAGTTACAGAAAATTAATTGAATTATTCCACTTTTATCAAATAAAAAAACACAAGTTAATATAGAAATATTTACTCGTATATAGGTAACAATGAAATTAAAAATTGCTTAAGCTGTTATCTATTTTAATTTTTCTACATATCGCAGGTGGAACCAACAATATTTGCCCAACATCGCTTCATCATACGCCCCTTGATACCGACGTTCCATTTCTTGTATTTGTTGGTGAAAACGCTCACCATGCTCGTGTGAGAGGCTCTATTGATTTTTTTCTCCTTTAAATTACTATCGTCAAAATCACTTGAATCAGATGAATCGGACTCATGCTTCCGCTTTGGACAAAAAGGATATTGTACTTCAGGCATATGAAGAGTTGGTTTTGTAAATGATTTGACATCTACTTGGAGTAGCAAAAATAACGGTCAATTTGGTGGTTCGTAGTCTCACGCCAAATTGCTGGAAAATCAAATGGTATATACCGACTGCGGTATAGTGAATAAGATTAATAGTCTGAAGGCATACTTTTTAAATGTAAGAGTAAGAAATGCATATTTACTTTGCGCCCGACATATACATATGTACATAGTTAAACAAATTTTGCAGGAATTGCATATAGTATTTACTGTCCAAGATTTTAAAATGTTTTCCGGATTGACTTTAAAATACAGCCAAAATGCATTTTGTAATTGGCTTGAAATATTTGACGGCTACGCAAAATAATAAACTCCACAAGCATAGCAAAACTTTTTCGGATTGTTCTGGCAAGAAAATTCACGTTTTGCACTATGCATTTTATTTTTGTTAATATAAATTCTGCATTTCAAGAGAATCAAAAAGTTAAGCAAACAATTTAAAATTGTGAAATTTTAATGTTTATAACACTTACATCGCTTGTTTTACAAATTCTTCGTATTTACTTCCCTTGGGTTTTTGATTTAATAAAACCGACAAGTGGGTTAATTCAATAAGTCTTCGGTAGCTTTGCAATTTTTGTATCAATCGTGACTTTTTTTGTATTAAAATTAGATAATGTCCTATGTAAAAAAATCTTGAAATTTTTGATTGCTTGTTTAAAAAAAGAAAACTTGAAAACAGCAAAATTGCAAAAAAATCAAAAAATTTTAATGAAGTTTGAAATTTCGTCCACTGTATCTCCATCATTTCTTGCCTAATCTTGACATGCGGTGTATGCTTATTTTAACGAAAAAGAAAAAGTGTATTATAAACCGACCAATATTTTTGAAGATCGCATTTAAGCCACACCATCTTTTTTCAAAACCCAAACAACGGTAATTTGGCTATATCTCGAAAACGGTGCAACTTTCGACAATTTTGACTCTGATTCAGCGAACAATTTTACATTAGGATTGGATATCAGATACATTTGGTCAAAAAACTGTCACTTAGTGTAATCTACTGCAAGCTATAAATAATTTTACAACTTATATGACTAGTATGATGCCAGAAATGCTACGAATGCAGAATATACTGCTGAAAGCATTAATTAACAAACCATGAATACGTAAAAAATATTCGCCAACATAAAAATGAACTTGAGCACTTCCTTACGGAAAATAATATTGATATAATGTTGGTCTCTAAGACACATTAGACTTCGAGAAGCTTTTTCTAAATTAATGGCTACACTATATATGATACAAAGGACCCTAGAGGAAGAGCATACGAATATTTTTGTAAAAAAATTTTGTTCGATTTTTGTGATATCATCAATTTACTCACCTACCAGATTTTCATTTACCGAAGATCATTATGAGAAGTTCTACAAATCGCTTGGATCTTGTTTCGTGGCAGCTGGAGACTATAATCATAAACATACGTACTGGAGTTCACGCCTTGTAACACCTAGAGGTCGAGCTTTGTTAAATACAATTTCAAAAATGGGCTTGGTCGGTATTTCGAGTGGGGAGCCCACTTACTGGCCTACTGACGTGCGAAAAATTCCAGATGTTATAGATTTAGACGTCATGAAAAATATTTCTAGGGATTTAATTAACGTTGAAGCTTCTCTAGAAGCTTCAATCTGTAACCCACTAAGAAGTGACTTACCTCACCCATATATGAAGATGATCAATAGTGTTAATTGGCTGGGATTCAAAAAATTTTAGTAGCCAATACACGGAAAATATTACGCTAAGAACACCCAATGATATTGATATTGCTAATCTTAACGAAAATATTAAACAGGCTATTGAACATGCCACTACAAACTATCCGAAGAACGGGATTAAAAAAATTTATTCCAGTGATATTGAACATCTCGTGTCTGAAAAAAAAACAGTTTGAAGGGAATGGCAATAGCACAGATCGCCCCAACATAAAATTAGATTTAAAGAGTACAGTTAACGACTCCAAGAGTTGCTTGTATCTGAAAAGACTGCATCTTTTAAAAATTAGGTCTTGATATCACACCATCATCTGACTACGCTTTGTGGCGCGCTGCTAGAAACCGTAAAACATCCGTTGAGTTTAAGCCACCTTTATTGATGTAATTAAAAACAAGATGCTATGACGAACTTGCCGCAAATTGCAATAAGAATCCCGCTGTTTATTTTTAACGACATATTACGATTGGAGTATTATCCACAACACTGGAAGCTTGCCAAAGTCAAAATGATTCCAAAGCCGGGCAAAGATTTTACTAAAGTTAAGTAATATAGACTAATAAGTTTGCTGTCAACTATGTCAAAAGTCTTCGAAAAGCTGAGCATGACAAAATTGTCCCCTATTCTAACAGATAATATGTGCATACCGGACCATCAATTTGGTTTTAGAAGTCAGCATAGCCCCATTGAACAAATGATAGATTGGTTCAATTTATAAGAAAAACATTTGAAGAAAAGAAGTATTGTTCTGCCCTGTTTATTGATGTTTCTCAGGCATTTGAGAAAGTTTGGCATGATGGCCTAATTTTAAAACTGAATACATATCAATAGCTAACACAAATGAAATTGAAATTAAGTCAGATACATTGGCTGATTGGTAGAAATTCAACACTCAGTATCAACTTTTAATATACAAGTCACTTTTGAAGCCAATATGGTGCTACGAAATACAGTTATGGGGCACTGCTTCAGCTTCCAATATAGAGATAATTCAACGAAGGAAAAACAAGATTTTAAGACTCATAACATCGGCTACATGGTACATCAGAAATTCAAATTTACATCGTGATATAAAAATACGCAAATACTTAACAAAACTGGAGTCTCACCGTAATCCCCTTGCTCGTAACATCTTGAATTTTACTAAACACATCCGCTTAAAAAGAGGGACATTACGGCTCTAATACGAAGCATTCCAGATGAAACTTTTGAACATATTTTTGTGCTTAACATGACATTTATGAATTTTTAATTACTCTCCAGTCTCGTTGTACCTTCATAGTGAACTAACGTCATAGCGGAGTTTTTTTTTACATACATACTTAACAAAAAAAATCATATAAAAGAAAATATTCGTAATACATATTATTAACTTTGATAAATAAGCTTTAATGCTTTGTTAATATTTTTTGCATAGTCATAAATAACAAAAACAAAAAAACCGTAATAAAAAAAAAACAAACAAAAGTACCCTTGAGGAATACTCTATATGAGTTCCTCAAAAACAAACAAATGTGAAGTGAGTTATAACGGCAGAAATGCCTATTTTACTGTGAGTTCTGATGCTTATAATGATAACAATAAAAATAAAAAACCTGATGACAGACTTACTGTGAGTTCGGAAGCTCTTAATAAAAATAAAAAATCTGATAATACACTTTTTCTAACAACAAATCCACTTTTTCGACAGCGATCAACTTCGCTTTGTCCAATGCCTACTAGTGATTCTTTAACATTACAGTTGCCTAGTACTTCGTCAGTTAAGCCATTGAAATCATTCGCTTCGGGCTGTTCATCACCTAACCAAGTTATCACTACAGATAACAGTAGCTCAAAACCAAAGGTACAAGTCGGAATGGACAGATATATAACCGTGGTAAAGCGTGGGCGAAGCCCGAATTCTTCTCAAATTTCATCTGTTCCAAAGATGTCTAGGGATAACAGCGCATCATCCATGAATCGCCAAAATCGTTTTTCATTATTGCAAGACGATAACGAGAAGACCGCTTCATCATCTCAGAAGTCTTTTAAGCCACCACCAATATATGTGAGGGAAAAAATTTCTAACGCGCTTCTTAAAAACCTACTGTCGACCATTGGTGAAAATACTTTTCACGTAATTCCAATTAAAAGAGGTAATATTGATGAAACTAAAATCCAAATATACGATGAAAACAATTTTCGAAAAATTGTAAATGATTTTGAAAAAAATAAAACAAACTTTTACACATACCAACTTAAGAGTGCTAAAGGCCTACAGATAGTTTTAAAGGGCATAGATTCATATGTTGAGCCCGAAGAAGTAAAATGTGCACTTCTAGACCAAGGATTTAAGGTAAAAAACGTTGCTAATATAATTAACAGAGAAAAGGTCGCCCAACCCCTATTTCGCATTGAACTGGAGCCGAATGACATACAATTGAAAAAAAATGAAACCCATCCAATTTATAGCGTAAAGTTTCTGTTACACCGAAAAATCACAGTTGAAGAGCCACGTAGGCGTTCAGGTCTTGTACAGTGCCATAATTGCCAAGAATATGCCCATACAAAAACTTACTGCAATTTACCTACAGTTTGTGTTATCTGCGGTGAATTGCATGGTACTGCTAGCTGCACTAAGCCAAAAGAACAAGCAGAAAAAAAATGTGGTAATTGTGGAGGTAATCACACCGCTAACTATAGAGGATGCCCTGTATATTCTTTTGTTAAACAGACTATGAGTCAAAAACCTAAGTTAGCTCCAGCCCAACCATTAAACGCGTACTCCGCCTCTTTTGCTCAAGTAAGTCAACCAGTTACTTCACGTGTATCGTATGCCGATGCTGCTAAGGCTAGTTCTAGTCCCTCACAAAATGTTTCACCGCAAAATAATTCAGCGAATGCAAGCTCAGGCTTTAACTTTAGTCGCCTTGAAGCAACTATTGAGAATCTGGTGCTAACTATAAACAACTTTACAACAAAAATGATTAGCATGATGCAAGAAATGCTGCGAATGCAGAATACACTGCTTCAAGCATTACTTAACAAACCATGAACATGTTAAAAATATGTTTCTGGAACGCAAACGGCATTCGCCAGCATAAAAATGAACTTGAGCACTTCCTCATGGAAAAAAATATTGATATAATGTTGGTCTCTGAGACTCATTTGACTTCAAGGAGCTTATTTAAAATAAATGGTTACACTCTATATGATTCAAAGGACCCGAGGGGGAGAGCATGCGGTGGGTCAGCAATTCTAATTAAGTCAAGACTCAAACACTATGTCCTTGATAACATTTGTGAAGAACATCTACAAGCAACAAATATTTGTGTCGAAAATTTTGTTACAAATTTCGTGATATCATCAATTTACTCCCCTCCCAGATTCGCAATTACTGAGGATCAATTCGAGGAATTCTACAAATTTCTTGGCCCTTGTTTTGTAGCAGCTGGAGTAGTAGTAGAATGTATGCGCCCGAGCAATAAAAATTGTCAAATTTGGGTAATTTAAATCGAAATTTTGTAATTTATGGGCTAAAATTTACATATTAAGGTAATTACTGTCAATGGTGCGAAGTGACGAGGGTTATGGACGGTTTGTACGTAGAAAAGGGTAGTTTGATGTCGGCCGTCGATGTGTGTTTGTTTTAATTTTATGGTTTGATATCCGTTCGCCGATGCGCATAGTTAATTATGTATGCACGTGGGGCTTGTTTGTTCGTAGTATAATTTTTCGTTTGTTAAGCGGTGCGGAAGGGTACTTGAGAAAGAAATTGTGTGGAAATCAATGAATGTTTTTTGTTGTTGGTTTTATTTAGTTTGATTTTTATTTATTTTTTTTCTATGTTTAAAGAGTTCGAAGACATGAATAAAATATATGGTTTGTGAGATAATCATGGTTTGATATCCGTTCGCCGATGCGCATAGTTAATTATGTATGCACGTGGGGCTTGTTTGTATGTAGTATGTTTTTTCGTTTGTTAAGCGGTTGCAGCAGGTTCATGATTTTATATTGTGTGTGCGTGTGTGCATAGTTTAGTTTTTTGTAATCTTCTTTTGTTTGTACGTATTATGTTTTTTCGTTGTTAAGCGGTGCGGAAGGGTACTTGAGAAAGAAATTGTGTGGAAATCAATGCATGTTTTTTGTTGTTGGTTTTATTTAGTTTGATTTTTATTTATTTTTTTCCTATGTTTAAAGAGTTCGAAGACATGAATAAAATATATGGTTTGTGAGATAATCATGGTTTGATATCCGTTCGTCGATGTACATAGTTAATTATGTAGGTACGAAGGATTTTATGTATGTTTTTGTTTTAATTTTAATTTTGAATGGATTTTTGTTTGTTTGTTAAGCGGTTGAAGCAGGTTTATGATTTTAGAGTGTAAGTGCGTGTGTGCATAGAGAAAAATGTTGCTTTTGTCTTTTGGCAATATTCTTTTTTTTTAGCTGGTGGTCATGGAAGATTATTTTAGAAAGAAATTATGTATGCTTGTGGGAAATCTATGAATGTTTTTTGTTGTTGGTTTTATTTAGTTTGATTTTTCTATTTCCTTATTTAAAGAGTTTGAAGAGGTAAACGAAGTATGTAATTTATGAACTTATTTGAAGGTTGGAAAAAATGAAGTGTAAGATATTTATGATTGTCAAAGGGAATTAGAGATGCGTGATCATGGGAGCCAACGTTATGCTCATACGTGTATATGTTTTTACAATAACTTGAGCGTTGGCAGATGGGTAAGTAGTCGTATATGTATATGTGCAATGCCGAGTACAAATCTGGCATTATCTTGTGTTCTAATCATTTTTTAAAATGTGTGCAACGCCTTTCACATTATGTTTTTTTTATTTTTATTTTATATGGAATACAAAACGGAAATGATAAACGTTACCACTAGGGCACACTGTTGCAATGTCACAAAATATCATAGTGTGTACTTTTTGTTGTTTGTAATATTCGTTTTTTTTTTTTAGCTGGGGACATGGAAGGGTATTTTAGAAAGTAATTATGTATGCTGGTGAGATATCAATGTTTTGTTTTTGTTGCTGTTGTTGTTTGATTTTAATTTTTTTATGTGTAAAGAGTTTGAAGAAATGAATAAAATATACAATTTATGCGTGTTGTATTTATTCATTCTTTTCACTTCTTTTTTAAAGAAATTGAAGTTTGTGATATTGAGGATTGTCAAAGATTGGTTGTTATTTTCACTGCTTGCTGACATTTGTCTCTGTCTATTGACTTTTACATTGTGCATATGACTTAATCGTAACTTGTATAAATTGAGAAGTTTTTTATTCTAGCAGCAAGTAAAGCATTGTCTCTACAAGTGTCAAATCCTCAATAATTTCGCTGTTAATACGTAAATAATCAAAGTGACTTTTGAAAAAAAAAAATATTAAATATAATAATATTAAATATATATTTATATATAATAATATTGTATAAACTAAAATAAAAAAAAAAGAAAATGAATTCTTTAGCTTATGAGTGCAATGTGTGTAAAAAGATTTATAAATACAAAAAATGCTTTCTGGATCACATCCAAAATCATGGTGTTGAGGACCAATATATATATCCTCAACAACAGCAACAATATCAATATCCTCAACAACAACAACAACAACAACAACAACAATATCAATATCCTCAACAACAACAACAACAACAACAATATCAATATCCTCAACAACAACAACAACAATACCAATATCCTCAAGAGCAACAACAACAATATCAGTATCCTCAAGAACAACAACAACAACAATATCAATATCCTCAACAACAACAACAATATCTATATCCTCAACAACAATATCAATATCCTCAACAACAACAACAACAATACCAATATCCTCAAGAACAAAAACAATATCAATATCCTCAACAACATCAACCATATCCTACGGCCATGCAATGGTACCCAAATACTGACCAACAATTGCAATATCAACTACAACAACAACAAAAACAAATGTATTGCCAACTACCCTCTACCTCCATGCAATGGTACACAAATACTTATGAACATCAACAACAACAACAACAGCAAGGTTTACAGGATTTAGGAAGTAGCTCAACAAATAATAATATCAACATTGATGGAGAGTGTATGAAATATTATGAGATCAGAAGAGCATTTCAAAATAATATTATTTCTTATGGAATAGAAAATAAAAAGGATCAACTTCTCTTTGAAGATTTTGTTGTCGAAAATGAATCGACTTTTATAGAGAGGCTTGAGTACCATTTGAAGCAACATACTATATTGAAATTTAATATAAGTATAGTTGCAGAATATTTAAAAATTGTGGGCGAAGAATTAGAAATAATAATTATAGTACATACAGCAAAAATGAGCTTGTTGACTAGAGCAGATGACGTGAATGAATTTTTCTGTAAGCAGGTCAGAGAAATTCAAAATAAAATGTCTGAGTTTCAGGAAAGAGATTCCGGATGGACTCTTGTTCGCATAGTTCGAGCTGAACTTAATATTAATAAATCTTCTTTGGTAAAAGGAGCTCATTGGATTAGCACCCCGCAGAAGCTTGCTAGTCGTGGTGCTTGCATTAATATTGAAAACAGTGATAATTACTGTTTTAAGTGGGCCTTAATTGCGGCAATGAGTACCTCGGCTATCAATTTTCCGAATCGATGCTCTTCATATAACATTGAAGATATTAGTGCTAATATAATTTCGCTTCAAGATGGAACTACAATTGATTTTTCAAATTTGACATTTCCGATGTCACTAAAATATATTAAGGAATTTGAGGGACAGAATGATGTTAGTGTGAATGTGTTTGGATATGACGACGAGAGTGATGAACTAATTGGACCATTTTATATAACCCAAAATGAGAAGACCAAGCATGTTAACTTATTGCTATTGGAAAACGTGGATGGGCATCACTATATTTTTATAAAAGATATTTCAAAGTAAGTAATATATTGGAAAGTATTTAAAATTAAATAATACAATACGCGTTTTTGATGTCTTACAGACTACTAAAAAGGCAAACAACGACACATTGCGAACGACTCTTATTTTGCAACAGTTGTCTGCAATACACCCATCTTGAAAATATTATGGAGAAACATAAAATGGAATGTGGTAAAATAGTCACCACAATGCCAAAGGCAGAAGACTCCATACTGCGGTTCAAGAGCCACCATAGAAAAATTGACGTCCCTTTTGTTGTATACGCCGATTTTGAATGTGTTTTGCAACACATAGACTTTAGTGTAAGTAGTAAAACTAAATTAAATCAGTCACATGTACCCTGCGCATTCAGCTATTTTATTAAGTGTAAGCATGACAATAAATTGGATAAGCTGAGAATTTATACGGGTAAAGATGCTTCTGAAAAATTTGTTACATTTTTGAATCAAGATTGTCAAGATATCTATAACAATTATCTCACAAAAACAATTGAAATGGAGAACTTGACAGATGAAGAAAATGTAACATTTTACAATGCGATAACTTGTCACATATGTGGACAATACTTAAATAATGATCGTGTGAGAGATCATTGTCATATAAGCGGTAAATATCGAGGTGCTGCGCATAACAGATGCAACCTAAGTTATCAAGTACCCAAGTTTATTCCAATTTATTTTCATAACTATTCATCCTATGATTCTCATCTTTTTGTGAAAGAATTAAGTAAGGTTGCGACAAATATAAAAGTCCTTCCGTTAAATAAAGAGTTATATATATCTCTATCTCAATTTATTAATATGAGTGATGGTACAGATCTTGAACTTAGGTTTCTTGATACAATGCGTTTTATGGCCGATAGTTTGGAATCGTTGGCAAATAATCTTACCGTCAACGATTTTCATACTATTAGAGCACAATTTCAAACAAGCCAAGAATTTAATCTCATAAGGAGGAAAGGAATTTTTCCTTATGATTATCTTGATTCTTTTGAAAAACTTAATGAAACACAACTTCCACCTAGAAAAGATTTCTTTAATAAACTTAATAACAAAGAATGTTCTATTGAAGACTATGCGCATGCGAATGAAGTCTGGACAATTTTTAACTGCAAAACTTTGAAAGATTATATGGAATTGTATTTGAAAACAGATGTGCTTCTCCTAACGGATATTTTTGAAAATTTTAGAAATGTCTGTAAAAAAATTTATAGCTTGGACCCCTGTCAATACTATACTGCCCCGGGGCTGTCTTGGGATGCTATGCTTAAGCATACAAACATTGAATTAGAGCTATTAACCGATATCGACATGTACAATTTCTTTAAAAAAGGGATACGAGGTGGAATTGTCCAATGTTGTAAAAGATACTCCAAGGCAAATAATAAGTATTTAGACACTTTTGATAAAAATAAACCTTCCGAATTTCTTATGTATTTAGATGCAAACAATCTTTATGGTTGGGCCATGTCTGAACATCTTCCTTATGGAGGATTCAGATGGTTAAAAGGCGAAGAACTAAATATTAATCCGCAGTTAATAGATGATAATTCAAATGATGGTTATGTATATGAGGTTGATTTAGAATATCCTTCTTATTTACATAACATGCATAACGATCTTCCTTTCTGTGCCGAAAACAAGGAAATTGGAGCATCAAAATATAAAAAACTAATAACTGATTTTTCGCCAAAACATTCTTATATAATTCATTACAGAGTACTTAAGCAATGTCTAGAAAACGGTTTGATTTTGAAAAAAATACATAGAGTTCTAACTTTTAAGCAGTCTCCATGGTTGAAAGATTATATAGATCTTAATACTAAATACAGAGCCGAAGCTAGAAATAACTTTGAAAAAAAATTTTTTAAATTGCTCAACAACGCAGTATATGGGAAAACCATGGAGAATGTGGACAAAAGGAAAGATGTGAGGATTGTTACCAGTTGGACTACATTAAACCGAAACCGCTTGGGTGCTCAAAATTGGATATCTAAATCAAATTTTCATAGCTTAGCAATATTTTCAGAAGATATGGTAGCGATTCAAATGAATCGAGTGAAGACATGTTATAATAAGCCAATATATTTAGGATTTTGTGTGCTAGAACTTTCTAAATGGAAGATGTATAATTTTCATTATAGATACATGCAACCTAAATTCAAGTCAAAATTGAAATTAAATTACATGGATACTGACTCATTCATATATACAATACAAACTGAAGACTTTTACGCAGACATTAAAAATGATATAGAACATGAATTTGACACTTCTGACTATCCAGAAACAAATGATTACGGGATTCCACTCGTAAACAAAAAAGTTCTGGGTATGATGAAAGATGAGAATTGTGGGATGATTATGGAAGAATTCGTAGGATTACGGTCTAAAATGTACTCCTTTAGTGTACAAAATGGAAATGAAATTAAAAAATCTAAAGGAGTAAAAAAATGTGTTTTAGATAAGTATAGCCTAAGTTCGTATAGAGATTGTTTATTTAACAGATCAAATGTTTATGATAATATGCTCACTTTTAAGTCTAAGTTGCATGAATTATATACTATGCAAATACATAAAGTAATATTAAGTTATCAAGATGACAAGAGAAAAGTCAAAAGTGATGGTATAAACACATATGCATGGCATCATATTGAAATTGATGAAACAAATCCTGATTATGAACTTGATATGTTATTATTAGAAATAGAAAAACTTCAAGAAGATGAGTAAAATATGTATACAAATTAAAGCTTCTGTAATTTATTTCTCTAATTATAATTATTTAGTTTTAAGTAAAAAATCTTTGTGTCTATTGTAAATTATTTTTTATTTTAGAAATATTGTCTAGTTATTTAGTTTTTTAAATAAAATATACACTAATATGAAAATAAAAAATAAATAAAAACAAAAAACATTAAAAACAAATATTTTTTGTGTACAGTTTTTTATTTATTATCCATCCTTAAATAAAATTTATGAATTTTCACATCTGTAACAATCTTGTGTTGCATTTTTTCTCCAATCTCATAACAAAGTCGTGTTAATTCAATCTTTACATCCCTTTCGTGTATTCCTTGTATTTCATTGATTTGAAGTTTTGTTTTGTTTAAAGCGGAGCAGGTTGGTATATAATATTCATGATAGAAATGAAGGATTTGTTTTCTCAGAATGTTGTTCCAACATAAAATTGATGTAAAAAATACTCGAATTTGAGTGAGTGATCTCCAAGTGTCAGAATCAATTTTTATTTTAAAGTTTCCTTGTATGATGACTAAAAAACAAACACCTCTTTTATATTGAAACTTATATTCAACATCTCTCTCACTTTCATTATCAATTATATTTATAGAGTTTAAAAAATCCCGACGATTAAGCATATCATGAATATACTCCTTATAACACATGAGATGTAACCACTCTTCCCGATCCAGTCCGATGAATTGCTTATTTTTATAATTCAACCATATCATTGGCTTAAAGCCAAAAGCTGTTGAAAATCCACATGAAGTCTTCAATTTCCAATTGAGCAAGTATTCAAACTCAAAAACCAAATCATATATTTGAGGTTTTCGTTCTTGATTGTTGTGAAATATATTTTTTAAAGCACGTTTATCCATCCTCAATGAAAATAATATTTAAACTAATAGTTTTTTCGCTCTATTAATCTCTATATATACATATTTATATTAAAAAAAAAAAAAAAAAAATAAAAAAAAAAATAAAAATAAACACAATAAAAAAAACTAAATAAAACCCATACACATACATATATATTCTATATTTGTTCATTATTTATTTTTGACAAATTTTTATATGTTTCAATAATCTTAAAAATAATTTTTTTCCTTATGTGGAACATGGTGCATCTACATGTGTCGGGCCCTTCCTCGCATCCTTGGCTATACCAGGGGCAGCTGGCAAAATGCCCACTATCAGAGTCCTCTTGTTCTATAACTCCATAGTCCTCATTTTCAGTGAGCATGGAGACGAAAAAATTGATGGTTTCTTTATGCTCATAGAGCAATAAGTCCTCAAAGGATTTAAGAAAATCAAATAATCGTTCACGTACTTGACTCATTTTTTTTATTTTTATTTTAATTTTCTTTTTTAAAGAATACTTTTTTCTTGAATGCTATTTTTATATTAGTACTCTTGAAAGGTTTACATTCTTATTTATAGTAAAATGTTCTTGTGAAATTAACATTTTACAAAAAATTGTGAGTTCTTTTGAAATTTTTTTGTTTCAGTTACACTTTGGCACATTAATATAACTATCTCTCTAATCTTTTGTTTTGTAATTTTTTGTTTCAGTTACACTTTAGCACATGAATATAACTATCTCTATGATCTTTTGTTTTGAAATTTTTTGTTTCAGTTACACCTTAGAACGTCATAATATGTAACTATCTCTTTCACTACAATTCTGTCAGTGACAAAACAAAAAATGTACGTAAAATATAATTACAATATGAGAAAAAGAGATAGCTACGTTACTGGTCTTTCTTTTAAGAATTTTTTTTTTTACCTATTTAAAGATTGGTAGAAATATTTAATACGTCAGTTTACAAAAGCAGATTGAGCAATCTGTCAAAAAGAGAAGAAGAAAAAAAATATATATTTAAAAATTAAATTTAATTAATTAATTAACATTTTTGACAATGAATCCAACAAATTTGATAACAAAGTTCAACAATTTAAACAAGAAAACATTAATCCATATAAAAGAACTAAAGGACTCAACTAAATATACAGTAAAAAATGCTAAACGGGTGACAAGTAAATACGGCACCACAATTCAAATTGAACTGGAAAATAACATAATGTTCTTACCAAATCGTTACAACACGCTATCGGATGATGACATAATTGAACTAGCATCTGGGATATATTGCATATGTAAGCAAGGAGAAAATTCCCTAAAATTGGACACTGCTGCTGAAATAAGTATATTTCTAACAAATACTCAATACCCACAGTGGGAATAATATGTAGAAACTATATTTTATAAACTTTTTTTATTAATAAAACAGCAAAATTTAAAAAATTGTTTGTGTGTGTGTTATTTATTTATTCTTTTTTTTGTAAAGAAATTGAAGACATAAATGTCCACATTTAAATGAATTATAATCTTGATATTGATTGTAATTATATTTTATATTTTTGCCTAGATATTTAACTAATTCTAATGGAGGTTGTAAATTTCCAAAACTGTCGAAATATTCTTTATGTTCATTGTTTTTATAATATGCTACCCAATGGGTTCCAGGACCTCTTGATAAATCCAAATTAATGATTCCGCATTCTCGTTTTCTCGATCGTTTTGGTAGTGTATCCAACATGAAAACTCCTCTAAAGTATGGAATGTTTGTTGAAAAGTTTCTCAAATCAACATCAGATAGGGGTTTATTGGGCAGCTTTATGAAAAATTTGGTTTTTGTTTTTCTTGACAAACCAATCCATATCCTTTCTTATATGGTTTAAGGTAAAAACCTTTCCCCATTGCTACTGCTTCCATTGTTTTATTATGTCTAGTTGCTTCATCAAGTTGTTGTTTGGCATTCTTAGCAGCATTTATTGCTTTTGCTATAGCTGATCCGCCAGTAGAAAGACTACCAATTGCACTCAGAGCAGTAAGAATAGGTACCAAAGGTAAGAAGCCACCAATCTTTGGAACATTAATTATGCGTGGTATTACAACTTGCGATTTCTTTCCCCTTAACGACTTGTTGATAATCTTACGTGCAATCCTAATTGCAGAGTTAATGTCTTGAGGTTTTTCCTTCTTCAGTACTTTTGTTGCATTTTTAATTGATGTACTGAACAGTTTTTTTCCATTTTGTTCACTTTTTTTTGCAACCTTCTTCAATCCCATACCAAGTTTTCTTTTGGCTTTCATTGCGTTAGTAACCATATACGCAAACGATTTTTCTGCAAGACTGCTATCTTTTGCAAGAACTCGTTCCCAAGCTTTATTTTCAAGAATTTTATCAGCTTGATGTCTACTATTTAAATCATTGGTTTTGGAATAAGCAATATCGTGATTTTTACATGCAGCGTCTAATAAATTAATTCCGTTGTCACCGCGATCTAAACGTTTTTGTAATTTTGTTCCGGGTCCACAAAACTGATATCCAGGAAGGTGTAATTCAACAGGCAGAGAGTTAATTACTTTATTCACTAAACCTTTTCCAACGGCTGGTTTTTTATAACTAAACGTTTTGTTATAATGTATAAGCATCTTATTTTATTTTTTCTTCTATAATAAAAGTAACATTTGTGAAATGCAATTAGTTATAAGAATGCAATTAGTAAAACAACATAAAAATATTGTGATTCGCAATATTGATGCTTCAACGAAAATCAGATCTAAAATAAAACATAGCTCTCTCTTACCAAATTCTATTCGTGCTCTAATAGTTGGACCATCAAATTGTGGAAAGACTAATGTTATGATTAGCTTGCTAGAAAGTCCTAATGGACTCAAGTTTGAAAACATCTATTTATACTCAAAATCCCTTTATCAACCAAAATATGAATACTTAAAGCGATTAATTTCACCAATTAAAGGGATGGGATACTATACATTTACAGATAATGAAAAAGTTATTCCTCCTGACGAAGCGAAAACTAATTCTATTATGATCTTTGATGATGTTGCATGCGAGAAGCAAAATAATATACGAGCATATTTTTGCATGGGACGACATAAGGATGTTGATTCATTCTACTTGTGCCCCAAGCACTTAATAAGAGACAATGCAAATGTGATTATAATGTTTAAACAAGATGAGACAAACATGAAGCACGTTTATAGTGATCATGTTGTCAGCGATATGAGTTATGAAAAGTTTCATGAAATTTGTCGAGAGTGTTGGAAGGATAAATATGGATTTTTGATGATAAGCAAAGATAATGACTTAAACAATGGTCGCTATAGAAAGCAATTCGACTATTTTATAACGATATAAATTACTCTACATAAAAGTAAAACATTAGTACTTAATTTGGCCTTGCGCATAGTACATCTACTTATTTCCTAAAGTATTTACCATACCTGATCTGAAAGCTGATCTGTTACCAGATCTAATAGCTGATACCTGATCTGATACCCCAATACCTGATCTGATAGCTGATCTTATACCTGATCTGATACCTGATACCTGATCTGATACCTGATACCTGATCTGATAGCTGATCTGATACCTGATCTGATAAGTGATACCTGATCGGATAGCTGATCTGATACCTGATCTGATAGCTGATACCAGATCTGGTGTCTAATAGTTGAAAATGGATGAACAAGTTTTAAAAGAGCTAATAAAGACAAGAAATGTTTTAAAGAAAAAATTTCGTAGTATAAAAGTTGATGATGCAGATACACATGAGCAATTCAAAGATACATTTAAACCAATAATAGAACCATTAACAGAATTTGTGAACAATTCTAAAAATAATAAAAGAAGTATTAAGGCAGAAAGAGATGAACTTAAAACGAAAGTTTATAAAAATTCAAATTTTCCATTCAACGAACAATCAGTTAAGTTAGAGACAAGTACTCCAAAGAAACTTGTTGAAGAAACGTTATGCAATAAAAATATCTCACTTAGTAATCGAAACGCAAACAAGGTTGATAATGTTGATACTGATGATGATGATGACAACGATGATTTTTACTCTCAATCGGAAACTCTAGACAATTCAGATAATAATAAGAGTTATACTGACCTAGCACTCTTGGAAAGCAGAAATGAATTAGACACTCTATACGGTCCACATAAAGGTTTTAATAATGAATGGAAGTTTGGCAATAGTAGTATTAAACTTACTGAAGATAAAATAGTGATTGGAAATCACATATGGGCTTTTACACCAGGTTTATTTTCTTTACTGTTTCACAAAACACCAAAATATTATGATAAACATGAATTAGATATATATAAGAAAATTTTAGTGAGCACAAATGCATACAAAAGAGATTATAGACCTGATGGACAAATCAAAGGAACGAAAGCATATAAATATAAGCATATTATCAGTAAATTGTTTAAGAAAGAAAGTGAAAAAAACTCATCAACTTCGTCATCACTACATGCAATAAAAAGTCCTTACAAGGGTAAGGGTTTGATGAAACTAAACCCATACAAAGCTAACTATATATACTGGGATGATCCTAATGAGTTAGTAGATCGCCTTAGGCTATTGCTAGCATCACAAGCTGCAGGTCATACTAATCACAATAACGAAATTGTCTCAATTATCGAAGAATTATATGAAGCAAAAATTATAGAATAATATTTATCTACGTAAATCATGTCTATCGATAAGTTTGGGCACTATCTTAATGATACAAGTGGCAGAGTTTTTGTGAAAAATGTTCCTAAGCTGCTGGGCTTCGTTATGGATACAACTAATAACATTGACGTTCAAAACAAAAGAATCAAAAATGTGGCAAAAGCTTTGGAGGAAAACGACGTTGTTAATAAATTGTTTCTGCAAAGTCAAATTGAAGAGGTACGAGATGAAATCCATTTAATTTTAAGTCAGAAACTAAATGAAATTAGGGAAACAATTTCAAGTATGAAATTATTCTTTGAAAAAGAAATTAGAAAGATAAATGAGTTAATCTATGGGTATATAAGAAATATGATGGTCAACAGTACTTAAATGAACTCGCACTGAACTCAACTTATCCCGTCAAATTCTAAATACGTTAAATAATGACTTCAAAAAGAAATTTAATAAATGAACTACATAAGCAAGCACGAAAACATTTTCCACGTCGAAGAGTTGTTATGAAAGGAATAGATGATCTTTGGCAAGCTGATTTAGTTGAAATGGGGAACTATTCTACAGACAATAGAGATTATCGATTTTTGCTGACCGTAATTGATACATTTTCAAAATTTGCTTGGGCAGTACCCTTGAAAAGAAAGACTGCATTGGAAACAACTCAGGCTATGCAGAATATTTTTCAACTGGGGCGAATACCAAAAAACTTGCAAACAGACGATGGTAAAGAGTTTTTCAATAAACACTTTGGAAAATTGATGAATAAATACAACATTAATCACTACTCAACATATAGCAGAATGAAAGCATCAATAGTAGAACGATTTAACAGAACATTAAAAGGAATGATGTGGAAAGAGTTTAGCTTTAATGGGTCTTATAACTGGCTCGACATTTACAAAGACTTGATTAATACATATAATAAGAAAATTCATCGCACCATCAAAATGCCACCGATTCAAGTTAACTATAAAAATGAGAAAAAATTATTAAACACGGTATATAACCGCTTAAAACTATTCAAATTATCAAAGTTCAATGTGGGAGATCATGTGCGCATAAGTAAATATAAACATGTTTTTGAAAAAGGATATACACCAAATTGGACCACAGAAATTTTCACGATTAAAAGAGTTCAAAATACATATCCAGCCACATACATATTAGAAGACTATCGTGGTAATCCTATCAAAGGTGGGTTCTATGATGAAGAACTTTCAAAAACTAGATATCCAAATACATATCTAGTTGAAAAAGTTCTTAAAACTAAAGGAGAGAAGGCATATGTTAAATGGTTAGGATTTTCCAATCAACATAATTCTTGGATCAATAAAAATGAAATATTGTAGTTAAGTGTGTATATATATATATATAAGTCTATATTTGTATCTAATATATTAAATAAAATATAAACTTCCTTTTTTATACAAAGTGCTGTGTTTAATTTCACTTATTTGTAATCAGACAACCATAATGTCAATAACACTTACTCTTAGCTCAAACTCATCTGAGTTATCTGCAAATTACTTTCCTCCTATTCGTTTGGATGGTGAATATGAATGTGCTCTAACTGATTTTCATTCATATAATAACATTCCCAATGTAGATGATTATAACAATATATTTCATATTGGTGAACATGTAATTAAAATACCAATAGGATCGTATGAATTGAATGATATAGTTGATTATATTAAACATAACTATAAGCAGTATTGTCCGGAAAATAAAATTGATATAGAAGCTAATAACAATACAATGCAAATTAGAGTTAAAAGCTCTAAGGATCCCATATACTTTAACAAAGATAACACAATTGGAAAACTTTTTGGATTCAATAAGAAAATTCTAGCTCCTAACCAAGACCATTACTCAGATCTACCAGTCAATATTTTCATCGTGAATATCTTGCGTGTTGAATGCAGTATAGTGGTTAACACATATACGAATAACTCACAAGCACACACATTACATGAATTTGCGATCAATGTCCCCCCAGGGTATAAAATTGTTGAGATTCCTCGAAATCTTATCTATTTGCCAGTTAACTGCCGAGAGATAAGTTCTCTTACTCTACGCATAGTTGATCAGAACGGTGATTTAATTAATTTTCGAGGAGAGGAAATTACAACACGAATACATTTGAGATCTAGCAAATAATGATAATATACAACGTCAAGCAATCTAAGGATAAAATTGGATACACTCATAAAACACTATTGCAAACCAAACCACAATTAAAGAGATCATTACACAAAAAATATTTGACTCAAGAAAATAAAAAATTTTTAAAGTCTCTCAATTTAAAGTTGACAAAGAAATGAGTTACATACTAGATGTTTTAGAAAAACCTCAATCAGACGAGAGTATAATTAAAAAGGACTATCACACATATACACCATACCTACAATCCTTCAACAATAATGATGAGATTCGAATTTCAATACAAAATCAAGACTTATATGTGCTACCCAGCGAAAGCTACATATATGTTGAGGGAAGTATTGTAGATGATAATGACAGCAAAATATCTTCGTTTTTAAATCTAAAATTAAAAAATAACTTTGTGGCACATCTCTTTGACGAAATTCGATATGAACTTAATGGCATAGAAATTGATCATACAAGACATTTAGCGATTACAAGCAGCCTAAAAAATTTTGTTTCCTTATCACCAACAGAAAGTGTTGGATTGTACAATGCAGGATGGAACAAACTCGATGATTTGGATATTTCAAATGGACACTTTAATTTCTATGTACCACTGAAACTATTTTTAGGTTTCGCTGAAGACTATAATAAAATTATACTCAGCGGTAAACATGAATTGGTTCTCTTACGTAGTAAGAACGATGAAAAACTCGTATACTCAACTGTTGCTACTGACAAACCAAAAATTAGTATCTCAAACATCTCATGGAGAATTCCGCATGTACAATTATCCGATCTGAGCAAATTGAATATGATTAAAATTATTAACAGTGGTGCTTCTATACCAATGGCATTTCGCAGTTGGGATTGTCACATTAATCCTCAACTAAATACAGGAACTAGCTATATATGGAATGTTAAATTGGCTGCAAATAGAGAACGACCCCGTTTTGTGTTAATTGCTTTTCAACAAGAAAATAAGTTTGTTCATTGTAATTTAAACAATTTAAAAGTACATTTAAATTCCGAATCGTACCCATATGATGATCTAAATATAAAATTTAAAAATGATCGGTATGCCATTCTATATGATATGTATCTACGGTTTCAACAAAGCTACTACATGAGGGAATCACAACCACTTCTAACTGCTCAAGAATTTAAAAATAGTGTGCCGATAGTGGTAGTAGATGTCAGTCATCAAAACGAAGCCCTCTCTAACGGTCCTGTTGATATAAAAATTGAAATTGAAACGGACTCCAACATTCCTACTGATACATCTGCTTTTTGCATTCTCATCCACGACCGCATAATAGAATACATACCCTTAAAAGGTCAAGTTCGTAAGATAATGTAAATAAAAAATAATAAAATAAGATGACTGGGGATAAAGTTTTCATCGATATGCAAGGATTTAAGTCTAATTCAAACATCTTCATTGCAAAAGAAATAGCAATTGTTTTTAACAATAAGGAGCACATAAATTTTATTATTAAACCACCGTTTAACTTTAAAAGATTATCAATAGCAAAACAAAGAGAAGCGAATTGGCTAACGAGAAACTTTCATCATCTGAATTGGAATGACGGATCAATATCATTTAAGAGTGTTGTAACATTTTTAAAATCCAATTTAAAACATTATTCAATCTATGTTAAGGGTGTGGAAAAGAAGAAATGGTTTGAAAAACTACTTCAAATTAGAGTTTTCAACATCGAGGATATTGGCTGCATCAACTTTAAGCATATACAACTTAAATATCCAGAATATTTTTACTGCAGCTATCACAGTTATGGAGTTTGTGCCTTAAGAAATGCATATTTACTTTATCAAGAAATAAACTAAAAAAATATATTTTATTTTTCCATTCTTACAATGTCACAATATATATTTACGATATTTTTTAAATAAATGTGTAGATTAAAATTATAAAAAAAAAAATTTTGTTCAATCATTTATTTATATGTATATGGTATGTACAAGAGACAGAGACAAATGTCAGCAAGCAGTGAAAATAACAACCAATCTTTGAGAATCCTCAATATCACAAACTTCAATTTCTTTAAAAAAGAAGTGAAAAGAATGAATAAATACAACACGCATAAATTGTATATTTTATTCATTTCTTCAAACTCTTTACACATAAAAAAATTAAAATCAAACAACAACAGCAACAAAAACAAAACATTGATATCTCACCAGCATACATAATTACTTTCTAAAATACCCTTCCATGTCCCCAGCTAAAAAAAAAAAACGAATATTACAAACAACAAAAAGTACACACTATGATATTTTGTGACATTGCAACAGTGTGCCCTAGTGGTAACGTTTATCATTTCCGTTTTGTATTCCATATAAAATAAAAATAAAAAAAACATAATGTGAAAGGCGTTGCACACATTTTAAAAAATGATTAGAACACAAGATAATGCCAGATTTGTACTCGGCATTGCACATATACATATACGACTAGTTACCCATCTGCCAACGCTCAAGTTATTGTAAAAACATATACACGTATGAGCATAACGTTGGCTCCCATGATCACGCATCTCTAATTCCCTTTGACAATCATAAATATCTTACACTTCATTTTTTCCAACCTTCAAATAAGTTCATAAATTACATACTTCGTTTACCTCTTCAAACTCTTTAAATAAGGAAATAGAAAAATCAAACTAAATAAAACCAACAACAAAAAACATTCATAGATTTCCCACAAGCATACATAATTTCTTTCTAAAATAATCTTCCATGACCACCAGCTAAAAAAAAAGAATATTGCCAAAAGACAAAAGCAACATTTTTCTCTATGCACACACGCACTTACACTCTAAAATCATAAACCTGCTTCAACCGCTTAACAAACAAACAAAAATCCATTCAAAATTAAAATTAAAACAAAAACATACATAAAATCCTTTGTACCTACATAATTAACTATGTACATCGACGAACGGATATCAAACCATGATTATCTCACAAACCATATATTTTATTCATGTCTTCGAACTCTTTAAACATAGGAAAAAAATAAATAAAAATCAAACTAAATAAAACCAACAACAAAAAACATGCATTGATTTCCACACAATTTCTTTCTCAAGTACCCTTCCGCACCGCTTAACAACGAAAAAACATAATACGTACAAACAAAAGAAGATTACAAAAAACTAAACTATGCACACACGCACACACAATATAAAATCATGAACCTGCTGCAACCGCTTAACAAACGAAAAAACATACTACATACAAACAAGCCCCACGTGCATACATAATTAACTATGCGCATCGGCGAACGGATATCAAACCATGATTATCTCACAAACCATATATTTTATTCATGTCTTCGAACTCTTTAAACATAGAAAAAAAATAAATAAAAATCAAACTAAATAAAACCAACAACAAAAAACATTCATTGATTTCCACACAATTTCTTTCTCAAGTACCCTTCCGCACCGCTTAACAAACGAAAAATTATACTACGAACAAACAAGCCCCACGTGCATACATAATTAACTATGCGCATCGGCGAACGGATATCAAACCATAAAATTAAAACAAACACACATCGACGGCCGACATCAAACTACCCTTTTCTACGTACAAACCGTCCATAACCCTCGTCACTTCGCACCATTGACAGTAATTACCTTAATATGTAAATTTTAGCCCATAAATTACAAAATTTCGATTTAAATTACCCAAATTTGACAATTTTTATTGCTCGGGCGCATACATTCTACTACTACTAGCTGGGGACTACAATGCAAAACATACGTTCTGGGGTTCGCGTCTTATTACACCTAGAGGTCGGCATTGTTCAACACAATTTCAAAAATGGGCTTGGACGTCATTTCAAGTGGGGAGCCCACTTACTGGCCTACGGATATACAAAAAATTCGGGATGTTATAGATTTTGGAGTCATGAAAAATATCGGTAGGGAATTATATCATGTTGAAGCTTCTGTAGATCTCTCCTCCGATCACTCTCCCACGATTGTTACAATTTGTAGCCCACTAAGAAGTGACTTCCCTGTCCCATATGTAAAGATGATCAACCGTGTTAATTGGCTGGGGTTCAAAAAATACCTCAGAAGCCATTGTACGGAAAATATTAACCTAAGAACACCTAAAAAATAATTTAAATTTTTTTAATTCAAAGTTATGTTTATAAAAACAAGGTTGCTATTGTGATGTTTATTTGTTAGGTAGAATGGCATTTGCATGATTTCTAAGGTAGATTATCTAGCAATTTGGGTAAATTTTTTATAGCTATTGCTATTTATGGCGCGGTACAGGAGTTAGAAAATTATTTTCGTCACAAAAATATTTTACACCATTACAGTTGTAAATTTATTTTTATTGTGATTTATTTGACAGCAGAGTACACAAATAAACGAAACAAATTGTTTAATTTTATTTTGTTTCGTTCTTTGAAGTGAGTGGCACAAAAAAACATTACCCTTTCACACACGAGAATAATTGCTGGCATAACATGCCAGTTTCTTGATGAGAGAGACAAAGGGAGTGGTTTTGTGACAGATTTATTTTCACCCTTCTCGCTAAATGACTTCTCGAATTTCGACAAATATCGCCAATATAATAAATCATTAAATTATAGCTGCAAAAATATTTTTTTATTTTGTAATTACATACTTACATTTTAAATATTGTTAAATTTTAAATTAAAAATAACTTATTCCAAAAGATTAATCTAAATAGGACAAATTGAGCTTAAGCACCAAGATAAAAATTATTATTTAAATCTAAATTTAAAACTGAATTAACATTTACTTAAATGTGTATTTAAGTACACATATCATATCCTTGAAGTGGTAAGTACCAGCACCATTGTTGTTTTCATGCACTCTAGGCGAGAACTCGTACAGGGTTTTTGGTACTTCATTATTAAAAAGTTAGTTCTAATTTATAAAAGAAAGTTTTCCCTACTGTGCTTCATAAACACCAAATGAGGTTTTGTCGTCCAAATTAAATTTCACAACATTTACATTTTTTGCACGAAATATTTTGTTTTAGAAAAAATTCCTTAAAAAGTTTCATATTCTTAACATTATTCTATTTTATTGGAATCGTAGGATATAGCCACAAATATCGCCAAAGAGTTCAAATATTGCCAAGTAAATTGTCATCGCCAAAATCAAATTATAGTCGCGATTGGCAAGATATCGCCATATCTGACAACACTTCCCGCATCAGCAGCACAAAACACACACAATTTAAAAAACAGCAAATGTTAAAAGAATACTAAAAACACTTATACCTCGATTTGCACGATACTTTTTACACAATTTTACTTTTACACGATTATTTTGGTTTTAAATACCTCGATTTACACGATTTTTTGTGTGTTTTATTGAATATTTTCGTCTCTAATAGGACGTTCGAGTCAGTTCTAACCATATTTGTTAAATAAATGTGTTCTCACATCGACTTTTAAAATAACGTCTATATCTAATAACTAAGATTCATACGGCAACACCGAAATTGGCAGTAACAAGGGAATGAATAAAGGTTTATTTTTATGTGTTTTGAGTAAACGCTTCTGATATTTTAAAAACTAAGTTGATATACATATATAATTTCTTAATAAAACAAATTTTTAACGCGATTCTGCCTTTATTTATGATTTACGCGATTTTTCATACAAAAATTTAAAATTTCGAATTACACGACTTGCTCAGGAATGTATTTAGCGAGTAAATCGAGGAAAAGATGTACTCCAAGTATGTGTGTACCCAAGGCGAATTGATACTAGGAGGTCGCAAGGGATGAGGTGACTATTTTCGCCGGTTGTAATTTTAATATACCTGGGATGTCGACACATTTTTCAGTACATTTTTCTGACATTTTAAGTATAAATTTCTCAAAGCGAATTGAGCTAAGTATACCCTATATGAAGTTGCCTTGTGTGTACCTATACATTTTATGGCAGATGAACAGCGTGACCATTTTTGCATTTTTGCAGCTAAATTTAGCATTTTTTTATGGATTGAGGTGCAAAATTTTCCATTTAGGAGTTAGCATTTTCTTTATCATTATTCAATTATTTATTTAGCATTTTTTCATAATATAATAAATAACACTGCAAGCAATCAATCAGCGCATCGGTTGCAAAGTTGGTGCTCATGGTTACAATGTTTACCAACTTTGAATCTGTGCACGTGATAAATACCGTATCGGAAGACTGTAAAAGCTTTGTACTTTTTACGTAAAAAGAAAATAGACGAAGCCTTCAGAGTATTTATAATAAACCAATTTTTAAACGTTTTCTATAAACGAAACGTGAGTTAGAAACGGATTCTTCTCGAAGAACCGCCCATAAATTAATATTTTTGGTTTGCTTTAAATACTTTATGTATAGTGAAAAACTGATATGCAGTGAGCATAACCTGGCAAGTTATTGCTTCTCAGAAGCGTATTTGTGGGAGAGACAATGTTACAGAATCACTTGCTGTTGCGCATGAATAAGGCAATTTTTGTTCGAGATGAGCCAGATAGAATCAATACATTTAGCTTCCAAAGAGCCATGAATTTTTCGCCTTACTAAAGTGCTTCATAGAAGTAAAACTCAGATGCAAAAATTACTGGCTTGCAAAATTGTTTGTGATAATTTTCTATTTAGGTAGAGGGCCCGTCGTCTTACGTTAGTACTTTTCATAAACATTTTCAGAAGCTTCTATTGTTAAGGAAGCAATGCGTTGCTTCCCTCACAATTTTTTCCCAAATCACAAGTAATTTTTTTTTTGCTGGGAAGCGCCGAAATTTAACTAAGTTAAATTTTCTGGCAGTCTAGAAAACGTTTTTAGGCAGGGAAACTTTGTAAAGACAGAAAATCTTTATTATGCTCCCCTGTTTCGGGAAATACCATGGTGGAGAAAATCCTTAAGCCCGGACAAAGGCCGACAGTCTGGAAAACATTATTATAACACACAAGTTCCTCCATACAGTTTGTCATGAAAAGTCGGTGCATATTGTGCATGATTTTTAATGTAATAAAACTATAGGCCAAAAATATTTAAGTGTATGCTTCATTTTGCCACTTATGCTAGTTTTTCATTATACATAATGCAGTTTATGTTCAAGAAATAATTTTTAATTAAAAAAATCTTAGCCGATGGCCTTGGCATCCAGTGCTATCAACGTATATATTAATGTTATATTTTATATAATTTTAATATCAAGTAAATAAATAAGCAAATAAAAATATGTTTCATTCAAATGAAATAAATATTAGTAAGGCGATGTAAGCAAAAATGATCAAAATAACAACTTTAAAAGAAACAATTAGATTAAAAAGAAGTACAATTTAAGTCTTAGCAGTATGTTTTAGCACTTTAATTATTTTTAGCATTTTTTAACTTTACTTTGAAGTCAATTTAGCCGCAAAAATTCTTGGGATCTGGTCACACTGCAGATGAATTAGTCTCGTGTGTTCTACAAAGAACAAAAATTCTGCCGGCATAGCAATTTTTAATATTTTTTTTATATTATTTTTGCCATAACTTGCAATTCACATTTGAGACATTTCTTGACGGACATTTTTTCAATTTTCTTTTGCTCTTGCCCGAATCTTTTACATATTGGACATTAATAGACAGACAGAAATTTTCGCGTTTCATACTCAAACACATACACATACATACATACACACCATATGCCTTGATAATACACATCAAGTATCCATACACCCGTTGAAATGAGACAAATCCTATGAAGCAACAATAATAAATTGTAAAAAGTAGAAAAGAGAAACAAAAAATGTCCGGTACAGAGGGCCGTATACTAAACACTCTGCATCTTCGCCCCTTCTTCAACAAACTTCTTATGACTGTCTTTAAATTTCCCAAATGTAAAAGGGCACTAAGCACAAACCAGAGATTACAGCCGATCGGCTGTAAGCCGGCTAACAATCGCCATCGGCCACAAACAATATATTAATTTGCTCGTGCGCCGCTAGAAAAGATAATAATGGGAAATAAACGGAAACGTTTTGCGGCGAATTTGACATCATCATATAATATAATTTTATTGCATTATTTTTTACACATTAAGTTTGTTTTATACTATGTTCACACTTATGTTTTTAAACATGTTGAATACTTAATTCACACTTATGTTTTTAAAAATGTGTAAAGCCCATTTGACAATTCATTTTTCTTTCATTTGTCAAGTTATAGAGAAAAATGTGAACATATTGTAGTAGGAAAATTCAACAGGTGCAAAGAGTTCAGCTATATTAAGAAAAATTAAATAATATCAACAACTTGACTAAAGTTATCGATAACAAATGAAGATCTGTCAAAAAAAATTTTAAATTTTTCAACTTAAAATTGACATTTCAAGATTCTTGAAACATAAAAGGGTTCGTTTTTAGTGGTTTATGGTCAAACATAGCGATTTTTGGTCTGTTTTGTCTTAATTCTAGCGGTTTCTAATTAAGAAAATTTGACTACACTTAAACATTTTGTTTTCGTTTTACATAGTTTGTTCTTTCTAACATTTATTGGTTCTGTCTATCAATTCAATATCAAATCAATGAAAAAAAATTAAGTGTCGTACGGGCTTGAGACGAGTTTTTTAAGAACTTAACAAAACCGTTCACATTATATTTGAGTTGTTTAAGGTTGATGTTTTGTGAATAAATTATTGTGTTTGTAAGAAATTTCGAACAATTGTGTTTTTATTTCCTTTATTATTTTTAAGCAACAAGTGTTTTTGTAAATAATGTAATATTTTCAAAGCAATTATTGTGTTACAAATAATTTATTTAAAGTGCCGCCACTTAATAACAACACAAAGTTGCCAGAGTTATCAAAAACGCATTGAACATACTCCGTTTGCGTGTTTATCGATGAGTTTATTTTTAAGACTTGTTATTTGAAATTGTTAACAAAACAAGTCAATGAATGGTAAAACATCTAAAAATTATTGTGTTTAAGCTCTTAAAGACGAATAGGACGTTAAACACATAACTGTGAGCATATATTATATAACTAAGTAGAAATTGCTATAACCGGGTGTATCTTTTTTTGTTGAGTATTTTCATTAAAATAAAAAAAGTGTTGCACAGGCTGGCCGTGGCGGGTGCAAATGTATACATAAACTTAAAGAATACACTTTCGTCTTTTTCTGAAGGGTTACCGTTTTTTATCCCTTTTAATCTTCAAAAGTTATACACTACTAAACTTCAAGTTTTACGAAAATTTGGGGGATTAAATTTTCTTACATCGCACTCTAACTACAAATTGTAAAGGGTGTGTACATACCATTTCTTAAACAAACAGCCTATATAACATAACAAAAACGACTGCAGCCCTTTATCGATAATAGTTTTCGAGGAATCGTAATTTTTTTTCAGATAAAATATGAGAATTTTTTTTAAGTAACATAAATTTGTTGTTTTTAGCAGCATGCCACGCCGACTACTGATAATATTTTGACAAGATTTTTAGGCTTCCTTAGTTTTGATTTGTCAAAAATACGTTTTGGCCAATGAAAATTGGTTCTGAGTCACCGTGCGACGCTTACAAAAGTTCCCTTTACAATGCTATGTCTTTTCATCTTTAATTTGTATACCTTAACTTTTCAAAATTTGATAATTGAAGAAAATTAAAGACAAAAAATAATAATTCTGGCAAAAAACCCGACATCAGTGCAAAAACCTGGGCCCAAGTCGTTAAATCCGTGAACGCACCACCCATCGCGTAACAATTAATTTTTCGTGTTATGACATACGTGAACGTACTGTACGAAATAGAATTTGAGATTTGGACATACGAGTTCGCATAAATGAACGTACGATTTTTACAAACTTTCATACGTTAGCAAAATTCAATACGACTGTACATAATTTCTTGTCCACATTTTATAAAAAATGTAAGTCCCTGTCCAGATTTGCAATTTTTGTTGCAACAATTCTTGAGTTTATTGGTGAGAGGTGTGAGAAGATTAGGGAGGGGTACACGGTTTCATGTGCTCGGCAATTCTCTTTTGATTTGAAATTCGTACTTGTTTATATCAATTTGTTAGTTGTATTTTACGTTTTTTATTTTATTTATTCAGTTGTGTGAAAAATAATAAAATATAACATGAAATAAATTAAAAGAATTATTAATTTTTCAGTGAAATTTGTGGTGTAAAATACATTTTTTAATGCATAATTGTAAAATTTGAATTTCCTAATGTGGACAATTATGCAATTTCAAAGCAGAATTTTAAAAACTTGCTGCAACAAAAATTTCAAGTCTAGACGAGGACTAAGTAAACTAAAATTTCAGTGGACATATTATGTTTTTATACCATAATTTTACTTCTAGGACTAATTACGCTACACTGAACCCACGTCAAAAAGGAGAAATGGCAGATTTCATGAGTGAGCACCAAAACTTGGGCAAACATTTGGTTCATTTGCGCGCAAGGAAAAGCTACAGCCAACCAAATATATGGCATGAGCTGGCTAAGCCTCTGAATATAGTAGGGCCTCTAGTTAAAGATGTGGAAGAAGGTAGGCATGGTAAATATCAAAAAAAAATTTCTTGATTTGATGACTCTGTACTAGGCCTATGATGACCAGAAGTATAAGGCAAAGAAGAAACTATCTTAAAATAAACTTTCCAAAAAGCAGACTGGTGAAGGTCCTTATGAGGGCAAGCTTTTTAACGCAGACGTATTAACATTTGGCAAAAAAAAACTTTCAAATTGTGTACAACGGATTGACCTTTCCAGTGGCAGCGATTTGGAAAGCCATGAACCGAGTTGTAGTAAAACTTCTCTTTAGAAAAAGAATAAAACGAAAGAAAGTAAGCAGGGTGCCGACCAAAAGTTGCAGTTACTAGAAAAAAATTACGTGAGAAAAGAAGAGCCAGAAGCGAATGGCAGATTTAAAGAGTGTACTAAACGACTCCAAGAGCTCCTTGCATATGAAAAAACTGCATCTCTTAAAAATGATCTGCAAAATCTTGATGTCACACCAGCATCTAATTACTTTTTGTGGAGCGCTGCTAGAAAGCTTAAAACAACAGTTGAATATAAACCACTTATGCGCACTTTTATAAGAGGTTGGGTAAGAAGTGATACTGAAAAGACATGTAGTGGTGTTGCTGATTTGCCGAGTGTAGTCGCTCTACCCTCTCAATCTATAAAGTTAAAGACGCGTGATTTACAAAAATTATTTGCCGAGCTCAACCCGAAGGAAGCTCCGGGTATTGATGCAATTAGTAACCAGATGCGAACGAGGTTGCCTCGTATTGCAATAATAATTAATAATCCTGTTATTAATTTTTAATGCCATTTTACGACTGGAGTATTATCCATACAGCTGCAAGGTTAAAATGATTCCAAGGCCGGGCAAAGATCTTACAAATGCTAAGTCATATAGGCTCATAAGTCTTCTATCAAAAATGTCAAAGCTTTTCGAAAAACTGCTTAAGACAAAATTGTCCCCAATTCTAATTAGTAGTGGGTGCACACCGGACCATCAATTTGGTTATAGAAGTCAACATAGCACCACTCAAACAAACTCATAGGATTAGTTAAATTTATAAGAAGATTATGAAGAAAATAAGGATTGTTCTGCGGTGTTTATTGACGTTTCTCAGGCATTTGATAAAGTGTGGCATGAAGGCCTGATTTTTAAATCGAAGACTTACCTACCAATAAGCATTTTAAATGTTTTTGAAAATTAAATTTTTTTTTCGTAAGTTCACTGTTGTGGAAGGAGACTTTACGAGCATGCCTGAAACTATGCCATCCGGTGTGCTACAGGGGCGTATACTAGGGCCAGTTGTGTATTTGATTTATACTTGTGATATGCTTGTGAGCATACTTCTACATTTGCGGATGATACAGCCTACCTTAGTGTGCGCGAAAACCCTGATGATGCATGCCGCAAACTCCAGGAACACATTACCCAGATGGAACTAAGGCTAAACACAAATGAAACTAAACACAAATGAAACTAAATACAATGAAACTAAAATTAACTCACGTACATTGGCCGATTGATAAAAATTCAACCCTCAGTCCAGATTTCAAAACTTTAATATAAAGGGTGTCCCAACAAGAACGCAAGATTTAAATGACTGATGCAGCAATTGAATTGTTTCTCTGGCTTAGTTCTCGTGGTACCTGCTTAGCCAAGAGTCGATTAGCGGAAATTTTCTTACATACCAAACAAACAAAAAATTATACAAAAAAATATTCGTAGTACATATTATTCGTAATAGGTACATACTGATTTTAATAAATAAGCTTTATTGCTTTGCTAGTATTTTTTTAAGGAGGAAATAACAAAAACAAAAAAAAAACGAAAAAAATAAATAAAAACAGTGACATTGAGGAATACTCTATACGAGTACATACAAAAAAAACACAAATAAAAAAAATCACAAATAAAGTGCCCTTGAGGAATACTCTATAAGGTACCTCAAATACAAAAAATTTTCAAGTGAGTTCTAACGGCAGAAATGCCTATTTTACTGTGAGTTCTGAAGCCCTTAATGAAAACAATAGCAATAATAAATCTAATGAGTATTTTTTTTAACGGCAAAGCCAATTTTTTTTCAGCGATCAACTTCGCTTTGCCCAAAGCCAAATAGTAGTGATTCATTAACATTACAGTTGCCTAGCACTTCTTCATATAAGTCAGTAATATCATCCCCTTCTGGCTCGTGTTCATCACTTAACAAAGTTATCACTACAGATAATATTAGCTAAAAACCCAAAGTGCAAGTCGGAATGGACAGTAATATAACTGTGGTAAAGCGTGGGCGAAGCCCTAATTCTTCAAAATTTTCATACGCTCCAAAAATTTCTAGGGATAAAAGCGCATCCTCAACTAATCGTCAAAACCGCTTTAATATTTTGCAAGATGAGAACGACAAACCCGATGTATCCTCAAATAAAACATTCAAGCCGCCACCAATCTATTTGAGAGAGAAAAATTCTAATGACCTTAGTAAAAAATTAATTTCGGTCATTGGTGAGAATAAATTTCACATTTTCCCAAGATCGAAAATTCAAATTTATGACGAAAAGGATATCCGCAAAATGGTTTCTGAATATGAAAGAAATAAAGCAAGCTTCTACACACATCAGCTTAAGAGCGCTAAAGGCCTGCAGATCGTATTGAAGGGCATAGATTCTTATGTTTTTCCCGAAGAAATAAAAGATGCACTCGTCCTCCAGGGATTTAAGGTAAACAATTTATCTAACATAATAAATAGGGAGAAGATTTCTCAACCTCTATTTCGCGTCGAACTTGAGCTAAACGAAATTGAATTGAAAAAAAAAACGAGACTCACCTTATTTATAGCCTAAAAATCACAGTTGAAGAGCCACATAAGTGTTCAGGTCCCGTGCAGCATCATAATTGCCAAGAATATGGTCATACAAAGGCTTACTGCAATTTACATACAAAGTGTGTTATCTGTGGTGAATTGCACGATACTGCTAGTTGTACTAAACCAAAAGATAAAGCTGAAAAATTGCAGTAATTGTGGGTGCAATCACACCGCTAACTACAGAGGTTGTCCTGTGTACTCTTTCGTCAAGCAGGCTGTGGTGCAAAAACCTATATTAGCTCCAGTTCAAACAATAAACGCTTCCTCAGCCACTTTTGCGCAAATGAGATAACCAGTTACTTCCCGTGTATCGTATACCGATGCTGCCATGACAAATTCTATTCCCGCGCAGAAAGTGTCCCCACCAAGTAATTCAACAAATGCTAACACAAGCTTTAATTTCAGTCGCCTTGAAGCCACTATTGAAAATCTTGTACAAACTATCAACAACTTTACAACAAATATGACAAGCATGCTGCAAGAAATGCCACGAATGCAGTCTACACTGCTTCAAGCATTAGTTAACAAGCCATGAACACCTTAAAAATATGTTTCTGGAACGCAAACGGCATTCGCCAACATAAAAATGAACTTGAGCACTTCCTTACGGAAAAAAATATTGATATAATGTTGGTTTCTGAGACTCAGTTGATTTCAAGAAGTCTATTTAAAAATAATGGCTAAATTTTATATGATTCAAAGGACCCAAGAGGAAGAGCTTGCGGGGGATCAGCAATTTTAATAAAGTCAAGACTCAAGCATTATATTCTTGACAACATTTCTGAAGAACTTCTACAAGCAACGAATATTTGTATCGGAAATTTTTGCACAAATTTTGTCATATCATCAATTTACTCCCCTCCTAGATTCCCAATTACTGAGGATCAATACGAGGATTTCTACAAATCTCTTGGCCCTTGTTTCGTAGCAGCTGGAGACTATAATGCAAAACAGACTTTCTGGGGTTCGCGTCTTATCACACCTAGAGGACGAGCGTTGTTCAACACAATTTCAAAAATGGCTTTGGACGTCATTTCGAGTAGGGAGCCCACTTACTGGCCTACTGACATACATAAAATTCCGGATGTTATAGATTTTGGCGTCATGAAAAATATTTCTAGGGAATTAATTCATGCTGAAGCTTCCCTAGATCTATCGTCCGATTACTCTGCCACGATAGTTACAATTTGTAGCCCACTGAGAAGTGCTCTACCTCACCCATATATGAAAATGGTCAGTCGTGTTAATTGGCTGCCATTCAAAAAATATCTTAGTAGTCATTGCACTGAAAACATTAAGCTAAGAACTCATGATGATATTGAACCTAATATTGCTAATCTTAACGAAAATATTAAGCAGGCAGCTGAACATGCCACTTCCTCCCATCCGCAGACTGGGTTTAATAGAATATATTCTAAAGATTAAAAGAGTGCACTAAAAGACTCCAAGAGCTGCTTGCATATGAAAAAACTGCATCTCTTAAGAACTATCTGGAAAATCTCGATGTCACACCATCATCTAATTACTTTTTGTAGTGCGCTGCGAAAATAATTAAAACACCCGTTGAGTTTAAACCACCTCTGCGCACTTCTACCGGAGTTTGGGCCAGGAGTTAAGCATTTAAAATCCGTATTTACCCAAAACACATGTACTGGTGTTGTTGATTTCCAGAGTGTAGTTGTGCTACCCCCTCGACCCATAAAATTTAAAATGTGTGATGTACAAAATCTAATTGCTGAACTCAACCCGAAGAAAGCACCGGCTATTGATGAAATTAGTAACCAGATGCTAATAATATTGCCTCGTATTGCAATTAGAATCATGTTATTCATTTTTAATGCCATTTTACGACTAGAGTATTATCAAAGATCTTACCAAGGCAGAATCAAACAGGCCATGAAGTCTGCTATCAACAATGTCAAAACTTTTCGAAAAACTGCTCATGTCAAAATTGTCCACAGTTTGGTTTTAGAAGTCAGCATAGCACCACTGAACAAACGCATAGATTGGTTCAAAGTATAAGAAGAACATTTGAAGAAAAGAAGTACTGTTCTGCACTGTTTATTGACGTTTCGCAGGCATTTGATAAAGTGTGCCATGAAGGCCTAATTTTAAAATTAAAATCATATCTACCAATAAATTTTCTGAATTTATTAGAAAGTTACATTACTACCCGGAAGTTCACGGTTGTGGAAGGAGAATTCATGAGTGTGCCCGAATCTATATCATCCGGTGTGCCACAGGGGAGCATACTGGGGCCAGTTTTGTATTTGATTTATACTTGTGATATGCCTTTGAGCAGTAATATCCATACATCTACGTTTACCGATAATACAGCCTGCTTAAGTATGCACGAAAACCCTCACGAGGCTTCCCGATATCTACAAGAACATATTACACAACTGGAACTATGGTTAAAATTATGGAGAATTAAGGTAAACGAGCAAAAGTGTGTTCAGGTAACATTTACCCTGCGAAGAGATACTTGTTCCCCAATTCGAATCAACACTCAAGTTGTTCCTCATCATTCACATGTAAAATACCTTGGTATACACCTTGATCGACGACTTACATGGAAACACCATATTGACCCAAAGCTAATACAAATGAGACTTAAACTAACTCACATATATTGGCTGATTAGTAGAAATTCAACACTCAGCCTAGACTGCAAACTTTTATTATACAAGTTGCTTTTTAAGCCAATATGGTGCTACGGAATTCAGTCATAGGGCACTGCTTCAGCTTCTAACGTCGAGAGAATCCAACGAAGGCAAAACAAAATTTTACGTTTGATAACATTGGCTCCATGGTCATCAAAAACTCAAATATACAACGTGATTTGAATATGCCACTAGTGATTGAAGAAATAGCAAAATACGCAGGCAAATATTTAACAAAACTCGAGTCACATCCTAATCCGCTTGCTCGTAACATCTTGAATTTTACTGGTCACATCCGCCTGAAAAAGAGGGACACAAGGGCTCTTATACTCAACACTCCAAATGGGATTGCTTGAAAATATTTTTTTCTTCTCTTTTTTTGACATTAAGTTTTATTAACAAGTTTATGTCCAACAGTGGTCGGGCCTAATAATTATGTTTTAGATTTAAGATTTGAATACTTATTGTTAGTTCATAATTGAAGATACAATAAATAAATAAATATATTTAAAAAAAATCATATCTTCAATTCACTCCCCTCCCAGATTTTCAATCACTGAGAATCAATATGAGGATTTCTATAAATCGTTTGGACCTTGCTTCGTAGCAGCTGGCGACTACAATGCAAATTATACGTGCTGGGGATCACGACTGGTAACACGTAGAGGTCGAGCGTTGGTTAATACTATTTCAAAGATGGGCTTAGATGTCATTTCGAGTGGGGAGCCTACTGACTTACGAAAAGTTCCGGGTGTTATAGATTTTGGTGTCATGAAAAATATCCATAGGGACTTAATTCACGCGGAGTCCTCACTAGATCTCTCCTCCGATCACTCTCTCACTCATATGTGAAAATGATTAATAGGGTCAACTTGCTAGGATTCAAAAAATATCTTAGTAGTCACTGCAGTGAAAACATTGAGCTAAGATCACCTGATGATATTGAATTCAACATTGCCAAAATTAAGGAAAATATTAAACAGGCTCCTAAACATGTCACGTCAGCATCAAATTACTCTTTATGGCGCGTTACTAGAAATCTTAAAAGACCAGTTGATCTTAAATCACCACTGCGCACTTGGACCGGAGGCTGGGCAAGAATCGATAGTGAGAAAAGTAACTTATTTGCTGAGCAGCGTTGTCAACTTTTAAATTTCAAAAAGCACTGAAACCAGGAAAAGAGCGCGTAATTTAAGTAAAAAAGCACTAAATAAAAAAAATAATTATATTAATAAAATTGGTATTCATAAATATGTATGTATGTATGTATATAAAAAATATACGAAACTGTTGATCTTGCATTCCATTCCTAAAATTTAAAATTTGAGGCATGCGATACACATTTTAACTATGTTTACATATACATAAGAATCAGTTTTGGTTTCAAATAACCAAAAACGGCAGCTATATTCACAACACAATTTTCTGGAAAATTTTTTATGTAAAGCAAAACGCGATCAACTTCTGCGTTTAAATGTTAAAATTTTAGGGTTATATGTCACGTATTTTTTCAACCAAGCCTTGTACAATTTTAGTAGAATTTTTTGAAATGCTCCATTTAACCTCAGCGCTTATGCTTTTTAAATGATAGGTTAGGAAATTTCTCTTTGAATTTTTGGTTTAGTGCCACCGCCTCGAAACAAAAAGCACCGAAAATGAATTTAAAAAAGCACTGAGCACTAACTAGAAAATTTTCCGCGTCGAAAATTTCAAAAAGCACTAAAAACGGTCGAAAAGCACAGAGTTGACAACGCTGTTGCTGAGCATTTAAAATCTGTATTCTCTCCCAATTCATGTACGAGTGCTGCTGATTTACCAAGTGTAGTTTCTCTACCCCCTCGCCCCTTAAAGTTTAAGATGTGTGAAGTAAAAAAAGTAATTGCTGAACTCAGCCCGAAGAAAGTACGAGATATTGATGGCATTAGTAACAAAATGCTGATGAACTTGCCTCATATTGCAATAAGAATCCTGATATTTATTTTTAATGCCATTTCACCAATGCAGTATTTTCCACATAACTTGAAACTTGCCAAGAAATAATGATTGCAAAGCCGGGCAAAGATCTTACCAAGACTGAGTCATATAGGCCTATAACCTTACCATCTACAGTCTCAAAGCTTTTCGAAGAGCTGCTCATGGCTAAATTGTCCAAAATTTTAGCTGATAATTGGTGCATGCCGGACCATCAATTTGGGTTTAGAAGTCAGCATAGCACCATTGAACAAAAGCATAAGCTGATTTAACTTGTAAAAAGAACATTTGAACAAAAGAAGTATTGTTCTGCTCTATTTATTGATGTTTCTCAGGCGTTTGAAAAAGTATGGCACGAAGGCCTAGCTTTAAAATTAAAGACATACCTGCCAAATTTTTTTTTTATTAATGCATGTTTTTTCATTTATTGCATCTTCATATATGAACTAACAATAAGTATTCAAATCTTAAATTTAAAATATAATTAGTAGGCCCGACCAATGTCGGACAAAACTTAGTGATAGTTATTAATAATACATAAGTAGTGATAAGCAAAAAAAGTATTTTAAAGCAGCTTCATCCGGAGTGTTTAGTATTAGAGCCGTTGTATCTCTCTTTTTTAAGCGGATATGTACAGTAAAGTTAAAAATATTACAAGCAAACGGATTAGGATGTTTTTTTTTTAAATACATTTATTTATTTATTGTATCTTCAATTATGAACTAACAATAAGTATTCAAATCTTAAATATAAAATATAAGTATTAGGCCCGACCACTGTTGGACATAAACTTAGTGATAGTTATAAATAATACATAAGTAGTGATAATCAAAAAAAAGAGAAAAAAAATATTTTCAAGCAATCCCATCTGGAGTGTTGAGTATAAGAGCCCTTGTGTCCTTCTTTTTCAAGCGGATGTGGCCAGTAAAATTCAAGATGTTACGAGCAAGCGGATTAGGATGTGACTCGAATTTTGTTAAATATTTGCCTGCGTATTTTGCTATTTCTTCAATCACTAGTGGCATATTCAAATCACGATGTATATTTGAGTTTTTGATGTACCATGGAGCCGATGTTATCAAACGTAAAATTTTGTTTTGCCTTCGTTGGATTCTCTCGACGTTAGAAGCTGAAGCAGTGCCCCATAACTGAATTCCGTAGCACCATATTGGCTTCAAAAGCGACTTGTATAATAACAGTTTGCAGTCTATGCTGAGTCTTGAATTTCTACCAATCAGCCAATATATCTGAGTTAGTTTAAGTTTCATTTGTATGAGTTTTGAGTCAATGGTGTTTCCATGTAAGTCGTCGATCAAGGTGTATACCAAGGTATTTTACATGTGAATGCTGAGGAACAACTTGATTGTTGATTCGAATTGGGGAAGAAGTATCTCTTCGCAGGGTAAATGTTACCTGATCACAATTTTGCTCGTTTATCTTAATTTTCCATAATTTTAACCATAGTTCCAGTTGTGTAATATGCTCTTGTAAATATCGCGAAGCCTCATGAGGATTTTCGTGCATATTTGGCAGGCTGTATCATCGGCAAACGTAGATGTATGGATATTACTGCTCAAAGGCATATCACAAGTATAAATCAAATACTAAACTGGCCCCAGTATGCTCCCCTGTGGCACACCGGATGATATAGTTTCGGGCACACTCATGAATTCTCCTTCCACAACCGTGAACTTCCGGGTAGTAATGTAACTTTCTAATAAATTCAGAAAATTTATTGGTAGATATGATTTTAATTTTAAAATTAGGCCTTCATGCCACACTTTATCAAATGCCTGCGAAACGTCAATAAACAGTGCAGGACAGTACTTCTTATACATTGAACCAATCAATGCGTTTGTTCAATTGTGCTATGCTGACTTCTAAAACCAAACTGATGGCCTGGGATGCACCCACTACCAATTAGAATTGGGGACAATTTTGACATGAGCAGTTTTTCGAAAAGTTTTGACATTGTTGATAGCAGACTTATTGGCCTGTATGATTCTGCCTTGGTAAGATCTTTGCCTGGCTTTGGAATCATTTTAACTTTGGCAAGCTTCCAGCTGTGGGGATAATACTCTAGTCGTAAAATGGCATTAAAAATGAATAACATGATTCTAAATGCAATACGAGGCAATTTTATTAGCATTTGGTTACTAATTCCATCAATACCCGGTGCTTTCTTCGGGTTGAGTTCAGCAATTAGATTTTGTACATCACACATTTTAAATTTTATGTGTCGAGGGGGTACCGCAACTACACTCGGGAAATCAACAACACCAGTACATGTGTTTGGGGTAAATACGGATTTTAAATGCTTTGCAAACAAGTTACCTTACCTTACCTTACTCCTGGCCCAAACTCCGGTAGAAGTGCGCAGAGGTGGTTTAAACTCAACGGATGTTTTAATTCTTTTCGCAGCGCGCGACAAGGAGTAATTAGATGCTGGTGTGACATCGAGATTTTCCAGATAGTTTTTAAGAGATGCAGTTTTTTCATATGCAAGCAGTTCTTGGAGTCTTTTAGTGCACTCTTTTAATCTAATTTTATTTTGGGGCATGCTTCTTTTTGCACATGCGAGATGTTCAGTATCTGTAGAACATATTCTTTTAAACCCAGTCTGCGGATGGGAGGAAGTGGCATGTTCAACTGCCTGCTTAATATTTTCGTTAAGATTAGCAATGTTAGATTCAATATCATCATGAGTTCTTAGTTTAATGTTTTCAGTGCAATGACTACTAAGATATTGTTTGAATCGTAGCCAATTAACACGACTGACCATTTTCACATATGGGTGATGTAGAGCACTTCTCAGTGGACTACAGATTGTAACGATCGTGGGAGAGTGATCGGACGATAGATCTAGGGAAGCTTCGACGTGAATTAATTCCCTAGAAATATTTTTCATGACGCCAAAATCTATAACATCATGAATTTTTTGTATGTCAGTAGGCCAGTAAGTGGGCTCCCCACTCGAAATGACGTCCAAGCCTATTTTTGAAATTGTGTTGAACAACGCTCGTCCTCTAGGTGTGATTAAACGCGAACCCCAGAAAGTATGTTTTGCATTATAGTCGCCAGCTGCTATGAAACACGGGCCAAGAGATTTGTAGAAATCCTCGTATTGATCCCCAGTAATTGCGAATCTAGGAGGGGAGTAAATTTATGATATGACAAAATTTGTGCAAAAATTTTCGATACAAATATTCGTTGCTTGTAGATGTTCTTCACAAATGTTGTAAGAATATAATGCTTGAGTCTTGACTTTATTAAAATTGCTGATCCCCCGCAAGCTCTTCCTCTTGGGTCCTTTGAATCATATAAAATGTAGCCATTAATTTTGAATAGACTTCTTGAAGTCAAATGAGTCTCAGAAACCAACATTATATCAATATTTTTTTCCGTGAGGAAGTGCTCAAGTTCATTTTTATGCTGGCGAATGCCGTTTGCGTTCCAGAAACATATTTTTAACGTGTCCATGGCTTGTTAACTAATGCTGGAAGCAGTGTAGACTGCATTCGTAGCATTTCTTGCATCATGCTAGTCATATTTGTTGTAAAATTATTTATAGTCAGCACCAGATTCTCAATAGTAGCTTCAAGAAGACTAAAGTTAAAGATAGAGTTTGCAGTCGTTGAAATATTTTGAGGTGGAATATTTTGTGTGGGAATAGAGCTAGCCTTAGCAGCATCGGCGTACGATACACGTGAAGTAACTGGTTGGCTCACTTGAGCAAAAGTGGCGGAGTACGCGTTCACTGTTTGTGGTGGAGCTAATTTAGGTTTTTGCCCCATAGTCTGTTTAATGAAAGAATATACACTACATCCTCTGTAGTTAGCGGTGTGATTACCGCCTCAATTAGTACATTTTTTCAGTTAGATCTTTAGGTTTAGTGCGGTGAATTGCAGTACCGGGCAATTCACCGCAGATAACACAAACTGAAGGAACTTGCAGTAGGTTTTTGTGTGACCATATTCTTGACAATTATGGCACTGTACGGGTCCAGAATGCTTGTGTGGTTCTTCAACTGTTATTTTTCGGTATAAGAGATATTTTAAATTATAAATTGGATGAGTCTCGTTTTTTTAAATTTTATATCGTTTGGCTCAAGTTCGACGCGAAATAGAGGTTGAGGAATCTTCTCCCTATTTATTATGTTAGATAAATTTTTTACCTTAAATCCCTGGAGGACGAGTGCATCTTCTATTTCTTCGGGAGCAACATAGGAATCTATGCCCTTCAATACGATCTGCAGGCCTTTAGCACTCTTAAGCTGATATGTGTAGAAACTTTTTTTTACTTTTTTCAAATTCAGTAATCATTTTGCGAAAATCTTTTTCTTCATAAATTTGAATTTTGGTTTCATCAATGTTACCACGTTTTATTGGAACAATGTGAAATTTATTCTCACCAATGACTGAAATTAAATTTTTAATAAGAGCGTTTGCATTTTTTTCTCTACAATAGATTGGTAGTGGCTTGGATGTTTTGTTCGTGGATACATCGGGTTCGTTGTTGTCATATTGCAATATTTGAAAACGGTTTTGACGGTTAATAGAGGATGCGCTGTTATCCCTAGATATTTTTGGAGCAGATGAAATTTTCGAAGACTTTGGGCTTCGCCCGCGCTTTACCACAGTAATATATCTGTCCATTTCGACTTGGACCTTGGGTTTTGGGCTGCTCTTAACTTCAGTGAAAACTTGGTTAAGTGATGACCACGAGCCCAAAGCGGATGATATCGCTGAGTTAAATGTAGAAGTACTAGGCAACGGTATTGTTAACGAAACACTAGTTAGCATTGGACAAAGCAAAGTTGATAGCTGACGAAAAAGTTGCTTTGCCGTTAAAAAGTCTATAAATGAATAAATGAAAATAGTATATCCTTTTTACTTTTTGTTGCCTCTTTGGAATATCGAAATTAGTTCCATATTCTCTCACTTTTTATATTGCTAGCGAAACTTCGATAGCGAATGCTTTTTATGACAAAACTGAGCGACAGGTGATAGTAAGTTTTACACCATAAATGTTCGAGATATATTCGAAATCGATATCAATAATGAAAGTCTTTGTCAAGTGGGTACTTGAAATAAAATGCACATGCATATGTATTTATTCAAATACATAGAGTCTTTTATTATATAAAAAACAATTAATATTACAAAAAATAAAACATATATTCGATGGCACAATGTTGGGCAAACAAACGAATATATTTTTGGGGAAATTTCATTTCGGGTTGAAATATTTCGAAATGGGTAATTAAACGAAAGTGCAATAAGCGTAGACTTTTGTGTGAAAATGAGTGCAAAAAAACGGAGATTCAATATTTGGGGTAACTAAGCGATAAAGCTATTCAACCGATTGGTAATTTTTAATTATATATATACTGTATACTGTACTTATTTCACTAATAGCATAAAAGAATAATTTAAAAAAAGTTTAAATTAATTATTAATTCCTGGCTGACAAGGGATTTAAAATATAACAGATTGTTTGAATGGTCCCATTATTTAAGGTAAAATATATAAAAAAGTTTGGTTTACATATCTTAACTATCTCATTTCTTACTTGTTTTATGCAACAGTTTTTCTATAACGTTAAAATTCATTTCATTTTTGCAGTAATTACAAGTCCAACTGTGTGAACTCAGTTCCAAATCCATATTTAGAGACCATGGTTTTTCACGCAAGCTGTAATGAATAATATTTATTTAGTTTAATTAATTATTGAGCTTTTCATAGGTATTGAAAAATAAAATTATTCACAAATTAACTAACATGTGCATAATTAGCAAAGAATAAACGACAATGGTAAGTCTGTTGTAAATTAGAGATGGTAAATTTGGGCTTTCATTACAAAACACGTTTCAGCAAAATTGAAATACGATGCATAAAAACAATTCACGTATTCCATTTGCAAGAAAGTTTCGTATATAAGGCAGAAATTTACATCAACTGACACCACACACAGTGGACCAACACAGAAGAACGCTGATGATGAAGGTTTAGTGGCCTTCGAAAACGGCTGGCTGTTCCGTTCAACTATGTGTTGTCAGAATATTTACAACTAACTTTCATGTTATTTGTTCATTAATAATTATCACATGTAATTTGGCTTAAAAAGCGATACGAACTTTAGCCCGTTCAAATCATTAATATAGAAACAAATTAAGTTCGAAAAATAATAATTAAAATTAACTAAAATTAATAGACATGGGCCTGTGGCAAAAATACAAATAAATATACTTAATAGTAACAAACCAAAAAAGTTTGTCTTAAGTAGAACACAAATAAGGAAATTAACTAACATGTGCATAATTAGTAAAGAAAAAAACGACAGTGGTAAGTCTGTTGTAAATTAGAGATGGTAAATTTGGGGTTTTATTACAAACCACGTTTCAGCAAACTTGAAATACGATGAATCAAAACAATTCACGTATTCCATTTGCAAGAAAGTTTCGTATATAGGGCAGAAATCTACATCAACTGACACCACACACAGTGGACCAACACAGAAGAACGCTGATGATGAAGGTTTAGTGGCCTTTCGAAAAAGGCTGGCTGTTCCGTTCAACTATGTGTTGTCAGAATATTTACAACTAACTTTGATGTTTTTTGTTCATTAATAATTATCACATGTAATTTGGCTTAAAAAGCGATACGAACTTTAGCCCGTTCATATCATAAATATAAAATTATTTACCTTTATCGGGAATAAAAGTTCACGTGAAATGTGTTCCCTTTTAATAAAATTGCGACTGCCAATGTTTGCGTTGCTGTTGTGCCAGTATGCTATTTTTTGTTCGCCATTTTTTCCCGAAAAGGGTAAATATTGTATGTAGTGTATACATCGCTCAAAAAATTTTTTGCATTGATAAAACTGTTTTTTTCAGGCAAGTTCTTCGTCAAAAATTTCGAACTTTTAAAAATTTGGCGGAGTGGGAATAATAAATTGAAGAAAACATTACTTCTGTGCAATGGCATTATTAAAAACACTGAAGCATCGAATGCTTGACAGATTTATCAGAAGTATTTAAGGTCAAAGATTCGAGTTTAAGACTAAATTCAAAGTGGAAGAAACGCGGTAGGGCAATTCAAATCTTTAAAACACAAAATAAAACCTCGCTTCAAAATGTTTTGGATACCGCAAATTTGGATTAACGAATTTTTCATTTACTACGTATTATCTTTATATCGAGGGTTTATATTAAAAAATTCTATCTGCAAGGCTTGAAAATTTCAGAAGAGCGCAAAAAACTGTTATTTTCTCAAAGTGCAAGGGTTAAACTAAATTTTGTGAATAGTACAATTTACAGAAGACATCTTTATTCTACTAATGTTAATCAAATACAATTATTGCTCTTGGACTTCGAGAAAATAACAGTTTTATTTTGTCTACTAAGATATTCAAGAATTACAGATAAAACTTTTTGAATATAAACCCTCGATATATAAAACGGTTTGTGTATTTTTTGTTTGTTTGTACCTTATAGGTACGGTGACCATTCGTTCTGTATTATACAGAATAGTACTGTATTTGAGCGTCCTGTTCTGTATAAATTATTCATTAGGAAAAAACGTTGAAATGTTCTGTATTTTATTTACTGTTCAGTATTTGTTCTGTACTTTCATTACTCAAGTAGTATAGTAATGGATGCGCCCGAGCCATTAAAATTGTCAAATTTTGGTAATTAAAATCGAAATTTTGTAATTTATGGGAAATTTTGGGCAATTAAAGTCAATGGTGTGAAGTGACGAGGGTTACCGATGGTTTGTACATAGATATGTACGTGATGATGATGTTCCGTTTTGTTGTCAATGGTGTGAACTAACGAGGGTAATCGATGGTTTGTACATGGATATTCATGTGATGATGATTTTTTCTTGTGTGAGCATAAGTGTGAGATAAGAATGGCTAGATGCCGGTCGTCGATGTACAAAGTCGTAGTTTTAGTTTTTTGTTTTAATTTTGAATTAAAGTGTGTTTTTTTTGGTTTGTCAAGTGGTGTCAGCAGGTTTATGGGTTTAGAGTGCAATATTTTTTAAGTGAGAGTGTGCATAGAGAAAATGTTGCTTAATTTTTTTTTAAATATTCTTTTTAGCTGGTGGAGATGGAAAGGTATTTAAGAAAGAAAGAAATTATGTATGTATGCTTGTGGGAATCTTTTAATGTTTTTGTTGTTAGTTTTGTCTTAGGTTGATTTTTTATTTATTTTTATCCTATGTTTAAAGAGTTTGAAGAGATGAATAAAATATGTAATTTATGAGCAATAAACTTATTTGAAGGTTTGAAAAATTGAAGTGTAAAGATATTTCAGATTGTCAAAGAGAATTAGAGATACGTGGTCATAGGAGCCAACGTTATGCTCGTGCGTGTGTATTTGTGTATGTTTTTACAATAACTAGTACATTTGAAGATGGGTAAGTAGTCGTACAACTACAGCATTGTATCTATAAGTCTGAAATCTTCAATAATTTCGCTTTTAATAGTTTTAAACGTGTTAGAAATCAATCAAAGTGACTTTTGAATAAAAAATATTAAAGACCTATAATAATATTAAATGAATTCTTTGGCATATGAATGTAATATGTGCAACAAGGTTTATAAACACCAAAGGCGCTTTTTGGATCACATCCAAAATCATGGTGTAGAGGACCAAGTGGTCATAAGTCGTGACTCTAATCAAGAACGACCATTATTACTGAATAATCATCAATATACAGGCTTCACTTATCCTCAACAACTAAAATATGCTCTACAATATCAATATCCTTATAACAATATCCTCATCAAGAACAACAACTACAATATCTTCAACAACAATAGCATCGATATCCTTATCAACAATATCCTCATCAAGAATAACAACAACAAGAACTACAATGTCTTCAACAACAACAACATCAATATCGTCATCAACAATATACTTATCAGCAATATCCACATCAGCAATATCCTGATCAGCAGTATGCTCATCAGCAATATCCTCATCAAGAACAACAACAACCACAACTACAAATGTATTGGCAGTAAACTGCACTCCTATGCAATGTTACCCAAATTTGCAGCAACCTCCTACTCCAATACATTGGTATCCAAATACTGACCAACACCAAACACTACAACAACAATAACAACAACGACAACAACAACAGCAAGGTTCACATGATTTTGGTAGTAGCTCAACAAATAATATCAACATTGATGGAGAGTGTATGGAATATTTTGAAATCAGAAAATCATTCAAAAACAACATTATTTCTTATGTAATACAAAATAAAAAGGATGAACTTCTCTTTGAAGATTTAATTGTTGAAAATAAATCGAGTTTTATAGAGAGGCTTGAATACCATTTAAACAACATACTATATTAAAATTTAATATAAAAATTGTTGCAGAATATCTAAAAATTTTTGGTGAAGAACTAGAAATAATTATAATAGTACATACAGCAAAAATGAGCTTGTTGACTAGAGCAGACAACGTGAATGAACTTTTCTGTAAGCAGGTCACAGAAATTCAAAATAAAATGTCTGAGTTCCAGGAAAGAGATTCCGGATGGACTCATGTTCGCATAGTGCGAGCTGAACTAAATATTAATAAATCTTCTTTAGTAAAAGGAGCTCATTGGATTAGCACACCAGCTTGCTAGTCTTAGGTTTGCCTTAATTGCGGCTATGAGTACCTCGGCTATCAATGGTCCGACTCGATATTGAAGATATTACTGCTCATATAATTTTGCTACAAGATGGAACTATAATTGATTTTTCAAATTTAACATTTCCGATGTCACTAAAAAATATTAAGGAATTTAAGGGCGGAATGATGTTAGTGTAAATGTATTTGGATATGACGACGAGAGTAATGAACTAATTGGACCATTTTATATAATCCAAAATGAGAAGACAAAGCATGTTAATTTATTGCTATTGGAAAACATGGATGGGCATCACTATATCTTTATAAAATATATTTCTAAGTAAGTAATATATTGGAAATTATTTAAAATTAAATAATACAATACGCGTGTTTGATGTCTTACAGAGTACTAAAAAGGCAAACAACAACACATTTCGAAAGACTTCTATTTTGCAAAAGCTCTCTGCAATACACTCATCATGAAAATATTATGCAGAAACATAATATGGAATGTGGTAAAATAGTTACCACAATGCCAAAGGCAGACGACTCCATACTGCGGTTTAAAAGCCATCATAGAAAAACTGATGCCTCTTTTGTTGTATACGCCGATTTTGAATGCGTTTTGCAACAGATAGACTTTAATGTAAGTAGTAAAACTAAATTAAATCAGAGACATTTACCCTGAGAGTTCGAGTTGTCATTGTACCTTCATAGTGAATAGTCGATTAGCGGAATTTTTCTTACATTCTTATTAAACAAACAAAAAATTATACAAAAAAATATTCGTAGTGCATATTATTCGTAATAGGTACATACTGACTTTAATAAATAATATGTGCTTTCCTAATATTTTTACATAGTGGAAATAACAAAAACAAAAAAAAACCGAACGCAAAAAAACATAAACACTAACATTGATGAATACTCTATACGAGTACCTCAAAAACAAACAAACAATCATAAATTACAAAAACAAAACAAAATAACCGCAAACAAAAAAACACAAAAAATTATGAAGTGAGTTCTAACGGCAGAAATGCCTATTTTACTATGAGTTCTGAATCTCTTAATGAAAATAATAGAAATTATAAATCTAATGAAAGTATTTTTTTAACCGCAAATCCAATTTTTCGTCAGCGATCAACTTCGCTTTGTCCAATGCCAAATAGTGATTCATTAACATTACAGTTGCCTAGTACTTCTTGATATAAGTCAGTAATATCATCCCCTTCAGGCTCGTGTTCATCACTTAATAAAGTTATCACTACAGATAAAAGTAGCTCAAAACAAAAGGTACAATTCGGAATGGACAGATACATAACCGTGGTAAAGAGTGGGCGAAGACTGAAATCTTCAAAAATTTTATCTGCTCCAAAGATGTCAGGGATAACAGCGCATCATCCACCAATCGTCGAAATCGTTTTTCGTTATAGCAAGACACCGGCGACAAGCCCGCAAAAGTCTTTTAAGCCACCATCTATATATTTGAGAGAAAAAAATTCTAACGCCCTTATTAAAATATTAGTCTCGGCCATTGGTGAAAACGAATTCGTGTTATTCCAATAAAGCGTGGTAACATTGACGAAACTAGAATTTAAATATACGAAGCAAAAGATTTCCGCAAAATAGTGAATTAATTCGAAAAAAATAAAACAAGTTTTTATACGTACCAGCTTAAGAGTGCCAAAGGTATGCAGATCGTATTGAAGGGGATTGGCTCTTATGTTTATCCCGAAGAAGTAAAAGATGCACTCATCATACAAGGATTTAAAGTAAAAAATGTTACCAACATAATCAATAGGGAGAAGATCCCCCAGCCTCTATTTCGTGTTGAATTGGAGCCGAATGATATACAGCTGAAAAAAACGACAAGCACCCAATTTATAGCCTAAAATACCTCTTATACCGAAAAATCACAGTTGAAGAGCCACATAAGCGATCAGGTCCCGTAAAGTGCTATAATTGCCAAGAATATGGCCACACAAAAACATACTGTAAATTACCTACTGTTTGTGTTGTTTGCGGCGAATTACACGGCACTGCTAGTTGTAATAAGCCAAAAGATCAAAGTGATAAAATATATGCAGTAATTGTCGAAGTAATCACACCGCTAACTACAGAGGTTGTCTTGTGTACTCTTTTGTCAAACAGACTATGGTGCAAAAGCTAAATAAGCTCCATCTCAATCAGCAAACGCTTACTGTACCACTTTTGAGCAAATGAGCCAACCAGTTACTTCCCGTGCCGTATGCCGATGCTGCTAAAGCAAATTCTATTCCACCTCCAAATAATTCAACGAATAAAAATTCAAGCTTTAACTTTAGTCGACTTGAAGCTACTATTGACAATTTGGTGCAAATTATAAATAATTTTACAACAAATATAAATACCAAGAGATGCTGAGAATGCAGAATACACTGCTCCAAAAATTAATTAATAAGCCATGAAGACGTTAAAAATATGTTTCTGGAACGCAAACGGTATTCGCCAACATAAACATGAACTTAAGCACTTCCTTACGGAAAAAATTTTTTTTTATTTAATACATGTATTTATATATTGTATCTTCAAATATGAACTAATTATTCAAATCTTAAATCTAAAATATAATTATTAGGACCGACCACTGTCGGACATAAACTTGTTAATACTTATAATTAATACATAAGTAGTGATAATCAAAAAAGAACAAAAAAAAATGTATAAAAAAGTATAAAAAAAGTATTTTCAAGAAATCCCATCTGGCGTGTTGAGTAATAGAGCCCTTGTTTCCCTCTTTTTTAAGCGGATGTGTCCAGTAAAGTTCAAAATATTACGAGCAAGCGGATTAGGATGTGACTTGAGTTTTGTTAAATATTTGCCTGCGTATTTTGCAATTTCTTCAATCACTAGTGGCATATTTAAATCACGATGTATATTAGAATTTTTGATGTACCATGGAGCCGATGTTATTAACCGTAAAATTTTGTTTTGCCTTCGTTGGATTCTCTCTACATTGGAAGCTGAAGCAGTGCCCCATAGCTGAATACCGTAACACCATATTGGCTTCAAAAGCGACTTGTATAATAAAAGTTTACAGTCCAGGCTAAGTGTTGAATTTCTGCCAATCAACCAGTGTATTTGAGATAACTTAAGTTTCATCTGAGTTAGCTTAAAGTCAATATGATGTTTCCATGTAAGCCTTCGATCAAGGTATATACCAAGGTATTTCACTTGGGAATGTTGAGGAATATTTTGATTATTGATTCTAATTGGGGAACAAGTATCTCTTCTTAGAGTAAACGTTATATGGACACACTTTTGTCCATTTACCTTAATTCTCCATAAGTTCAACCACACTTCCAATTGTGTAATATGTTCTTGTAGATATCGGGAAGCCTCGTGAGGGTTTTCATGCATACTAAGGCAGGCTGTATCATCGGCAAACGTAAATGTATGGATATTGCTGCTCAAAGGCATATCACAAGTATAGATCAAATACAAAAGTGGCCCCAGTATGCTCCCCTGTGACACACCGGATGATATAGATTCGGGCACACTCATGAATTCTCCTTCCACAACCGTGAACTTCCGGGTAGTAATGTAACTTTCTAATAAATTCACTAAATTTATTGGTAGATATAATTTTAATTTTAAAATTAGGCCTTCATGCCACACTTTATCAAATGCCTGAGAAACGTCAATAAACAGGGCAGAACAATACTTCTTTTCCTCAATTTTTTTCTTATAAATTGAACCAATCTATGAGTTTGTTCAATGGTGCTATGCTGACTTCTAAAACCAAATTGATGGTCTGGGATGCACCCACTATCAGTTAAAATTGGGGACAATTTTGTCATGAGCAGCTTTTCGAAGTTTTGACATAGTTGACAGCAAACTTATTGGCCTATATGATTCAGCTTTACTAAGATCTTTGTCCGGCTTTGGAATCATTTTGATTTTTGCAAGCTTCCAGAGTTGTGGATAATACTCCAGTCGTAATATGGCATTAGAAATAAACAGCAAGATTCTTATTGCAATATGCGACAAGTTCATCAGCATCCTGTTACTAATTCCATCAATACCTGGAGCTTTCTTTGGCTTGAGTTCAGCAATTACTTTATGTACATCACGCATCTTAAACTTTAAGGCTCGAGGGGGTAGAGCAACAGCACTCGGCAAATCAGCAACACTAGTACATGTATTTGGCGTAAATACGGATTTTAAATGCTCAGCAAATATTTTACATTTTTCCGTATCGCTTCTTGTCCAACCTCCGGTAGATGTGCACAGAGGTGGCTCAAACTCAACGGGTGTTTTAAGCTTTCTAGCAGCGCGCCACAAAGAGTAATTAGATGTTGGTGTGACATCAAGACCTTCCAAATAATTTTTAAGAGATGCAGTTTTTTCAAAAGCAAGCAACTCTTGAAGTCGTTTAGAACATTCTTTAAGTCTGAGTTTATGTTGGGGTGATCTGTGCTGTTGCCATTCTTTTCTAGCTCTTCTTTTTTCACACACGAGATGTTCAATATCCGTGGAATAAATTTTATTAAACCCAGACTGCGGGTGGGAGGTAGTATCATGTTCAGCAGCCTGTTTAATAATTTCGTAAAGATTGACAATGTTAGTCTCAATGTCATTGGGTGTTCTTAGCGCAATATTTTCCGTGCAATGACTCCTAAGATATTTTTGAATCCCAGTCAATTAACACGATTGATCATCTTCCTATATGTGTGAGGTAAGTCACTTCTTAGTGGCTTACAAATTGTAACGAAAGTGGGGGAGTGATCGGAGGAGAGATCTAGAGAAGTTTCAACATTAATTAAATCCCTAGAAATATTTTTCATGACGCCAAAATCGGCGGTAGGAACTAAGTCCCCAATGAACTAAGTCCCCAAAACATAAATGAACTAAGTCCCCAAACATAAAAATGAACTTGGCCCCCAAAACTTTAACTAAAAGAGAACTAATTCCCCAAAAGTCGCTGTTTTTTTCATATAAAACTTTGGGGGCTTTGTTCATATTTGTTTTGGGGTGTTTGGTCATCAAAGATGTATCACCTACCGAGACTGGCAGTAGGAACTAAGTCCCCAATGAACTAAAACCCCAATAAGCATTTGGTATCCATCAATAGTATTTTGGATCTTAATGCCACAAAAGAACTTTTTATTAAATCAGTTGGTAATAATGGAAGTGCCAAAATTTTGTGGTAAAGTATTGACGCATATTTTGATACCTAATAAAATTTAATAAGGATTTATGTTTTGTCACATTTCGTCTAACTTCCTAGCAGAAATGTAACCTATAATTAAGAAACCATATTTTGAGATTTATATATTAATTTAAAGCTTATGAAGGTATGTAGTGAAATTATAATTATGTATGCTACACTCACCTAATTTTTTAGAAACACTGTTGTGATTCAGGCAAATTTCAATAGGTAATATTATTGTATTTGTATTAAATAACTTCTTTCCATACAAAATTAATAAATTTTTAGTGATTAATTTTTAATCCACTTACATTAAAAAGTTCTTAACACTAAAACCGAAAAGTTTTAAAACGCATTTTATCACATACTATATAAAAAGATAATTTATATAATTAATTTCGCGCGAAATTTTAATTTACAACCCATTTGCACTCAACCAGTTTTTTTCACAAGCACTATAATGATTGAAGTTTTATCAACATAGATAACATTATTGTAATTATATAAATTATCTTTTTATATAGTATGTGATAAAATGCGTTTTAAAACTTTTCGGTTTTAGTGTTAAGAACTTTTTAATGTAAGTGGATTAAAAATTAATCACTAAAAAATTTTGACCAAAAATAATTATAATTTCACTACATATCTTCATAAATTTTAAATTGTCAAAAAATTACTTATCAGCATCCTACAAGTCTTGCTCGTGTAAAAACTGCACTTAACGAATTTCTTAGCGATTGTTCGTAGTCGGTTATAAATATATTTCAGTAGTAGTAGAATGTATGCGCCCCAGCAATAAAAATTGTCAAATTTGGGTAATTAAAATCGACATTTTGTAATTTATGGGCTAAAATTTACATATTAAGGTAATTACTGTCAATGGTGCGAAGTGACGAGGGTTATGGACGGTTTGTACGTAGAAAAGAATAGTTTGATGTCGGCCGTCGATGTGTGTTTGTTTTAATTTTATGGTTTCATATCCGTTCGCCGATGCGCATAGTTAATTATGTATGCACGTGGGGCTTGTTTGTACGTAGTATGTTTTTTCGTTTGTTAAGCGGTTGCAGATTTTATATTGTGTGTGCGTGTGTGCATAGTTTAGTTTTTTGTAATATTCTTTTGTTTGTACGTAGTATGTTTTTTCGTTTGTTAAGCGGTTGCGGAAGGGTACTTGAGAAAGAAATTGTGTGGAAATATATGAATGTTTTTTGTTGCTGGTTTTATTTAGTTTGATTTATTTTTATTTTTTTTCCTATGTTTAAAGAGTTCGAAGACATGAATAAAATTTAGAGATAAGCATGGTTTGATATCCGTTCGTCGATGTACATAGTTAATTATTTAGGTACGAAGGATTTTATGTATGTTTTTGTTTTAATTTTAATTTTGAATGGATTTTTTGTTTGTTTGTTAAGCGGTTGAAGCAGGTTTATGATTTTAGAGTGTAAGTGCGTGTGTGCATAGAGAAAAATGTTGCTTTTGTCTTTTTGCAATATTCTTTTTTTAGCTGGTGGTCATGAAAAATTATTTTAGAAAGAAATTATGTATGCTTGTGGGAAATCTATGAATGTTTTTTGTTGTTGGTTTTATTTAGGTGATTTTTCTATTTCCTATATTTAAAGAGTTTGAAGAGGTAAACGAAGTATGTAATTTATGAACTTATTTGAAGGTTGGAAAAAATGAAGTGTAAGATATTTATGATTGTCAAAGGGAATAAGAGATGCGTGATCATGGGAGCCAACGTTATGCTCATACGTATGTATGTTTTTACAATAACTTGAGCGTTAGCAGATGGGTAAGTAGTCGTATATTTATATGTGCAATGCCGAGTACAAATCTGGCATTTTCTTGTGTTCTAATAATTTTTTAAAATGTGTGCAACGCCTTTCACATTATGTTTTTTTGTTTATATGGAATACAAAACGGAAATGATAAACGTTACCACACACGTTACGCACACTGTTGCGATGTCACAAAATATCATAGTGTGCACTAGGCATTACTTTTTGTTGTTTGTAATATTCGTTTTTTAGCTGGGGACATGGAAGGGTATTTTAGAAAGTAATTATGTATGCTGGTGAGATATCAATGTTTTGTTTTTGTTGTTGTTGTTGTTTGATTTTAATTTTTTTATGTGTAGAGTTTGAAGAAACGAATAAAATATAAAATTTATGCGTGTTGTATTTATTCATTCTTTTCACTTCTTTTGTAAAGAAATTGAAGATTGTGATATTGCGGATTGTCAAAGATTGGTTGTTATTTTCACTGCTTGCTGACATTAGTCTCTGTCTATTGACTTTTACATTGTGCATATGACTTAATCGTAACTCGTATAAATTGAGAAGTTTTCTATTCTAGCAGCAAGTAAAGCATTGTCTCTACAAGTGTCAAATCCTCAATAATTTCACTGTTAATACGTAAATAATCAAAGTGACTTTTGAATAAAAAATATTAAATATAATAATATTAAATATATGTATATTTATATATATAATAATATTGTATAAACTAAAATAAAAGAAAATGAATTCTTTAGCTTATGAGTGCAATGTGTGTAAAAAGGTATATAAATACAAAAAATGCTTTTTGGATCACATCCAAAATCATGGTGTAACGAACCAAGTGGTCATAAATCGAGACTCAAGTCAAGAACGACCACTACCACGGAATAATACAGGCTTCACTTATCCTCAGCAACTGCAATATGATCAACAATATCAATATCCTTATCAACAATATCCTCAACAACAACAGCATCAATATCCTTATCAACAATATCCTAATCAAGAACAACAACAACAAGAACTACAATGTCTTCAACAACAACAACATCAATATCGTCATCAACAATATACTTATCAGCAATATCCTCATCAGCAATATCCTCATCAGCAATATGCTCATCAGCAATATCCTCATCAAGAACAACAGCAACCACAACTACAAATGTATTGGCAGCAAAGTGCTACTCCCATGGAATGGTACCCAAATTTGCAGCAACTTCCTACTACAATACATTGGTATCCAAATACTGACCAACACCAAACACTACAACATCACCCTCAACAACAACAACAACAACAACAACAATAACAACAACAACAACAGCAAGGTTTACAGGATTTAGGAAGTAGCTCAACAAATAATATCAACATTGATGGAGAGTGTATGAAATATTATGAGATCAGAAGAGCATTTAAAAACAATATTATTTCTTATGTAATACAAAATAAAAAGGATCAACTTCTCTTTGAAGATTTTGTTGTCGAAAATGAATCGACTCGATTATAGAGAGGCTTGAGTACCATTTGAAGCAACATACTATATTGAAATTTAATATAAGTATAGGGTCAGAATATCTAAAAATTGTGGGCGAAGAATTAGAAATAATAATAATAGTACATACAGCAAAAATGAGCTTGTTGACTAGAGCAGATGACGTGAATGAATTTTTCTGTAAGCAGGTCAGAGAAATTCAAAATAAAATGTCTGAGTTTCAGGAAAGAGATTCCGGATGGACTCTTGTTCGCATAGTTCGAGCTGAACTAAATATTAATAAATCTTCCTTGGTAAAAGGAGCTCATTAGATTAGCACCCCGCAGAAGCTTGCTAGTCGTGGTGCTTGCATTAACATTGAAAACAGTGATAATTACTGTTTTAAGTGGGCCTTAATTGCGGCAATGAGTACCTCGGCTATCAATTTTCCGAATCGATGCTCTTCATATAACATTGAAGATATTAGTGCTAATATAATTTCGCTTCAAGATGAAACTCCAATTGATTTTTCAAATTTGACATTTCCGATCTCACTAAAATATATTAAGGAATTTGAGGGACAGAATGATGTTAGTGTGAATGTGTTTGGATATGATGACGAGAGTGATGAACTAATTGGACCATTTTATATAACCCAAAATGAGAAGACCAAGCATGTTAACTTATTGCTATTGGAAAACGTTGATGGGCATCACTATATTTTTATAAAAAATATTTCAAAGTAAGTAATATATTGGAAAGTATTTAAAATTAAATAATACAATACGCGTGTTTGATGTCTTACAGACTACTAAAAAGGCAAACAACGACACATTGCGAACGACTCTTATTTTGCAACAGCTGTCTGCAATACACCCATCTTGAAAATATTATGGAGACACATAAAATGGAATGTGGTAAAATAGTTACCACAATGCCAAGGGCAGAAGACTCCATACTGCGGTTCAAGAGCCACCATAGAAAAATTGACGTCCCTTTTGTTGTATACGCCGATTTTGAATGTGTTTTGCAACAGATAGACTTTAGTGTAAGTAGTAAAACTAAATTAATTAAATTAAAGTGTAAGGATGACAATAAATTGGATAAGCTGAGAATTTATACGAGTAAAGATGCTTCTGAAAAATTTGTTACATTTTTGAATCAATATTGTTAAGATATATATAACAATTATCTCACAAAAACAATTGAAATGGAGAACTTGACAGATGACGAAAATGTAACATTTTACAATGCGATAACTTGTCACATATGTGGACAATACTTAAGTAATGACCGTGTGAGAGATCATTGTCATATAAGCGGTAAATATCGAGGTGCTGCGCATAACAGATGCAACCTAAGTTATCAAGTACCCAAGTTTATTCCAATTTATTTTCATAACTATTCATCCTATGATTCTCATCTTTTTGTGAAAGAATTAAGTAAGGTTGCGACAAATATAAAAGTCCTTCCGTTAAATAAAGAGTTATATATGTATATCTCTATCTCAATTTATTAATATGACTGATGGTACAGATCTTGAACTTAGGTTTCTTGATACAATGCGTTTTATGGCCGATAGTTTGGAATCGTTGGCAAATAATCTTACCGTCAACGATTTTCATACTATTAGAGCACAATTTCAAACAAGCCAAGAATTTAATCTCATAAGGAGGAAAGGAATTTTTCCCTATGATTATCTTGATTCTTTTGAAAAACTTAATGAAACACAACTTCCACCTAGAAAAGATTTCTTTAATAAACTTAATAACAAAGAATGTTGTATTGAAGACTATGCGCATGCGAATGAAGTCTGGACAATTTTTAACTGCAAAACTTTGAAAGATTATATGGAATTGTATTGCTTCTCCTAACGGATATTTTTGAAAATTTTAGAAATGTCTGTAAAAAAATGTATAGCTTGGACCCCTGTCAATACTATACTGCCCCGGGGCTATCTTGGGATGCTATGCTTAAGCATACAGACATTGAATTAGAGCTAATAACCGATATCTACATGTACAATTTCTTTAAAAGAGGGATACGAGGTGGAATTGTCCAATGTTGTAAAAGATACTCCAAGGCAAATAATAAGTATTTAGACACTTTTGATAAAAATAAACCTTCCGAATTTCTTATGTATTTAGATGCAAACAATCTTTATGGTTGGGCCATGTCTGAACATCTTCCTTATGGAGGATTCAGATGGTTAAAAGGCGAAGAACTAAATATTAATTCAAATGATGGTTATGTATATGAGTTTGATTTAGAATATCCTTCTTATTTACATAACATGCATAACGATCTTCCTTTCTGTGCCGAAAACAAGGAAATTGGAGCATCAAAATATAAAAAACTAATAACTGATTTTTCGCTTAAACAATGTCTAGAAAACGGTTTGATTTTGAAAAAAATACATAGAGTTCTAACTTTTAAGCAGTCTCCATGGTTGAAAGATTATATAGATCTTAATACTAAATACCGAACCGAAGCTAGAAATAACTTTGAAAAAATTTTTTTTAAATTGCTCAACAACGCAGTATATGGGAAAACCATGGAGAATGTGGACAAAAGGAAAGATGTGAGGATTGTTACCAGTTGGACTACATTAAACCGAAACCGCTTGGGTGCTCAAAATTGGATATCTAAATCAAATTTTCATAGCTTAGCAATATTTTCAGAAGATATGGTAGCGATTCAAATGAATCGAGTGAAGACATGTTATAATAAGCCAATATATTTAGGATTTTGTGTGCTAGAACTTTCTAAATGGAAGATGTATAATTTTCATTATAGATACATGCAACCTAAATACAAGTCAAAATTGAAATTAAATTACATGGATACTGACTCATTCATATATACATATAATACAAACTGCAGACTTTTACGCAGACATTAAAAATGATATAGAACATGAATTTGACACTTCTGACTATCCAGAAACAAATGATTACGGGATTCCACTCGTAAACAAAAAAGTTCTGGGTATGATGAAAGATGAGAATTGTGGGATGATTATGGAAGAATTCATGGAACTACGGTCTAAAATGTACTCCTTTACTGTACAAAATGGAAATGAAATTAAAAAATCTAAAGGAGTAAAAAAATGTGTTTTAGATAAGTATAGCCTAAGTTCGTATAGAGATTGTTTATTTAACAGATCAAATGTTTATGATAATATGCTCACTTTTAAGTCTAAGTTGCATGAATTATATACTATGCAAATACATAAAGTAATATTAAGTTATCAAGATGACAAGAGAAAAGTCAAAAGTGATGGTATAAACACATATGCATGGCATCATATTGAAATTGATGAAACAAATCCTGATTATGAACTTGATATGTTATTATTAGAAATAGAAAAACTTCAAGAAGATGAGTAAAATATGTATACAAATTAAAGCTTCTGTAATTTATTTCTCTAATTATAATTATTTAGTTTTAAGTAAAAAATCTTTGTGTCTATTGTAAATTATTTTTTATTTTAGAAATATTGTCTAGTTATTTAGTTTTTTAAATAAAATATACACTAATATGAAAATAAAAAATAAATAAAAACAAAAAACATTAAAAACAAATATTTTTTGTGTACAGTTTTTTATTTATTATCCATCCTTAAATAAAATTTATGAATTTTCACATCTGTAACAATCTTGTGTTGCATTTTTTCTCCAATCTCATAACAAAGTCGTGTTAATTCAATCTTTACATCCCTTTCGTGTATTCCTTGTATTTCATTGATTTGAAGTTTTGTTTTGTTTAAAGCGGAGCAGGTTGGTATATAATATTCATGATAGAAATGAAGGATTTGTTTTCTCAGAATGTTGTTCCAACATAAAATTGATGTAAAAAATACTCGAATTTGAGTGAGTGATCTCCAAGTGTCAGAATCAATTTTTATTTTAAAGTTTCCTTGTATGATGACTAAAAAACAAACACCTCTTTTATATTGAAACTTATATTCAACATCTCTCTCACTTTCATTATCAATTATATTTATAGAGTTTAAAAAATCCCGACGATTAAGCATATCATGAATATACTCCTTATAACACATGAGATGTAACCACTCTTCCCGATCCAGTCCGATGAATTGCTTATTTTTATAATTCAACCATATCATTGGCTTAAAGCCAAAAGCTGTTGAAAATCCACATGAAGTCTTCAATTTCCAATTGAGCAAGTATTCAAACTCAAAAACCAAATCATATATTTGAGGTTTTCGTTCTTGATTGTTGTGAAATATATTTTTTAAAGCACGTTTATCCATCCTCAATGAAAATAATATTTAAACTAATAGTTTTTTCGCTCTATTAATCTCTATATATACATATTTATATTAAAAAAAAAAAAAAAAAAATAAAAAAAAAAATAAAAATAAACACAATAAAAAAAACTAAATAAAACCCATACACATACATATATATTCTATATTTGTTCATTATTTATTTTTGACAAATTTTTATATGTTTCAATAATCTTAAAAATAATTTTTTTCCTTATGTGGAACATGGTGCATCTACATGTGTCGGGCCCTTCCTCGCATCCTTGGCTATACCAGGGGCAGCTGGCAAAATGCCCACTATCAGAGTCCTCTTGTTCTATAACTCCATAGTCCTCATTTTCAGTGAGCATGGAGACGAAAAAATTGATGGTTTCTTTATGCTCATAGAGCAATAAGTCCTCAAAGGATTTAAGAAAATCAAATAATCGTTCACGTACTTGACTCATTTTTTTTATTTTTATTTTAATTTTCTTTTTTAAAGAATACTTTTTTCTTGAATGCTATTTTTATATTAGTACTCTTGAAAGGTTTACATTCTTATTTATAGTAAAATGTTCTTGTGAAATTAACATTTTACAAAAAATTGTGAGTTCTTTTGAAATTTTTTTGTTTCAGTTACACTTTGGCACATTAATATAACTATCTCTCTAATCTTTTGTTTTGTAATTTTTTGTTTCAGTTACACTTTAGCACATGAATATAACTATCTCTATGATCTTTTGTTTTGAAATTTTTTGTTTCAGTTACACCTTAGAACGTCATAATATGTAACTATCTCTTTCACTACAATTCTGTCAGTGACAAAACAAAAAATGTACGTAAAATATAATTACAATATGAGAAAAAGAGATAGCTACGTTACTGGTCTTTCTTTTAAGAATTTTTTTTTTTACCTATTTAAAGATTGGTAGAAATATTTAATACGTCAGTTTACAAAAGCAGATTGAGCAATCTGTCAAAAAGAGAAGAAGAAAAAAAATATATATTTAAAAATTAAATTTAATTAATTAATTAACATTTTTGACAATGAATCCAACAAATTTGATAACAAAGTTCAACAATTTAAACAAGAAAACATTAATCCATATAAAAGAACTAAAGGACTCAACTAAATATACAGTAAAAAATGCTAAACGGGTGACAAGTAAATACGGCACCACAATTCAAATTGAACTGGAAAATAACATAATGTTCTTACCAAATCGTTACAACACGCTATCGGATGATGACATAATTGAACTAGCATCTGGGATATATTGCATATGTAAGCAAGGAGAAAATTCCCTAAAATTGGACACTGCTGCTGAAATAAGTATATTTCTAACAAATACTCAATACCCACAGTGGGAATAATATGTAGAAACTATATTTTATAAACTTTTTTTATTAATAAAACAGCAAAATTTAAAAAATTGTTTGTGTGTGTGTTATTTATTTATTCTTTTTTTTGTAAAGAAATTGAAGACATAAATGTCCACATTTAAATGAATTATAATCTTGATATTGATTGTAATTATATTTTATATTTTTGCCTAGATATTTAACTAATTCTAATGGAGGTTGTAAATTTCCAAAACTGTCGAAATATTCTTTATGTTCATTGTTTTTATAATATGCTACCCAATGGGTTCCAGGACCTCTTGATAAATCCAAATTAATGATTCCGCATTCTCTTTTTCTCGATCGTTTTGGTAGTGTATCCAACATGAAAACTCCTCTAAAGTATGGAATGTTTGTTGAAAAGTTTCTCAAATCAACATCAGATAGGGGTTTATTGGGTAGCATTACGAAAAAGTTTGGGTTTTTGTTTTTCTTGACAAACCATCCCATTTCCTTTCTTATATGGTTTAAGGTAAAAACCTTTCCCCATTGCTACTGTTTCCAATGTTTTATTATGTCTAGTTGCTTCATCAAGTTGTTGTTTGGCATTCTTTGCAGCATTTATTGCTTTTGCTATAGATGCTCCGCCAGTAGAAAGACTACCAATTGCACTCAGAGCAGTAAGAATAGGTACCAAAGGTAAGAAGCCACCAATCTTTGGAACATTAATTATGCGTGGTATTACAACTTGCGATTTCTTTCCCCTTAACGACTTGTTGATAACCTTACGTGCAATCCTAATTGCAGAGTTAATGTCTTGAGGTTTTTCCTTCTTCAGTACTTTTGTTGCATTTTTAATTGATGTACTGAACAGCTTTTTTCCATTTTGTTCACTTTTTCTTGCAACCTTCTTCAATCCCATACCAAGTTTTCTTTTGGCTTTCATTGCGTTAGTAACCATATACGCAAATGATTTTTCTGCAAGACTGCTATCTTTTGCAAGAACTCGTTCCCAAGCTTTATTTTCAAGAATTTTATCAGCTTGATGTCTACTATTTAAATCATTGGTTTTGGAATAAGCAATATCGTGATTTTTACATGCAGCGTCTAATAAATTAATTCCGTTTTCACCGCTATCTAAACGTTTTTTTAATTTCGTTCCGGGTCCACAAAACTGATATCTAGGGAGGTGTAATTCAACAGGCAGAGAGTTAATTACTTTATTCACTAAACCTTTTCCAACGGCTGGTTTTTTATAACTTTTTATATAAGCATCTTATTTTATTTTATTTTTTTTCTATAATAAAAGTAACATTTGTGAAATGCAATTAGTTATAAGAATGCAATTAGTGAAACAACATAAAAATATTGTGATTCGCAATATTGATGCTTCAACGAAAATCAGATCTAAAATAAAACATAGCTCTCTCTTACCAAATTCTATTAGTGCTCTAATAGTTGGACCATCAAATTGTGGAAAGACTAATGTTATGATTAGCTTGCTAGAAAGTCCTAATGGACTCAAGTTTGAAAACATCTATTTATACTCAAAATCCCTTTATCAACCAAAATATGAATACTTAAAGCGATTAATTTCACCAATTAAAGGGATGGGATACTACACATTTACAGATAATGAAAAAGTTATTCCTCCTGACGAAGCGAAAACTAATTCTATTATGATCTTTGATGATGTTGCATGCGAGAAGCAAAATAATATACGAGCATATTTTTGCATGGGACGACATAAGGATGTTGATTCATTCTACTTGTGCCAAACTTATACGAGAATCCCCAAGCACTTAATAAGAGACAATGCAAATGTGATTATAATGTTTAAACAAGATGAGACAAACATGAAGCACGTTTATAGTGATCATGTTGTCAGCGATATGAGTTATGAAAAGTTTCATGAAATTTGTCGAGAGTGTTGGAAGGATAAATATGGATTTTTGATGATAAGCAAAGATAATGACTTAAACAATGGTCGCTATAGAAAGCAATTCGACTATTTTATAACGATATAAATTACTCTACATAAAAGTAAAACATTAGTACTTAATTTGGCCTTGCGCATAGTACATCTACTTATTTCCTAAAGTATTTACCATACCTGATCTGAAAGCTGATCTGTTACCAGATCTAATAGCTGATACCTGATCTGATACCCCAATACCTGATCTGATAGCTGATCTTATACCTGATCTGATACCTGATCTGATAGCTGATCTGATACCTGATCTGATAAGTGATACCTGATCGGATAGCTGATCTGATACCTGATACCTGATCTGATAGCTGATGCCTGATCTGGTGTCTAATAGTTGAAAATGGATGAAAAAGTTTTAAAAGAGCTAATAAAGACAAGAAATGTTTTAAAGAAAAAATTTCGTAGTATAAAAGTTGATGAAGCAGATACACATGAGCAATTCAAAGATACATTTAAACCAATAATAGAACCATTAACAGAATTTGTGAACAATTCTAAAAATAATAAAAGAAGTATTAAGGCAGAAAGAGATGAACTTAAAACGAAAGTTTATAAAAATTCAAATTTTCCATTCAACGAACAATCAGTTAAGTTAGAGACAAGTACTCCAAAGAAACTTGTTGAAGAAACGTTATGCAATAAAAATATCTCACTTAGTAATCGAAACGCAAACAAGGTTGATAATGTTGATACTGATGATGACGACAACGATGATTTTTACTCTCAATCGGAAAATCTAGACAATTCAGATAATAATAAGAGTTATACTGACCTAGCACTCTTGGAAAGCAGAAACGAATTAGATACTCTATACGGTCCACATAAAGGTTTAAATAATGAATGGAAGTTTGGCAATAGTAGTATTAAACTTACTGAAGATAAAATAGTGATTGGAAATCAAATATGGGCCTTTACACCAGGTTTATTTTCTTTACTGTTTCACAAAACACCAAAATATTATGATAAACATGAATTAGATATATATAAGAAAATTTTAGTGAGCACAAATGCATACAAAAGAGATTATAGACCTGATGGACAAATCAAAGGAACGAGAGCATATAAATATAAACATATTATCAGTAAATTGTTTAAGAAAGAAAGTGAAAAAAACTCATCAACTTCGTCATCACTACATGCAATAAAAAGTCCTTACAAGGGTAAGGGTTTGATGAAACTAAACCCATACAAAGCTAACTATATATACTGAGATGATCCTAATGAGTTAGTAGATCGCCTTAGGCTATTGCTAGCATCACAAGCTGCAGGTCATACTAATCACAATAACGAAATTGTCTCAATTATCGAAGAATTATATGAAGCAAAAATTATAGAATAATATTTATCTACATAAATCATGTCCATCGATAAGTTTGGGCACTATCTTAATGATACAAGTGGCGCAGTTTTTGTGAAAAATGTTCCTAAGCTGCTGGGCTTCGATATGGATACAACTAATAACATCGACGTTCAAAACAAAAGAATCAAAAAGGTGGCAAAAGTTTTGGAGGAAAACGACGTTGTTAATAAATTGTTTCTGCAAAGTCAAATTGAAGAGGTACGAGATGAAATCAATATAATTTTAAGTCAGAAACTAAATGAAATTAGGGAAACAATTTCAAGTATCAAATTATTGAAAAAGAAATTAGAAAGATAAATGAGTTAATCTATGGGTATATAAGAAATATGATGGTCAGCAAAAAATTAAATGAACTCGCACTGAACTCAACTTATCCCGTCAAATTCTAAATACGTTAAATAATGACTTGAAAAAGAAATTTAATAAATGAACTACATAAGCAAGCACGAAAACATTTTTCACGTCGAAGAGTTGTTATGAAAGGAATAGATGATCTTTGGCAAGCTGATTTAGTTGAAATGGGGAACTATTCTACAGACAATAGAGATTATCGATTTTTGCTGACCGTAATTGATAACTTTTCAAAATTTGCTTGGGCAGTACCCTTGAAAAGAAAGACTGCATTGGAAACAAGCCAGGCTATGCAGAATATTTTTCAACTGGGACGAATACCAAAAAACTTGCAAACAGACGATGGTAAAGAGTATTTCAATAAACACTTTGGAAAATTGATGCATAAATGCAACATTAATCACTACTCAACATATAGCAGAATGAAAGCATCAATAGTAGAACGATTTAACAGAACATTAAAAGGAATGATGTGGAAAGAGTTTAGCTTTAATGGGTCTTATAACTGGCTCGACATTTATAAAGACTTGATTAATACATATAATAAAAAAATTCATCGTACCATCAAAATGCCACCGATTCAAGTTAACTATAAAAATGAGAAAAAATTATTTAACACGGTTAACCGCTTAAAACTATTCAAATTATCAAAGTTCAATGTGGGAGATCATGTGCGCATAAGTAAATATAAACATGTTTTTGAAAAAGGATATACACCAAATTGAACCACAGAAATTTTCACGATTAAAAGAGTTCAAAATACATATCCAGCCACATACATATTAGAAGACTATCGTGGTAATCCTATCAAAGGTGGGTTCTATGATGAAGAACTTTCAAAAACTAGATATCCAAATACATATCTAGTTGAAAAAGTTCTTAAATCTAAAAGAGAGAATGCATATGTTAAATGGTTAGGATTTTCCAATCAACATAATTCTTGGATCAATAAAAATGAAATATTGTAGTTAAGTGTGTATATATAAGTCTATATTTGTATCTAATATATTAAATAAAATATAATTATATATAAACTTCCTTTTTTATGCAAAGTGCTGTGTTTAATTTCACTTATTTGTAATCAGACAACCATAATGTCAATACGACTTACTCTTAGCTCAAACTCATCTGAGTTACCTGCAAATTACTTTCCTCCTATTCGTTTGGATAGTGAATATGAATGTGCTCTGACTGATTTTCATTCATATAATAGCATTCCCAATGTAGATGATTATTTTTTTTATGCATGTTTTTTTATTTATTGTATCTTCATATATGAACTAACAATAAGTATTCAAATCTTAAATCTAACATATAATTAATCGGCCCGACCAATGCCAGACATAACTAAGTGATAGTTGTAAATAATACATAAGTGGTGATAAGCAACAAAAAAAATTATTTTTCAAGCAACTTCATTCGGAGTGTTTAGTATTAGAGCCCTTGTATCTCTCTTTTTCAAGCGGATGTGTCCAGTAAAGTTCAAAATGTTACGAGCAAGCGAATTAGGATGTGACACGAGTTTAGTTAGATATTTGCCTGCGTGTTTTGCAATTTCTTCAGTCACTAGTGGCATATTTAAATCACGATGTATATTTGAATTCTAATGTACCATGGAGTAGATGTTATTAACCTTAAAATTTTGTTTTGTCTTCGTTGAATTCTCTCTACATTGGAAGCAGAAGCAGTGCCCCATAACTGGATACCGTAACACCATATTGGCTTTAAAAGCGACTTGTATATTAAAAGTTTGCAGTCTAGGCTGAGTGTTGAATTTCTGCCAATCACCCAATGTACCTGAGTTAATTTTAGTTTCAATTGAGTTAACTTATAGTCAATGTGATGTTTCCATGTAAGCCGTCGATCGATGTGTATACCAAGATATTTCACATGTGAATGTTGAGAAACAACTTGATTATTAATCCGAAGGGGGGGAACAAGTATCTCTTCGTAAGGTAAATGTTACTTGAACACACTTTTGTTCATTTACCTTAATTCTCCATAAGTTTAACCATAGTTCCATCTGGCTAATGTGTTCCTGGAGCTTTCGGGATGCCTCATCAGGGTTTTCGTGCATACTAAGGCAGGCTGTATCGTCGGCAAATGTAGAAGTGTGAATACTACTGCTCACAGGCAGTATACTCCCCTGTGGCACACCGCATGAGATAATTTCAGGCATACTCATAAAGTGCTCTAATAGTTGGACCATCAAATTGTGGAAAGACTAATGTTATGATTAGCTTGCTAGAAAGTCCTAATGGACTCAAGTTTGAAAACATCTATTTATACTCAAAATCCCTTTATCAACCAAAATATGAATACTTAAAGCGATTAATTTCACCAATTAAAGGGATGGGATACTACACATTTACAGATAATGAAAAAGTTATTCCTCCTGACGAAGCGAAAACTAATTCTATTATGATCTTTGATGATGTTGCATGCGAGAAGCAAAATAATATACGAGCATATTTTTGCATGGGACGACATAAGGATGTTGATTCATTCTACTTGTGCCAAACTTATACGAGAATCCCCAAGCACTTAATAAGAGACAATGCAAATGTGATTATAATGTTTAAACAAGATGAGACAAACATGAAGCACGTTTATAGTGATCATGTTGTCAGCGATATGAGTTATGAAAAGTTTCATGAAATTTGTCGAGAGTGTTGGAAGGATAAATATGGATTTTTGATGATAAGCAAAGATAATGACTTAAACAATGGTCGCTATAGAAAGCAATTCGACTATTTTATAACGATATAAATTACTCTACATAAAAGTAAAACATTAGTACTTAATTTGGCCTTGCGCATAGTACATCTACTTATTTCCTAAAGTATTTACCATACCTGATCTGAAAGCTGATCTGTTACCAGATCTAATAGCTGATACCTGATCTGATACCCCAATACCTGATCTGATAGCTGATCTTATACCTGATCTGATACCTGATCTGATAGCTGATCTGATACCTGATCTGATAAGTGATACCTGATCGGATAGCTGATCTGATACCTGATACCTGATCTGATAGCTGATGCCTGATCTGGTGTCTAATAGTTGAAAATGGATGAAAAAGTTTTAAAAGAGCTAATAAAGACAAGAAATGTTTTAAAGAAAAAATTTCGTAGTATAAAAGTTGATGAAGCAGATACACATGAGCAATTCAAAGATACATTTAAACCAATAATAGAACCATTAACAGAATTTGTGAACAATTCTAAAAATAATAAAAGAAGTATTAAGGCAGAAAGAGATGAACTTAAAACGAAAGTTTATAAAAATTCAAATTTTCCATTCAACGAACAATCAGTTAAGTTAGAGACAAGTACTTGTTGAAGAAACGTTATGCAATAAAAATATCTCACTTAGTAATCGAAACGCAAACAAGGTTGATAATGTTGATACTGATGATGACGACAACGATGATTTTTACTCTCAATCGGAAAATCTAGACAATTCAGATAATAATAAGAGTTATACTGACCTAGCACTCTTGGAAAGCAGAAACGAATTAGATACTCTATACGGTCCACATAAAGGTTTAAATAATGAATGGAAGTTTGGCAATAGTAGTATTAAACTTACTGAAGATAAAATAGTGATTGGAAATCAAATATGGGCCTTTACACCAGGTTTATTTTCTTTACTGTTTCACAAAACACCAAAATATTATGATAAACATGAATTAGATATATATAAGAAAATTTTAGTGAGCACAAATGCATACAAAAGAGATTATAGACCTGATGGACAAATCAAAGGAACGAGAGCATATAAATATAAACATATTATCAGTAAATTGTTTAAGAAAGAAAGTGAAAAAAACTCATCAACTTCGTCATCACTACATGCAATAAAAAGTCCTTACAAGGGTAAGGGTTTGATGAAACTAAACCCATACAAAGCTAACTATATATACTGAGATGATCCTAATGAGTTAGTAGATCGCCTTAGGCTATTGCTAGCATCACAAGCTGCAGGTCATACTAATCACAATAACGAAATTGTCTCAATTATCGAAGAATTATATGAAGCAAAAATTATAGAATAATATTTATCTACATAAATCATGTCCATCGATAAGTTTGGGCACTATCTTAATGATACAAGTGGCACAGTTTTTGTGAAAAATGTTCCTAAGCTGCTGGGCTTCGATATGGATACAACTAATAACATCGACGTTCAAAACAAAAGAATCAAAAAGGTGGCAAAAGTTTTGGAGGAAAACGACGTTGTTAATAAATTGTTTCTGCAAAGTCAAATTGAAGAGGTACGAGATGAAATCAATATAATTTTAAGTCAGAAACTAAATGAAATTAGGGAAACAATTTCAAGTATCAAATTATTGAAAAAGAAATTAGAAAGATAAATGAGTTAATCTATGGGTATATAAGAAATATGATGGTCAGCAAAAAATTAAATGAACTCGCACTGAACTCAACTTATCCCGTCAAATTCTAAATACGTTAAATAATGACTTCAAAAAGAAATTTAATAAATGAACTACATAAGCAAGCACGAAAACATTTTTCACGTCGAAGAGTTGTTATGAAAGGAATAGATGATCTTTGGCAAGCTGATTTAGTTGAAATGGGGAACTATTCTACAGACAATAGAGATTATCGATTTTTGCTGACCGTAATTGATAACTTTTCAAAATTTGCTTGGGCAGTACCCTTGAAAAGAAAGACTGCATTGGAAACAAGCCAGGCTATGCAGAATATTTTTCAACTGGGACGAATACCAAAAAACTTGCAAACAGACGATGGTAAAGAGTATTTCAATAAACACTTTGGAAAATTGATGCATAAATGCAACATTAATCACTACTCAACATATAGCAGAATGAAAGCATCAATAGTAGAACGATTTAACAGAACATTAAAAGGAATGATGTGGAAAGAGTTTAGCTTTAATGGGTCTTATAACTGGCTCGACATTTATAAAGACTTGATTAATACATATAATAAAAAAATTCATCGTACCATCAAAATGCCACCGATTCAAGTTAACTATAAAAATGAGAAAAAATTATTTAACACGGTTAACCGCTTAAAACTATTCAAATTATCAAAGTTCAATGTGGGAGATCATGTGCGCATAAGTAAATATAAACATGTTTTTGAAAAAGGATATACACCAAATTGAACCACAGAAATTTTCACGATTAAAAGAGTTCAAAATACATATCCAGCCACATACATATTAGAAGACTATCGTGGTAATCCTATCAAAGGTGGGTTCTATGATGAAGAACTTTCAAAAACTAGATATCCAAATACATATCTAGTTGAAAAAGTTCTTAAATCTAAAAGAGAGAATGCATATGTTAAATGGTTAGGATTTTCCAATCAACATAATTCTTGGATCAATAAAAATGAAATATTGTAGTTAAGTGTGTATATATAAGTCTATATTTGTATCTAATATATTAAATAAAATATAATTATATATAAACTTCCTTTTTTATGCAAAGTGCTGTGTTTAATTTCACTTATTTGTAATCAGACAACCATAATGTCAATACGACTTACTCTTAGCTCAAACTCATCTGAGTTACCTGCAAATTACTTTCCTCCTATTCGTTTGGATAGTGAATATGAATGTGCTCTGACTGATTTTCATTCATATAATAGCATTCCCAATGTAGATGATTATTTTTTTTTATGCATGTTTTTTTATTTATTGTATCTTCATATATGAACTAACAATAAGTATTCAAATCTTAAATCTAACATATAATTAATCGGCCCGACCAATGCCAGACATAACTAAGTGATAGTTGTAAATAATACATAAGTGGTGATAAGCAACAAAAAAAATTATTTTTCAAGCAACTTCATTCGGAGTGTTTAGTATTAGAGCCCTTGTATCTCTCTTTTTCAAGCGGATGTGTCCAGTAAAGTTCAAAATGTTACGAGCAAGCGAATTAGGATGTGACACGAGTTTAGTTAGATATTTGCCTGCGTGTTTTGCAATTTCTTCAGTCACTAGTGGCATATTTAAATCACGATGTATATTTGAATTCTAATGTACCATGGAGTAGATGTTATTAACCTTAAAATTTTGTTTTGTCTTCGTTGAATTCTCTCTACATTGGAAGCAGAAGCAGTGCCCCATAACTGGATACCGTAACACCATATTGGCTTTAAAAGCGACTTGTATATTAAAAGTTTGCAGTCTAGGCTGAGTGTTGAATTTCTGCCAATCACCCAATGTACCTGAGTTAATTTTAGTTTCAATTGAGTTAACTTATAGTCAATGTGATGTTTCCATGTAAGCCGTCGATCGATGTGTATACCAAGATATTTCACATGTGAATGTTGAGAAACAACTTGATTATTAATCCGAAGGGGGGGAACAAGTATCTCTTCGTAAGGTAAATGTTACTTGAACACACTTTTGTTCATTTACCTTAATTCTCCATAAGTTTAACCATAGTTCCATCTGGCTAATGTGTTCCTGGAGCTTTCGGGATGCCTCATCAGGGTTTTCGTGCATACTAAGGCAGGCTGTATCGTCGGCAAATGTAGAAGTGTGAATACTACTGCTCACAGGCAGTATACTCCCCTGTGGCACACCGCATGAGATAATTTCAGGCATACTCATAAAGTGTCCTTCCAAAACTGTAAATTTTCGTGCAAGAAAATTAAGTAAGTATGTCTTCAATTTCAAAATCAGGCCTTCATGCCACACTTTACCAAATGCCTATGAAACATCAATAAACAGGGCAGAACAATACTTCTTTTCCTCAAATGTTTTTCTGATAAATTTAACCGATCTATGCGTTTGCTCAATGGTGCTATGCTGGCTTCTAAAACCAAATTGATGGTCCGGGATGCACCCATTATCAGTTAAAATTGAAGACAATTTTGTCATGAGTAGCTTTTCAAAAAGCTTTGACATTGTTGACAATAAACTTATTGGCCTATATGACTCAGCCTTGGTAAGATCTTTACCTGGCTTTGGAATCATTTCAACCTTGGCAAGCTTCCAGCAGACTGTATAATACTCCAGTCGTAAAATGGCATTAAAAATGAATAACAGGATTCTAATTGCAGTACGAGGTAACTTAATCAGCATCTGGTTACTAATTCACTCCATACCGGGAGCTTTTTTCGGGTTGAGTTCGGCAATTAGTTTTTGTACATCACACATCGTAAATTTTAAGGGTCGAGGGGGTAGATCAACTACACTCGGCAAATCAGCAACACCGGTACATGTATTTGGTGTAAATACGGATTTTAAATGCTCAGCAAATATGTTAACTTTTTCAGTATCGCTTCTTGGCCAACCTCCGGTAGATGTGCGCAGAGGTGGCTTAAACTCAACGGGTATTTTAAGCTTTTTAGCAGCGTGCCACAAAGAGTAATTAGATGCTGGTGTGAGTGACATCAAGACCTTCCAGATAATTTTTAAAAGATGCAGTTTTTTCAGATGCAAGCAACATACGCACTCAAATTCACCGTAAGGAAGATATTCCGACATCGCCCAACGATATAAATTGTTAGCGTCAAAATAGACAAGAAATTCTGATGGTTTTGATGCATCAAAATCTTCCAAATATTTGTTATTTGCTTTCGAATATCTTTGCGAGCATTGAACTAGTCCACCTCTAATTCCATTTGGCATAAACATATACATTTTGGAATCATAGAACTGTTCCAGTGAAACTTCTGTGGTTTTTAACATTGCATCCCAGGATAAGCATGGTGCTGTATAATAATGGCAGGGGTCCAAATCGTATATACCTCTACAAATTTTCCATATTCATACTCGACTACATCACATTCTTCATTCGTTAGAATATTGAAGAACTCTTCTCTACTAGGGAGTTTATTTTCCTTAAACTTAGTCATGGAATCCATGTAAGAGTATGGAAATACATCCTTTCTTCTAATCAGGTTGAAATGAGCTTCATCAACGAAACATGATCGAATAGTATTAAAATCATTGCTAACAAGATTTTTTGCTAACGTATCTAAACTCAAAGCCATAAATCTAAACGAGCCTATAAATCTTATTTCGAATCCATATTTTTAATATAATCTGATAAAAATTGAAAGAGAAATATAACGTTCTGTGTTCTGGGGAATCAGTTTTATAGTAGAAAGTTCTTTGAAAAATAGCTGCATATCATATGCAGAAAGATTATGGAAGATAATCGGTATAAACTGAAGTGTTTTATAATTTAAATTACATTCGCTATGAGTTGCCCCACGATAATTGCCCGTAAGATGACAATGATCTCTAACTTTATCGTTATTTAATATTTTCTTACATATATGAAACTTTTGCATTATTATATTGAGCTATTTCTATTGGCGTCATGAAAATTTTCTTAACTTTTAGTAAATAATTTAGATAAATATATGTACAATCTTCCACTATTTTTTTATAAATACTGTTACGTAAAAATATTCCTACAGGGTTAATGCAAAGAACTATCTAGAAGTATTTAACTAAAGAAATAACCGTACACAAATATTCACGTGCAAACACAATAGCAACAACAATAATTGTGCACATAGCTACAGACGGACACGTATACAAATAAAAGAACGAGCACTTATGGTAACCACCCTGTACTAAAACTAAACGGCCAATCGAATCACCTACAAACATCTAGAAACGGCGACTTGAATTTTCCCGATTGTGCTAGAAGACTGTTTAATTATCTGGCTACCAATAAACAAACACGCCTAAACAGCCAAATCGTTTGTGCGGAAATAGTTTCTTCCAGTTGGTTTTTACTAAGTACATACATGCAATCATGTTGCTACGCCAGTAGTAGTGAATTACCAGTTCTGGCGCCGATTAAAATTGTTAAATTGTGGCTGAAATTGTTAAATTTGGGTAATTAAAATTTGAAAATTCTTAAATTCTTGGAAATTTGTGAAATTTGATACCTGCGAGGGTGGTTCAATAAGTCCGTCCAGATTTTTGTTTACATAAGGAGTTTTTTGTTTACATTAACTTTGTGGGAACGGGTGATTTTTTTTTGGGTAGTATTAATTGTGGGAACGGGTGATTATTTTTGTGGGTGTGGTTTGAGGGGTTTTATAAGATTAAGATTTCTCAAGTGTATATGCCGATGGGAAAATCATGAAAATGATTTTTCCTAATACCAGTGGGGGAAATAGTGATTATTATTTTTTTCAAATGCCTACGGCAATGCATTATAATTTTTCCTAATGCCTACGGCAATGCATGATAATTATTTTTTTCGTAATGCCGACGGCAATACATGAGTATTATTTTTTTCAAATGCCGACGGCAAAACATGATTATTATTTTCTAGTACCAAAGGGAAAATTGCCAGTGTTGCCAGACTATAGAAATTCGTTATCGTAATACTATATCAGTAATATCAGAGAAAATAGATTTGATGAGTACTACGCGATTCTCATATGAATCGGGGGAATATGTGTATGATTTCCTCACGCTAGTAAATTGTTTATAAATAAAATAATTAAATAAATTAATAAACAATTAATTTAATTATTTTATTTATTTATAAAATGTTCTCTTGTATATGAACACCCTATACTTGTGTGTGGATGATCCAGCTAGTTTGTAGCTGGTATTTATTTATTTGTTTAAGAAATATAATTGTATGTCTGTATATTTGTATGTATGTATGTATGTGTGTATATTTGCATGTGTATGTATGTATGTATGTATGTATGGTGTATTTGTATGTGTATGTGAGGATGCTTGTGCGTAAAATATTTTGTAGAATACATTTATATTTTGCAACATAATCATTTTCTGTGTCTAAGATTATTTTAAAGCAGCAAAGTTTCAATTAAGTACAGTCATCAGCAGAGAAACAAAAAGTAAAAATTTGCAAGTATGCAATAAAGTTAACTTTCCTCCTCCCCACTTCCTCCTCTTTCATTTATGTAGTTTGTATTTGAAATAAGAAAACACTTGTACATTCTTTTATTTGGTATACATTTATTGTTTAAAATTTTTAAATTTTATAATAATACATACATACATATGTAAATTCATATTTTAAGAAGTAAAAAAGTTCATTTAAAGCAAGATATTTCTTTTGATAGTATAATGCTTAATAGTATAATGCTTAAACAGAAACAAATAAATTTCAATTAAATAAAATAAATACTATCCATAAGAAATAATTAAATAAAATGAATACTACAAGTTGTACCATCTGCAATAAAGTCTTTATGACTCAAACAAAACTAAATCAGCATATGGAAACGCACTCATATGCTAACCAGTTGAATTCTATGTCAGGAATTAATAAACTATATCTTAAAAGAAGCATTATAAGGATTGTGATGAGATAATCTTATCAAATGGTTATATGACTCATGTCAGAACCACAAAACACAAAAACAGTTGTCACCAAGAACGGATTGATGATTTTCTCACTAAAAGAGTAAGCAACTTCAATGGAAGGATCGAGACATATATCCTCCTCAACAAAAATGTGGCTATCTTGTTTCCGGAGGAGTTTCTGAAATCTGCCAAGAGCTCCATACTACAACAACTCAATAAATGTATTAGGATACATACTACATTTAAATTTAATATGGAGCTCACATGTGATTATATGAAGATGGTGAATGATGAGATGAATGTTTCCCAACTTGTACATATTTCGAAAATGATGTTGGTGACTTTGTCTGACGACATAGAAGACATGTACAAGAAACAGACGGAGGAGCTAAGAGCCAAAATGGAAGAATTTCTAGAGAGGGATAGCGGATGGACTTTGACTTCAATAAATGTTCTTGAAGTTAATATAAACAAGGCGTCCATAATAAGAGGATCGAGCTTTATTCCTCTCCCAAAAAATATTGCAATGAAACGTGCATGCATAAATGTTGAGAATAATGACATTTATTGCTTTAAATGGTCTCTCATTGCGGCTTTGAATGTAAATAGTGGTCTGAGTCCTAAACAACGGAAAAACTGTAGAAATTACAATATTGCAAACCTTTCTGATGAGAATATTAATATAGAAGCAATTGTATTAAATTTTTAAGGTCTAGAGTTTCCACTCCCATTGAAGCAGATAAAACATGTATTTGGTCACAATGGAATATCGCTTATAGGGCCATACAACATAACAAAAGGAGAAACACACATTCATATTAATCTCTTATTGCTCCAGTCTAATGAGAACTTCCACTATGTGCTCATCAAAGATATATCAAAGTAAGTTTCATTAGTGCATTTATACAAAATGTGTTCCCTATTTAAAAAGTTATTTCTTATTGTTATATTTATTTACATATTATAATATTTTTTAATATATTTATCATAATAAATAATTAAAGATTGTATAGGTATTTATCTTAATTATTTACTTAAAGTTAAGAAAATGTTCATGACTCCAATAGAAATATCTCAATATAATAATACAAAAAATTATCATAAATGTATGTATGTAAGAAAATATTACATGAAGTTAGAGATCACTGTCATCTTATAGGCAATTATCGTGGGGCAGCTCATAGCGAATGTAATTTAAATTATAAAACACCACAGTTTATTCCGGTTATTTTCAATAATCTTTATGCATATGATAAAAAATGGGACAATAATACAGAACGTTATATTTCTCTTTCAATTTTTCGCTTAGATGAAAACCATGGATTCGAAATAAGATTTGAAGACTCGTTTAGATTTATGGCTTCGAGTTTAGATACGTTTGCAAAAAATCTTGACAGCAATGATTTTAATACTATTCGCTCATGTTTCGTTGATGAAGCTCATTTCAACCTGATTAGAAGAATGGATGTATTTCCGTACTCTTACATGGATTCCATGACTAAGTTTAAGGAAATTAAACTCCTTAGTAGAGAAGAGTTCTTCAATATTCTAACGAATGAAGAATGTGATGTAGTCGAGTATGAACATGTTCAAAAAATATGAAGGGAGTTTAACTGTAAGACACTCCTTGAGTATATTGAGCTCTACTTAAAGACAGATGTTCTTCTTCTAACTGACGTGTTTGAAAATTTTAGGAAAGTTTGTGGAGACAAATACGATTTGGACCCCTGTCATTATTATACAGCACCAACCTTATCCTGGGATCCAATGTTGAAAACGACACAAGTTTCACTGGAACACTTCATTGATTCCGACATGTATACGTTTATGCAAAACGAAATTCAATGCTCACAAAGATATTCGAAAGCGAATAAAAAATATTTGGAAGATTTTGATGCATCAAAACCATCAGAATTTCTTGTCTACTTAGACGCAAATAACCTTTACGGTTGGTTGATGTCGGAGAAACTTCCTTGCGATGAGTTTGAGTTAGTATGTGATACTGATTTTGATATTAAAAATTTTTTTGATACTACAGAATATATTTTCATTTTTGAAGTGGATAAAGAGTATCCCAATTCACATAAATGTATGTTTGCTAGTATCAGAGTGGTTGGTTCTTCAGTTGGCATATATGTATACTCCCTCTCCTACGACAAAAAATTATGTAGTAGGAGTATAAATCTTAGTGCTCATATCAGAGAGGAATAGATATAGTGTTAGAAAGAGATGGATTTTGCGAGAACTTATCCATAATTGATAGCACTTACTAGTTGTATGTGTACATATTTCTTATTTTTAATATTCTATGTATTGGTGTATGCATGTGAATATTAGAGAGACATAATTATTATTATTTTTTTTCCTTCTAATGTGTCACTAATTTTTGATTTTACTACTTCAAATAGAGAATATTTACATATATAATTTTTAAAAGTATACATATACATACATAAATAAATGTATGTATGTATGTAAAAATTAGATCATATACAAGGAAATACATGTTTAGTAATCAACTATTCTAGAAAATCGGTCATAAAGAACTCATTTACCTCCACCAGCAAGCAATTCACCATAAGTATTTGCATAAAGTGTCAGAAACATTGGAATATCTATGTTTGGGAGAATTTTACCTCAAGTGTTTCAATATGAGGTTTACTGGTTGACCCCTTGAAGTAATTCTTGTTAACGTAGGCTTTATTGTATCGCATGCAGATGTAATGATTTTTCACTTAAAAAAGGTGGTCTCACCATCAATCATACCCTATACAACACATTCATGAGTTGTATTGATCCAGATACAATTGCTGTCGAATTCATTATTAAAAAAGAGTTTTTCATCATCATCTAACAGCTTTATTCATTTTTTTTTTCTTAGCATGCATGCCTTAGCATGCTTCTATCGCTAATAACGCGAGAGTCCAAGATGTAGTGGTGTTTCAAAAATCTATACTATTAGATTTTACGAATCCACTCTTTTGAATTTTTTGCACAGTAGATACATATATACATATGTAATTCATTTGCAAAAATTTTATGACGTGAGGAATTTTTTTAATTATACATGCCTCGACATGCTTTCATTTTTTCAGTAAATTTATTTGATACTCATGCCGATAAAGATATAAAGTAATATTTGTTAAGATTGCATTTTATAATTTATACATGCTTCAGCATGATTCTTGTTTTCATATCGCTTAAACATGCACAGTCTTGTTTTCATATCGCTTAAACATACAAATTCTTGTTTTCATATCGCTTAAACATGCACAGTCTTGTTTTCATATCATTTAAGCATGCACAGTCTTGTTTTCTTTGAGAAGTTCTGTACAAGAGAAATTGAATTTCACAATATTATTAAATTCCATTAAATTTCATAAAGAGAAACAACCAAGACAATGGAAAATATTTTTCAATTGAGATGAATACCAAAAAACTTACAAACAGATGATTCCTAATTTTCCTTTAGAAAAAATAATACAAAACGAGGAATATTTTAATAATACAATTTTATTTTATATTTATTTCTTTTGTTTCTTTTTAATAATACAATTTAGTTTAATTTTTATTTATTTTATTTATAATGATGGAAACATTTCGTAGTATCCAATTATTAGATGTTCTAATATACTTTTTCGTAAAAAATATATTGTACATCTACAAGTATCGGGTCCTTCCTCACACTCAGGATCATACCAAGGACAGCTTTTGAAGTGTCCTTCTGTGTTGTCTTCATCTTCCATAACTCCATATTCTTCGTTCTCATCCAGCATATTTTGGAAAAATTTTATCATCTCCCAATGATCAGAAAGCCTGAAGCTTTCAAAATCTCTTATAAATTGGTTTAGAGTACGTCTAATTTGGCTCATTTTATTTGCTGATAAATGAATGATGATGAATGTTGGAAGGTTCCTTAAAGACTAATTTTCTCAGTAAATTTTTAAACATCTCTATTCCATTATTCTTTTAGCACTCTATCTCTCTCTATCCCTTTTTTCTCTATAACTATCTCTTTCTGTCTATCACTATCCACCACTTATTCACTATTTCACCATAATTATTTGATTAGTCTTCTTGAAGTCATCATCGCTTCTTTTAAGATCATTTCCAGTTAAACATTCAAAGTGAGAAGAACTAATTAAAAAAATGGACTCCACATCAAATCTTATTTCAAAATTTAATAATCTAAACAGCAAGACTTTAATCCACATAAAGGAGCTTGAATCATCAACAAAATACACTATTAAAAATGTGTTACGTGTAACAACTAAATATGGACCAACTCTAAAAGTGGAAATGAATAAACACATAATGTTCCTGCCTAAACGGTATAATATTTTAACAGATGACGATATTAAAGATCTATCCAGTGGATCTTATTGCCTAAGCAGAGAAGGTGAAGAAAATGTAATCGTTGAGAATGAGCTGAGTGAATTTCTAATTCAAAATTCCCAATTTCCTATTTGGCAATAAAATATATTAGCTTTGTATTTTAAATTATAAATAAAAAGACATTAATGAGTTTTGTAAGATATAAATGTTTGTGTTTTTATTTAATATTTTCAGTTATTTCATAAAGAAATTTATGACATAAGTGACCACAGGTAAATGTATTAAAATTCTGATGTTGGTTATAGTTGTATTTTACATTTGTACCAAGATATTTGACTACTTCTGAAGGAGGTTGTAAGTTTCCAAAGCTATCGAAATATTCTTTTTCATTGTTGTTTTTATAATATGCTACCCAATGTGTACCAGGTCCTGTTGATACATCTAAGTTGATTATTCCACATTCAATTTTCTTTGCTCGTTTTGGTAGAGTATTCAACATGAAAACTCCTCTAAAATATGGAATATTTATAGAGAAACGGTTTAGGTCCACATCAGATAGTGGTCTGTTGGGCAGCATCTCTAAGAGTTTTTTGATTCTTCTTTGTGAACTAAGCCATAACCTTTTTTATATGGTTTTAAGTAAAGTCCTTTGCCAACTGCTACAGATTCCATCGCTCTATTATGTCTAGTTGCTTCATCAAGTTGATTTTTGGCATTCTTTGTTGCATTTACAGCTTTAGCTATGGCAGCACCTCCAGTTGTTAGACTACCAATTGCACCCAGAGCAGTTAAAATCGGTATTAGAGGCAAAAATGCACTAATTTTTGGGACACGTATTACAGCTGGTACTATAATTTGAGATTTTCTTCCTTTTAATGATTTGTTGATAGTTGTTCGTGCAATTTTAATAGCTGAGTTAATATCTAATGGCTTTTCCTTATTTAGTATTTTTGTTGCAGCTCTAATTGATGATCTAAACAGTTTTTTATCATTTAGCTTGTTCTTTCCAACATTTTTCTTTTTCTCCACACCCATACCAAATTTTGTTTTGGCTTTCATTGCGTTAGTAACCATATATGCAAATGATTTTTCAGCAAGACTACTATCTTTTGATAAAACTCGATTCCAAGCTGAATTTTCCAGTATTTTATCAGCTTTATGTCTAGTACTTAAATCCTTATTTTTTGAATACGCAATATCGTGATTTTTACAAGCAGAGTCCAATAAATTAATTCCTTTGTCACCTCGATTTAAACGTTTTTGTAGTTTTGTTCCAGGTCCACAGTACTGATATCCAGGAAGATGAAGTTCAACAGGTAGAGCGTTTATTATTTTATCTACTATACCTCCTCCAACGAAGGTGTTTTTATGACTAAACGTTTTCTGATATCGTATAACCATATTATCTAATTTTTTCTATAATAAGAGGTAACAATTATGAAATGCATTTAGTTACAAAAATGCAGTTAGTGAAACAACATAAAAATATTTTAGTTCGTGATATTGATGAATCATCGAACATTACTTCAAAAATAAAGCACAGCCCCCTCTTACTAAATTATATTCGTGCTCTAATAGTGGGACCATCAAATTGTGGAAAGACTAATGTTATGATTGGCTTACTAGAAAGTCCTAATGGACTCAAGTTTGAAAACATCTATTTATACTCAAAATCTTTATATCAGCCCAAATATGAATATCTGAAGAAACTAATTTCACCAATTAAAGGAATGGGATATTATACATTTACAGATAATGAATCAGTTATTCCACCTGACGAAGCTAAAACTAATTCAATTATGATATTTGATGATGTTGCATGTGAAAAGCAGAATAATATACGTACATATTTTTGTATGGGGCGACATAGGGATGTTGATTCATTCTACTTGTGTCAAACTTATACTAGAATTCCCAAGCATTTAATAAGAGACAATGCAAATGTTATTATAATGTTTAAGCAAGATGAGACGAATATGAAGCATGTTTATAGGGATCATGTTGGCAGTGATATGAGTTATGAAAAGTTCCAAGAAATTTGTCGAGAGTGTTGGAAGGATAAATATGGATTTTTGGTGATAAGCAAAGATAATGAATTAAACAATGGTCGCTACAGAAAGCAATTTGACTATTTCATAACTATATAAACTACTCTTCATAAACATTCACTTTAGTTATTAATCTAACTTTAAACTTCATACATCTATTTGCTATAAGCTGAGCTGCTACCTGATAAACTGATCTGAAAACCAGACCAGGTGCTAAAAAGCTGATCTGATAACCAGACCAGGTCCTGAAAAGCTGATCTGATAACCAGACCAGGTCCTAAAAAGCTGATCTGAAAACCAGACCAGGTCCTAAAAAGCTGATCTGATAACCAGACCAGGTCCTAAAAAGCTGATCTGATAACCAGACCAGGTCCTAAAAAGCTGATCTGATAACCAGACCAGGTCCTAAAAAGCTGATCTGATAACCAGACCAGCTCCTGAAAAGCTGATACCTGATCTAATAGCTGATACCTGTTATTTACTATTATTAAGCATGGATGAGAAAATTTTAAAACAATTGGTGTTGACAAGAAATGTCTTAAAGAAAAAGCTTCGTAGTATAAAAACTGGTGAAATAGATACACATGAACAACTCAGAGATACATTTAAACCTATAACAGAACCACTCAAAGAATTCATAAATAGTTCTAAAAAAATTAAAAGAATTCCCATGAAAGAAGAAAGTAAAATGAAGGTAGAAGTTGAAAATAATACAAGTCTTAAGCCTGAAAAAACATCAGTCAAGATAGAGTCAAGTACACCAAAGAAACTAGCTGAAGGAACAATATTTGATAATACCATCTCATTAAATGATGCTAATACTGTAAATGATGATGACGATGATGATGATGATGATTTTTACTCACAGACTTCCAATACAGAAGATACTTATACTGACTTATCAGTCTTGGAAGGAAGAAATGAACTAGATACAAACTATGGTCCACATAAAGATTTCAATAATGAATGGAAATTTGGTGATAGTACGCTCAAACTTAATGAAGATAAAATACAAGTTGGTGGTCAAATATGGGCCCTAACACCAGGGCTATTTTCTCTAATGTTTCATAAAATACCAAAAAATTATGATAAATTTGAACTCGAAATCTATAAAAATATTTTAATTACTATACACCTGATGGTCAAATAAAGGGTACTAGAGGATATAAATATAAACATATTATTAAGAAATTTATTGACGAGAAAAACCAGAAGAATTTACCCCAATCAACAGGATCTAAGCCAAAAGGTAGCTATTTAGGTGATGGAATGATGGAATTTAATATTCATAAGCCCAACTATATATACTGGGATGATCCAAATGAGTTAGTAGATCGACTTCGACTACTGCTCGCATCACAAGGTGCAGGTCATACTAATCACAATAACGAGATTGTATCAATTATTGAAGAGCTACGTGAAGCGAATATAATACATTAACTTTAATAAAGTATATAAAGCATGTCTGTTGATAAATTTGGACACTACTTAAACGATACTAGCAACATAATTTCTTTGAAAAATGCACCTAAACTGTTGGGGTTATTTGTGGATACGAACAACATTGATGTCCAAAACAAAAGGATCAAAAATGTTGCAGAAGCTCTGGAGGAAAACGATGTTATCAATAAGTTGTTTCTGCAAACTCAAATCGAAAAACTAGAAGAGAAATTATTAACATACTTTAAGGCAGACAATACTGTAATTCAAGAAGATCTTCAAATGCAAATCGAAGAACTACAACGTGAAATAAAATTAGATATAGAAGAAAATTATAATATTCAAAAAGATATCCAAAAAATGAAAACATCCTTTGAAGAACAAATTGAGCAGCTTAATGAGAAAATGTATAGATTGGAAAATTACATGTTTGTATCAATAGCTGAAAGTCCTTCAAGTAGATCACAACACTCTCCAAAAAATCAGTAAAAATAACTTAATGTCTTCAAAAAGAAATTTAGTAAACGAACTCCATAAGCAAGCACGAAAACATTTTGTGCGTCGCAGAGTTGTAATGAAAGGAATTGATGATCTTTGGCAAGCTGATTTAGTTAAAATGGGGAACTATTCTAAAGAAAATAAAAATTATCGATTTTTGTTGACTGTAATCGACACATTTTCAAAATTTGCATGGGCAGTACCGCTAAAAACAAAAACTGCACTCGAAACAACCAAGGCAATGGCAGATATTTTTGAAATGGGGCGAGTACCAAAAAACTTACAAACAGATGATGGTAAAGAATTTTTCAACAAAAACTTTGAAAAATTAATGCATAAATACGACATTAATCACTACTCAACATATAGCAGTATGAAAGCATCAATTGTAGAACGATTTAATAGAACATTGAAAGGAATGATGTGGAAAGAATTTAGGTATAATGGTTCATATAAGTGGATTGATATACACAAAGATTTAGTTAATGCATACAATAAAAAATTTCATCGCACAATTAAAATGTCTCCTATTAAAGTCAACTCAACAAATGAGCAAAAGCTGCTTAATACAGTATACAGTCATTTGAAGATGTATAAAATGTCGAAATTTAATGTAGGAGATCATGTTCGCATAAGCAAATATAAGCATATCTTTGAAAAAGGTTATACTCCAAATTGGACCACAGAAATATTCACAATTATCAAAGTTCAAAATACAAATCCTGCAACATACATATTAGAAGATTATCTTGGTAATCCTATTAAAGGTGGATTCTATACTGATGAACTTTCAAAAACTAGATTTCCAAATACATATTTAGTTGAAAAGGTTCTCAAAACTAAAGCAAAGGAAGTATATGTTAAATGGCTAGGATTTTCAGATCAACATAATTCTTGGATAAGTAAAGATGAAATATTATAGTTGGAAGAAAAACTAAATCACCAACAGCATCATATCAAGAACAATAATAGCATTAATATTAAGAAACTAATGTTAATTTTAAAATAAGAAAATGAAATAAATATGTAAATTATGCTTATAAACCATACTGTGTACTAAACTTTATTTAATTGTAATCAATCTGTTATAATGTCAATAACACTTACTCTGAGCTCTAACTCATCAGAATTATCTGCTAGTTACTTTCCTCCTATTGAATTACATGGTGCATATGAGTGTGCTGTAACTGATTTTCATTCATACAACAGTATTCCAAATGTAGACACTTACAACAATATGTTTCATATAGGAGAACATAAAATTGAAATACCAATTGGATCTTACGAATTAAATGATATAGTTGATTTTATAGAAGAGCAATACAAACGACTTTGCCCAGCAAATAAGATTTTTATTGAAGCCAATAACAACACAATGCAAGTTAAAGTTAATAGTTCCAAGGATCCTGTATATTTTAATAAGGACAACACAATTGGAAAACTTTTAGGATTCAATAGCAAAATCCTAACACCAAACAAATATTATTACTCAGATCTTCCAGTTAATATTTTTAAAGTGAATCTCTTGCGAATTGAAAGTAGTATCGCTATTAACACATATATGAATAACTCCAAATCGCATACACTTCATGAATTTCCGATAAATGTGCCTCCAGGCTATAAAATAGATGAGGTTCCAAGAAATCTCATCTATTTACCTGTGAACACCAGAGAGATAAGTTCACTAGCGCTGCGCGTACTTGATCAACACGGTGATTTAATTAATTTCCGAGGAGAGGAAATTACAATACGAATACATTTAAGGCCAACTAAATAATGCTAATATACAACACAAATACATTAAAAAATATAGCAGCAAAAACAACAACAACATTAAAGCGAACAGCTCAACAAAAATCTCTAACAACATCAAATAAAAATTTTCTGAAGTCATTGAATTTAAAATTAAAGACAAAATGAGTTCAATAATAGATGTCTTAGATAAACCTTTGTCTGATGAAAATATAATCAAAAAGGACTATCATACATATGTACCATACTTACAGTCTTACAATAATAACGATGAAATTAGAATTTCAATACAAAATCAAGATTTGTACGTGCTACCCAGTGAGAGCTACATTTATGTGGAGGGGTTTGTTGCCGATGATAATACGACAAAATCTTCATCATCTTCAAAAAACTTTATACTAAAAAACAACTTTGTGGCATATCTGTTTGATGAAATTCGCTATGAGCTCAATGGAATTGAAATTGATCATACAAGATATTTAGGAGCCACAAGCACCATAAAAAATTTGGTTTCTATGTCACCAACTGAAAGCAACGTGATGCAAAATGCTGGATGGAACAAAATTGACGATGTCACTCTTGTAAACGGATTTTTCAATTTCTATGTACCTCTAAAAATGCTTCTAGGATTCGCTGAAGACTACAACAAAGTTATACTAAGTGGAAAACATGAATTGAATTGAATCTTGCGCAATAAAAACGATGAAGATCTTGTGCGCTCGAGTGTTTCTATTGAAAAAGCTAAACTTCCAATTTCACTCATCTCATGGAGAATCCCACATGTACAATTATCGGACTTTAGCAAATTGAATATGATAAAAATTATTAATAATGGTGCTTCTATACCTATGGCATTTCGCAGTTGGGATTGTCATATTAATCCACAATTAAACATAGGAACTAGCCATATTTGGAATGTTAAACTGGCTGCAAATAGAGAACGCCCACGTTTTGTATTGATTGCTTTTCAACAAGAAAATAAGTTTGTTCATTGTGATTTGACTAATTTAAAAGTACATTTAAATTCAGTCTCATATCCATATGATGATCTTAACATAAAGTTTAAAAATGAACGATATGCAATTCTATATGATATGTATATAAGATTTCAACAAAGTTATTATATGAAAGAATCTCAACCGCTTCTAACTGCACCAGAGTTTAAGACAAAAGCTCCTATTATTGTAGTAGATGTCAGTCATCAGAATGAATCACTCAATAATGGACCGATTGATATAAAAATAGAATTTGAAACAGCAACTAATATTGCAGCAAACACAACAGCTTACTGCATTCTTATTCATGATCGTATAATAGAATATATACCTATCAAAGGACAAGTTCAAAAAGTCTTATAAATTAAGTAATATGGATAAAAACATAATTTTTATAGACGTACAAGGTTTCAAGAGTAATTCAAATGATTTCATCGCAAAAGAAGTAGCGATTGTTTTCAACAATTATGAATATAACCATTTCATTATAAAATCCCCATTTGATTTTAAATGGTTATCAATAAGAAAGCAAAGAGAAGCAAAGTGGCTAACAAAAAACTATCATCACCTAAACTGGACTGCTGGATCAGTTTCATTTCAAAGCGTTTGCAATTTTTTAAAAGCCAACGCAAGATGTTCAACAATTTATGTAAAAGGTGAAGAAAAAAGACGATGGTTGGAAAAAATGTTACACCGAAAAATTTCTAACGTTGAGGATATAGGCTGCATCAACTTTAAACAAATGGAAATCAAGTATCCAGAATATCTTTATTGTAGTTATCATAATTTTGGTGTTTGCGCATTAAAAACTGCTATTTTACTAACAAAAGAAATGTCTTGCTTTAAATGAATTTTTTACTTCTTAAAATATGAATTTACATATGTATGTATTATTATAAAATTTAAAAAAATTTTAAAAAATAAATGTATACCAAATAAAAGAATGTACAAATGTTTTCTTATTTCAAATACAAACTACATAAATGAAAGAGGAGGAAGTGGGGAGGAGGAAAGTTAACTTTATTGCATACTTGCAAATTTTTACTTTTTGTTTCTCTGCTGATGACTGTACTTAATTGAAACTTTGCTGCTTTAAAATAATCGTAGACAAAGAAAATGATTACGTTGCAAAATATAAATGTATTCTACAAAATATTTTACACACAAGCATCCTCAGTCATACATACAAATACACATACAAACATACATACATACATACATACATACACATGCAAATATACACACATACATACATACATACAAATATACAGACATACAATTATATTTCTTAAACAAATAAATAAATACCAGCTACAAACTAGCTGGATCATCCACACACAAGTATAGGGTGTTCATATACAAGAGAACATTTTATAAATAAATAAAATAATTAAATTAATTGTTTATTAATTTATTTAATTATTTTATTTATAAACAATTTACTAGCGTGAGGAAATCATACACATATTCCCCCGATTCATATGAGAATCGCGTAGTACTCATCAAATCTATTTTCTCTGATATTACTGATATAGTATTACGATAACGAATTTCTATAGTCTGGCAACACTGGCAATTTTCCCTTTGGTACTAGAAAATAATAATCATGTTTTGCCGTCGGCATTTGAAAAAAATAATACTCATGTATTGCCGTCGGCATTACGAAAAAAATAATTATCATGCATTGCCGTAGGCATTAGGAAAAATTATAATGCATTGCCGTAGGCATTTGAAAAAAATAATAATCACTATTTCCCCCACTGGTATTAGGAAAAATCATTTTCATGATTTTCCCATCGGCATATACACTTGAGAAATCTTAATCTTATAAAACCCCTCAAACCACACCCACAAAAATAATCACCCGTTCCCACAATTAATACTACCCAAAAAAAAATCACCCGTTCCCACAAAGTTAATGTAAACAAAAAACTCCTTATGTAAACAAAAATCTGGACGGACTTATTGAACCACCCTCGCAGGTATCAAATTTCACAAATTTCCAAGAATTTAAGAATTTTCAAATTTTAATTACCCAAATTTAACAATTTCAGCCACAATTTAACAATTTTAATCGGCGCCAGAACTGGTAATTCACTACTACTTACGCCATCTATTTGCGAACATTCTAGATCCGGTTTTGTAGTATAAAAAGAGTTGCCGTCAGTCATTACTAATTGGAATTTAGTAGAGTGAACATCGTTGAAAGTAAAAGACATCGTGCGGTGGATAATAACGTTCAGAAGTAAATAAGAAAAGACAAGTCAGTTGATAATTAAGTTGTGAGTGAATAATAGTCTGCGATACAGTAGTGAGTTAATAGTTAAGAGCAGTCTGAGCTTTACAATACGTGGGTTGATAATTGGAAAAACTATAGAACAGGCCATACTGACAGCAGTCTGTCGTGGAATTGAGATATTGTGGAGTCTATCGTGTCGACTGGTAAAGGGAACAGCGCGGCGAATACACGTGTGTAAAGGTGTAAGTAAAGCCAGCAAGTGTTATTGGTGTATCAACTGTGAGTGTCGGCCAGAGTTGTTATTGGTGTTTCAACCGTGAGTGTCGGCAGAGTGGGTCTCGCGTGTGACGAGCGGCAGACAAAGAGATTAGATTCTGTGGAGATTAGTGTATCAACTGTGAGGGTCGGCAGAGTGAGTCTCGTAAGAGACGACCAGCAGACACAGAGGTGTCACGTGAATACTTGCGCAGCCAGCTAAGATACGTGCGTAAACTACAGCGAGAAAGGCTTAGTGGTAACCAGTTGTGAATATTTGTGTATAATTCAGTATTTTAAGCTGTATTAGTTATTTAAGCTCTTGATTAAGTTAGTTTTAAGTGTATTTGTAAATAAAACTTGTATCATTCTTAACCCTAATTATTACACTGAGTCTTGTACTCATTTGCAAAATCTTCGGGTCCACGGAAAAGCGTTATTAAACAGAGAAAAACATAACAATACATTTGCCGAATCTTCACCAAAATAATGTCTATATAAATTATTTTCCCTCTTAAAACTACAATTAATAAAATAGCCGAATGCACACGCATGGTGTTTCTGTACATTTGTAGTGCTTGTACTTACAGGATCATCGAGTTTTTCCAAAATAGACTCAAAGTCTGCGTAGATTACAAATGGTACATCTAGCTATTTGTAGTAGCTTTTAAACATAATAATAGATCCATCTTCGGGCATCCTGATGAATTTTTTACCACAAACATTTTTATGTTGCTTATACACATAATCATCATGTGTATGATATAGGCAGGTGTTACAGATATAAATCTTATATCTGTGACGTCATGTTGGAACGAAGGAGTCTTAGGAAAAGAGGAATATAAAATAATATGTAAATTAATATAACAATAAAAAGTAACTTTTTAAATAGGGAATATATTTTGCACAAATGAAACTTTGATACATCTTTGATGAGCACATAGTGGAAGTTCTCATTGGACTCGAGCAATAAGAGATTAATATGAATGTGTTTTTCTCGTTTTGTTATGTAGTATGGTCCCATAAACGATGTTCCATTGTGACCAAATACATTTATGCTCATATCATTTTGATTCTCGAATTGTTTTATCTGCTTCAATGGTAGTGGAAACTCTAGGCCTTCAAAATTAAATACAATTGCTCCTATATTAAAATTCTCATCAAAAATGTTTGCTATATTGTAATTTCTACAGTTTTTCCGTTGTCTTCGATCTAGACTGCTATCTGTGAACAAAGCAGCAATTAGAGACCATTTAAAGCAATAAATAAAATTGTTCTGACATTTATGCATTTCACTGCAATTTTTTTTTCGATCCTCTTATTATGGACGCCTTGTTTATATTAACTTCAAGGAAATTTATTGAAGTCAAGTCCATCCGCTAACCCTCTCTTGAAATTCTTTCATTTTGGCTCTTAGCTCCTCCGTCTGTTTCTTGTACATGTCTTCTATGTCATCAGACAATTGGGAAACATTTATCTCATCATTCACCATCTTCATATAATCACATGTGAGCTCCATATTAAATTTAAATGTATTATGTATCCGACTACATTCATTGAGTTGTTGTACTATGGGGCTCTTGGCAGATTTCAGAAACTCCTCCGGAAACAAGACACCCACATTTTTCTTGAGGAGGATATATGTATCGATCCTCCCATTGGAGTTACTTACTCTTTTAGTGAGAAAATCACCAATCAGTTCTTGGTGACAACTGTTTTTGTGTTTTGTGGCTCTGACATGAGCCACATAACCATTTGATGGGATCATCTCATCACAATCCTCACACTATTTGTTTTGAAGATTTAGCTTACTAGTTCCAAGGACAGCCTTTGATTGATTAGCATACGAGTGCGTTTCCATATGCTGATTTAGTTTTGTTTGAGTCATAATAACTTTAGTGCAGATGGTACAACTTGTAGTATTCATTTATTAATTTAATTATTTTATTTATAAAAAATTTATTTCACTTATAAACAATTTATTTAATTATTTTTTATGCAGTATAAACTTGTTTAACAAACAGTAGTTAGTTCTAGCACTTTTATAGTTTTTGGATTTCGAACATTTTAGAAATTTTGGTTGGGAAAATAGGTTGTCACTTGTTGAGATATCAGAGCAGACTGATGATAGTCTACATTATTTCTTCTACTTATATACTTTATATGAGAATCGCGTAGTAGTCATCAATCTAATTTATTACGACATATGATGAAAGTAAAGTAATTAAAATAAAATATATTGAAATAAAAATATCATTACCCCTATTTAAAAGCTCTTCGTTTCAACCTATGTATATATTTTCTATCTCCATAAGAATAGCAACGTTAATAGCCTTGAAAACATATATACATTCATTTGTAAATATATATGAAAAAGTGTTGATTTAATTCACAGAAGCAAAAATATTCTTCAAAGCAAAAATATATACGATCACATACACGAATCCAACAAGATAAAGATACATTACCAAACACATTCCCTATCCACTACCATTCACAACAGGGTTGCCACTCTCTGCAGCTATTAGATTATTTCCCCAGAAATCGCAAACATAAATGCGATAACTTAAAACAGCAAACCAAAGTCTATCAAATGAAAATCACTACATACACATAATTACACAGATTCCTTGTCACTACCCTACAGTCAGACTGGGAACCAAGTGTCTTTGTAGCAACACTAAAATTCTAGAGACAATTGTAGTATAATAAGTTATATTTTATCCGTTATTATAAAAGAAGGATAGAAAACAGATATGGTGTATTTGTGGTGGAATTGTCAACAACTCGTCAATATACATATATGCATTTGTATGTTCACAAATTACTGGAACTAACTGTTTGATTGGTATGTCTCCACGTTCCCATAAGAACTACGTAGTCACTACCTAGTCAATTGTTTCAGTGTTACTAGTAGGTTTTCAATAACAAGCACATGTTAAATGTCTATAGCACAACGTTTTGTAAAATTAGAGAGTATTACTGGTGAGAAGTCAAAATAGAGTCAGTACATTTTCACCATCGACATTTCCTACACGGGTATAATGTTTGTCTACCACTATAACAAAAGTATCCGACGCCGGCAGACACACAATTAAATATATAAACACAAACACAATTAAATACATAAACACACACCCACACACACATCCAAACACCCACACATACATACATCCATTCACTGTCAGCACAACGTTTCTCTAAAATAACAACAAGTATACATACACATAAAAAGAAAAAATCAATCTTCCATAAACACACACATAGCCAAGAAAATCTCAGCATGAAAATTCCCAAAATCCCCCCCATTTGTATTAGGGTTGCCATCATTTTTGTATTTAAGGGGGCGGACGACGTTTTTTCCCGGTTTTTAATTCCCAAAACATGTCGCCTGTCCCCATTACCACTCTACTCAAAATAAATTTGCATTTGCATTGATTGGGTTTAGTGTGAGAAAATGAAAAGTTATTTTGAGTAAAATTTACTTTGAGTACAACTCAAAGTAAGTTTTAACTTATCACTTACTTTTAGGTTACTGAAATTGTAACACATTGGGCCATAACCATAGTCAACAAAGAAGTGTACTTTTTTAGTCTTAGAATGCGCTTTTTTAAAAAATGAACTTTCGACCTACCCTAGACGAGATAAAATGCACTTTAAAGGAAAAAGTCGGTTCTAATGTTAAAACATGCTGAAGCTGTTTTTAACTATATTAGCATCGACTCTCTGTCTTTAGTTCAAGACAAAACACATTAAAATAAAAGAGTAAGTATATGTATGTATGTACACATTTGTATGTATGTAGGTATGACTTTATATCTCTTGGTTTCTTCTGCTCTTATAAAGATTTTATAATCCAATTATTGAATAGTTTATAGTATTAAAATAATACAAAATACAAATACCTTTTAAATTTTCACTATATTAATTATTTGTTAAGTTGTTTTTATGTTCGATTGTTTTATTTTATCTTGTTATTAAATTTAACCCTTTTTCATAACACGGAGTCAGATGAGAGAGAGGGAAAGAGATGCCACTTTCTTAAGCATGTTCACACTATCGGCACAATGTACCGATTTTCGTCGGCTCACTGAAATAAAGTCATAAGTAATAAGCTAAATTCGCCTTATTTCTCAACTAATTAATATATAAGGACATAATTGCACCACACTGCATTGTCAATAAAGTCATATAGACTTATTTCAGAATTAATTGAGTAATACTGTTAGCTTACCACTTATGACTTCATTGCAGTGAGCCGACGAAAATCGGTACACTGTGCCGATAGTGTGATCCAGGCTTTATATTTTGTTTTCGATCATATGAAAAATTTTCAATATTTGTTGTGGCACCCACTTAAAGTCGGTTCAACTTATACACACTTTGTTTTTACCTATAGTAGAAAAATATTTAGAAACAAGTTTTAAATTTTAAGTTGTTTCTAAAACAAACCCACTCTATTCTGTGACTATGGTTATGGCCCATTGTGTTTACCCATTCTACCTTTAACTAACTCGAAGTTATAATAATAGCCTTAAGCAATACAACAAGGCTGGTAAATTGAACAATTATATTTTTAAGAAATGTGGACATGTAAAACTTACCAATTGTAAACAACATTTTCACTGATATTTATCCCACCTTTTTCAACATTAGGTGTAACTTCATAATCGATATCGAAAGGATTTATTTTAAATCTTTCAACTAATTTCTGTGAATTATTGTGGCTGTAAATATTTTTTAAATCCGCTGGTAGCAAACGTTTTATTGTATATTCCACATTGGCACTCATATACTCCATTAGTTTTTGCCATAATTCCTCTTCATAATTGTGGGTTGATGCGAAAGATGTCTCTGTAATTAGTTGATGGTCAACAATTAATTCCAAGTCTGTATTAAAAAATAACAATCAATGTTAAGAACTGAAAAGGAAATGAATGATGAAATACTTATGTACATATGTATTACCTGTCAATTTATTCATTAAAAGTTTGTTCCATAGCCTCCGGACTTTAATGGCCCTTTTCAGTAACTCCAATCCCGTTTCTGCTGTGGGAAATTCTAAACACAGCCAAGAATCACAAATTAAATGAGTAATCGAAGCATTCGTCTCAATATTATAAGAGAACAACAATAAACATTGGGCAGCTGGCATACGTATACAATTCATTAAATATGGTTTAACAGTCTCTAATAAACTTCTGTTTGAGTAAATAAAAGGAAATTCATAAAATAATCATTAAAATAACCTACTTATGTATGTATTTATGAATGTATACACTCATTTACTTTCTACATGCATAACAGTGATGTAACAAATGTAATTGTTTAGATAGTCGCAAATATTAGAAATTTGTAGAGAGTTATCTACACATGGGTGGAGTTTTGAGACAAAAAAAAAACATTTACGGCCTAAGTCACAAAAATTCCTTATTTCAGCTTTAATCTTTAAATTATCTATTCAAGTCTTTTTTTAATAAACACTGTGATTCATAAACAATTTATTAGCGAATTAACCATTAAACTTTTGCTACTTTTGTTACTGTTGGCAAAACTATGTTAATTTCACTGTCATTTTAATGATGCATACAATGAATAATGAATGATGAATACAGATAAGAAGTTAGCTCTACATACTGATGTTAGACTAAACGCAACAGGCGCATGGAACTAGAGACCATGGTGACACGCTAGTATCCTTAATACAGTAGACAACAGTGCACAGTGTGGTAGATCGCAAATATAACTGGACAAAATTAATAAATTGCGTTAAGTTAACTTCTCAGTTATAAATTAAATAAAATATTAGTTCAAACATACTTGTATAAATGATTATAAAAAACAACTTTTTTAAGAAGATTTTTTAAATAAAATGAGGCAAAAATATAAAAACTGTCAAGAAAAAAAATTTTAAGATAAATTGTGGATTGTTCCTCCTGCAGCCGTAAATTTAGAGTAGAGCTTTTAAAATAACTTTTTAAAATTAAGATTTTAGAAAATATTTTAAAAACTCATTGAAGAAAAGTGTTAAGAATTTTTAAGGAAAACAAGCCATAAATTAAGGTAAAACTATATTGAATTATCAAGAAGGAAGACATTATGTTTGTCTCTTTCTCGCGGCAGTTCATCAAAGTAGAAAGAAAGAAATAGTATAGAGATAGCAAGCTAGCTGCGACGAAAATAGTAAATTTTAGCTAAGCAATTATTTTAATTAAGCAACTTAAACAATACAGATTTAGCGTCATCGCTAAATTGTATGCCCTAAATTTTTTTTATCGTTTTAGCGATCGAGATTAAGCTTTAGGTAAGCGAGTTACAGAATACGGCTGCTGGCTCACTTAAAATTTTTAAATTTGTGTGAAATGTTTGAAAATTTGGGTGAAATTTTTTAAAATTCTTGAAAATTTGTCTAAACATTCTAACGTTCTTTAAAATTAGTATGAAATTTGAGAATTCTATTTTTTTTGTTCACATTAGGGGTTTTTTTACACTCAGGTATGTTCTGAAGATTGCATCGTTTTCGAATCGCATGTAAGTTGCAAATCGCCAAACTTAGTTGTACATGTTTTGTAACTTGTGCGTTTTGATTGCAACTCACAGTAGACCATTTCGCGAGATGGCCGTCAAAAATATATAAATTTTGACGGGATTGGAAATTTGTATTGCAGTTCTTTTGTTAATTAGGTGAGACCATAGGCTTTAAGTTTAATATATAAAACTTTAATACCGACCGCTTAGATTTAAAATGCATTTTAAGTTTAAGCTTATTTTTTGTACAAAAGCGACGTATTAAAACTGGTTTAAAAGATTTGTTTTGCACAAAGTCTTATATTGTGTGTCACATTTAAAACTAATACTTATTAAAAACTTAATTTCTTTCAGAAAGTGCCAAGGTATGGACCCCGTGAAATTTTTAGTACGAAGGGCCGAAGATTGATTTTTGAAGAAGTTTGAGTTAAAATATAGTTTATCAAGAATCAAATTTCCAAAATGCTAATATTGTTAAACATTTTCTTTAGAAAAAAAAGTTTTAATGAAGAAGACGTAGGTTTCTTTTTAAATACAAAAAAAAAACGATGTAAATATTTTACGCAAAATTTTAATAAATTTTTAAACTTATAAATTAAAATTACTATTTATGATTTGAACGGGCTTAAGTTCATATCGCTTTTTGAGCCAACTTACATGTAATAATTATTAATGAACAAATAACATCAAAGTTAGTTGTAAATATTCTGACAACACATAGTTGAACGGAACAGCTAGCCGTTTTTGAAGGCCACTAAACCTTCATCATCAGCATTCTTCTGTGTTTGGTCCACTGTGTGTGGTATCAGTTGATGTAGATTTGTGCCCTATATACGAAATTTTTTTTCAAATGGAATATGTGAATTGTTGTTATTCATCGTATTTCAATTTGTTGAAAGGTGCTTTTGTAATGAAAGCTCAAATTTACCATCTCTAATTTACAAAAGTCTTACCATTGTTGTTTATTCTTTACTAATTATGCAAATGCTAGTTAATTTGCTTATTTTTGCTATACTTAAGATAAACTTTTTTGGTTTTTTTACTATTAAGTATATTTATTTTAATTTTTTTGCCACATGATCATGGCTATTAATTTAAGTTAATTTTAATTATTATTTTTCGAATTTAATTTGTTTCTATATTTATGAACGTGTGATAATTATTAATGAACAAATAACATCAAAGTTAGTTGTAAATATTCTGACAACACATAGTTGAACGGAACAGCTAGCTGTTTTCGAAGGCCACCAAACCTTCATCATCAGCGTTCTTCTTTGTTTGGTGCACTTGTGTGGTGTCAGTTGATGTAGATTTCTGCTTTATATACGAAGCTTTTTTGCAAATGGAATATGTGAATTGTTTTGATTTATCGTATTTCAATTTGCTGAAAGGTGTTTTGTAACAAAAATTCGCTAATTGCGGTATCATTTTTAATTTTGTACTTCTACCTGAAGAGTGCTTATTACATGCCTTTATACATAAACATGATAAATTAATTAAAAAAGCAAAGTATATATGTGACTCTAATTATATAAGTTTACCTTTTTAAAAACTGAAAATGTCAGTTTTGAGTCACCCTGTTCACTGTGATATAGTTGAAATAAAGTTTTAAAAGTTTGGCTCCCGAGGTTTACTAGTATCTACTTTCGAATGAACTTTAAAAATTTTATTTGAACTCGCCTCGTGGTACCTTCATTGCGAACAGTCGATTAGCGGAATTTTTTTTTTACATACCAAACAAACAAAAAATTATACAAAAAATATTCGTAGTGCATATTATTCGTAATAGGTACATACCGACTTTAATAAATAAGCTTTATTGCTTTGAAAATATTGTTTACATAGTGGAAATAACAAATACAAAAAAACTCAAACAAAAAAACATAAACAGTGACATTGAGGAATACTCTATACGAGTACCTCAAAAACAGACAAACAATCATAAAGTACAAAAACAAAAAAACCGTAAGCAAAAAAACACAAAAAGTACCCTTGAGGAATACTCTATATGAGTGCCTCAAATACAAAAAATTATGAAGTGAGTTCTAACGGCAGAAATGCCTATTTTACTGTGAGTTCTGAAGCTCTTAATGAAAAAAATATAAATAATAAATCTAATGAAAGTGTTTTTTTTTAACGACAAAGCCAATATTTCGTCAGCGATCAACTTCGCTTTGTCCAATGCCAAAGAGTAGTGATTCATTAACATTACAATTGCCTAGTACTTCTTCATATAAGTCAGTAATATCATCCCCTTCAGGCTCGTATTCATCACTTAACAAAGTTATCACTACAGATAACAGTAGCTCAAAACCCAAGGTGCAAGTCGGTATGGACAGATATATAACCGTGGTAAAGCGTGGGCGAAGCCCGAATTCTTCAAAGATTTCATCCGCTCCAAAGATGTCTAGGGATAACAGCGCATCTTCAACTAATCGCCAAAACCGTTTTAAAATTTTGCAAGATGAGAACGACAAATCCGATGTATCCTCGAATAAAATATCCAAGCCGCCACCAATCTACTTGAGAGAGAAAAATTCAAATGCCATTATTAAAAAATTAGTTTCGGTCATTGGTTAAAATAAATTCCACATTGTCCCAATAAAACGTGGTAACATCGATGGAACGAAAATTCAAATTTATGACGAAAAGGATTTCCGCAAAATGGTTTCTGAATTTGAAACAAATAAAACAAGCTTCTACACATACCAGCTTAAGAGCGCTAAAGGCCTGCAGATCGTATTGAAGGGCATAGATTCTTATGTTGTACTGCAAGTTGTAACAAACCAAAAGATCAAGCGGAAAAAAAATGCAGTAATTGTGGAGGTAATCACACCGCTAACTACAGAGGATGTCCTGTGTACTCTTTCGTCAAGCAGGCTATGGTGCAAAAACCTAAATTAGCTCCAGCTCAACCATTAAACGCGTACTCCGCCACTTTTGCTCCAGTGAGCCAACCAGTTACTTCACGTGTATCGTATGCCGATGCTGCTAAGGCTAGTTCTATTCCCACACCAAATGTTTCACCGCAAAATAATTCAACGAATGCAAATTCAAGATTTAACTTTAGTCGCCTTGAAGCTACTATTGACAATTTGGTGCAAACTATAAATAATTTTACAACAAATATGACTACTATGATGCAAGAAATGCTGAGAATGCAGAATACTCTGCTTCAAGCATTAATTGACAAGCCATGAACACGTTAAAAATATGTTTCTGGAACGCAAACGGCATTCGCCAACATAAAAATGAACTTGAGCACTTCCTTACGGAAAAAAATATTGATATAATGTTGGTCTCTGAGACTCATTTGACTTCTAGAAGTCTCTTTAAAATTAATGGCTACAATTTATATGATACAAAGGACCCTAGAGAGAGAGCATGCGGTGGATCAGCAATTCTAATAAAGTCAAGACTCAAGCACTATATTCTTGACAACATTTGTGAAGAACATCTACAAGCAACAAATATCAGCATTGAAAATTTTTGTACAAATTTCGTGATATCTTCAATTTAAACCCCTCCCAGATTTTCAATTACTGAGGACCAATATGAGAAATTCTACAAATCTCTTGGACCTTGTTTCGTAGCAGCTGGCGACTACAATGCTAAGCATACGTTCGGGGGTTCACGTCTTATTACGCCTAGAGGTAGGGCGTTGTTCAACACAATTTCAAAAATGGGTTTGGATGTTATTTCAAGTGGGGAGCCTACTTACTGGCCTACTGAAGTACGAAAAATTCCGGATGTTATAGATTTCGGCATCATAAAAAGTATTTCTAGGGAATTAATTCACGTTGAAGCTTCCCTAGATCTGTCGTCTGATCACTCTCTCACGATCGTTACAATCTGTAGTCCACTGAGAAGCGCTTTACCTCACCCATATGTCAAGATGATAAATCGTGTTAATTGGCTGGGATTCAAAAAATATCTTAGTAGTCATTGCACGGAAAATATTACGCTAAGAACACCCAATGATATTGAATCGAACATTGCAAATCTTAACGAGAATATTAAACAAGCTTCTGAACATGCCACTACCTCCCATCCGCATACTGGGTTCAATAAAAGTTATTCTACAGACGTTGAACATCTCGTACGTGAAAAAAGAAGAGCTAGAAGGGAATGGCAACAGCAAAGATTACCTCAACACAAAATCAGATTTGAAGAGTGCACTAAACGACTCCAAGAGTTGCTTGCATCTGAAAAAACTGCATCTTTCAAAAATTATCTGGAAGGCCTTGATATCACACCAGCATCTAATTACTCTTTGTGGCGCGCTGCTAAAAAGTTTAAAACACCCGTTGAGTTTAAGCCACCTCTGCGCACATCTACCGGAGGTTGGGCAAGAAGCGATACTGAAAAAGGTAACATATTTGCTGAGCATTTAAAATCCGTATTTACACCAAATACATGTACCGGTGTTGCTGATTTGCCGAGTGTAGTTGCTCTACCACCTCGACCCTTAAAATTTACGATGTATGGATGGAATTAGTAACCAGATGCTGATTAAGTTACCTCGTACTGCAATTAGAATCCTGTTATTCATTTTTAATGCCATTTTACGACTGGAGTATTATCCAGACTGCTGGAAGCTTGCCAAGGTTAAAATGATTCCAAAGCCAGGTAAAGATCTTACCAAGGCTGAGTCAAATAAGTTTACTGTCAACAATGTCAAAGCTTTTTGAAAAGCTACTCATGACAAAATTGTCTTCAATTTTAACTGATAATGGGTGCATCCCGGACCATCAATTTGGTTTTAGAAGCCAGCATAGTACCATTGAGCAAACGCATAGATTGGTTCAATTTATCAGAAAAACATTTAAGGAAAAGAAGTATTGTTCTGCCCTGTTTATTGATGTTTCTCAGGCATTTGATAAAGTGTGGCATGAAGGCCTGATTTTAAAATTGAAGACATACTTACCAATAAACATTCTAAATCTATTGGAAAGTTACATTCTTGCACGAAAATTTACAGTTGTGAAAGGACACTTTATGAGTATGCCTGAAACTATCTCATCCGGTGTGCCACAGGGGAGTATACTGGGGCCATTTTTATATTTGATTTATACTTGTGATATGCCTGTGAGCAGTAGTATCCACACTTCTACATTTGCCGACGATACCGCCTGCTTAGTATGCACGAAAACCCTGATGAGGCATCCCGAAAACTCCAGGAACACATTAGCCAGATGGAACTATGGTTAAACTTATGGAGAATTAAGGTAAATGAACAAAAGTATGTCCACATAACATTTACCTTACGAAGAGATACTTGTTCCCCCATTCGGATTAATAATCAAGTTGTTCCTCAACATTCACATGTGAAATATCTTGGTATACACCTCGATCGACGGCTTACATGGAAACATCACATTGACTACAAGTTAACTCAAATGAAACTAAAATTAACTCAGGTACATTGGCTGATTGGCAGAAATTCAACACTCAGCCTAGACTGCAAACTTTTAATATACAAGTCGATTTTAAAGCCAATATGGTGTTACGGTATCCAGTTATGGGGCACTGCTTCTGTTTCTAATGTAGAGAAAATTCAACGAAGACAAAACAAAATTTTAAGGTTAATAACATCTGCCCCATGGTACATTAAGAATTCAAATATACATCGTGATTTAATTATGCCACTAGTGACTGAAGAAATTGCAAAATACGCAGGCAAATATTTAACAAAACTTGAGTAACATCCTAATCCGCTTGCTCGTAATATTTTGAACTTTACTGGACACATCCGTTTAAAAAAGAGAGACACAAGGGCTCTAATACTAAACACTCCGAATGAAGTTGAATACTTTTTGTTGCTTATCACCACTTATGTATTATTTACAACTATCACTTAGTTATGTCTGACATTGGTCGGGCCTATTAATTATATGTTAGATTTACGATTTGAATACTTAATGTTAGTTCATATATGAAGATACAATAAATAAAAAAAACATGCATAAAAAAAAATTTAACTCGCCAAGTGTCTTGCGATTGCGATTCGCTGAACTCTTGCGAGTTCAAGTCCCAATCACAAATGTTATGCGATATGCGAGTGTCCAACGAAATAAAAAAAATAAAAAAATGTGTTAATAACAGGAATTAATTTTGAATATGATAATGATCGTCGTGTTAGCTTAATTGAAAAACAAAATCAGTGCCTAAATAATACTAAATTAAAATTGGTCAAGCAATATGAAGTGAAGAAAAACAATAAAAGCTATTACAATGCGATAATGGAAGTTGAACCAAATGCATTTGCTAACATATTGGCAGCGGAAAAAATAAACATTGGCTGGGAACGATGTAAAGTATATGATGGAATTAGTGTAATGCGGTGTTTTAAATGTAAGGGTTTTAACCATAAAGCAATAAATTGCATAAATAATGAAATTTGTATTAAATGTCATGGTCAACACAAACTTACAGAATGCAGTGCTAGTCCAATAAGTAAATGTATAAATTGTATACGTGCTAATAAAGATTTTAGCCTAGGCTTGGATGAGAACCATGACACGTTTAGTAATTTATGCCCTGCTTACCAAAATAGATTGGAGGCAAAGAAAAGAAAAATTGGATATTAGCAACTACAGAGTGATAGCAGTGTGCAATTAACAACAAGATGTAGAAAGCGTAATAGCAGATGGATAAAATGTATATATGTTAATATTAATAGTATCTTGGCTAACAAGGAAGAACTGGAGAGGACAATTGAACTTCAACAAGCAAATATAATACTGTGTTCTGAAACTTGTGCAACATCTAATATTGAAGATAACGAGATTAGGATTCCTTTATTTAACATTGTTCGTTGTGATTCACATACTCGACATACGGGTGGTGCAATAATATATTTACACAAATCAATTCAATATAATGTAATATGTAACAAAAGCTTTAATCAGAATATGTGGTGCATTATAATCAAATTAAAAAACTTTCAAACGAAATGGAAGATTGGGGTGTTATACCATTCACCAAGTTCCAGCAATTCAGAATTCCTTATGTATTTGAGAAGTACAATAGAGACTTATTTCGAAAACTGTCATAATAACTTGATAATTGGAGATTTTAACATTAATATTAATAATGATACATATTATAGTAATGAGTTGTACAATATTTTTTCGTCTATGGCTATGAAACAACTTATAAATTTTGATACTCGCATTACAGAACTTACAAGTACTAAAATTGATCTACTTTTTTCAACATCTGATGAAGTGCAGACTGAGTGCATAACTAATCTTAAAATAACCGACCATGAAACAATATCATTTTTAATACCGATAGAAAAAGAAGTGAAGATGAGACTTAGAATAAATATTACCAGTTGGGAATATTATAGTAAAGACAATTTAGTTGAAATGCTGAGATATAGTAACTTCAACGAAATAAATAATGGTACTATAGATGAAAAAGTGGAAAACTTTAATAGTGCAATATTAGAAATCATGCATACTCTTACTTATAATAAATGGGTTCATAAAAAAATTATTAACAAATGGTATGATCAAGAATTAACACACCTTAATAGAAAGAAATGTGAGCTCCTTCACATAGCAAAAAGAACGGGAGTGTGGACTGAGTATTATATGACAAAAAACTTGTATAAAAAACTAATAAAAATAAAAAATAAAAAATATATGGAAAATAAAATCATTATCGCAGGTAAAGACCAAAAACTAATGTGGAAATACTTAAAAGAAACGGTTAATATGACACAAATAAATCAATCCATAAAGAAAATAAAGATAAATGATAAATGGATAGAAAATGAACTCGAACTAGCAGAGTCACTTAATAACTTTTTCGTGGACAGCATCAATAAAATCAACAATGAAATTGAAAAGATAGATATTGATTTATCGAGAAATACGAACTTAAATTATGAATTTGAATTTAAAGTAGTGGATACACTAAGTATATTAAATATTGTAAAAACTTTAAAAAATAAAAGTGGTGGTAAAAAACTTCTGTCTGAAGGATTAAAGATTCAATGGAATACATGGCATATTTTTTCTCTGGCATTTTAAACGACTGCTTACGAATTGCTCACGGTCCTGAAAAATTTAAGATTTCTACAGTGGTACCAATAGAACAGGTTAAAAACACAACACGTCCAGAAGAATTGCGACCAGTAAATACATTACCATCAGATGAAAAAATTATGGAGAGTGTGGTTAAAGAACAGTTGATAGATTTTCTAAATCAACATGATATCATTATCACTCAACAGTCTGGTTTTCGAGCTAATCATTCATGCGAAACAGCGTTGAATATGGTGCTAGCTGAATGGAAAGATATGATGGCGGAGGAACAAGCTGTGGTAGCTGTATTTTTAGACTTGAAACGAGCGTTTGAAACGGTAGATAGGCATATATTACTGATGAAGATGAATCGGATCGGTGTACGAGGACAAGCATTGAAATGGTTTGAGAACTATTTGACAAACAGAAAACAAAGAACAATGGTTGGAAATGTAACTTCATCAGAACGGAGAATAGACATTGGTCTGCCACAGGGGTCGGTGCTCGCTCCATTACTTTTTTTAATTTATATTAATGATATACCAAACTGTTTAAAATTTTGTAAAATAGTTTTATTTGCTGATGATGCTCTTTTGTATTTTAATCACTTAAATTTGAATAATGCAATGAATGCTGTTCAGACAGACATGGACGAGTTATATGTATGGTTATGTGGGAATGAATTGTGAAAAAACTAAATACATGATACTAAATCAAAATCCTGAGAGCTTTGATAGTGTGAAACTAAAAATCAAGGGCAATGAAATTGAAAATGTTATGCAGATAAAATATCTGGGTATAATTATTGATAATAAACTTAAGTGGAAGAAACATGTAAATTATATTGAAAATAAAATAGCAAAGAAGATAGGTTTTATGTACCGAACCTGCAAATATATTGATAAGCAGTACAAACTAACTATATATAAGTCAACAATAGAACCTTATTTTACCTATAACCCCACAATAATTTTTATGTTAAATGATACGCAAATTAGAAGATTACAAATACAGCAAAATAAAGTAATGAGATTTATTCTAAACAAAAGGTACGATACATCAATTTCTGAGATGATACGAAGCTTAGATTGGCTTAATATAAAACAGTTAATAGCATATCACACTCTAAAATTTGTACATAAATTAAGATTAGGGCAATTACCAAATTATCTTTATGAGAGAATGCAATATAATTTTGAAATACATAGTTATAATACGAGACAAAGAAATAACATAAGACTGCCTAAAATTAAGACTGATCTTCAAAAGAAAAGTGTATTTTTTGAAGGATTCAAAATGTATAATGAACTGCCAACAGAAATTAAAGATTGTCAGAATGAGTATATATACAAGAAATTAATAAAAACATATTGTAAAACATTATTTGTTATAGAATAATGAGAAATAATTGTAAAATATACATTAAGATTGATATTTTATCTAGGTCATAAAGACCGTAATAATAATAATAACAATAATAAAAAACAATCATGTTACACACCTACACAATTAATAATATAATATAATATAATATAATATAATATAATATAATATAATATAATATAATATAATATAATATAATATAATATAATATAATATAATATAATATAATATAATATAATATAATATAATATAATATAATATAATATAATATAATATAATATAATATAATATAATATAATATAATATAATATAATATAATATAATATAATATAATATAATATAATATAATATAATATAATATAATATAATATAATATAATATATATAATATAATATATAAAATATAATAATAATAATATAACTAGTGTTAAAAAAATCGCAGAACGAAAAAAAATTTAAAACTAAAAAAAATTCCAAAACATTTTCTCTATGCACACATGCACTGGCACTCTAAAATCATAAACCTGCTGCAACCGCTTAACAAACCAAAAAAGCATTAAATTCAAAATTAAAATTAAAACAAAAAACCTACATACCTATACAATCCTACGTACCTACATAATTAACTATGTACATCGACGGACGGATATCAATCCATGTTGATCTCACAAACAATATATTTTATTCATGTCTTCAAACTCTTTAAATATAGGAAAAAATAAGTAAAAATCAAACTAAATAAAACCAATAACAAAAAATATTCATAGATTGCCACATAGTTTCTTTCTCAAATACCTTTCCGCACATACTACATACTACTACTATAAAACATACTGCAACATACAAACAAAAGAATATTACAAAAAAAACTAAACTATGCACACACGCACACACAATCTTAAATCATAAACCTGCTGCAACCGCTTAACAAACTAAAAAAAAATACTACTTACAAACAAGCCCTGCGTGCCTACATAATTAAGTATGCACATCGACGGACGGATATCAAACCATAAAATTAAAACAAAAAACACATCGACAGATCGACATCACACTTTCCTTATATATGTATGTATGTAAAAACCATCAATAACCCTAGTCGCTCCACACCATTGACAATAATTACCGTAATATGTAAATTTTAGTCCATAAATTACAAAATTTCGGTTATAATTACCCAAATTTTACAATTTCAATTGCATTGGCACATACATTTCTACCGTCAAAAAACAAAGTAGAATATTTTCAAAAGATTTTTAATAGCATGTGATCCTCCAATATCCAGTTGTTCAGTTACCTCTGAAACCACTTAAATATTTGTCTAAGGACTATGTTCATTTTCTACCACCTCCACCGGTAAATAATTATAGAAAAGATGAACAACAATATTTTTACAGTTCTTTAGCCTCTGAGACAGATACAGATGTAGACGATTGTGACTCTTAAGAGATTGACAATGAAAACTTTTTCATTTAATATTATTGCAATATAACTTTTTATTATTTTATTACAATAAAAATATAATAGTTTTATTTTTTGCAGGTTCGGACATCGTCATTTTGCATTCCACCATTTTTATACCCTAATATCATAACAAAAAATTTTAATCAATTAGCAAATTCATTTAATTTTGTATTCGTTTTTAGGGTTCCGTACACCAAAGGTGAAAAAAGGAACCCTATTGTTTTCGCTACGCTGTCCGTCTGTCCGTCACACGGTATTTTCTCAGGAACCGTAAGAGCTACGGACCTGAAATTTGGACAGAGTACGTAGAACCTTGGCCAGTACAACATCAAATACATAAGAATTAGAAATTAAAGGGTGCTCCAAAACGAGCGACGAAAAATATTAAAATCTCATGTAATATACATACAATTGTATGTACATACGTATATTGACACTTGAAATTTGTAAAATTAGTGTATTTTTATATAGACTACAACAATTAACATTAAAATATTAAAAACTTTAAATTAAAGGGTGGTCCATCCGTTAATGCAATTTTGACTATGTAATTTTGACAACTTGCTATATCTTGGAGACCATAAGAGGTAAACTCTTGAAATTTTCAAAACCGGTAAAACTAAAAAATCGGAGAATTATAAAATCGCCAAACCGAAAAAAATCACCAAAACCTGAAAAAAATCGCCGAAAATGTAAAAAAAATCGTCAAATCGAAAAAAATCGACAAAATTAAAAAAAAAATTTAGCACTAAAATAAATCGCCAAATTCCAAAAAAATCGTTTAAATGAAAAAAAACCGCCAATATGAAAAAAACACCAAAAACCGAAAAAATCGCCAAAACGCGAAAAATACGCCAAAACCAAAATAATTGTTTATGTGAAAAAAAAGTCGCCAAAATTAAAAAAAATCTCCAAATTAAAAAAAAACGCCAAAAATTTTAAATAAACGCCAAAAACCGAAAAAAAATCCTCAAAACGAAATAAAAGTGCCAAAACTAAAAAAAGCGCCAAAATAAAAAAACGCAAAAATAGTAAAAATCGCCAAAATTAAGAAAGCTTCAAAAACCAAAAAAATCGTCAAAACTTGAAAAAAAGTGTCAAAACTGAGAAAGCGCCAATAAATTCAAAAAACCCCCAAACTAAAAAAACGCTTAAAACCGAAAAAAACCCAAAAACGAAAAAAATGCCAAAACTATAGTTTATATTGTTACATAATTCGTGCCCGTACGGAACCCTTCGTGCGCGGGTCAAAGTCGCACTTCACTGAATTTATTTATATTATCTCGGCCATTTTGAATTTGTTAATTTTGATAACGGATTCGTAATAAACATCTATATACTAAGTTTTGGATAGTTTTCTAAATTTTTCGACTCTTGGCCGCACTTTGCGATTATAGTTTTTTTGACATAAAATCAAAACATGTATAAATTTAATGATAACAGTTATGTGAAATTTACACATAACCGCTTGTCATATATGACTTGCACATAGCTACTTTTTCTAAGTTCTGAACCAATGAACACATCTTTAAAGGATTTATAAACTTTTATAATAGTGAAACAAACAAATTTTAAAAACCTACACATAACCGATCACCTTACAGCAACGACGAAATCTATTTATAATTTTAACTAAAAATTTGACTTTAATATATCATGTAAATTTACTGGTCGCATTTTAAGTTACGAATGCACTGGCCAACAACACTTTACACCCTTCAGAGTTAGAAGGTCGCTTGCGAAGATGTACTTGGTTCCCTCCTTATTGTATGGGTGTGAATTGTTTGCAAACTGCGATTCTGTTAGTCGACGGAACTTAATATTTTACGATTGTTGTTTACATGGACGATATAGTGATATTATCGCATGACGAAGAGCAAGGAATACACAGTTTAAATAGAGTACTAGAAGTTGCATCGGCAAATGGATTCAAATGGAGCAAGTGCTAGTTTTTGCGTCTTAAAATCAAATTTCTAGGGTACGTGGTAGAAAACTCTTCGATATCGCCATCAGAGGAGAAAATTTCCGAAACAGAGATCCATACCAACGCGTGCAAGTACGGATATGGGGCAGTACACCTGCTGAAAGACTGGGGATTCTACGTTACACCCTGTGGAATATATGAGCAGGAAAACCACACCTGAAGAGAAATTTTATTTGTACGAACTAGAAGTATTAGCCATAGTGGCAGCATTGAAAAAGTGGCGAATATACATTTTGTAATTTTAATGCGTTTGCTCTTGCCATGCGCAAAGAGAATGTTCCACTCAGGGTATTGAGGTGGGCTATGTTACTGCAAGAGTTCGACTACGTCTGTCTAGAACTCTAGTGAGGCACGTGGACGCCCTAAGTCGTGTTTATAGCCTAATGATACAAGATTCACTCCAATATCGTACAAAAGAGCCGCAACAAAGCGATGATTGAACAAAAGCAGTCTGCCAGGTATTGGAGCAAAGCGACTATGAAGATTATTTTATGAAGCATGGAATCCTCTACAATGACCCTAAACGGGAACTAATAGTTATACCATGTAATATGGAGAATAAGATAATTGATATGGCTTACCGACATGAATATTTTTTTGTACGTAAGACAAAGGAGCTAGTTGAGATACAATTCTATATGCCAAAATTAAATTTGAAGCAAAAAAAGAGGCAGTGGTAAAGAGCTGTGTAAAGTGCATGATAATCGACGTGAATACGTGAAAAAATAGGGTATGCTTAACCCGATCGACAAATCGGACATTTTGTAACATACCACATAGATCACGTAAGACCAATGAATACTACCCACAAAATGTACAACAACATACTCGTAGTCGTTGAGGCATTCACCAAATTCGTGAAGCAGTACCCCACTAAGAGTACAGGCAGTAAGGAGGTAGTAGAAAGATTGAAGAAACATAATCCGCAACGAACAATATCGGATAGAGGAACCGCGTTCACGGCCAATGAATTTTCAGAGTACTGCTCAGACGAAGGAATTCAGCACTTACTAATCGCCACAGGAGTGCCAAGTGGCAATGTACAAGTCTAGCGTATCAACCGTACAATCGTGCCTATGCTAGCCAAAATAAACATATAAACATGTCGAAAAAGTGAAACAAATAATAAACAACAGCTCGTCGAGAAGTACTCAACATGAAACTTTTGAACTGATGACAGGCGTTAATATGAGAACCAAAGAAGATGTTGAAATCAAGAGAATTTTAGAAGAGTTGTCCATTGCCGAGCTTCATGATGAAAGAGATCAGCTGCGGAAGGAAGCCTGAGAGAACATTATAAAGATCCAAGGCGAAAATAAACGGACCTTCGAAAAAAAGAGCATCAAGCATAGGTTATAAAAAAGAGACTTATATCCGTATTATATAACGTACATAATATGGTACAGGGATGAAGCTTCGTCCGATATTTTTAAGACCCCACACAAGGTCATAGCCAAGGCGAATCACGATCGGTATGAAGTTGGAAAGATTGGCGAAGGTGAGGGGACAAGGAAATTCTTTATTGTCGCCGAGTACATGAAGCCGTAGAGCCCTGCTTCGGGACAAAGCCAGCGTCTGGAGGGCCAAATATAGGATGACCCACTGTACATGGGTAGGTACATAATACACGCATATAGGAGACATACATACAGGAGAAACACACTAGATATACATACATTTAGGAGAGACACATACATACATAGTAACACACAGACGAGACATAACAAACGATTCTAGGGTTGATTAAAAGAAAAGACGATGAAATAGATCAGTCAATGTGAGGCGGCGCGAGCGAATGAGGTTGTTAATTAAATATAGTAAATATTGGATATGTAAAACTAAATATATATATGAAGTGCCTATATTTATCCCTAAACTAAATATAATAAATAAATATAAAACTTAAAGTTAATTAGATAAACTAAATTGTAAAAACTGAAATGAATACTAAATAAAAGAAATAAACTGAAATTAATAATAAATTAAAGAAATACAACTGAATTGAATACTAAATAAAAGAAATAAATCAGAAATTCTACATACATATCTGAAAATATAGGTTTTTTTTGATTCCCGACGAAACCGAAACATTATTATAATACCTCGATATCAACACCTAGTCTACCAATAGAAATTTATGAAGAAACATGCCACAAAATTTTTGGAATAATCTTCCACTTTGTCAACAATAAAACAGCAACGCTGATAGTTTCAAAAAATGTTTGGTTAATTCTTTTATATCTATATTTTAAATTTCCTTAAAATCAAGACTCAAAAATTGTCCCCTTTACTTCCTCCTGGTCTTAGTTTAGAAAATGCTTATATTCATTTTTGTTCTAAATTTCATTGAAATCTGTTTGAACTTATCGGAAGGGTAGAAATTTCCCCTATCGCAGTAGTAGGGAACTGCCGGTTCTATGGCAATAAAAATTGTCAAATTTGGGTAATTAACGTCAAAAATTTTGTAATTTATGGGAAAATTTTAAAAAAATGTCAAAGGTGTGAAGTGACGAGGGTTAGTTCACTTCGAGGGTATGTTGGGGCGCATGCTTTGTTTGTATGTATGTTTAAGATTTTTGTTTTAACCAAAGGTGTGAAGTGACGAGGGTACTCGATGGTTTGTAGATGTCTGTCGGTTGATGTGCATACTCGCAGTTTATTATGTTGGCGCGCATGCTTTCTATGTATGTATGTATAAGATTTTTGTTTTAACCAAAGGTGTGAAGTGACGAGGGTACTCGATGGTTTGTAGATGTCTGTCGGTTGATGTGCATACTCGCAGTTTATTATGTTGGCGCGCATGCTTTCTATGTATGTATGTATACGATTTTTGTTTTAACCAAAGGTGTGAAGTGACGAGGGTACTCGATGGTTTGTAGATGTCTGTCGGTTGATGTACATACTCGTAGTTTATTTTCGTTAGCGCGCATGCTTTCTGTGTATGTATGTATAAGATTTTTGTTTTAACCAAAGGTGTGAAGTGACGAGGGTACTCGATGGTTTTTAATCATTTTTTAAAATGTGTGCAACGTCTTTCACGTTATGTTTTTTTTTATAGGGAAAGCAATACCACACAACAAGAAATAATTTCAAAAATGAAAACGTTGACACTAGTACACACTGTTGCGATGTTACAAAAATATCATAGTATGTACTCGGCATTTGTTTTTTGTAATATTCTTTTTAGCTGATGGAGCTGGAAGGGTATTTATAGAAAGAAATTATGTATTCTGGTGAGATATTAATGTTTTTGTTGTTGGTTTTATTTAGTTTTATTTATTTTTTGTTTTTTGTGTAAAGAGGCTGACATTTGTCAAACAAACCATGCACACTTATATACATACATACATTGATATTTTTGAGAACGAGATAGGTGAATGTGATGTCATTCCAAAGAACCAAATGGCATACTTCTATAATGGAAACTTCCAAAATGAAGAAGAAAAGTTTATGGTAGATGAAGAGGACGATGCTTTCTTCATACATATGTATGTTGTAACAATGTAAGAATAGAACGTAATTCGTATAAATTGAGACGTTCTCTAATCTAGCAGCAAGTACAGCATTGTATCTAGCAAGTGCATCATCATCATATAAAATCTTAAAAAATACAATACATTCTATAAATTATTAAAATGGACACATTAAGCAGCAGCCCAATTTTAATATCATTGAACGGCTCACAAATGTCGCTAGATGAGTTTGTGAGATTGTTCTCCGGCAATCGGGAAGAGATGAGCGTTGTCACCCGGGAAGAGGTATCCGTAAGCCCTCTGTCAATAGAGTTTTCGGACGACGATTTGCCTCCTAATGTATCCATTAGAGACATTTTCGAGAACGAGGTAGATGAATATCATGAAATTCCAAACAACCAAATGGCATACTTCAAGAATGGAGATTTTCAAAAGGAAGAGTTTAGGCTGGATGAAGAGGACGATGCTTTCTTGGCAGCGTTTGATTATATGCCAAAAGATGAGGATAAAGATGACATAACCAAAATTTTCATGCAAGACGAAGAGGGGGATGCATTATTGGCGACCGTAAATTTAAGATTTTAATTTGATTAATTTTGTAAACACAAATTCAAATTTATTTACTTAAAACGTAAAAAATGTGTAAACAGATTTTTATTTTCACTTTTTTACATTTGTCTTTGTCCTTGTACAAACCATATGCATATAAATAAATGATTGAACAAAATTTTTTTATAATTTTAATCTACATATTTATTTAAAAAAATATCGTAAATATATGTTGTGACAATGTAAGAATAGAAAATTAAAATAAATTGTTTAGTTATTTTCCTGATAAAGTAAATATGCATTTCTTAAGGCACAAACTCCATAATTGTGATAGCTGCAGTAAAAATATTCCGGATATTTAAGTTGTATTTGTTTAAAGTTGATGGAGCCAAAATCCTCGATGTTGAAAACTCTAATTCGAAGTAGTTTTTCAAACCATTTCTTCTTTTCCACACCCTTAACATAGATTGAATAATGTTTTAAATTGGATTTTAAAAATTTTACAACACTCTTAAATGATATTGATCCGTCATTCCAATTCAGATGATGAAAGTTTCTCGTTAGCCAATTCGCTTCTCTTTGTTTTGCTATTGATAATCTTTTGAAGTTAAACGGTGGTTTAATAATAAAATTTATGTGCTCCTTATTGTTAAAAACAATTGCTATTTCTTTTGCAATGAAGATGTTTGAATTGGATTTAAATCCTTGCATATCGATGAAAACTTTATCCCCAATCATCTTATTTTATTATTTTTTATTTTTTTTACATTATCTTACGAACTTGACCTTTTAAGGGTATGTATTCTATTATACGGTCGTGGATGAGTATACAAAAAGCTGATGTATCGGTAGGTATATTGGAGTCTGTTTCAATTTCAATTTTTATATCAACAGGACCGTTAGAGAGGGCTTCGTTTTGTTGACTGACATCTACTACCACTATCGGCACACTATTTTTAAATTCTTGAGCAGTTAGAAGTGGTTGTGATTCCCTCATGTAGTAGCTTTGTTGAAACCGCAGATACATATCATATAGGATGGCAACCCGACCATTTTTAAATTTTACATTTAGATCATCATATGGGTACGATTCGGAATTTAAATGTACTTTTAAATTGTTTAAATTACAATGAACAAACTTATTTTCTTGTTGAAAAGCAATCAACACAAAACGGGGTCGTTCTCTATTTGCAGCCAATTTAACATTCCATATATAGCTAGTTCCTGTATTTAGTTGAGGATTAATGTGACAATCCCAACTGCGAAATGCCATTGGTATAGAAGCACCACTGTTAATAATTTTAATCATATTCAATTTGCTCAGATCGGATAATTGTACATGCGGAATTCTCCATGAGATGTTTGAGATACTAATTTTTGGTTTGTCAGTAGCAACAGTTGAGTATACGAGTTTTTCATCGTTCTTACTACGTATGAGAACCAATTCATGTTTACCGCTGAGTATAATTTTATTATAGTCTTCAGCGAAACCTAAAAATAGTTTCAGTGGTACATAGAAATTAAAGTGTCCATTTGAAATATCCAAATCATCGAGTTTGTTCCATCCTGCATTGTACAAGCCAACACTTTCTGTTGGTGATAAGGAAACAAAATTTTTTAGGCTGCTTGTAATCGCTAAATGTCTTGTATGATCAATTTCTATGCCATTAAGTTCATATCGAATTTCGTCAAAGAGATGTGCCACAAAGTTATTTTTTAATTTTAGATTTAAAAACGAAGATATTTTGCTATTATTATCATCTACAATACTTCCCTCAACATATATGTAGCTTTCGCTGGGTAGCACATATAAGTCTTGATTTTGTATTGAAATTCGAATCTCATCATTATTGTTGAAGGATTGTAGGTATGGTGTATATGTGTGATAGTCCTTTTTAATTATACTCTCGTCTGATTGAGGTTTTTCTAGAACATCTAGTATGTAACTCATTTCTTTGTCAACTTTAAATTGAGAGACTTTAAAAATTTTTTATTTTCTTGCGTCAAATATTTTTTGTGTAATGATCTCTTTAATTGTGGTTTGGTTTGCAAGAGTGTTTTATGAGTGTATCCAATTTTATCCTTAGATTGCTTGACGTTGTATATTATCATTATTTGCTAGATCTCAAATGTATTCGTGTTGTAATTTCCTCTCCTCGAAAATTAATTAAATCACCGTTCTGATCAACTATGCGTAGAGTTAGAGAACTTATCTCTCGGCAGTTAACTGGCAAATAGATAAGATTTCGAGGAATCTCAACAATTTTATACCCTGGGGGGACATTGATCGCAAATTCATATAATGTGTGTGCTTGTGAGTTATTCGTATATGTGTTAACCACTATACTGCATTCAACACGCAAGATATTCACGATGAAAATATTGACTGGTAGATCTGAGTAATGGTCTTGGTTAGGAGCTAGAATTTTCTTATTGAATCCAAAAAGTTTTCCAATTGTGTTATCTTTGTTAAAGTATATGGGATCCTTAGAGCTTTTAACTCTAACTTGCATTGTATTGTTATTAGCTTCTATATCAATTTTATTTTCCGGACAATACTGCTTATAGGTATGTTTAATATAATCAACTATATCATTCAATTCATAAGATCCTATTGGTATTTTAATTACATGTTCACCAATATGAAATATATTGTTATAATCATCTACATTGGGAATGCTATTATATGAATGAAAATCAGTTAGAGCACATTCATATTCACCATCCAAACGAATAGGAGGAAAGTAATTTGCAAATAACTCAGATGAGTTTGAGCTAAGAGTAAGTGTTATTGACATTATGGTTGTCTGATTACAAATAAGTGAAATTAAACACAGCACTTTGTATAAAAAAGGAAGTTTATATTTTATTTAATATATTAGATACAAATATAGACTTTATATACACACTTAACTACAATATTTCATTTTTATTGATCCAAGAATTATGTTGATTGGAAAATCCTAACCATTTAACATATGCCTTCTCTCCTTTAGTTTTAAGAACTTTTTCAACTAGATATGTATTTGGATATCTAGTTTTTGAAAGTTCTTCATCATAGAACCCACCTTTGATAGGATTACCACGATAGTCTTCTAATATGTATGTGGCTGGATATGTATTTTGAACTCTTTTAATCGTGAAAATTTCTGTGGTCCAATTTGGTGTATATCCTTTTTCAAAAACATATTTATATTTACTTATGCGCACATGATCTCCCACATTGAATTTTGATAATTTGAATAGTTTTAAGCGGTTATATACAGTGTTTAATAATTTTTTCTCATTTTTATAGTTAACTTGAATCGGTGGCATTTTGATGGTGCGATGAATTTTCTTATTATATGTATTAATCAAGTCTTTGTAAATGTCGAGCCAGTTATAAGACCCATTAAAGCTAAACTCTTTCCACATCATTCCTTTTAATGTTCTGTTAAATCGTTCTACTATTGATGCTTTCATTCTGCTATATGTTGAGTAGTGATTAATGTTGTATTTATTCATCAATTTTCCAAAGTGTTTATTGAAAAACTCTTTACCATCGTCTGTTTGCAAGTTTTTTGGTATTCGTCCCAGTTGAAAAATATTCTGCATAGCCTGGCTTGTTTCCAATGCAGTCTTTCTTTTCAAGGGTACTGCCCAAGCAAATTTTGAAAATGTATCAATTACAGTCAGCAAAAATCGATAATCTCTATTGTCTGTAGAATAGTTCCCCATTTCAACTAAATCAGCTTGCCAAAGATCATCTATTCATAACAACTCTTCGACGTGGAAAATGTTTTCGTGCTTGCTTATGTAGTTCATTTATTAAATTTCTTTTTGAAGTCATTATTTAACGTATTTAGAATTTGACGGGATAAGTTGAGTTCAGTGCGAGTTCATTTAAGTACTGTTGACCATCATATTTCTTATATACCCATAGATTAACTCATTTATCTTTCTAATTTCTTTTTCAAAGAATAATTTCATACTTGAAATTGTTTCCCTAATTTCATTTAGTTTCTGACTTAAAATTAAATGGATTTCATCTCGTACCTCTTCAATTTGACTTTGCAGAAACAATTTATTAACAACGTCGTTTTCCTCCAAAGCTTTTGCCACATTTTTGATTCTTTTGTTTTGAACGTCAATGTTATTAGTTGTATCCATAACGAAGCCCAGCAGCTTAGGAACATTTTTCACAAAAACTCTGCCACTTGTATCATTAAGATAGTGCCCAAACTTATCGATAGACATGATTTACGTAGATAAATATTATTCTATAATTTTTGCTTCATATAATTCTTCGATAATTGAGACAATTTCGTTATTGTGATTAGTATGACCTGCAGCTTGTGATGCTAGCAATAGCCTAAGGCGATCTACTAACTCATTAGGATCATCCCAGTATATATAGTTAGCTTTGTATGGGTTTAGTTTCATCAAACCCTTACCCTTGTAAGGACTTTTTATTGCATGTAGTGATGACGAAGTTGATGAGTTTTTTTCACTTTCTTTCTTAAACAATTTACTGATAATATGCTTATATTTATATGCTCTCGTTCCTTTGATTTGTCCATCAGGTCTATAATCTCTTTTGTATGCATTTGTGCTCACTAAAATTTTCTTATATATATCTAATTCATGTTTATCATAATATTTTGGTGTTTTGTGAAACAGTAAAGAAAATAAACCTGGTGTAAAAGCCCATATGTGATTTCCAATCACTATTTTATCTTCAGTAAGTTTAATACTACTATTGCCAAACTTCCATTCATTATTAAAACCTTTATGTGGACCGTATAGAGTGTCTAATTCATTTCTGCTTTCCAAGAGTGCTAGGTCAGTATAACTCTTATTATTATCTGAATTGTCTAGAGTTTCCGATTGAGAGTAAAAATCATCGTTGTCATCATCATCATCATCAGTATCAACATTATCAACCTTGTTTGCGTTTCGATTACTAAGTGAGATATTTTTATTGCATAACGTTTCTTCAACAAGTTTCTTTGGAGTACTTGTCTCTAACTTAACTGATTGTTCGTTGAATGGAAAATTTGAATTTTTATAAACTTTCGTTTTAAGTTCATCTCTTTCTGCCTTAATACTTCTTTTATTATTTTTAGAATTGTTCACAAATTCTGTTAATGGTTCTATTATTGGTTTAAATGTATCTTTGAATTGCTCATGTGTATCTGCTTCATCAACTTTTATACTACGAAATTTTTTCTTTAAAACATTTCTTGTCTTTATTAGCTCTTTTAAAACTTTTTCATCCATTTTCAACTGTTAGACACCAGATCTGGTATCAGCTATCAGATCAGCTATCAGATCAGCTATCCGATCAGGTATCACTTATCAGATCAGGTATCAGATCAGCTATCAGATCAGGTATCAGGTATCAGATCAGGTATAAGATCAGCTATCAGATCAGGTATTGGGGTATCAGATCAGGTATCAGCTATTAGATCTGGTAACAGATCAGGTATGGTAAATACTTTAGGAAATAAGTAGATGTACTATGCGCAAGGCCAAATTAAGTACTAATGTTTTACTTTTATGTAGAGTAATTTATATCGTTATAAAATAGTCGAATTGCTTTCTATAGCGACCATTGTTTAAGTCATTATCTTTGCTTATCATCAAAAATCCATATTTATCCTTCCAACACTCTCGACAAATTTCATGAAACTTTTCATAACTCATATCGCTGGAAACATGATCACTATAAACGTGCTTCATGTTTGTCTCATCTTGTTTAAACATTATAATCACATTTGCATTGTCTCTTATTAAGTGCTTGGGGATTCTCGTATAAGTTTGGCACAAGTAGAATGAATCAACATCCTTATGTCGTCCCATGCAAAAATATGCTCGTATATTATTTTGCTTCTCGCATGCAACATCATCAAAGATCATAATAGAATTAGTTTTCGCTTCCTCAGGAGGAATAACTTTTTCATTATCTGTAAATGTGTAGTATCCCATCCCTTTAATTGGTGAAATTAATCGCTTTAAGTATTCATATTTTGGTTGATAAAGGGATTTTGAGTATAAATAGATGTTTTCAAACTTGAGTCCATTAGGACTTTCTAGCAAGCTAATCATAACATTAGTCTTTCCACAATTTGATGGTCCAACTATTAGAGCACGAAAAGAATTTGGTAAGAGAGAGCTATGTTTTATTTTAGATCTGATTTTCGTTGAAGCATCAATATTGCGAATCACAATATTTTTATGTTGTTTTACTAATTGCATTCTCATAACTAATTGCATTTCATAAATGTTACTTTTATTATAGAAAAAAAATAAAATAAGATGTTAATACATTATAACAAAACGTTTAGTTATAAAAAACCAGCCGTTGGAAAAGGTTTATTGAATAGAGTAATTAACTCTCTGCCTGTTGAATTACACCTTCCTGGATATCAGTTTTGTGGACCCGGAACAAAATTACAAAAACGTTTAGATCGCGGTGACAAAGGAATTAATGTATTAGACGCTGCATGTAAAAATCACGATATTGCTTATTCCAAAACAAATGATTTAAATAGTAGACATCAAGCTGATAAAATTCTTGAAAATAAAGCTTGGGAACGAGTTATTTCAAAAGATAGCAGTCTTGCAGAAAAATCGTTTGCATACATGGTTACTAACGCAATGAAAGTCAAAAGAAAATTTGGTATGGGGTTGAAGAAGAAGGTTGCAAAAAAAAGTGAACAAAATGGAAAAAAGCTGTTCAGTACATCAATTAAAACTGCAACAAAAATATTGAAGAAGGAAAAACCTCAAGACATTAACTCTGCCATTAGGATTGCACGTAAGATTATCAACAAGTCGTTAAGGGGGAAGAAATCGCAAGTTGTAATACCACGCGTAATTAATGTTCCAAAGATTGGTGGCTTCTTACCTTTGGTACCTATTCTTACTGCTCTGAGTGCAATTGGTAGTCTTTCTACTGGCGGAGCAGCTATAGCAAAAGCAATAAATGCTGCTAAGAATGCCAAACAACAACTTGATGAAGCAACCAGACATAATAAAACAATGGAAGCAGTAGCAATGGGGAAAGGTTTTTACCTTAAACCATATAAGAAAGGATATGGATTGGTTTGTCAAGAAAAACAAAAACCAAATTTTTCATAAAGCTGCCCAATAAACCCCTATCTGATGTTGATTTGAGAAACTTTTCAACAAACATTCCATACTTTAGAGGAGTTTTCATGTTGGATACACTACCAAAACGATCGAGAAATCGAGAATGCGGAATCATTAATTTGGATTTATCAAGTGGTCCTGGAACCCATTGGGTAGCATATTATAAAAACAATGAACATAAGGAATATTTCGACAGTTTTGGAAATTTACAACCTCCATTAGAATTAGTTAAATATCTAGGTAAAAATATAAAATATAATTACAATCAATATCAAGATTACGATTCATTTAAATGTGGACATTTATGTCTTCAATTTCTTTACAAAATAAGTGAAAAGAATAAATAAATAACACACACAAACAATTTTTAAATTTTGTTTTGTTTTATTAATAAAAAAAGTTTATAAGATATACTTTTTTTACATATTATTCCCACTGTGGGTATTGAGCATTTGTTAAAAAGATATTTAATTCAGCAGCAGTATCCAACTTTAAGCCACTGTCTCCTTGCTTACATATGCAATATATCCCAGATGCCAGTTCTATTATATCATCATCCGATAGCGTGTTGTACCGATTTGGTAGAAACATTATGTTGTTTTCCAGTTCAATTTGAATTGTAGTGCCATATTTACTAGTCACACGCTTAGCGTTTTTAACTGCATACTTAGTTGAGTCCTGGAGCTCTTTTATATGTATTAATTTTTTTTTATTTAATGTGTTGAATTTTGTGATCAAATCTGGAGGATTCATTATTACAATATTAATTAATTAAATTTAATTTTTATATGTATTTTTTTCTTCTTTGACAGATAGCTCAATCTGTTTTTTGTAAACTGATGTATTAAATATTTCTACCAATCTTTAAATAGGTAAAAAATAATTCTTAAAAGAAAGATCAGTATCGTAACTATCTCTTTTTCTCATATTGTAATTATTTTTGATGTAAAATATTTTTTGTTACTTATAGAATTGTAGTGAAAGAGATAGTAGTTATATTGACGTTCTTAAGCGTAACTGAAACAAAAAATGGCAAAACAAAGATCGGAGAGATAGTTATATTGATGTTCTAAAGTGTAACTGGAACAAAATATTTCAAAAAGCACTCAAAAGTGTTTGTAACATTTTAATTTTACAAGAATATTTTACTATAAATAAGAATGTAAAACTTTCAAGAGTACTAGTATAAAAATTGCATTCAAGAAAAAAGTATTCTTTAAAAAAGAAAATTAAAATAACAATTAAAAAATGAGCCAAGTACGTGAACGGTTATTTGAGTTTCTTAATTCCTTTGAGGACTTATTGCTCTATGAGCATAAAGAAACCATAAATTTTTTCGTCTCCATGCTCAATGAAAATGAGGAGTATGGAATTATAGAACAAGAGGACTCTGATAGTGGGCATTTTGCCAGCTGCCCCTGGTATAGCGAAGGATGCGAGGAAGGGCCGGACACATGTCGATGCACCATGTTCCACATAAGGAAAAAAATTATTTTTAAGATTATTGAAACTTATAAAAATTTGTCAAAAATAAATAATGAACAAATATAGAATATATATGTATGTGTATGGGTTTTATTTAGTTTTTATTGTTTTTTTTAATATATATATATATATATATATATATATATATATATATATATATATATATATATATATATATATATATATATATATATATATATAGATTAATAGAGCGAAAAACTATTAGTTTAAATATTATATTCATTGAGGATGGATAAATGTACTTTAAAGAATATATTTCACCACAATGAAGAACGAAAACCTCAAATACATGATTTGGTTTTTGAGTTTGAATACTTGCTCAATTGGAAATTGAAGATTTCATGTGGATTTTCAACAGCTTTTGGTTTTAAGCCAATGATATGGCTGAATTATAAAAATAAGCAATACATTGGACTGGACCGGGAAGAGTGGTTACACCTCATGTGCTATAAGGACTATATTCATGATATGCTTAATCGTCGAGATTTTTTAAATTCTATAAATATAATTGATAATGAAAGTGAGAGAGATGTTGAATATAAGTTTAAATATAAAAGGGGTGTTTGTTTTTTAGTTATCGAACAAGGAAACTCTAATATAAAAATCGATTCTGACACTTGGAGATCATTAACTCAAATTCGAGTATTTTTTACATCAATTTTATGTTGGAACAACATTCTAAGAAAACAAATTCTTCATTTCTATTATGAATATTATATACCAACCTGCTCCACTTTAAACAAAACAAAACTCCAATTCAATGAAATACAAGGAATACACGAAAGGGATGTAAAGATTGAACTGACACGACTTTGTTATGAGATTGGGGAAAAAATGCAACACAAGATTCTAACAGATGTGAAAATTCATAAATTATATTTAAGAATGGATAATAAATAAATAAATAAATAAAAAATGTACACAAGAATATATGTTTTATTGTTTTTTATTGGTTATATTTTCTTTGTTTTTTTCATAAAATTTTTTAATAATTAATATTTACATTTATTTTTTAACAAAAGAATTTTTTTAATAACTAATATTTACACTTATTTTAATAATAAAACTTTACAAAAATTTACATTAATTTTAACTTTCTTCTTCTTCTTCTTGAAGTCTATCAATTTCCATTAATAGCATGTCAAGCTCATAATCAGGATTGGTTTCCTCTATTGCTGAATGGTACCATGCATATGTGCTTATACCATCACTTTTGATTTTTCTTTTATCATCTTGATAACTTAGTATTATTTTATGTAGTTGCATAGTATATAATTGATGCAAACTCGACTTAAAGGTAAGCATATTATCAAATACATTTGATTTATTAAACAGACAATCTCTATATGAACTTAGGCTATACTTATCTAAAATGGTTTTCTTGACCCCCTTCGATTTCTTTACATCATTTTGATCTTGAACACTAAATGAATACATTTTAGATCGCAACCCAACAAACTCTTTCATTATTTTTCCACAATTTTCGTCTTTCATCATACCCAGCACCTTTTTGTTTAAACGAGGAATACCATATATGTTATCTGAAGGATAATCAGATGTGTCAAATTCATCCTGTATGTCCATTTTTATGTCAGCATAGAAGTCATCAGTCCGTATTGTATATATGAATGAATCAGTATCCATATAGTTTAATGACAATTTTGATTTAAATTTGGGCTGCATGTAGCCATAATGGAAATTATACATTTTCCATTTGGAAAGTTCTAGCACACAAAATCCTAAGTAAATAGGCTTATTATAATATGTCTGGAGCCTATTCATTTGAATCGCCACCATGTCTTCTGAAAATATAGACAAACTATGGAAATTGGGCTTAGATATCCAATCTTGGGCTCCCAAATGATTGCAATTCGTTCTGTTCCAGTTTGTTACAATTCTAACATCTTTTCTCTTATCTACATTTTCCATAGTCTTACCATATACCGCATTATTGAGCAATTTGAAGAAGTTTTTCTCAAATGTATTTTTAGCGTTAGCTCTATGCTTGGTATTTAAGTCTATATATGATTTTAACCATGGAGATTGTTTAAAAGTGAGAATCCGATGTATTTTTTTTAGAATCAAACCATACTCTAAACATTGCTTAAGAATTCTGTAGTGAATAATATATAAATGTTTAGTAGAAAAGTCAGCAAGTAATTTAGTTTGATTCTTTCCGTAAGGTTTTTTATTTTCCACACAAAAAGGTAGATCATTGTGCGATTCGTGTAAAATGGAGGGATATTCTAAAGTAACTTCATACACATAACCATCATTTGAATTATTGTCTATCCGATTTGGATCCAGATTTAGCTCATCACTTGATAACCATCTGAATCCTCCATATGGAAGATATTCGGACATAGCCCAACCGTAAAGGTTATTGGCATCTAGGTACATTAGAAACTCTGAAGGTTTCTCTTTATCGAAATCCTCTAGATATTTATTGTTTGCTTTTGAATACCTTTTACTACATTGTACAATCCCCCCACGTATCCCTTTTTTAAAGAAATTATACATATCTATATCAGTTAACAACTCCAATTCTATATTTGTGTACTTCAACATAGCATCCCACGACAGTCCAGGAGCAGTATAGTACTGGCTTGGATCTAGGTTATATATTCCCTTACAAACTTTTCGAAAATTTTCGAATACATCAGTTAGCAATAAAACGTCTGTTTTTAAATAAAACTCCATGTAGTCTTGTAAAGTTTTGCAATCAAATGTGTACCAAATTTTTTTTGCATGCTCATAATCTTCATGTGAACATTCTCTATTGGTAAGTGTGTTGAAAAAGTCTTCCCTCGCTGGAAGTTGACTATCATTTAATTTTTCAAAGGAATTGAGATAGTTGTAAGGGAAAACACCCTTCCTTCTAACCAGATCAAACTCTATTTTTGATGGAAATTGCTCTTTAATTGTACAGAAATCGTTATCCGTAAGATTATTGGCTAAAGTTTCTAAGCTTTCGGGCATAAAACGTAAGGTGTCTAGAAATCTAAGTTCAAGATTGAAATCGTCATTCATTTTTGTATATGTTGATAAAGATATATAACGTTCTTTATTTAGCGGAAGGACTTTTATGTTGTCAGACTTTTCTCCTAACTCTTTAACAAAAAGATGTGAGTCATAAGACGAATAATTATGAAAATAAATAGGGATAAATTTTGGTTGTTGATATTTTAAGTTGCACATATTATGAGCTGCACCTCTAAATTTGCCAGTTACATGACAATGATCCCTTACGCGATCACTACCTAAAAATTTATCACATATGTGGCAATTTACAGCATTTCGAAAACTGAATATTTCTGAAGGGGATAAAGAATCCATTTGTGTCTTTCTCATTAAATAATTAGTATATATATCTTCACAATCCTTAACTAAATAAGCAACAAATTTTTCTGCAGCGTCCCTACCAGTATATATTCTAAACTTATCTATATTATGGTTAATATATTTAATATTATAACTAAAAGCACAGGGAGTATGCTTTTTAGTTAAATTATTTTTTTTACTTACTATACATTGGATGTCCTCAAGTATGCATTCAAAATCTGCATACACAACAAAAGGCACATCCATCTGTCGTTGGTGGTCCTTAAATTTAAGTGTAGCGTTATTATAGGATGGTAGCTGGGCTACAATTTTACCACACTCTGCTTGATGTTGCTCCATGATCCTATCACTGTGAGTAAATTGCAGACATACATTACACAATTTAAGAGTGTGTTCGTGTTTTGTCGTTTGGCCGCTTAATAATCTGTAAAAAATTTAAATGAAATCATTTATAATAAATATTATAAAAAGTTATATATATATATATATTCCCTAGTACTTGACACTTTTAGCTTACCTAGACATATTTTGTATTAGAACATAATGATGACCAACGATATTTTCCAACAACAATAAGTTGATATGATTACATTTTTCCTTCTTTGTTATATAATACGGACCAACAACTACATTATTTTCCTCATCATAACCAAATACGTTTACGCTGATTCCACTATTCCGCTTCTCAAATATTTTAATATCTTTTAAAGATATTGGAAATATTAAATTCTTAAAATCTAGCGTTACACCATTTTGGGTACAAATGATGTCAGCAGTTATGTCATGAATATTGTATGAGCTACATCGCTGTTTACTCTTTATTTGAGAAGTATCTACTGCGGCGATCAGACACCACTTGAAACAATATTGATCGGTGTTTTCTACATTGATGCAAGCTTTTCTTTTTTGAAGTTTTTCTGGTAAACTCATCCAGTTTGCTCCTTTAACTAGAGAAGCTTTATTAATACTTAGCTCTGCTCGGACTATGCGTATCAAAGTCCAACCAGAGTCCTTCTCTTGAAATTCACTCATTTTATTTTGAATTTCTGAAATTTGGTTAGAAAATACTTCATATATTTCATCTCCTCTGGTCAACAAATTCATTTTAGCTCTATGATGAATAATATTGAACTCCAATTCCTCTCCCACAATTTTTACATATTCTGCCACAATACTCATATTAAATTTTATTACAGTGTGGCTTTGTAAATGACTTTCAAGCATCTCTATGAAAATTGATTCATTTTCACCAATGAAATCTTCTAGTAAAAGTTCATCTCTTTTATTATTTAATCCATACGTTACAATATTATTTTTGAACGCTTTGCTTATGGTGTAAAATTTCATATTATCTTTATGTCTTCCTTGCGTTTCTTCATCAATGCTGGTATTATTTATTAAATTACCTCCACAAGCATCCGCTCCTTGAAGTTCTCGTTGTTGTTGTTGTTGTTGTTGTTGTGGTTGATACTGTAGTTGTTGATGTTCATGAGTATTTGTGTACCATTGCATGGAGGTAGAGGGTTGTTGCCAATACATTTCTTTTTGTTGTTGTTGTTGTTGTTGTAGTTGATATTGCAATTGTTGGTCAGTATTTGGGTACCATTGCATGGCCGTAGGATATGGTAGCTGTTGTTGAGGATATTGATATTGTTGTTGCTGTTGAGGATATTGATATTGTTGTTGTTCTTGAAGATATTGGTATTGTTGTTGTTGTTGTTGTTGTAGTTGATATTGCAATTGTTGGCCAGTATTTGGGTACCATTGCATGGCCGTAGGATATGGTAGCTGTTGTTGAGGATATTGATATTGTTGTTGCTGTTGAGGATATTGATATTGTTGTTGTTCTTGAAGATATTGGTATTGCTGTTGTTGTTGTTGTTGTTTTTGTTGTTGAGGATATTGATATTGTTGCTGTTGTTGAGGATATATATATTGGTCCTCAACACCATGATTTTGGATATGATCCAAGAAACACTTTTGATATTTATATATCTTATTGCACATATTACATTTATATACCATTTTAATAATTTATAGAATGTATTGTATTTTTTAAGATTTTATATGATGATGATGCACTTGCTAGATACAATGCTGTACTTGCTGCTAGATTAGAGAACGTCTCAATTTATACGAATTACGTTCTATTCTTACATTGTTACAACATACATATGTATGAAGAAAGCATCGTCCTCTTCATCTACCATAAACTTTTCTTCTTCATTTTGGAAGTTTCCATTATAGAAGTATGCCATTTGGTTCTTTGGAATGACATCACATTCACCTATCTCGTTCTCAAAAATATCAATGTATGTATGTATATAAGTGTGCATGGTTTGTTTGACAAATGTCAGCCTCTTTACACAAAAAACAAAAAATAAATAAAACTAAATAAAACCAACAACAAAAACATTAATATCTCACCAGAATACATAATTTCTTTCTATAAATACCCTTCCAGCTCCATCAGCTAAAAAGAATATTACAAAAAAAAAAACAAATGCCGAGTACATACTATGATATTTTGTAACATCGCAACAGTGTGTACTAGTGTCAACGTTTGTCATTTTTGAAATTATTTCTTGTTGTGTGGTATTGCTTTCCCTATAAAAAAAACATAACGTGAAAGACGTTGCACACATTTTAAAAAATGATTAAAAACCATCGAGTACCCTCGTCACTTCACACCTTTGGTTAAAACAAAAATCTTATACATACATACACAGAAAGCATGCGCGCTAACGAAAATAAACTACGAGTATGCACATCAACCGACAGACATCTACAAACCATCGAGTACCCTCGTCACTTCACACCTTTGGTTAAAACAAAAATCTTATACATACATACACAGAAAGCATGCGCGCTAACGAAAATAAACTACGAGTATGCACATCAACCGACAGACATCTACAAACCATCGAGTACCCTCGTCACTTCACACCTTTGGTTAAAACAAAAATCTTATACATACATACACAGAAAGCATGCGCGCTAACGAAAATAAACTACGAGTATGCACATCAACCGACAGACATCTACAAACCATCGAGTACCCTCGTCACTTCACACCTTTGGTTAAAACAAAAATCTTATACATACATACACAGAAAGCATGCGCGCTAACGAAAATAAACTACGAGTATGTACATCAACCGACAGACATCTACAAACCATCGAGTACCCTCGTCACTTCACACCTTTGGTTAAAACAAAAATCGTATACATACATACAAACAAAGCATGCGCGCCAACATAATAAACTGCGAGTATGCACATCAACCGACAGACATCTACAAACCATCGAGTACCCTCGTCACTTCACACCTTTGGTTAAAACAAAAATCTTATACATACATACACAGAAAGCATGCGCGCTAACGAAAATAAACTACGAGTATGCACATCAACCGACAGACATCTACAAACCATCGAGTACCCTCGTCACTTCACACCTTTGGTTAAAACAAAAATCTTAAACATACATACAAACAAAGCATGCGCGCCAACATAATAAACTGCGAGTATGCACATCAACCGACAGACATCTACAAACCATCGAGTACCCTCGTCACTTCACACCTTTGGTTAAAACAAAAATCTTAAACATACATACAAACAAAGCATGCGCCCCAACATACCCTCGAAGTGAACTAACCCTCGTCACTTCACACCTTTGACATTTTTTTAAAATTTTCCCATAAATTACAAAATTTTTGACATTAATTACCCAAATTTGACAATTTTTATTGCCATAGAACCGGCAGTTCCCTACTACTTATCGCCCTGCTGGTCTTAATTTTGAACATGTACAGAACCTATGTGAGTATACCGTATAACCTTTCGGGAGTTGTACAAATTAAGTTGACCAAATTTCATTGTAATCGAGAGGGTTTTGCCGCGCATAAAGGACATACAGACAAACATTAATTTGTATATACTATATGTATCTATATTAGAGTACCCGTTATTTTTTTTTTTTATTAAATTCTCTCCCCCAAATCGGTTCAGTTTTACGTAAAAAATTACAAAACAATTTCATAGCAATAAGTTGTGTTTTAGGGAGTTGGCCTTTAAGCCCATTTTTCAGTGCAATTTTTTGCATATGACTATCTGTTTAAAAAATCATTTCAAAAGTATATGATATATGGCAATATTATAGTTCTTCGAGTCAACAACATTAGGTTCGAAAAAAGTTTTTTGCTAAAATTAATATTGAGAAATTTTTTAGATATTTTAATTGAACTGTAGTGAATTTTAATCAGAACGCTGGAATAATCAAAATAAAACTGTAGAATGCAACAACAAGTAACATAGACCACTACAAAAATACTTACATGCATGTACCGATGGTACATTGAATAAGTAAAAATAATTAATGTGATGATCGTAAAAAGATAAGTAAGAATAGTTAAACATTCTGAGGTAGAGTAAAATAAGTTCGTGCTAACCTAAATAGAAAAATGAAAAATTGGAAAAAACAGAAAATTAATAGTGATACTTATAAATGTGTTTACCAAAGGTAAATCAATTGTATACACAACAATCGTTTCTCATATTCCGTTCATTGTACATTTAAGTTAAATAGCTGATGTTAATAAGAATCTCTACCCAAGTAGATAGACTAGGGTGCTGATGAAGTGCGTGGCTGCACAGAAAAGTATCGGTATTTCCCCCAGCTTAAAGTCTAAGTTTAATTTTTCTTGTCTTCTTTAGAAACTCACATTAATTAATAAAAATATTTCATTCAATAAGAATTGAAATTACTGAACTTAAGCCTAACTATGAATTATTTCTGATTAAAATTCACTACAGTTCAATTAAAAAATATCTAAAAATTTCTCACTTAATACATCATGGGCACGTGACAAAAATATGTTCACTTGGCAATCACTGTTCACTTGGCCATCACAGTTTCAGAATGCTGGAAATCCAAGTAAAAACTGTAGAATGCAACAACAAGTAACATAGACCACTACAATAATACTTACATGCATGTACCGATGGTACATCGAATAAGTAAAAATAATTAATGTGATGATCGTAAAAAGATAAGTAAGAATAGTTAAACATACTGAGGTAGAGTAAAATAATTTCGTGCTAACCTAAATAGAAAAATGAAAAATTGGAAAAAACAGAAATTTAATAGTGATACTTATAAATGTGTTTACCAAAGGTAAATCAATTGTATACACAACAATCGTTTCTCATATTCCGTTCATTGTACATTTAAGTTAAATAGCTGATGTTAATAAGAATCTCTACCCAAGTAGATAGACTAGGGTGCTGATGAAGTGCGTGGCTGCACAGAAAAGTATCGGTATTTCCCCCAGCTTAAAGTCTAAGTTTAATTTTTCTTCTCTTCTTTAGAAACTCACATTAATTAATAAAAATATTTCATTCAATAAGAATTGAAATTACTGAACTTGAGCCTAACTATGAATTATTTCTGATTAAAATTCACTACAGTTCAATTAAAAAATATCTAAAAATTTCTCACTTAATACATCATGGGCACGTGACAAAAATATGTTCACTTGGCAATCACTGTTCACTTGGCCATCACAGTTTCAGAATGCTGGAAATCCAAGTAAAAACTGTAGAATGCAACAACAAGTAACATAGACCACTACAATAATACTTACATGCATGTACCGATGGTACATCGAATAAGTAAAAATAATTAATGTGATGATCGTAAAAAGATAAGTAAGAATAGTTAAACATACTGAGGTAGAGTAAAATAATTTCGTGCTAACCTAAATAGAAAAATGAAAAATTGGAAAAAACAGAAATTTAATAGTGATACTTATAAATGTGTTTACCAAAGGTAAATCAATTGTATACACAACAATCGTTTCTCATATTCCGTTCATTGTACATTTAAGTTAAATAGCTGATGTTAATAAGAATCTCTACCCAAGTAGATAGACTAGGGTGCTGATGAAGTGCGTGGCTGCACAGAAAAGTATCGGTATTTCCCCCAGCTTAAAGTCTAAGTTTAATTTTTCTTCTCTTCTTTAGAAACTCACATTAATTAATAAAAATATTTCATTCAATAAGAATTGAAATTACTGAACTTGAGCCTAACTATGAATTATTTCTGATTAAAATTCACTACAGTTCAATTAAAAAATATCTAAAAATTTCTCACTTAATACATCATGGGCACGTGACAAAAATATGTTCACTTGGCAATCACTGTTCACTTGGCCATCACAGTTTCAGAATGCTGGAAATCCAAGTAAAAACTGTAGAATGCAACAACAAGTAACATAGACCACTACAATAATACTTACATGCATGTACCGATGGTACATCGAATAAGTAAAAATAATTAATGTGATGATCGTAAAAAGATAAGTAAGAATAGTTAAACATACTGAGGTAGAGTAAAATAATTTCGTGCTAACCTAAATAGAAAAATGAAAAATTGGAAAAAACAGAAATTTAATAGTGATACTTATAAATGTGTTTACCAAAGGTAAATCAATTGTATACACAACAATCGTTTCTCATATTCCGTTCATTGTACATTTAAGTTAAATAGCTGATGTTAATAAGAATCTCTACCCAAGTAGATAGACTAGGGTGCTGATGAAGTGCGTGGCTGCACAGAAAAGTATCGGTATTTCCCCCAGCTTAAAGTCTAAGTTTAATTTTTCTTCTCTTCTTTAGAAACTCACATTAATTAATAAAAATATTTCATTCAATAAGAATTGAAATTACTGAACTTGAGCCTAACTATGAATTATTTCTGATTAAAATTAATATTTTAGAAAATAATGAAGAAAATAGCCAAAAAAATTTATATGGAAGTTATTTATATTAAGCATGTACAATAAGAGCTCGTGTCTATTAAAGTATTTCATACATATATATATATCGAGCCTTGAGCGCAACATTATCGTAAGCGACAATAACCAAACTTTACGGGAGAGCGTTTTTTTCGATTATTTCCAAATTTATGGATAAAATTGAAAATGTTTTCATGCAGTTTGTGTTAATTTTATCCTGGCCAGTGATTGGGAGCAAACAGAATTTTGTATTTTCATATTAGGCACTAGTTATGGCGCTTACGATAATTTTTTTTAATTTTAATGGAGAAATTCAAAAATTTTTGTCGCTTACGATATTTTTCTTTTTTTTCTAATAGAAAAATAAATTTTTACATTTTGTTTTTTTTAATCTGATTACAATTAGGTTACCAAAGGCAAAAACAACAATATTATTTTTGTAATAAATAAGTACTCGTATTATTATAAACAGTATTATTTAAATTTTATAAAGTGTTTTATTAATAATTATGTTAGGTATTTAGTGGTTTTTGTAAATATTGGAATCTTTTAATTTGTTACGTGATTATATTTATCGCAAACATTGCATTTGTCACAGTTAATGTGTGTTGGTGAGAAGACTTTAAAGGGGCCCATACACTACAACAGCATGCATGCGCAATCAAGTGTTTGTGCCAGCGGTTTGGTCGTGTATAGGCGTTTTGTGTGATTGTACGATTGGCTGTAGCGATGTCAAGTAGAGTTTGTTATTTTGCTGATGGTACCAACTTGCTGGTGTAGTATATGGTGAAATTAGCTCAGATGACCAAAGTTTTCATGGAGTTAACATGCATTTAAAAAATATAATTTATTGAAATATAATTTTTTTCAATGGAAAAGAGAATTTTAGCTGTTTAGTTATACATAGCTGCTAATTTTAACAACATACCAATAGTAATTGTAAGAATGTTTTGTCCATAGACCAAAAAAAGTAAATAAACTGTAGCAAAAACTGTGTCACTATTCGTAACCACCCTTACCGCAATTTTGTAAAAAATGAATATTGTACCAGCTTGTTGGTGTGTGTTTGTGTGTGTGCTTCGAGCATGAATGCTCAATCGCTTGATTCCGCGTGCATGCTATTGTAGTGTATGGGCCGCTTAAAGCATCTAAATAAATGTTGTACAAATTTGCCACATTACGTAGTTCCTCCGATTAATACAGTTTATTGCTTTTGTTTTGACAGTAATGGGATGGAACCGCTAGTTGTTTTTCAATAAAGTCACACACTAATCGCGTTAGTTCTTCCCTGCATTTATTATGTACTTTCTTTATTTCTTTAATTTTATATTCATTCCTCTTTAATTTAGGAAATATACTTATATCGGAAAGGTATTTGGGAAATTCCAAGTGTTACCAATAAAAATTGTTGATATACCTTGTATTTTTCTCCTCCAAAATTAACAGAGTATTCATACGAGACTTTTCTTATGCTACACGCAACTCGCTTACGTCTAATTACTCTCTTCATTACACATGCCTTAAGCCAATCGTTTTGGCTAATTCCCAGTAAAATTCATTAATTTTAACTCTTTCGGTTTCACTAAATTTAACTGCACAATTATTTTAGCATTTTGTTCTAACACAAGGATTTTGTTTTACCTCTTTTGCCAAGATATAGATTGGTTTACTTTTTCGACATAGTTTTCTTCCTTTTACAACAACAAAAAAACCCTTCAATTAAATTATCTGCAGTGTAAGAATCATCAGTGTCATTATAGTTTATTAACTTAAAAATTGTTTCCAAAGTCTGAGGCAGGCTTTTATTATAAAGTTCACAATTAATAGATTTAGATTTAGGATCCATACTTCAAGAAATATATTTTGTTATATATCGATATTTCACTTTAAGTATCCGTTAACAGAAACAGTATTAATTTCAGTCGTTTTATTTTGAAATATTTCGTATATGAGACCTTCTCCTAGTTTGTCAAAAAACGGGAACTTGAGAAAATCGACAAAAATGAGAAAAACATTAAAATTTTATTTTTTAAATGCGCTTTTCTCAAAACTTCATTTTCAGATACTAGGTCCGTTTTCTCGGAGAAGTTCACATATAAGGAAAACGGTTATAAAAATCTAGTGTGGATTAAATTTTTAAAACAAATATTTTCGCTTGATAACACATGTTGCCACATGCAAGTAGTTACTTGAAATTAGCGTATATGTATTACTACCAAAATAAGGAGATATGTCAAAAAATTACCAAAATTTTTTTGAGTGCCTAAACTACACAGTGCAAGGTCATTTTAATTTAAATTCTTATTCACTAATAAAATCGTTAACACTTCTGCTTTAGGTGAATATATTCATTTAAATTTCTCTAATATGTAAATAAAATATTCCAATAAATGTGTGTCGCTTACGATAATTTTTATTTTTTTTTTAATGTAAACATCTACTTACGATAAAATCGCAGCCGCCGTGTTTTTTAAACTGTAAGCAATTTTGATATTTTGACAATTTGGGATTTTATGCTGTCATGAAATCTTAATTTCTCAAATAAAAAAAATTTTACCGGATGTCGCTTACAATAATATTGCGCTAGTTAACATCTCTTATTTTAAGATAGTAATAACAAATCCATAAATTCAAATATAACTAAGATAGTAATAAAAGATGATAACAAATCCATAAACTCAAATGTAACTATTCTAAGCTAGAGATAAGACAAACATCATAAATACAACTATTGTAACGATAAGAATCACATTTTTTCTCAAAACATGTTTTACTGATAAAAAAAAGGTACTAGTAACCTAAACAAAGAAAAACATATTTTGAGTTAGAACAAAGAAACATTAAACATAATTATTATTATAAATAGATATTAAGTAACACTTTGTAAGTTAGTCTTAAGAATATATTTAATAAAGAAACGCACATTTCGGTGCAGAAAAAAAGAAAATATATCTTTTTTACTCATTTCCTTAAATAGGAAATTAACTCGCTCAAGGCTCGATATAAAAAGAAAACTAAAAAAAAATTTAAATTAAATGTAAATTAAATTAAATTTACATTAAATAAATGGTCTTGACGGCCAACTTTGAGAGGCGGACGCACCCCCTAAAACACAACTTATCGCTAAGAACTTTTTTTGGAACCGATTGGAGGGGAGATAATATAAGAAAATCCAAAAAAAAATTCTCCATACAACTAGCGGCCACTGTTATGTATACAGATAAATAAACTAAACTAAAATAATGGGCAGGACAAGATAGAATAGTAATACCGTGGGTATTATGATAATAATAATAATAATAACTAGTATCACTCGGTGGTCTAAATTAGACCACTTGATACATGGATATGTATTTATTTATTATAACCATGTGTGTACAAACTATAACATTGCATACCCAGCTAAAAAAATATGCATGGAGCATATATGATATCCCATATATGGTTCGGATCCCAAAAATGAGGGTATATATATTCATACATTTTCATACATGTACGTGTAAATTCCCTCCACAGTATGCAAAGTTCATATGCATACACTATTGATTCACAAAAGCGCACTGCTGTGCAATAAATTAAATTACTAAAATTAATTTTTTTAGACTTGAGAGAGAGATTGTATTTAATGAAACATTTGTTTGTAAAAATAATTCAAAACGAACTAAAAGTCATATTCATATTCATCATATTCGTACATAACATTTGGCTTAAGAAATCAGATTAAAAACTAATGCAATTAATTATAAAAGAAAAAATAATCCGTCTAACAATAGTTTTCAATACAGTAATATGAACTTTGCTTTTTATCTAGAGAATTTTGTTATTTTCTATATAATGACTGGATTATCCTTTTGATTATTTGATATATTAAAAGGGGCCACATTGTATAAAATCATACAAGAATGGTTTTTTGTAACAAAAAGTTTTTCTTTTTTAAACGTTGAGGGTACGCATATAAACTTTGCATACCGTATGTATTTTCCAATGGATTTCCAATTCAGCAGTGATAAAATTCCAAGCTTTTTTGATTGCAAAAACGATCTTATGTGAGTTATCATGTATGCATACATTCTTATATGCTCCATATATAAAATCTTATATTTATATATGGATCCACATATGAAGAGCTTCATAATTAAATGTTCATATATGAGCTCATATGTTATAATACATTTCATATATTAGTTCACATATAATAGTTTTGCCATGTATAATCCCATATATTTCCATACATGAATTCATACATATTCATATATAGTTATATACATTCATATATTAAAAATATATGGACCATATATAATTTTTTTAGCTGGGTATTTGCAACTGTTTGCACCAGATTTGCTTGTTTTTGGTTCTGGTATGAACAAATATGTTATTTAGCGTTTCTGTTACTACCCAGTGAAAAAAAAATGGAAGTCATTCTAGCGGAAGTACATTTTCATTGCTTCCAAAAAATCGATATTTTTAATTTGCCGATAGTGAGCAAAAAACCGTGTAGAAGCTTATTTTAGTCACACAAAACCTTGTAACTCCTCCATAGTGTTAGAAAATACTAACCAGAATTTAAGAAAAAAATTTTTTTTTAAAGAAATTTATGAAATATGAATTTTTCATAGAACACAAAAAAGGGAATTTTTCTTAATATCGCTTCCAATTCAGTGACCAGGCATCGAAAAAGAGAACTTCTTGCAATGACAACCCTATGTAAAAATCATTAGATCGGATCGAAATTTGCACTACTTCCGCATCGTAAACTCTACATTTGCATGACTTTTTTGGAGTCTCTTTTTTTACTGGGTAGTTGCTAATGTTGATTTTTTAAAGCAATTATTGTATGGTTGGACAATGAGCAAATGAGAACAACACACTTGTTTGAATTTGTTTTTCTAAAACAAATAAGGAACATAAAATTGCTTTTACCATAAGTACATTATGGTGTATTGAGAAAAAATTTAAGTGGCTGATGAATGAATGAATAAAAGTAAAATTTCGCATACATACATACATATATATGTGATTAAATGATACATAAAACCCATGAGCTGCAAATACAAAAAAAAATTACACACAATACGAATGTGTGCCTTGGCTGCGCCACAAAACAACTTTACGAACGTGCGGACGAACATCTGTATATCATGTATTTGTTTTAACAGTGGTTTTCTCATATACTTGTGTTACAACTAGTATTTTTGAGCAAAAACAGATACAAACAGTTCCTCAGCAGCAATACAATAAGCAATTGTTATTTGTTTTTAATTTTATTGTAATTTGGAAAAGCACGCACACACAATAACTCTTATACTAGTTCTGTCGCTAACATTACAATTATATGGTACATAGCATGGTACATTTGTTTTGGCTATACAAACAGTAATACAAATGCAAAACTTTAGTAAAAACCTTTTTACCATTGTTTATGAAAGGAATTAAAGAAATCCTTTCAAGAAATTGTAAAACCCTTTTTACCACTATTATGGTAAGAACTACGAAAACAAAAATTATTATATACATATGTATATCTACACAAAAATACCTTATAAACCATATATGTTTTACCAATTGGTGGACGATAAGATACTTAAAAGTGTACGACAAAAAGTGTGCTGTATTTATACGTATAAGATATAAATACGACTCAGAAGACGATATAAAAAAGGGGGCTGTTGAAACAAAACGAGTTGGAACTAGGAAAATTTATCGGTATCTTAACGGACCACTCTACTTACGAAAGCACTTAATCCGGATTGGAGCCAGAGGTAACAATAAATGCAAGGCATGCATGGACGCCATTGAGACAATGCAGCACCTTCTTTATTATTGTCCATCTTTCACCCAGCCGAAATCCCACCTTAAAGCTATTGACTGAAATAAATTCGGGCACTACGTCAGAGATACAAAGTTCCTTTTTCCAAAGTTCGTTTTCAGTTCACCATGGGAGTGGAAAACAGGCCAGACCTTAGGTCTTTTGATGTGAGCATAATAACTCATCTCGTCAACTTACTTTATCCAATAACGTTTCAAAATAGTTCAAATGGAATTTGTTTGAAATTTCGTTTGAACATCATACGTCCTATATTTTAAAGGACAATCTTCTATTTTAACTTGCGTGCTTGTTTTTATTATCGCCCGTTTTTAATAATAAAGAATGCTTAATATTTGTTTTTATTGAACTTTTGCTTTTTAAAATATATGGTAGCACTTTTTTACGATATGAAAATATCGAGAAGCTAATTTAAAATAAATGGTTACACTCCATATGATTCAAAGGTCCGAGAGAGAGAGAGAGCATGTGGTGGATCAGCAATTCTAATTAAGTCAAGACTCAAGCAAAACATACGTACTGGGGCTTGCGTCTTGTTACACTTAGAGGTCGAGCGTTGTTTAATACAATTTCAAAAATGGGCTTGGAGGTTATTTCGAGTGGGGAGGCTACTTACTGGCCTACTGACACACGAAAAATTTCGGATGTTATAAATTTTGGCGTCATTAAAAATATCTATAGCGACTTAATTCAATTATAGTCCTCTCTAGATCTCTCCTCCAATCACTCTCCCACAATAGTTAAATTTTTCAACCCATCGAAGAATGATTTAACTAACTAACCCCATTAATCATTTTCATATGTGGTCAACTGGCTAGGATTCAAGAAATATCTTAGTAGTCACTGCGTTGAAGATCACCTGATGAGATTGAATTTAACATTGCCAACCTTAACGAAAATATTAAACAGGCTGCTGAACATGCCACTACCAGGCTAGCTTTAATAGAATTTATTCTACGGATATTTAATGTCTGGTATGTGAAAAAAGGAAACTAGAAGTAAATGGCAATAACACAGATCATCCCTAAATAAAATTAGACTTAAAGAATGTACTAAACGACTCAAGGAGCTGCTATCGTCGGAAAAACTGCATTACTGGAATAATATTTAGAAGGTCTCGATGTCACGTCAGCATCAAATTACTTTTTATGGCGCGCTACAAGAAATAACCACTATGCACTTCGATCGTAGGCTGGGCAAGAAGCGATCGTAAGAAAAGTAACTTATTTGCTGAGCATTTAAAATATGTATTCACTCCCAATTCATGTACGGGTGCATGGCATTAGTAACACGAAACTGATGAGCGTGCCTCATATTGCAATAAGAATCGTGCTATTAATTTCTAATGTCATGTATAATATTTTATACATAACTGGAAACTTGCCATAATTAACATGAGTCCAAAGCCAGGCAAAGATCTTACCAAGGCTGAGCCATATAGGCCTATAAGCTTGCTATCAACAACCTCAAAGCCTTCGAAAAGTTTCTCATGACTAAATTGTTCAAAATTTTAGCTGATATTGGGTGCATTCCGGACCATCAATTTAGTTTTAGAAGTCAGCATAGCACCATTGAACAAACTCATAGATTGGTCCAAGTTGTAAGAAGAACATTTGAAGAAAAGAAGTATTGTTCCGCTCTCTTTATTATGTTTCTCAGGCAAAAGTGTGGCACAAAGGCCTAGTTTTAAAATTGAACACATATGTCCCCACAAATGTATTAAAGCATTTGGAAAGTTATATTATTGATAGGAAGTTCACTGTTGTGGAAGGAGAGTTCACAAGTGTGCCCGAATCTGTATCTTTCGGTGTGTGGATATATATCCACACACATTTGCCGATGATACAGCCTGTACGAGTATGCACGAAGACCCTGATGAGGAATCCCACAGGAATATATTATTCATCTGGAAGCATCGTTGAACTTATGAAGAATTAAAGAAAATTAACAAAAGTGTGTCGATATAACGTTTACCCTAAGAAAAGATACTTGTTCCCCCATTCGAATCAACAATCAAAATATTCCTCATTATTCACTAGTAAAATACCTTGGTATACACCTTGATGGAAGGAGTACATGGAAACACCGCATTGACACTAAGCTAACTCAGATGAAACTTAAGTTATCTCAAATACATTGCTTGATTGACAGAAATTCAACACTTAATCTGGACTGCAAACTTTTATTATACAAGTCGCTTTTGAAGCCAATATGGTGCTACGGAATTCAGTTATGGGGTACTGATTCAGCTTCCAATGTAAAGAGAATCCAACGAAGAAAAAGCTAAATGTTTAAGGTTAATGACATCTGTTCCATGGTACATTAACAATTCAAATTTACATCGTGATTTAAGTATGCCACTAGTGACTGAAAAAAATTGCAAAATACGCAGGCAAATATGTGCTTAACAAAACTCGAGTCGCCTTGCTCGCAACATCTTTAATTTTATTGGGCACGTCCGCTTAAAAAAGAGGGACACTACGGCTGTAATACGCAATACTCCAGATAAAACTTCTTGAAAATATTTTTGTGTTTAATACGACATGTGTTATGTATTAATTAATTACTATCACTAAGTTTACGTCCATCTGGTGGGGCCTAATTAGTTATATTTATTCTTAATATTTGAATACTTATTGTTAGTTAATTTTTTAAGATATAATAAATAAATATATGTATAAAATATAATATAAGATTTAAGGCAGATTAAACAAGGTACTCTCACTTTCTTTTGCATTCTCTAACCACGAACCAAGCTCCACATATAGAATATTTGGTTTTGTGTTATACGGACGTTGACAGTTCTGTGATATTACAAATATTTTTTGCTGCGAGTTTTTTCTGTTTTTATGTTTTGTTATATCGCCAACTGCGTCGCGCTGTGGAATATTTTACGAGATGGCGGCAAAAAGTAATTTTTTATGGTCACTGATTGAAAAATATTAAAGTCCATTCTAAAGTAGACACTAGTAAACCTCGGGAGTCAAATGCTAAAATGAGAAATTCCATAGTAAGCTTTTGATTTTCAAACATCTATATCTTTTTGGTTTTGTAAGATATTTAATCGAAATAAATTTTCTAAAATTACCTTATTTGTTAGCTTTCAGTACAAGAAAAGTAAAGTGTTTATAATTTTTAGAAATAATTTTTTTTTTGTTTTTTTAAAAAGGTTCCACTTAACAGAGCATAACTTCCACAGGTCAAAAGGGAACAAAAAAGATTAGCACTATTTTGCAGCGTGACCACCAGAACAACTTTTCTGACACAAGGTCAAAATTTGTTGGAAAATTTTAGTAAAATAGTTATAAAAATGTTTTTTCGGTAATGCTATTTTTTTAAAGTATTTAAATTTTTTATCAAACCAATATTATAAAAGACGGTTTTTACATGGATATTTCGTATTTCTAAATCAGTTGTACAGTACAGTTGGTCACAAAAATATATTGCCTACTTAAAATAAAGTAAATTTATATAATTAAGGTCTCAAATATACTTTGCTTTTTTAATTGATTTATCATGTTTACAAAGGCATGTAACAAGCACTCGCCAGGTAAGTTTACAAAATTAAAAAGGATACCACAACTAGCAAATTTTTTTTTTCGATTTTTTATGATTATTAAATTAAAATGGAAATTCCAAAAAAAATGTATGCAAAATATTTTTTGTGACTAGCTTCATGGGTGCACGCATGATACAATAATACAGGTAAACGCGACACGCCACCTGTTTTGCTTGTTTCGTGATGTTATCTGCTAAATGTTGTTTATGTTTAACCAACACACGCGCACAGTGCCTATTAAAGCTGTACTAATATTATTACTATGTTCTTCGTGAACTTTTTATATAATTTACAAAATTAATGTAAATTTTATAAATAAAGGAATGTATATATAAAAATTAATAAGCTTTGCAAAGCCAAGAGAAAACGCAAGTACACGTATCTTATTTTTTGACAGTTGCCATCACAAAACAGCAATAAAAATTACTGTTGTTTTATTTGTTGTAAATTTTTTGTAGATCCGCGGCTAACTGTATTATTGTGTCATGGGTTCACGTCTGTTATTTGCGCTGCTTTTTAAACTTCGTGTGTGCGCAAGTGCTTGTGCTCGATTTTTGGTTGTGATGTTGCCTGTCTACCTGTATATATTTTTTATTTGCGAGTAAGAGTATTTAAAGTAAAGACTTCATAATTGTAATTCACTACAATTTGAAAAATGGCTAAATACACTTATAGAGATCACGCTGATATTTTCCTCATATACTAAACAATAAATTTTTTAACATATGCAATATAGAAGAAATTGAACTACATAAACAAAAAATTATAAATTTTGGAAAAACATTGACAAAACGGTACGTTGAATGCTCTTAAAACAAGCAAAAGATGTACGAACGTCACCATGGATGGTTGTCAAAAGAACTTGTTTTCGAAATTTCACCTTCAAGTGGCAATGAATGTAGAAAACGGGGTCGACCAGCAAAGCATATTGACGAATATAGTGAACGAACTCGAAGACGTGAACTTCAGAATATCAACGAGGAAATTTCTCCAATAATCATCAAAGACTAATTTTTGCAACAAATTAAACCAACAAAAAATAAAAAATCAAAAATTGAGATAATTGAATCAATAATACAAGCAAATCCAAGGCGCACAAAGAGGATTTTGAAAAATATTCCTACATCAAATGAAGATAAGAAATTTACTCCAGAAGAAGCGTTAGCACTATTTTTGGATTTAAAATTAACTAAAAATCAGTATAAGGAATTGCGGAAGCGAACCAATGAAAAGAATTCTGGGATTTTTCCACAGTATAGAGATCTAGTTGCTGTCAAAAAAACATATTTACCTCCACAAACTGCCAACTGTCTTTTTCTCTTTAGCAGAAATAAAATTGCAAGATCTTCTTGAACACACAGCCGAACGGTTGTTAAATACATTAAAGTCCTTCAACCTATAATATTTACAGTAGATGACCAGGAAATCGAAGTAAGTTTTAAAATCTGTCTCACAATGATTGATGGAAAAGTTGCACAAGCTTTAACTGATACAAAAGCATCGTCAAGCTGCATTATATGCCAACTCACATAGTCAATTAAGCCATCCTATTCCTTAAGATGATAGTTTTAAGGCAACATACGAATTTGGATTGTCCCCTCTTCATGGAGGGGAGCACATTCTTAAATTAGGTTATGATTTGGATTTTGGTCCTTTAGGCGAAACAGTGAGAAAAAATTAAGAAAAAAGAAAGCAAAGAAAAAACAAATTCAAGAAAAATATTTAGAATTAGGCGTAATGATTGATCAGCAAAAGCAAGGAGTGGGAAACACAAATGATGGAAATACAGCAAGGGGATTTTTTCAGATCCAGAAGCTGCAGCATCTATTACAAGTCTAGACTTGGAACTAATAAGACGATTCAACATTATATTACAAGTTATAGCATGCAGCAGAAGTATAAATGCAAAAAAAATTGGAGAGTACGCCAAAAAACAGCTATACTTTACAACGAAAAATACTCTTGGAGATATATGTCATCCACAGTTCACAAAATTTTGTACCATGGGGAACAAATAATTCAACACAATATGCTACCAATAGGAGATCTGTCTGAAGAAGCGCAAGAAAAAAGAAACAAGGACTACAGATTCTTTCGCGAGCACAACACGCGAAAAATATCCAGATGCTGTACTAATGAAGACTTAATTACTATTTTATTATGCACATCAGATCTATTAATGTATGTCCGATATTCGACAAAAATGGAAAACTAGCTCTATTGAATTAGACCTAGAAGCTAAACTACTTCTAGAAGATGAAAGTCAAAGCTATTTAGAAGAAATATTTACTAAAATTGTTTAAATACGGACGATACAATCGTCCGTATTCTAGAATCTAAATGTAAATAATTTTATTAATATTCAAAGAAAATTTATCTAAACGTCATACAAAATGCATTAAAATACAGCCACCCACATACTTACATACATATGCATAATTAAATAATTCATGAAATGAAACCCCTTTAAAACCATATAAATCTTTTTAAAATCGGTGCAGTAGTACCAGCGTAAAAGGTAAAACAAAAAACATGTTTACCTATTAATTATATAGAATTTGCGTGTAATATTTATATTTTTTTTGAGATTTAAATAGAAACTTCTTTATCTGAAAAAAAATGCATAACAATGTTTGCATTTTGGATGATCGCTTCTTGATAAGATAATTTTTAACTCAAACTTCTTCAAAAACCTACCTTTAGCCTTTCGTACTACAAATTTCACGGGGGCCAAAGTTTGGCACTTTCTGAGAGAATTTAAGTTTTTAACAAGTATAAGTTGTAAATGTGACACAAAATATAAGACTTTCTGCAAAACAAATATTTTAAACTAGTTTTAATACCTCACTTTTGTACCAAAAATCAGCTAAAACTTAAAATGCATTTTAAACCTATCATGACTACTTTTCTAACCAGTCGATTTTAAAGTTTTATATCTTAAGCTTAAAGCCTATGGTCTCACCTAGTGAACAAAAAACACCCAATACAAAATTCCAATTTAGTCGAAATGGACCACTGTGTGTCGGGGGTTTTAAAAACTGAATTCAAATACAATTTTGATTATATTTGTTGATGTCATCTTTTTTTATTCTCCGAAATCTGGTCAGCTGAAATTACGAAATAACCAGGTTTCAAATCGTGACATCCGTGATCGTAATGACAATCAATCGTATCGCTGAATGGGATTCCATTACGTTCACTTATGTCATAATCCGAAAATGGTGTGTTTACGTTTCTACAGTGTTTACGTTTCTATAGTGTGAAACCTAGCATAATTATATTATTTACCCTTATGTCAAGTTAAATGAAAAATCACTGGGTTTTCTTTCTGTGAATGGAAATTCATATTAAACTTGTTACTCCAGGTATTAAAAAAAGTACGATATATTTTTTCTGATACTCTAACCAATTTGCCATCACTGAAGCATATACATATCGCTCATTTACTTCAAAAACGTCATAAATCAAAATCGCCGAGTTTTGATTTAATAGTGAAAATATAGTCTTCATCATATTGTTAGTCATATTTTGTGCAAATTGTATAAAAATATTTAGTATTGTAAGCTCTTGAGATAAAAACAAAATTTTCTTTTTCCATTAATATAAGCCATTATATAAGCTTAAAACTTAAAACCAGTTTTCTTTCAAACAAATATTTTTGAGTTATGACGTTTTTAAAGTAATTAAATATACATAATTATTCAACTTACTGGTAGCACAGAACTTGATGCGCTTTACTCAACACTTGCTTAGGAGTGTAATACAAAGGTTTATTTAAGACATCACTATCATTTAATTTTAAAATATCAAATGATTTAGAAAAATATGAATTTGGATGAACGGTTGTAAAAGGTTTTAAAAACGTATGAAAAAATTGCTGTGATCCGCTCTTGCAATAATTGAATTCGTCCGCTATAGCTATTTGCGGATAAAATCCGCTTACAATAATAAGTTTTAATAAAGTAATATCACGTAATTTATCTGTTCTGGAAGAATTTATTAAAATCTGTGGAAAAAAGGAAAGGAGAAAATAAATTAAAACATCAATTTAATAATATGTATCTATGTCGTCATCTAAAATGCCGAATAGCACACACGTTTCTTAAAAAAATTAAATTAAATTAAATGTGGATGACCTTGTACTATACTTACATACATATATACATAACAAATTTGCAGGCTAATTCGATGAAGCCAACCCGTGCTATAATGAGGTCAAAGGTCAAAGTTTTTACAAATCAGCAAAATACCTTTGTTGTAAATAAATATTTTTTATCTTATAGGCTTATTATTTTTGTTTTAAGTCATTGAAGATTTTGTAAAGGCTGGGAAGTCCTTACGGTGGTCCTCTACAATGTCTATGAAGTACTGGGTCTAATTGACGTTTTGCTTAACGAGCTGATTCGATCACTTTTTTTTTAGTTTGAAATTATGACATTCGCTAACGAACCATGTTGTTACATTGTTGCTAGCTTGGTACCTATGAGTTTAAACAAAAAATCTTAAAAATGAATAGATTCTTTTACGGCGCAAAAACAACGAAATTAAAAAGTATCTAGGTGTATGCAAAGGCTGTGCGAAATATATAGGGCGAGGAAGATATAATTTTGATGATAGATAATTTTGACAGCTATGCAGAATTACATATTCTTTGAAATGACATTTCAGATGTAAAAATGATTTCGTGCCAAGCTTACCGATTGTATAAAATTTAACACACACACACACTTAATGCTCTTGTTTTGAAGTTATACCAATACAGATCGCATTTGGAAGCCCATAACTTGAATTTTTTGAGAGGTAGAGCTAAACTTAGCTAAAATTTTTTAACGTTTTGAATTAGCGCCTGCATGCGAAATTTTGTTTTCTGATATGCAAATTTATATGTTCATGTGAATGTACTGTATGCCTGTTTCACTATTTTGCAATATATATATATATATGTATATATATATATCTGCACACATATTCGTGTATGTTCTGGCTTCGACATCATTTTTACATGTTTTCTTGTGGGATCGCATGTTAAAACACATGCTACACCTGTTTAAGTTGAAATTTAGAAAATAAAAATTAATAGTATGTATTCTAGCATCCGAATTTAGATGAAAACAATTTTTAAATGGACGATTTCAAACTTTTAGATTTTTTAATTTCACTTTTGGCAAAAAAATTCTTTTCTCAAGACTGTTAACGAGTGAAAAGATTACGAGTTTTTTTTGCCAGAAGTGAAAACGAAAATATCTAAAAGTTTGAAATCGTTCATTTAAAAATTGTTTTCATCTAAATTCAGATGCTAGAATGAATACTAATAATTTTTATTTTATAAATTTCAACTTAAACATGTGTAGCATGTGTTTTTACATGCGATCCCGCAAGAAAGCATATAAAAATGATATCGACGCCAGAACATACAGGATTGGTATAAATACTTACCTCAAGTTTTGCAGTATCGGTGTATAGACGAAAATCAACATCTCGTATGTCATCACCAGCATGTTGAAAATCGTTATCATCGTCATTAGTTGTACTGGTGTGATGTTTCAGTAATTTTCGTTCAAGATGTTCTTGAAATGTTTGTTTTCGTTTAATAGCTTTTAACATTCGAACTTCTCCATGGCGCCGAGCTCTTTCCAAACTAGAAAGTTCGTCAATTGGTTTACAAGCAATCATATTACAAGACTCCAAAATGCTTTGAAATTGCTTGCGTAATTTTGTAATTTCATAAAACCTAAATATAAACAAAATGTAAGCCACCGAACGATTTTCAGTAATTTCATCGAACCTACATATACAGTACACCACGCAAAATATGTATGGGATACCAAAAATTATTTTCAACTCAGTTTCCAATAGACTGGACATAAAAAATCACTTATGAACTCGTTTGTGCGAAAATTTCACCGATAGTGTGCAAACAGTCCATGCGCGTTGCCCTTTTCACACAAAAATAACATATCGTCACTATAACCTCTTTAAGCACCATAATTTAAAATATGATGTTTTTCAAAAAAAAAAAAAATTTTCAGAATAAATAGGACAACATACATATATCTTGTACATAATTTTGCCCTAGCTATGGCCTCTAAAGTTCTTTGCGAAAGCTTTTTTCAACGGTTCTCGCTAAAAATCGGATAGTGATAATCATAATCTGTTTTCACTATTTTAAAAGGTTAGCTGTTTACCCCTTATGCAAAAAAAATATCTTAGTTTAGCTACTATGAACTTTAATTCATAGTAGTTGACAAGCACTTTAAGGTTAACATTGCTTTGTTAAGAAATTATATGCAGAAGACAACTTTAATTATTTTATTATTTAATAATAAATACTGGTAACACCACTGTATTCAACAACCATTTCACAGCTTATGATGTTTAAATGATGATTGATGATTAAATAACTTTTTTTTATCTTGAAGTAAAGCAGCATAATTTAAACAATATGAGCTTCTTATATGGTAGGAAAACAGATAAACATTTCTATGAAGTAAAAGTAAAAAATATGATAAAAAAAGAATATTTGTCACAATTTTTTTTATTCGAATGAAATGAGTCTTTGAATATAATTGTATTTATTTAAATATTTTTTATGGATTTCACTATGTATTTCGAATCAGTTGGATAATTTGATTATGATTTCCATTACATTACAGATATAGTAAATCTAAGCTAAGAGCAAAAGCAAGAATACTTCTAGCTTCAATTTCAGGTGTAACATGAATCAATATATGCTATACTAACAAAAATATTTGAGGTACAAAATACACAATTTGGAAATATCAACTTAAAGTAGTCTTAACAAACGTGGCCACGTGTGGGTGCCTACTTAAAAGTTTTTATATTAGTGTTTTCACACTGACGTGTGTTAAAACCTGCTTTTACCATACAAATTGTTGTTTTTAAAACCAACTTAAAACCACTTTTGAATTGGTTTTATGAAATGCAACCTTGTTTTCGCTGTGCTAAATTCAGTGCTGCCAAGTCAAAATGACCAGAAGCAGCTAATAATGTTTATGCCAGTGAATAACAATAGATGCCGCTTGAAAGATTTTCTACTTAAAAATGGATGCAGCAGCAACAATAATCAAAAAATTATGGAAAACAAAGAGTTTTCTGGAAGGAAAACAACGAAAATATTTTCATTGACCTCTGGGAAGTGAAAATAAACAGTTTTATTATTTAATGTATTTGTGCATTTTTTATGTACAATAACTTGATTTCCAAGCACTTCTTCACTTTGTATTACTAGTTCCATAATTTTAAAATATTTATTTACAAAATTTATTTAGAAAATATAAAATAATTTCCATTTTACAACGCATTGTAAAATTTCGGAGTTTTTCATACAAACAAAAACAGTTGTTGTACAGTTTGTCAAATAATTGTTATAAAAAGCAGAAAAAATACAACAACAAACATACTCATTTCTGCGGGAGATTTATTTTATTTTTGAGCAAAGTCTTTAGACAGTCTGTGAGTTAAAACCTGAATTTAACAAACTTGCAGCGTGAATGCAAAATCAGCTGTTTATGGTTTTAACGTGTGAAAACACTATATAATGATTTTTTTAGAATACAACTTTACTTAACATTGCTTTGCAAAGCTTTGTTGAGTTTTTTTGCATTACACCCTTAGATTATATAACCTCAGTATATTTGTACAAAATATGTATCATTTAATAATATAAGTATATAAACATCTCATACCAATAAAATGCTTATTAACTTTGCTTTGTGATCCATTGAATATATTTCAACAAAAAGGTTTTCGGAGTTGAATAACCTTAACCCTTCACGGTACAAGTTATTAAACAAAATTACAAAACGGACATTGTTGAATGTAAGAAACATGTCTAAAATATAAAATAATTGGCTATAAACACATTTTCAATGGATAGCCTTTTGAGGTATGTATGTGATTGAAGAGTAAATGTGCTAAACAAAGTTTTTTTACAAAATTTAAAATAATGATACATTCTTATATATATTTTTTTTATTTTGTACGGAGATTATTTCTTAAAAACTGTTAGGGGGTTTGGTAAAGATATGTGTTACTTAGCCTTAAACCTCCTCTAATGATGTTCCAAGTTTCAGATTAATCTAATCAGCAGTTTAGAAGCTCCAGATTTATTACCTTTCATTGTGCAAACGCCACCACTGTGCGGTCTATATTTGTATCTAGTTTTGTTGAAATATATTTAATATATCATGAGCTGTAAGATCATTTCGGAATACAAAGCAAAGTTTATCAGCATTTTATTTATATACGATATTTAGATGCCTATATTAATAAATTATACGTATTTAGTACAAATATAATAAATTTATATACAGGTATGTTCTGACACTCGCAAGGTTTTCAAATCGCATGTGAGTTTCAAATTGCCAAACTTGTTTCTCATGTTCTGTAACTCATGCGTTTTGCTTGCCACTTGCCACATTAATTTAGGTCAACTGTGTGTTGAAATCGTCAGCATGTAATTAAAAAATGCAAAGACAAAATTAACAAAACAGAAACCCATTATATAAATTTCAATTTTATAATAAAAATTTTGTGAAAATATTACTCTTTTTGAATAAAATCAAAAGACAACACATTTGATTTTATTTTTTAACCATTTTAATGTTTCATTAAAGTTTGGTTTAGGCTAAATTCAGCATTTTACATCAGTATACAAATAAACTCTTGCGATTTAAACTCGCCAAGTCTTGCGATTGCGATTTGCAGAACACCTCTCTTGCGAGTTCAAGACAAAACCGCAAATGTTGTGCGATATGCGATTGTCAGAACATGCCCGATAATCTAAGGATCTTAACTTATAACATAGTGAAAATGGATTACGATTATCACTATCTGATGTTTGGCGACAGCTCTTGAAAGAAGCCTTCGCATAAAACTTAGTTTCATTCCATTTAAAGAACCATGAGAGGCTATAGGTAGGGTAAAACTATGTATAGGAAATATGTTGTCTTATTTATTCTGAAAAAAAAATTTTTAAATTATTTTCCAAGAACGTCGTATTTGAAGTGAAGGTAGGTTATTTTTGGGTGAAAAGTGCAATGCGCATGGCCGGTTGCACGCTATAGGTGCAATATTTATACACAAGTAATTTTTTATTGCCAGTTTATCGAAAACTGCCGGTCTAATATACAGTTAAGCAAAAATGCATGTGTTTAAAATTGTCGATTTAAGTACATAAATTACCTTTGCTCTTCAATGCCTAACTCATAACACCATTTGCGAGAATTTTCGCATTTACTCTTAATTTTTAACCAATCATGATATGCGCGCATTAAGGTAAATACATCTCCTTGATCTGACTCTAACCGAGATCGAGCCTCCTATTTAAGTAACAATCATCATATTATTTGAAAACGTTTATACGAATACATACCTCACATTTAGTATCATTATAGGCACGATTGGTAAATGGATTTTGCACGCTAATAACCGCAGCTAGAGTCAATATCTTATCTATATCTGGAAAAACACAGCCCATTAAAAGCATTTTGCCTATAGAGATTTCCACTGGTAAATTCGAAAGAGATTTCCCTAATGCAGTTATCTTTTCATCTGAAGTCAGCGCATTCTAATAACAATAAAGCAACACAAAATTAGATTAATACATAGTATATATTACAAATTTCAAATTTTTAAGGAACTTAATTTGCGCTCAAAGATACTAGCAAGTCTTTTTTATTACATACAAAAATTTTTATCTGGGCGTGTCTAATATTTGCAATAAGTACATCAGTATATTTTACCACAACTCGAATACAGTATGCAAGACTTTTATAAAAACAAAACACTAACGTTATGCATGATAAAATTACCTTCATAATATTTTTAATTTTTTTATTTTTTTTACATGTACTTATTTATTTATTGTATTTTCAAAAATTAACTAACAATAAGTATTACAAACTTAAATCTAAGCATAATTATTAGGCACGACCAATGTCGGACTTAAACTAAGTGATAATTATTAATAATACATAAGTAGTGATAAGCAAAAAAAAGTGTTTTCAAGCAGTTTCATCTGGAGTGTTGAATATTAGAGCCCTTGTATCCCTGTTTTTTAAGCGGATATGTCCAGTAAAGTTAAGAATATTACGAGCGATCTGTATTTTGCAATTTCTTCAGTCACTTGTGGCATATTTAAATTACGATGTAAATTTGATTTTTTATGTACCATGGAATGTTATTAAGCGTAAAATTTTGTTTTGCCTTCGTTGGATTCTCTTGACATTGGAAGTTGAAGCAGTGCCCCATAGTTGAATTCCGTAGCATATATATATATTAGAGTGTCGCTTAACAAGGGTGTTTTTTGTTTTTTTGTTAAAAAGTTCAACGGTACCCGCTAATTTTTTTCGATTTGACCTTAGCAAAATTCATGTGTAATTTCACGCCCCTACGACCACGCCTTCCCTAAGCGACGGGACTATAAAAAGCAAAATATGCTTTTCTATTCGTATTATTTTTTGCACTAGAAATGATTATTATTATTATTATATTTATTATTATAATAATTATTATTATAATTATTTGAACGAACAACAACACTACCATTAAATTTGTAGATTTCCGTAGTAAATCTGTATGTAATCAGTTTTGAAATGGAGGATTCGTGTTTGTTGTTCGCATGGCAAAGACAAAAAAGGACAACAGCTGATTTTTCCCGGTTTTTTCACACACAACCATGCACGCACAACCACACTCACAACCACACACAGACATAAAATCTCGGCATGAAAATCCCCAAAATCTCCCCATTTGTAACAGGGTTGCCATCACTTTTGTAGTAATGATGGAGATAGTCCTGTTTTTCCCCGGTTTTGAATTCCCAAAACAGGACTATCGCCACCATTACCTATCTACTCCCTCACCAAGACTTGTGTTTTATAAAGGCTATTAAGACATATAAGTGTATTAACCACTTAATTTTGGAAGCTGTTTTAAAAAAATTTTGCCAGCATCTTTATAACCTAACTGAAGAAATTGCCGTTTTATCCCTTTTTGATGATGTGGTTGGTACTGAGACAAAAAGAAATATTGTGGCTAGTTTAACAAAACAAAGAAAATTTTAAAATGCTAAGCGATATGTTCCATCGAAAGAAGAATTACGTTGCTCATTATTTGGTAAGTATTTTCAAAATACTAAGTTCTTTGTCAATACGTTAATTTCATTTTCCATTTTGTACAGATAAAAACCTTTGTGACTTTGTTTCAACAAAAAGCTGCAATATGTTTGACAGGTTGAAAATAAACACTCCTTTTCTCACCGAAGACCCATCAACTTCACAAGAAGTGAATCCTTTTTAGCAGCTAAATCAAAAGCAATTCACTTAAAATCGGTAAATGACAGCGCTGAAAGAGGTGTGAACCTCATGCAACAATTTCATGGACTTCTGACAGTGCAAGAAGAGCAAAAGAAATATTTATTGCAGTGTGTGCACCGAAAAATGTATCCAAATTACACAAACACATCTTTAAAAAGAAAATTTACTGCACCCTACTGTTTTTTATATCATAAGTTTTGTTGAATTCCTTATTTTAATTTTGATTATGCGTTTTTTATTTCTATTTGAAAAAAACTTGTTTTCTCTGAAATAATTAAATAAATAATACTTTTTTAATTGGAAAACAATGGATTTTAACTAAAACTAAAAATCAATACAAATAATTCGTTCGATGCATTTCTCCGTTACCAATCATCGGCACACATCGGGATAGTGTATAATAAAAGAAAATTATGTTACATATCCAGGTATACCATTTTTTTTTATCAAAATAAGAAAAACCTAAATTTGTTAGTTCAAAACCAATACAATAACAAAAATCTCATATTTTACTTTTCAAGGCCCCGTCGCTTAGGGAAGGCGTGGTCGTAGGGGCGTAAAACTACACATGAGTTTTACTGAAGTCAAATAGAAAAAAATTAGCGCGTACCGCTTCAACATTTAAAATATTTAAATTTAAGGGACACTCTAATATATATATATATACCAATATATTTCACATGTAAATGTTAAGGAACAATTTGATTCTAATGAGGGAACAATTATCTTTTCGTAGGGTAAATGTTACCTGAGCACACGTCTGTTCGTTTACCTTTATTCTCCATAAGTTTAACCAAAGTTCCAGCTGGATAATATGTTCCTAAAGATATCGGGATACCTAGTGAGGGTTTTGGTTCACATTAAGGTAGGCTGTATCATCGGCAAATTTGTTACTGCCCACAGGCATATCACAAGTATACATCAAATACAAAACTGGCCCGGATGAGATAGTTACAGTCATATTCATAAAGTCTCTTTCTGGGCAATAATGTAACTTTTCAAAAGTTTTTTAATGCTTATTGGTAGATATGTCTTCAATTTTAAAAATTGGCATTCGTACCATACTTTATAAAATGGCTGAGAAACTTCAATAAAAAGGTCAGAACAATACTTCTTTTCTTCAAATGTCCTCCTTATAACTTGAACCAACCTATTCGTTTGCTCAATAGTGCTATGCTTACTTCTAAAGCCAAATTGATGGTCCGGGATGCACCCATTATCAGCTAAAATTCTTGACAATTTAGTCATGAGCAGCTTTTTGAAACGCTTTGAGATTGTTGATAGTACGCTTATAGGCCTATATGACTCAGCCTTGGTAAGATCTTTGCCCGGCTTCGGATTTTTTTATCTTGGCATGTTTCCAGTTATGTGGAAAATACTGCATTCGTAAAATGCTATTAAGAATAAATAGCAGGATTCTTATTGCAATATGGGCCAAGTTCATCAGCACCTTGTAACTAATTCCATCAATACCTGGAGCTTTCTTGGAATTAAATTCAGCAATTAGTTTTTGAACATCACGCGTCTTGAACTTTATGGGTCGAGGTGGTAGAGCAACTACACTCGGCAAATCAACAGCACCAATGCATGTTTTTGAGGTAAAGACGTATTTTAAATGCTTTGCAAACCAGTTACCTTTTTTAGTATCACTTCTTTCGCAAACTCCGGTAGGTGTGCACAGAGCTGGTTTAAACTCGACGCGGGTTTTAAGCTTTTTAGCAGCGCGCCAGAAGGAGAAATTAGACGCTGGTGTGACATCAAGGCCTGCCAGATAATTTTTAAAAGATGCAGTCTTTTCAGATACAAGCAACCTTTTTGGAGTCTTTTAGTGCACCCTTTAAATCTGCATTTATGTCGAGGTGATCTGCGCAGTTGCCATTCCCTTCTGGCTCTTCTTTTTTCACATACGGGATGTTCAATATCCGTAGAATAAATTCTATTAAGCCCAGTCTGCGGATGAGGGGCAATAGCATGTTCAGCAGCCTGTCTAATTATTTCGTTAACGTTGGTAATTAGCTGTAAATTCTCCGGGTGTTCTTAGCGCAATGTTTTCCGTGTAATGATTACAAAGATATTTTTTAAACCGCAACCAATTAACACGACTGATCATCTTCACATATGAGTGTGGTAAAGCACTTCTCAGTGAGCTACAGATTGTAACGATCGTGGGAGAGTGATCGGACGAGAAGCTTCAACTTAAATTAAATCCGTAGAGATATTTTTTGTGACGCCAAAATCTATAACATCCGGATTTTTTTTATCTCAGTAGGTCAATAAGTGGGCTCCCCACTCGAACTAGCGATCAAGCCCAATTTTGAAATTGTTTTGAACAACGCTTGACCTCTAGGTGTGATAAGACGCGAACCCCAGAAAGTATATTTTGCATTATAGTCGCCAGCAGCTATGAAACAAGGGCCAATAGATTTGTAGAAATCCTGGTATTAATCCTCAGTAATTCGAATCTGGGAGGGGAGTAAATTGATGATATCACAAAATTTGTGGAAAAATTTTCGACACAAATATTCGTTGCTCATAAATGTTCTTCACAAAGGTTGTAAAGAATATAATGCTTGAGTCTTGACTTTATTAGAATTGGTGATCCCCTACAAGCTCTTCCTCATAGGTCCTTTGAATCATATAAGGTGTAGCCATTAATTTTGAATATACTTCTTGAAGTTAAATGAGTCTCAGAAACCAACATGATGTCAATATTTTTTTTCCGTGAGGAAGTGCTCAAGTTCATTTTTATGTTGGCGAATGCCGTTTGCGTTCCAGAAACATATTTTTAACGTGTTCATGGCTTGTTAACTAATGATCGAAGCAGAGTATTCTGCAATTTCAGCATTTTTTGCATCATGCTAGTCATATGTGTTCTAAAATTATTTATAGTTTGCACCAAATTGTCAATAGTATCTTCAAGGCGACTAAGGTTAAAGCTTGAGTTTGCATTCGTTGAATTATTTGGAGATGAAAGATTTTTTGTGGGAATAGAACTAGTCTTAGCTGCATCGGCATACAATACACGTGAAGTGACTGGTTGGCTCATTTGAGCAAAAGTGGCGAATCAATCGTTTGCTGTGTGTGCTGGAGCTAATTTAGGTTTTTGCCCCATAGTCTGTTTAACGAAAGAATATACAGGACATCCTCTGTAGTTTGCGGTGTGATTACCTCAACAATTACTAAATTTTTTTTCTGCTAGATCTTAAGGTTTAATACAACCAGCAGTACCGTGGAATTTACCGCAGATAACACAAACTGAAGGTAAATTACAGTAAGTTTTTGTGTGGCCATATTCTTGAATATTATGGCACTGTACGGGCCCAGAACGCTTGTGTGGTCTTCAACTATTATTTTTCAAATTAATAAGCATTTAGACTTTTTAGGGTTAAGACGCAAGCCATTTGCAGAAGCCCAGTGAAATATACTATTTAAATCAGTATTTAGATTACGAACGTTAGAGCTAATGGAAGCCTTAGAACTACTTAAGTAAATTCGAATATCATCAGCATACATTTGTATAGTAGAAAGTTTGAGTTGTTGGGGTATGTCATTCGCATACAGTGAGAACAATAGTGGTCAAAGAACTGAGCCAAAGGTCAAAGGACATCTCCTTGTACTCGCATAGGATCTAAAACAAGTCCTCCACATACTACACTTTGCACTCTATCTGCTATATAATATGAAATTAACCTAGCAGCTGATGTAGAAAAATTTAACATTTTTGAAAGCTTCAAGCACAGTATAGAATGGTGAAATGTATCTAAAGCTTTTGTGAGTGGTCCAGCAATACTAAAAAGACATTTTGCCAGCATCTAAGTTACCTCTTATCTCTTCAACAACATCAGTTAACGCTGTTACACAGCTATGCTGAGGTCTAAACCCTGATTGACGCTCAGTAAGTAAATTTTTTGTGTTTACGTATTCAAATATTTGTTTCTGTAAAAGATACTCAAAAACTTTGGACAGATAAGGTAGGACGGTATTCGCTATCTGCCTTTGGGACGGGAATGACTTTGGCATACTTCCATTCCATTGGAAATATACTTGTGGTAATAACTGTGTTGTATAAATGTACAATATATCGAATTGTCCAGGGTAGGATTAATTTTATAAATTTAGGATTAATATCATCTAATCCAATATCATTAGATTTAGCTTTATAAAATCCTTCTGTAACATCAGAAACCGTAAACAATTGAAACTGAATTTTAGAAACGAGTCATCATTTGATGAAATTCTATCATAAAAATTAGAGTCCGCGGAGGACATGGGGATATTAACAAAACTTTCATTTAGCTTAATCACATCAACATCAATCACACGACTTTTAGACTTACCAATACCAATGTACCGTTTTAATTTCCATGTCTTTTTGGTATCAACAGCAATATTAAATTTGTTTGAATAATAAATACATTTTTCGTGCTTGATTTTTGAAACTTCAGCTTTCCTAGCTATCACGACTTTGTATTAGTAACTTTACGTCAGCAGTAAACCAAGGTCGAGCACTAGTTTTTATAGTTTTTTTTTTCTTATTGAAACATGCTTATTATATTGGGTGTTTTTTATTGAGGTTTGGAACTTTAAGTTGGCATCACTTTTTTAACTGGCGGCCATTTTGTCAGCTGTCAAGTGATTAATATTTAGTTCGGTTTGCCATTTCATCATGAACAGGTTGACAAAAGAACAACGCTTGCAAATCGTGCAAATTTATTTCGAAAATAATGGTTCAGTTCGCGAAGTTTACCGCAAGCTCCGTCCATTTTATGGTCGACATAATAGTCCATCAGAGCAATTAATTCGGTTAACCATGGATCGTTTTCGCACGAATTTCGCGAATTGGATGGCATGAATGTGGATGAGTTGTGGTTCCAACAAGACGGCGCTACATGCCACACAGCGCACGTCACAATCGATTTATTGAAGGAAACATTCGATGAGCGCATAATGTCGCGGAATGGACCTGTCAATTGGCCACCAAGATCGTGTGATTTGACACCATTGGATTATTTTCTTTGGGGATATGTGAAGTCGCTCGTCTACGTCAACAAACCAGAAACATTAGGGGACTTGGAAGCCAACATTCGTGGCGTTATTGCCAACATACGGCCCCATATGCTCGAAAAAGTGGTTGAAAATTGGACCTGTAGAATTGGCTTTATTCGAGCCAGCCGCGGCGGCCACATGCCCGAAATCATATTTAAACATTAATGGCATAAAATTATCCTTCCAATAAAGCCAAATTGATGGACATTAAAACGATTTTCTTGTGTTTTATTTCAATTCGAAGTTCTATACCTCTAAAAAAACACCCTGTATAACCAAAAAGATTTGGTAATTCAGGAAAGTTAATTGTTCATTAACTGAAGGTAAGTAAAAAAATGTTATTAAGATCATACTCAAGGGAAAACATATTTATATTATTAAAATCGGGATAAGTAACATGTTGAGCAGGACTTTCAGTTCTAAAATCATAAATGGTAAAAATAATATCATGTTTCGAAAATGCAGGAGCAGCTAGTTGATCACACTGCAAAATTTTTCTACTATTGCTGACAAAAAATATATCAAGCAATGTGCAGTTATTGTTTGTAAAGTGCGTGGGTCTGAAGTTATTTATAGGTAATAAATTAAATGGAGACATCATGGTCACTAGAATAGTATCTAAGAGTACGTCACAATTAAAATCACCAGCGATAATAATTTCTGAGTAAGATACTGATAACAGTTCTAACTGAGCAATGAGTTTATCCAATCTTACGGTCCTATCCGGCCGGTATACGCAACCAAGTAAGTAAGTTGAATAGATATATTCAACATCGTTCGCTTCATTATAACTACAATTAAGTTTGCATGGAATATTATCCTTAATATATATTGCTACACCACCTGCATGTTTATACCTATCAGATCGAAAAACACGGTATCCATTCAGACTATATAAGATTTCGATCCACATATTGCATCAATACCTGAGTCTTCAAATAAGAAACCAAATTCATCCAGTTTATTGCATAAGCTTTGGGCGTTTATAAGGATTAACGCAACGCAATTAAATGACAATTTAAACCACAAATTTATCGTGTTACACTTGGTGTACAATTTATATATTAAAAAGAATAATTTTAAGTAGTATAAAATAAAAGCAATATTAAAAAATTCAATAAAAATATGAATAAAATTAATAACTTTGCAACTAGTTTTATTCACGAAAAAGTTGATTAAGGTCATCAAGAAATTCAATCAAAAGCGGTTCGTCTGACTCAAGCATCCTGATGTAAACGAGACCTCGCATTGTAAAAGTTGATTTTATCTTTTTTTCTTTTTTCATATTAAGTGCCGCTTTAAATATTTTGTGGTTATGAGGGGTTAAGTTTTCATATACATAAAACGGGTCATTGCTTGCAAAACCAGCATTTCTCAGACATAATGCTGTTTTGTTATCACGACAGTATTTAGAAATAGTGTTTAAGAGAAAATTTTTTTCAAATGGACATTTAAGCTTAACTACAATAACATCATCTTTTGCCGAATGAATGGTTTATTACTTTTATAAATTTTATTTAGTCTATAAATATTCTCGACTTGCGGTGTAGGCATTTTTAAAGAGTCACAGATAAGATTAACAATATTATAAAAATTTTCATTTTCATAGTAAGGTTTACCATTGATGCGAATACTACCAACAACAACAGAGTTTTCAATTTTTAATATTTTTCGTTTTAATTCCACAATTTCATCTTTCAATTGAGTAACTTCAGAAGTCTTCATTTCTAAACTATTAACTCTTTCAGCTATTTTTTGTACATCAGCTTGAATATTATGTATATTTTTTCAATTACAGAGAGAGTACTTTCTTCACTCTCTTTTATTAAGCTGTTGATATAATTAAAATGTTTCACTTCACTTTCTTTTTGAGCTTTTGAGCTTTTTATAACTTAAGTGGTAAATAATTCGCTTTCTTTTATTAGATCCCTAATAAACGTTTTTGTCATTTATTGACAAACACGGTAGTATGTTGGATTTATCCACAAGCGATTCTTGCCTTGACTGTCTTAATTTTCTGGCTGATTCACTACGTGTAAACATATTAGTTATAATTTTAATTTTTTTCAGGGTTTTTAGTTGTTGTTTTAAATTTAAGTGTTATTTAATGTAACTAAAGAAGAAACGAAAAAGGTTTATTTGATATTAATTTACTGATTTGGATTCTCTATTTAAATTTTAAATGCAGTATTCAAAATATAGGATTGGTTTTGTTTTGTGCATGCTCAGTAATTTAAATTTTGTTATTATTTTTAACGTATGTATGTGTGCATATGTATGTATATAAATTATTCTGAAGATGATGCAGTTTATGCAATTTGTACTGATATAGACTAAAGGACGATTTTATTTAACAATTTTTGTTGTTATTATTTTTTTCATATACAAGAGTTCTGTTAAATTTTTGCTGGTATGTATTTAATGCACTTATGAGGTGTTATTGTAATAAATATTTCAGTTTGCTTTTTGTTTTTTTTTGCATAGAAATTTTGTTACTTTTATTTATGGAAAGATAACAATGATGATTTTTCGTATTAAATTTCAAAATTTTAGCACCAATTCGAACAAATTATTTTAGTAGCTTATATAAATGATATTTTCAAATTTTATAAGACAGCCACTAAAAACACGTCCGTTCAGATCAAATTCTATACGCAGTATAGATCTAATTATCTGCATTAGCAACAGTGAAATGCACATAGGATCCAGCTTAACCCCTCAATAATAAATTTCAATGTATTTTTAATAAAAGGTTATTTTACTGAATAAGTTAAATAATAATTTGAGATTATTAGTGCGTTAATAAAATTTAAACTTAACTTGTAACAATTCCCAATAAAAACACTAAATTTGGCTTTGTTTTATGAAGTAAAACGTGTGCCAAGGGCGAAAATGTGGCAAGTTCAAATGACTATACATCACGATAAAATTTACAGGTAGGATGAACTTGTCTTTAACTTATCGCTCACTTTTTGTTAAAATGAAGTTGTAATAATTAAGGGCCATAATAATGGCCCTTATAATGTTTATTGGTAGGTTTGACTTAAATTTTATAAGACTCAGCCTTGGTAAGATCTTTGCCCGGGCTTGGAATCTTTTTTCCCTTTTAAAGCTTCCAGCTGTGTGTGTTTGTCGTAAGTACGGATTTTAAATGCTCAGCAATTATGTTATCTTTTACAGTGTGACTCCTTGCCCAATCTCCGGTTAAAGTGCGCAAAAGTGGTTCAAACTCAACTCCGCCGCGCGGAAATTAGTTGCTGGTGTGACATCGACATAGTTTTTAAGAGATGCAGTTTTTTTATATGCAAGCAGCTCTTGATGTCGTTTGGGGCGCTTTTTAAGTCTGATTTTATGTTAGGGTGACGCGTGCTGTTGCCATTTCCTTCTTGCTCTTCTTTTATCATAAACGAGACGTTTAATATCCGTAGAATAATTTCTATTAAACCCAGTTTGCGGATGGGAGGTAGCGGCACGTTCAGCAGCCTGTATAATATTTTCGTTAAGATTAGCAATGCTAAATTCAATATCTTCGGATGTTCTTAGCTTAATGTTTTTCGTACAATGACTACTGGGAAATTTTTTGAACCCCAGCCAATTAACACGATTGATCATCTTCACATACGGGTGAGGTAAATCACTTCTTAGTGGGCTACAAATTGTAACGAGACGGACGAGAGGTATAGAGAAGCTTAACTTGAGTTAAATCCCTAGATATATTTTTCTTGACTCCAAAATCTATAACATCCGGAATTTTTTGTATGTCCGTAAACCACTAAGTGGTCTCCCCACTCGAAATGAAATCCAAGCCCATTTTATAGATTGTGTTGTAAAACGCTCGACTTCTAGGGGTAACTAATAGGCCGCCATCCCCAGAAAGTATGTGTGTTTCGCATTGTAGTCGCCAGCTGCTACGAAACCAGGTCCAAGCGATTTATATGTAGAAATCTTCGTATTGATCCTCACTGATTGAAAATCTGGGAGGGGAGTAAGTTGAAGATATTACGAAATTCGTACAAAAATTGGCGACGCAAATATTTGTTGCTGGTAGGTGTTCTTCAGAAATGTTGTCAATGATATAGTGCTTGAGTCTTGACTTAATTAGAATTGCTGATGCACCACATGCTCTTCCTCTTGGGTCCTTTGAATCATATGAGGTGTATCCATTAATTTTAAAAATGCTTCTCGAAGTCAAATGAGTTTCAGTTTTTTCTGTGAGGAAATTCTCGAGTTCACTTTTATGCTGCTGTGCGTTCCAGGAACAAATTTTTAACGTGTTCATGGCTTGTTAACTAATGCTTGAAGCAGTGTATTCTGCATTCGCAGCATTTCTTGCATCATGCTTGTCATATTTGTTGTAAAATTATTTATAGTTTGCACCACATTAGCAATACTCGCTTCAAGGCGATTAAAATTAAAGCTTAAGTTGGTGTTTGTTGAATTATTTTGCGGTGAAAAATTTGGTGTGGGAATTAAATCTGTTTTACCAGCATCGGCATACAATACACGGGAAGTAACTGCTTGGCTCATCTAGTGGATAAAGCGTTTGCTGATTGAGCTGCAGCTAATTTAGGTTTTGGTCCCATAGTCTGTTTAACGAAAAAATATACAGGACATCACCTGTAGTTAGCGGAGTGATTACCTCCAGAATTACTAAATTTTTTTCTGCTAAATCTTTTGGTTTAGTACAAGTAGTATAATAATGGGTGTGCACGAACCATTAAAATTGTAAAATTTTGGAAATTATAATCGAAATTTGGTAATTTATGGGAAAATTTGGGTAATTAAAGTCAATGGTGTGAAGTGACGAGGGTTACCGATGGTTTGTACATAGATATGTACGTGATGATGATGTTTTGTTTTGGTGTCAACGGTGTGAAGTGACGAGGGTAATCGATGGTTTGTACATGGATATGCGTGTGATGATGATGTTTTTTTCTATGAGCATAAGTTTGAGATAAGAATGGTTAGATGCCGGTCGTCGATGTACAAAGTCGTAGTTTTAGTTTGAATTAAAGTGTGATTTTTTTGGTTTGTCAAGTGATTGCAGCAGTTTTATGGGTTTAGAGCAAACACCGGCGTTTCTGGGCACAATTGTGTTGAGCGCAACCGCACGTATTCTTACGCTCTTTAATTTAGTCGTAGGTGCACATCAGGCGAATGGTTACATATTTTTTTATATTTTTCAAGAATATTTGTCCGGCAAACATGCGTGTATCATATCAAATTGATAATATGCGAAAAATATTTTATTATAAATAACGGATTTGGTAACATACACTGCCTTTTATGTTATCAAGATTTAAGGAAAAAAGGGAATATGTCATTAACAGATAATATGATGCTTTTCATAGCGATATTCATACGTTCAATGGTAAGGAAAGAGACAAATTTTAAATAAAATTAAAAACATATATTTGGAAAAAATTAAGAAATTGTTGCTATCAGTGGACCATACAAAAATAAAGTTTGAAAATTTTTTTTACAATCGACTGTTTGCTGATAAAATGTTTTATTTTCAATTAATATTTTAACAGTGTGGCTTTGTGTTTGGTGGGTAGTTCTCAACCTCAGCACATTGACAGTTCACCAATACATTAACAGTGCCCACCAGTGGTTTAGAGTGCAATATTTTTTAAGTGAGAGTGTGCATAGAGAAAACGTTGCCTTAGTTTTTTTTTTTGAATATTCTTTTTAGCTGGTGGAGATGGATGGGCATTTTAGAAAGAAAGAAATTATGTATGTATGCTTGTGGGAATCTATTATGTTTTTGTTGTTGGTTTTGTTTTAGTTTGATTTTTTATTTATTTTTTATCATATGTTTAAAGAGTTTGAAGAGATGAATAAAATATGTAATTTATGAGCAATGAACTTATTTGAAGGTTACAGGAATTGAAGTGTAAAGATATTTAAAATTGTGAGAGAACTAGAGATGCGTGGTCATGGGAGCCAACGTTATGAGTTACGATAACAACCCCTCATAAAATAATAATTTAAATATTCTTTAAGTACATATTTCCCTAGATATTTTAACGCCTTTGTAATTTGATATAAATAAGCGCTGCAACATTTTTTATAAAAGAAAGAAAGAATAAATTAAAATAAAATAAACATGTGAACATACATACGAACATACGTATGCACTTGAAGTTAAACGATTTCTTTTTCTTTTGAATAAATGTCGCAACGAACACCCAAATTGTTTAATGACCCAAACATACATACAAGTATGTATGCACTTGAAATGTAGAACAATTATTAAGAATCAATAATATTTAAAAGTAAGCATTTTTGTTTATTTGAAGTATTGGGAAATATTAAATGTAGAACAATAATTATTAAAAACCAATAATATTTAGAAGTAAGCATTTCTTTTGTAAAATTGAATATTTAATACTAAGTATTTTGTAAGAAAGAATCATTCACATACTTTGAATCAAATAAAGAGGATCAAATAAAGAAAAACAAAAAGTGTTTTTTTATTTAAAACCAAAATCCTCATAACAAAACTGGCGACGAGGATGGGATGGAGGAATAATTCTCCTAAAGTGTTTTAATATTGGAGGAATAATTCTCCTAAAGCGTTTTAATATTGAAGGAATAATTCTTCAAAAGTGAACTAAATTATTCTATGGACTCAAAACCCAAAAGTGAATTTTATTTTTGAAAAAAAAGACTCTGAGAAATAATTCTACAGACTCAAAAGTGAAACTTGTTTTTTTACTAATGTAAAAAGTGTACAACACCTAAAGAAAAAACCATTTTTGAACTTCTGCTAAAAATACAACTAAAAAGAAGAATACTAAGAAAATCTACAGCAAAAATCAACAAAATCTACCTGGAACGGTTACTACTAATACAACTAAAAAGAAGACTACTAAGGAAATCTACAGCAAAAATCAACAAAATCTACCTGAAACGATTACTACTAATACAACTAAAAAGAAGACTACTAAGGAAATCTACAAATATTTCGGGAACGATTATTACTAAGTTATTAATGTGAGTAAATTAATGTAATAGCAATAAGTATTTAATTAAATTCAGACCTTATAACAGTTTCCTTTGTACAAAAGAAGTAAAATACATTTTTGTTAAATTAATTTATTTTGCTTAAAAATAAAAATTTATTCAAATACGAGAATTTTTCTATAGAGACAATTTTACGTTAATTAATTTTTTATCATGGCCCAACCAGTAATACACTCTATAAGTCTAGACCCCATAAAATACTTGAAAACTCTCCCAGAATTCAATGGAGATAGAAGGGATCTATACAATTTCATTACACTAGTAGACAGAATATATCCTTTACTGACGCAATACGATGAAATGTCACAGTTAGTTTTCTCAGACATTATTAAAAGTAGACTTCAAGGTAAAGCAAGAGAAGTTATTGAAATAAATTTTCACGTCCAATCGTGGACAGGTATAAAAGATGTTTTGGTGAATAATTTCGGCGAGAAATTAAGCATAGAAGAATTATACGACAAAATGAGATCAGTAGGATTTAGGACTAATACACTAGACTTTTACACTGAAATAAAAGACAGGTTAAGAAGACTTAACAATAAAGCTAGTCTTATAATGGGCGCAAATGCAGGCTCAGAAACAATAGTTAATAATAATATGAGGTCGGCTTTGAATATTTTTAAAGAAAAAAAAAAAAGAGCCTATGAAAACAATATTGGCTTGTAGAAATCCACAGACTCTCGAAAGTGCTATGGAAATATTAATTCAATCAGGCTACGGCTACTACGGTGGTAAACCTGAAAAATCACAGGTTTACGTACATAATAAAAATGACAAAGGACTATATAATAAAAACACTAAAACCAGAAACTTTAACCAAAATTATAATCAGGACAACCGACAAGAACCATTTGCCAAATCACAATACAGACCGAATTTTAACCCTAACCAAAACCAACACAGACATAATCAACAAAGACCATTTACAAGTCCACAATACAGACCTAATTTGTATATCAATCAGAATCAATACCAAAATTCACAACATAGACCTAATTTTTATACCAATCAGAATCAATATCAAAATCCACAACACCGACCAAACTTCAACCACAATTACCAAAGAAATGAACAAGTAGCTCCAGAGCCAATGGACGTGAATATAGTCCAAAATCTTCAAGAAAATACACCTTTGGAAAATTTTCAGTCTTCAGCCTCGAAGGGAACTTACCATATATAGTTTTGAAAACTAAATTAGGTTATTTAAAATTTATTATAGATACAGGAGCAACCCATTCTATTGTTAATCCCGGCATATGCCACCCACAATGGAATGTACCCTCCGAAGAAGTAACAATGAAAACACTACAACACTTAATTAAAATTAATGAAAAAGTCCGCATACCCCTTTTTGAAGAACTCGGCGATAGCAATTGTCGAATTGAATTTTTTGTCTGTAAATTCCACACCTATTATGACGGGTTAATTGGAAATAATATACTAAAACAATTAGGAGCAATAATCAATTTAAAGAATAATACTTTGGTTGTTGGAGAAAAAGAAATACCATTAATATATAAACATAACGAAGCAGAATATTATTTTGAAAAAGAAGGATCATATAAAGTCGAAATACCTGTTGACTGCAAAGAAGGATTAGTATTTAAAGATAAAACAGTATCAAACGATAAAAACATTGAAATTATGGAAGGCGTATACAACGCAGAAAACTTTAAGATTGCAGAATTCATTAATGTGAAAAGAAATAATAAAAAAAGGGTTATATTTAAAACTCAGAAAACAGAAAAAGTAACTACCGAAAACTTTCATATCCAAGACATAGAAAAGGAAAACATGGTTCCTCTCTTGAATCAGATTAGAACTGATCATTTAAATGATGAAGAAAAAACTAAACTTTTAGAAATAATAAAAAGATTCCAAAAAGTATTTTACATTGAGAATACAGACTTAACTTTTACAAACGCAATTAAACATGAAATTAGAACAACTAACAACGTCCCAATCACGGCTAAGACTTATCCTTATATTCATAAAAGTGAAGTCCAAAAACAAATCAAACAAATGTTAGATAATAACATAATTCGACCAAGCCATTCACCCTACTCTGCTCCAGTATGGATAGTGCCAAAGAAAATGGACGCCAGTGGTGAGAGAAAATGGAGGTTGGTAGTCGATTATCGTAAATTAAATGAAATTACGATAGACGATAAATATCCAATTCCAAATATAGAGGAGATATTGGAAAAACTCGGAAGGTGCCAATATTTTACAACTTTGGATTTGGCTAAAGGATTTCATCAGATAGAAATAGATGAGAAGGACATACCAAAAACAGCATTTAGTGTCGAAGGCGGACATTACGAATTCCTTCGTATGCCGTTTGGCCTCAAAACAGCACCAGCCACGTTCCAAAGGCTGATGAACAACGTCTTAGGGGACTATATTAATAAAATCTGCTTAGTATATCTCGATGATATAATTATATTTTCTACATCACTCCAAGAACACTTGGAATCTATTACGAAAATATTCAAACGTTTAAAAGAAGTAAATCTAAAAATCCAGTTGGACAAAAGTGAATTCATGAAGCGAGAGACAAATTTTTTAGGACATATAGTGACCGAATCTGGTATAAAACCAAACCCAGATAAAATAAAGTGCGTACAGAATTTTCCTATACCAACTACACAGAAACAGATTAAACAATTTTTGGGATTATCAGGTTATTACCGAAAATTTATCAGAGATTATGCCAAAATCTCTAGGCCTATGACAAGATACCTCAGGAAGGATGCACAAGTAGATGTAAAGAATTCTGAATATAGAGAAAGTTTCGAAAATTTAAAGAAATTATTAACAAACTCTCCAGTCCTAGCATACCCAGATTTCAATAAGAAATTTATTTTGCAAACCGATGCGAGTAATTTCGCACTAGGAGCTGTACTCTCTCAGGATGGACACCCTATCTGCTATATTAGCCGAACACTGAATGGACACGAGCAAAATTATAGCACCATAGAGAAAGAGTTGTTAGCAATAGTGTGGGCCACACAACAACTAAGACCATATTTATTCGGTAGGCGATTCTTGATCGAATCTGATCATAGACCACTTGTTTGGCTCTTTTCTATAAAGGAACCAAGTTCAAAGTTGGTCAGATGGAGATTGAAGTTGCAAGAATACGATTACGAAATAAAATACAAGAAAGGTGTTTTGAACGGTAACGCAGATGCATTGTCTCGAATAGAAACCAATGCACATGAAATAAATTTAATAGAAGAAAATAACGTTATAACGGAAACATCCACCCCAATAAATTTCTTCAAACGACAATTCATTATTAAACAAACAACATCGGGTTCACTAAAAATAAAAACTGACAAAATATTCAAAAATAAAAGAAAAACCATTTCTGCAAAAAGTTTGGACGAGCAAACATTAATAACACTAATAAAGAATCATTTTGACCCAGAAAAAATTAATGCAGTGGTAATAGACCAAGAAATGATATATGAAAAGTTCAAGGAAGTTGTAAACAAATACTTCGGTGATAATAGGAAATTTAAAATTTATAGAAGCAAAATTATTTTACAGGATATTTGCAACGAGGTTGAATTAACCGAAAGAATAGAAAGAGAGCATAAGAAAAACAATCATAGAGGTATTAACGAGAATTTTGCAGGACTCAAATCCAAAATATACCATCCAAAACTAAAATTACGCATCACACAATTTATCAATAATTGTGATATTTGTAATAAAGAGAAATATGAACGACGACCGATAAAACAAGAATTTAAATTAACAGAAACTCCAGAAAAACCAGGTGAAGTAATACATGCAGACATATATTATAGCTTAGAGAAAAAGTTATTTATGACGTTCATCGATAAATTTTCAAAATATGCACAGGCAATTAGAATACAAAATAGGTCTTGGATAGAATTTAAAATTGCATTAGCTCAATACCTATCATCCGTTGGAAACATTAAAAAGCTTGTAGTCGATAATGAACTTGGGTTTAAAGCTTTGCCACTTCTAGAATATTTACGGGAACAAGAAATCGAAATCCATTACACGTCGAATAATAATCATACATCCAATGCAGATATAGAGAGATTTCACAATACTTTGAATGAGCATATTAGGATTCTTAAACATGACTCTCAAAGAGATGTGGAAACGGTAGAGGAAAAAATATATAGATGCGTCAAATATTACAACAATACAATCCATTCCACCACGAAAAAAAGACCCATAGACTTTAAAAATGGTGTAATAAAATGTGAAGAATACCCAGATATTAAGGAAAAAATAGTCAAAACAAAAGAGAGAACAATAAGAAAACTGAACGCAGAGCGAGAAAATGTAGACATCCAAACAGGACCAATTTATCTAAAAGATGAAAGAGGCGGAAAGAATCATTCAAGGTTTCGGAAAGTAATAGTATCACAAGTAGATGAAGATCATGTAGTAACTGATAAAGGTCACAAATATTATAAATCACATATCAAAAGAAAGAAAAATTTTCAAAATGAAAATACTCCAGAAACAATATGATTTCGTTCTTATTTACAGATGATTCCTATTATATTATTATTGATAACGACGTTAGATGTCATATATATGCAAATATTGGAAGTACAAGACTTGTCAGATAACCATGGGTATGTGCCAATTAAACTCAAAGACGTACAGATGATCGACAATTACATAAAAATAATTCATATCATTAATACAACCAAATACGTAGAAACAACAAACATATTAGAAGACAACATACACAAACTAACAACAACTTATACAAACGTCAAACCACTATTAGGCAGTATTCGTAAAAGCATGGACTTATGTAAAACAAAAATTCGAAATCTAATACCTACATTCAGACAGAAACGAGGATTGATAAACGCATTAGGAAAAGGACTGAAATACGTTGCCGGAACAATGGACAGCGATGACGAATCAAAAATACTTCAGAAGATTCAGACCTTAGAAAAGAACAACGAAGAGACTATGCATACATTAGACGAACAAACTTACTTAAACACTCATTTTTCACAGATAATAACGAACATTACAAATCATATAAATAGCCAACAAAGAATCGTTCAAAGGTACGTAAACGAATTTAAAACGAAAATAGAAAATAAGATTTTGAGACTAGAAGACGAAACCACATTTTTAGAAAATATTTTCCAAATAAATAATGATTTAAACTTACTAATAGATCACGTTAATGAAATTGGACATGTTGTTTTTAATACGAAACTGGGAATAATTCCATCAGATATGCTAACAATAAAAGAATTTAACATTATAGGCAATATAGAATCCTACATTCATACTACAGTTTCATTGTCATATAAAGAAGAACTAATAATGCTAACTTTGAATGTTCCAAAATTCCTAAATCAAACTTTTACAAAAATTATATTTGAACCACTTCCTAATTACCAAAATAAAACTTTAACACTCAATGAAAATACAGTACTTATTTACAAAAATGAAACATACAAGTCAAATTCTTTAGAGTACAAAAATCTTGAAAGACTAAATGACAACTGTTTAACAAACATTGTGAAACATTTGGAACCTAAATGCACAATGAATATGTCTATAAATGCAGAAGAAAAAGAAATTTACGCAGGCCTACTTGTTTTTAAAAATTATAAAGATAAAATTGTTTCTAATTGCAAAAACTCATACAAATTCGAAAAATTAAAAACCTACTTAATAAAATTTGAAAATTGTGTAATAAAAACCAAATTAAGAACTTATGAAAACTATAAAATAAATATAAATGAAATGTTCATTTTAGAAAATTTTATGTTGAAAATTAACGAAAATAACATGACACTTCCCGATTTAAAAATGAAAGAAATACATTTTAACGAAACACTAAAAATTGTAAACCATAAATTATTGAAAAACACTTTAGTTCTCACAAGAAGTCATATAAGCGTTTCTGTAATTTTAATCTTTATTATAATTATAATTTATCTAAAACTAAATAGAAAAACCTACATCATTAGTTCGTCGGAGCCTCACTCTAACGATGGGGGAGTTACGATAACAACCCCTCATAAAATAATAATTTAAATATTCTTTAAGTACATATTTCCCTAGATATTTTAACGCCTTTGTAATTTGATATAAATAAGCGCTGCAACATTTTTTATAAAAGAAAGAAAGAATAAATTAAAATAAAATAAACATGTGAACATACATACGAACATACGTATGCACTTGAAGTTAAACGATTTCTTTTTCTTTTGAATAAATGTCGCAACGAACACCCAAATTGTTTAATGACCCAAACATACATACAAGTATGTATGCACTTGAAATGTAGAACAATTATTAAGAATCAATAATATTTAAAAGTAAGCATTTTTGTTTATTTGAAGTATTGGGAAATATTAAATGTAGAACAATAATTATTAAAAACCAATAATATTTAGAAGTAAGCATTTCTTTTGTAAAATTGAATATTTAATACTAAGTATTTTGTAAGAAAGAATCATTCACATACTTTGAATCAAATAAAGAGGATCAAATAAAGAAAAACAAAAAGTGTTTTTTTATTTAAAACCAAAATCCTCATAACAAAACTGTTATGCTCGTGCGTGTGTATTTGTGTATGTTTTTACAATAAATTGAGCATTGGCAGATGGGTAAGTAGTCGTATATATATATATTTATATATATATAAAAAGTAGTGTGTACTACCGAGTACACATCTGGCATTTTCTTGGGTTCTAATCATTTTTTTAAAATGTGTGCAACGCCTTTCACATTATGTTTTATTTATATGGAAAGCAATACTACACAGCAAAAAATAAATAAAAACCGGAACTGATAAACGTTACCACTAGCGCACACTGTTGCGATGTCACAAAACATCATAGTTTGCACTCGGCATTACTTTTTTTGTTTGTAATATTCGTTTTAGCTGGGGGCATGAAATGGTAGTTTAGTAAGTAATTATGTATGCTGGTGAGATATCAATGTTTTGTTTTTGTTGTTGTTTGACTTTAATTTTTTATGTGTGAAGAGTTTGAAAAATGAATAAAATGTTCAATTTATGCGTGTTGTATTTATTCATTCTTTACACTTATTTTGTAAAGAAATTGAAGTGTGTGATATTGAGGATTGTCAAAGATTGGTGGTTATTTTCACTGCTGAATTACACTGCACTGATAGTTGCAATAAGCCAAAAGATCAAAGTGATAAAAAATGCAGTAATTGTGGAGGTAATCACACCGCTAACTACAGAGGTTGTCCTGTGTACTCTTTTGTCAAACAGACTATGGTGCAAAAACCCAAATTAGCTCCATCTCAATCAGTAAACGCTTACTCCGCCACTTTTGTGCAAATGAGCCAACCAGTTACTTCCCGTGTATCGTATGGCGATGCTGCCAAACCAAATTCTATTCCCCCACAAAATGTTCCACCTCCAAATAATTCAACAAATGCAAACTCAAGCTTTAACTTTAGTCGCCTTGAAGCTACTATTGACAATTTGGTGAAAACTATAAATAATTCTAGAACAAATATGACTACCATGATGCAAGAAATGCTGAGAATGCAGAATACTCTGCTTCAAGCATTAATTAACAAGCCATGAACACGTTAAAAATATGTTTCTGGAACGCAAACGGCATTCGCCAACATAAAAATGAACTTGAGCACTTCCTTACGGAAAAAAAATATTGATATAATGTTGGTCTCTGAGATACATTTGACTTCGAGAAGCTTTTTCAAAATAAATGGCTACACTATGCATGATACAAAGGACCCAAGAGGGAGAGCATGCGGTGGATCTGCAATTCTAATTAAGTCAAGACTCAAGCACTATATCCTTGACAACGTTAGTGAAGAATATATGCGAGTGTAGTTGCTCTACCCCCTCGAGCCTTAAAGTTTAAGATGCGTGATGTACATAAAGTAATTGCTGAACTAAAGCCAAAGAAAGCTCCAGGTATTGATGGAATTAGTAACAAGATGCTGATGAACTTGCCGCATATTGCAATAAGAATCTTGCTGTTTATTTCTAATGCCATATTACGACTGGAGTATTATCCACAACTTTGGAAGCTTGCAAAAATCAAAATGATTCCAAAGCCGGGCAAAGATCTTACTAAAGCTGAGTCATATAGGACAATAAGTTTGCTGTCAACTATGTCAAAACTCTTCGAAAAGCTGCTCATGACAAAATTGCCCCCAATTTTAACTGATAGTGGGTGCATCCCAGACCATCAATTTGGTTTTAGAAGTCAGCATAGCACCATTGAACAAACTCATAGATTGGTGCAATTTATAAGAACTTTTGAAGAAAAAATGTATTGTTCTGCCCTGTTTATTGACGTTTCTCAGGCCTTTGATAAAGTGTGGCATGAAGGCCTTATTTTAAAATTAAAATCATATTTACCAATAAATTTTCTGAATTTATTAGAAAGTTACATTACTACCCGGAAGTTCATGGTTGTTAAAGGAGAATTCTTGAGTGTGCCCGAATCTATATCATCCGGTGTGACACAGGGTAGCATACTGGGGCCAGTTTTGTATTTGATCTATACTTGTGATATGCCTTTGAGCAGCAATATCCATACATCTACGTTTGCCGATGATACAGCCTGCTTGAGTATGCATGAAAACCCTCACGAGGCTTCCCGATATCTACAAGAACATATTACACATTCGGAAATGTGGTTGAACTTATGGAGAATTAAGGTAAATGAACAAAAGTGTGTCCATATAACGTTTACCCTAAGAAGAGATACTTGTTCCCCAATTCGAATCAATAATCAAAATATTCCTCAACATTCCCAAGTGAAATACCTTGGTATACACCTTGATCGAAGGCTTACATGGAAACATCATATTGACTTTAAGCTAACTCAGATGAAACTTAAGTTATCTCAAATACACTGGTTGATTGGCAGAAATTCAACACTTAGCCTGGACTGTAAACTTTTAATATACAAGTCGCTTTTGAAGCCAATATGGTGTTACGGTATCCAGTTATGGGGCACTGCTTCAGATTTCAATTTAGAGAGAATCCAACGAAGGCAAAACAAAATTTTGCGGTTAATAACGTCGCACAGTGGCTGAAAATCGTTTTTCATTGGCCAAAAGTCTAATTTTTTTTTTCACCGATTTTTAAAATTTTTACGCCTTTTTGTAGCTAATATATCCAGATTAAGGTAGCCAAAAACTTAGGTTAAACTATTGATAATTGTGGGCGTGGCATGCTGTCAAACTCAACCGTTTTTTTAATTTCAGAAAAAGGTGTTTTTCTTTTGTTTTTTATCAAAAATAAATGGTTACTACTCGCAAGCTATCATCGATAACGGCCTGCGGTCTTTTTTATAATGTTGGTAGGACTATAGTCTTTAGTTGTTGTAAGTGGTCACAGATCTAGCGTTTAATATTACGGGCGTTATGAAATATTTATGAAACTACTATATTTTTCTCAAATTTAAATTTTAGTGGAATAGAACTTCTAGGGAACAAAAGGGAACAAGAAACGTATACCACCAGGAGAAAGGTGAAAGTGTCCTCTTTAACGCTATATATACTTTTGCACCCGTGACGACCCGTGGGTAGAACACTTTTTTCATTTTAATGAAATTACTCTAAAAAAAATTCAAATTAATTTAAACAGCCCTATAAGTACTCGTATACAATAGTGTCTTAAATTTTCACTTTTTTGCCTAAAAGTTTGTTTTTTTTACTTTAGACTACGTAAAACGAAAAAAATTAAATATAATACCTGCAAAAGGGTTTAATGGCTTTGTTTTGATCAGCAAAAAATAAGTCATAAAATTATCACAATCAGTTCTACAGTAAACATATGATCTCTTTCTGAATTTACCTGTTATCAAATGTTAGGGTCAACCAAAGTCATAAAAATTTTTATAACAATAATGGCGACATTAAACCACTAAAGATAAAAAACAACCCCATATTGGCGAGATACTAATCAGTTTTACCTGATATTAAGGTCTGAATAACATGTGCAGTTTTGTTCAATTTAAGCACTACCTGCTATGAAATTGAAGATCAATGTGTGAATAACATGTATCTAAAAATGTATAAAACTACGGATTCCATAAGGGATTACTCAGTAATAAGTTAATCCTTTAATTGTACGGATAAAATATAACAAATAAAAATATTCAGATAAATATGGAGAGCTTCAGTTATAAAGAACTGGCCGAAGAGTATTTTAGAAACAAAAACCAGGAAGATGTTCTTAGTTACGTTAAAATAAAATTAAACTTAAATTCGTGTAGCACCGAAATGCAAGAGCAATTATCTAATTTCGTCAAAGCACTAAAAAAACGCTACAAAGAAGTTAGCTACAGTAAACAAAACTTTTATATAAAAAGTGCAAACTGGTTAGAAGGCCAACTTACTGTCGCTGCAGAAACAGCAAAGCAAGATAAGGCTGGAAGACCACGCATATCATTAATGGGCAACTGCAGTGATAGATTTAAGAGGCGGAAACTTAAAGATTTTAACGATGCAATTGGTTGTACAAATATAAAAGAATCTTTCCTACATCAATTACGATCACAGAACCAATTATCAAAAGTGGATATCATTGAAAAAGTTGTTAAAGCTAGTCCAGTGAGAACAAAACGGATTCTTAAAAGTATACCAACTCCGAGTGATGCAATACAGTACACAAAAGAGGAGGCATTAGCATTATTTCTGGATTTGAAATTAACAAAACAGCAATATATTAAGCTCAGACTGCGTGCGATTGAAAAAGGGTCAAATATGTATCCAGCATATCATTACATAACCGCTGCTAAAATAGACTGTTTGCCATCAAAGGACACTATTACAATCACACCAATTTCGGCAGAGGTACAACTACAATCTCTACTTGATCACACAGCCGAACGCTTGCTACAATCAATAACAGGAAATGAGTTAAAGAAATATGGAAACACAAAGTTAATTCTTTTTTGTAAATGGGGATGTGATGGTTCCTCGGGACAAAAACAATACAAACAAGCTGTATGTGAAAATATTTCGGACTCAGATATGTTCATGGTATCATTTGTACCATTGCGATTGAAAAAGATTTTTGAAGATTCAGAGCCTTCGACTAGTACAACGCAAACAATGGATATTTGGAAAAATGAGACACCATCTTCTACGAAATACTGCAGGCCAATTAAATTTGAATTCAAAAAAGAAACTCATGATGCCATTAACAAAGAAGTTAGTGATATCAAGGCCCAAATTGCAACACTACAGCCATTACAATTACAGTTAGATGGGCAGCAAATTGAAGTAAGCTACCAATTAGTGCTGACAATGATAGATGGAAAAGTAGGTCAGGCTTTGACTAACACGAAGGCTGCATCCAGCTGCATTATATGCCAAGCAACATCAACCCAATTAAACCAAGTCCCGACAAAATCATTAGATAATACCGATGCATATGAATTTGGATTATCACCACTACATGCAAGAATACGACTTATGGAACACATACTAAAAATCAGTTATGATTTGGATTTCGGGTCTTCAGGATCAATAAGAAACAACGAAACCAACAAAGAGTTAATAAGTTCAAAAAAGAAACATGTTCTAGATGAATATCGCAAATTAGGATTGATTATAGATCAGCCAAAACAAGGGTCAGGCAATACAAATGATGGCAATACCGCAAGATTCTTTTCAGATCCAGAAACAGCATCTGAAATAACAGGAGTGGATTTAAACCTTATTTTCAGGTTTAAAATAATCCTAGAAGTACTTGCGTGCAATGAAGAAATTGACTCTAGAAAATTTGGAGATTATGCTAAGGAAACTGCAAAAATATATACAACCAACTACCCATGGAGAAATATGTCTGCAACAGTTCATAAAATCCTTTATCATGGAGAAGATATCATTAAATATCATTTGGTGCCACTTGGAGATCTATCAGAGGAGGCTCAGGAAAAAAGAAACAAGGATTACAGATTTTATAGAGAGCACAATACTAGAAAAATTTCACGAAATTCAACAAATGAAGATCTATTTAATATATTATTGGCAACGTCAGATCCGTTCATCTCCAGTATTCGAAATCAATGGAAAGTGGAACATCGGGATTTAGATGAAGAAGCCAAAAAACTACTAAAGAACAGAAATAGCACAGAACAAAATATGGAATATTTACAATCAATATTTGAGTCAAATGAATAATAATCATAATTGCCTTTCATTGTTATTTAAGGTACGAAAAGCATACTATTAGTAAAAAATAATAATAAACAGAACCTACCATTGTTACAAATGCTATTAAAATTTATTGCAGTTTTTATTTTTAATATGTTTTTTAAAATGATCAAATTTGACAGCAAAAAATAATAAATTTTTCTGTAGTAATAGCAATATTTTTAGATAATATTATTAAAGTTTTTTTTAAGTGTAACTATTCTTTGAGTGTAAACAAAATTGCAAATTAGACAGCAAAAAATTTTTAATTTTTCTGTAATAATAGCAAAATCGTTGATTTTACTATTTTTTTTAGTGTAAAATTTTTTTTGAGTGTAACATTAAATAAATTCCATTATTACAAAACATATTTATAATTATTACTAATTTCCATAAATTAAATTTTTTAATAAATAAAAAAATAATAAACCCATATTTCACTCTAAAAGTTAAAAAAATTCAAAAGTTCAACTTTGAGCTAGAATTCCTTAAAAAGTCCTCAATAAATTTTAATGTAATTAAAACTGAGTCAAACTGAACTAAATATCTATCCACTAAAATAAAAATTACTTCAATATTTTTATCAGTTCAAAAGTTACAGAATTTTGGCCAATGAAAAACGATTTTCAGCCACTGTGCGTCGGCTCCATGGTACATAAAAAATTCTAATATCCATCGTGATTTAAATATGCCACTAGTGATTGAAGAAATTGCAAAATACGCAGGCAAATATTTAACAAAACTCGAGTCACATCCTAATCCGATTGCTCGTAATATTTTGAACTTTACTGGACACATATGCTAAAAAAGAGGGACACAATGGCTCTATTACTCAACACTCTAGATGGGATTTCTTGGAAATACTTTTTTATAATTTTTTTCCTTTTTTGGATTATCACTACTTATGTATTATTTATAACTATTAACAAGTTTATGTCCGACAGTGGTCGGTCCTAATAATTATATTTTAGATTTAAGATTTGAATACTTACTGTTAGTTCATATTTGAAGATACAATAAATAAATACATGTATTAAAAAAAATAAAATAAGTACCCAGCTAAAAAAATATGTATGGCGCATATATGATATCCCATATATGGTTCGGATCCGAAAAATGAGGGTATATGTGCAGCATATATGATTATATATATTCATACATTTTCATAAATATGTGTATGTGTAAATTACCTTCACAGTATGCAAAGTTCATATTCATACACTCTTGATTCACAAAGGCGCACTGCTGTGCAATAAATTAAATTACTAAAATTAAATTTTTTTAGACTTGGGAGAGAGTTGTATTTAATGAAACATTTGTTTGGATAAATAATTCAAAACGAACTAAAAGTCATTTCATTCATCAAAAGGTGAATCAAATATTTAAAAACACATAAATCATATTCGTACATTACATTTAGCTTAAGAAATCAGATTAAAAACTAATGCAATTAATTATAAAAGAAAAAATAATGCGTCTAACAATAGTTTTCAATACAGTAATATGAACTTTGTTTCTTATCTAGAGAATTTTGTTATTTTCTATAAAATGAATGACTGGATTATCCTTTTGATTCTTTGATATATTAAATGGGGCCACAATGTATAAGATCATACAAGAATGGTTTTTTTGTAACAAAAAGTTTTTCTTTTTTAAACGTTGAGGGTACCCATATTAACTTTGCATACCGTATGTATTTTCTAATGGATTTCCAATTCAGCAGTGATAAAATTCCAAGCTTTTTTGATTGCAAAAACGATCTTATGTGAGATATCATGTATGCATACATTCTTATATGGCTAAATATATTTTATCTAATTTTTCGACCTTTTGTATATATTCAATTAAACTATTTTTTTGAGCTTTAGGTCTGGTATTATTTGTCTTTTTATTTAATCAATTTTTCGTTAACCTTCGGTTAACTGAAGGTTAACGAAATATTGATTAAATAAAAAGACAAATAATACCAGACCTAAAGCTCAAAAAAATAGTTTAATTGAATGGCTAAATATATATAATCTTATATTTATATATGGATCCACATATGAAGAGCTTCATAATTAAATTTTCATATATGAACTCATATGTTATAATAAATTTCATATATTAGTTCATATATAATAGTTTTGCCATGTATAATCCCATATATTTCCATACATGAATTCATACATATTCATATATAGTTATATACATTCATATACAGGGTGGCCCAGAAAGACCGAAGTGGTGTGAATTCCTTATAACTTTTTATTTAAGACATATTTTTTTAATTTTTTGTTTTTTAAATGCAGTAAATTTATAGGGAATATTTTTAGATTAGTTATTAAAAATGATATCCCGCAAGTGGTGGACATTTTCTGCTTCGCACAAATGTGTTCTTTCCATTTCCATTATTCATAACTTAGTTTTGAGTGACGAAGCCCATTTCCAATTAAATGAGCTCGTTAACAAACAAAACTTTAGAATATGGGATATTGAAAACCCGAGAGTACTTCATCAACGACAATTACACCCAGTTATGTATACTGTTTGATGCGGTGTTTCTTCAGACAGGATCATTGGCCCATATTTTTTTGAAAATGAACGAGGTGTCGCCATTTCCATCAATGGTGATCGATATCAGGCCATGTTGGAAAATTTGGTAAAGCCAACCGTGGAAAACCATCCGCAAATATGGTTCCAACAGGATGGACCCACAGCGCACACTTCCAGGGCCACAATGGCTCTTTTACGCGACATCTTTGGTGAAAAAATAATTTCGCGTAGAAGCAATTTTAATTGGCCTCCGCGTTCCCCGGATTTAACTGCTCCAGACTGTTTCCTTTGGAGTTATTTAAAAGGGAAAGTTTATCTTAATAAGCCTAGGACTATTGAGGAATTAAAAACCAATATTCGAGACGAAATTAACAACATAACACCGGAAGTTTTGCGAAAGGTCATTGAAAATGTGTTGGAAAGAGCACATTTGTGCGAAGCAGAAAATGGCCACCACTTGCGGGATATAATTTTTAATAACTAATCTTAAAATATTCCCTATAAATTTAATGTACCCAGCTAAAAAAATTATATATGGTCCATATATTTTTAATATATGAATGTATATAAATATATATGAATATGTATGAATTCATGTATGGAAATATATGGAATTATACATGGCAAAACTATTATATATGAACTAATATATGGACTAATATATGAAATGTATTATAACATATGAGCTCATATATGAAAATTTAATTATGAAGCTCTTCATATGTGGATCCATATATAAATATAAGATTTTATATATAGAGCCATATAAGAATGTATGCATACATGATATCTCACATAAGATCGTTTTTGCAATCAAAAAAGCTTAGAATTTTATCACTGCTAAATTGGAAATCCATTAGAAAATACATACGGAATGCAAAGATTATACACGTTCAACTTTTAAAAAAGAAAAACTTTTTGTTAAAAAAGACCATTCTTGTATGATTTTATACATTGTGGCCCCATTTAATATATCAAATAATCAAAAGGATAATCCAGTCATTAATTTTATAGAAAATAACAAAATTCTCTAGATAAGAAACAAAGTTCATATTACTGTATTGAAAACTATTGTTAGACGCATTATTTTTTCTTTTATAATTAATTGCATTAGTTTTTAATCTGATTTCTTAAGCTAAATGTAATGTACGAATATGATTTATGTATTTTTTAAATCATTGATTCACCTTTTGATGAATGAAATTACTTTTAGTTCGTTTTGAATTATTTGTCCAAACAAATGTTTCATTAAATACAACCTCTCTCTCAAGTCTAAAAAAATTTCATTTTAGTAATTTAATTTATTGCACAGCAGTGCGCTTTTGTGAGTCAAGAGTGTATGAATATGAACTTTCCATACTGTGGAGGGAATTTACACATACATGTATGAAAATGTATCATTATATATAATCATATATGCCCATATACCCTCATTTTTCGGATCCGAACCATATATGGGATATCATATATGCTCCATACATATTTTTTTAGCTGGGTATTTAAAAAACAAAAAACTAAAAAAATATGTCTTAAATAAAAAGTTATAAGGATTTCACACCACTTCGGTCTTTCTGGGCCACCCTGTATTAAAAATATATGGACCATATATAATTTTTTTAGCTGGGTAGATTTTTTTAATTATTCTTAACATTTACCTTAAATTTCTTTCTTACGTTATTATAATTAATGTCATCCCACGGTGACGGTAAGTTATCAAAGTTATGACTGCTTGGTTTTTTTAACAAAGAACAATGTTAAAATTTCATAAAGTGCAAATTAATTTTTTTCATACGCGCACTTTTTCATGTCTTCATACAACAAATAACACAAGCAATTGACGTTTTTTCGTCAATCAGATTTGGAGACGTTTAAATAATCAGCCGTCAAATAAAAATATCAAAATTTTTTTGATTCTCACCAATCAGTGCCGACTATAGGGTTTGCACAGCGATTATAATCGTACCCACTAATCGCTCGATTACGATTAAGAATTTTATACTATTTTAAGCAAAGAATTTATGCCAAATTTGAATACAGTTAAAATTCAACTAATAAAAAAAATGTTAATATTTTTAATACAAAACATATGTATTTATACTCGTATGTTTGTATTTCATTGTCGCTTTAACAAATCATCAGTAGACTTCAACCATACTTTTGAAAAGTTTCAAACCTCTTATCTTATGCACATACTTTCATTTGAGAATTTACATAAGCTTTTTGGAAAATCGCCTTAATACAATAAAAATTATTATAATGCAAAACGACAATTGAAATCCAATTTAAGCTCTTATTAAATTTATTATTTTTTATTTCAAAAGCGTCGTAATATCTCAAACATTTCATTACGATTGAGACAAATATTTTTCATTCGATTGAGTGTCCACACGTGATGAATTTAAATCATGAAGATTGAACAATTTTGTATAAAAAACGGTATAAAAAATATTGTTTTTATATGAACTTGTTCATTCATTATGATATAAATTCATCAAATGTGGATACAAAATTGAAGAGAAAATAAATTAAGAATATAGAAATACATATATGTACATACTTCGTCCTAGAAAAAGTTTCCTATCAAAAGATTGATTTAACACAATTCGTACACTAATTAAAAAGTAACGATCTAATTTTAAGAACAAAAACCTTGAATTTAGATTGTAGAAATTTTCATGTTTCAATCTTGAAGTTTGTTCAGGTTAACGTTCTCAAATTTAAGCATAAATTTTTAATTTATAGAATAAATTCTTAAAATTAAGAACGTGGTCTTAATTTTAAGATTATATTCTTTTATTTATAGGATCTTAATTTAAAATTTTTATTAATCACGAAACCTTGAATTCAATCTTAAAATGAGATTTTATTCAAGATTGCAATCTTAAATGCGATCTTTTTGAATTTTTTTCCTGTTTGTTGTCAAAAAATAAATAAATTTTTCCATTTTTGCAACGAGAAAAACATGAAATGACTACCTTTATAACTCAAGACAAAATAAATAAATTTCTTTGGCTAAACCCATACAGTTCGATTAAAAACCATGACGCAATTTATTTTGGTCTTAGAAAAAATTATAATAGCCCAGCTAAAAAATATGTATGGAGCATATATGATATCCCATATATGGTTCGGATCCGAAAAATGAGGGTATATGGGCATATATGATTATATATATTAAATTAAATTACCTCCAAAGTATGCAAAGTTCATATTCATACACTCTTGATTCATAAAAGCGCACTGCTGTTCAATAAATTAAATTACTAAAATTAATTTTTTTTAGACTTGAGAGAGACGTTGTATTTAATGAAACATTTGTTTGGACAAATAATTCAAAACGAACTAAAAGTCATTTCATTCATCAAAAGGTGAATCAATTATTTAAAAAACAAATAAATTATATTCGTACATAACATTTAGCTTAAGAAATCAGATTAAAAACTAATGCAATTAATTATAAAAGAGAAAATAATCCCTCTAACAATAGTTTTCAATACAGTAATATGAACTTTGTTTCTTATCCAGAGAATTTTGTTATTTTCTATAAAACTAATGAGTGGATTATCCTTTTGATTATTTGATATATTAAATAGGGCCACAATGTATAAAGTCATACAAGAAAAAGTTTTTCTTTTTTAAACGTTGATGGTACGCATATAAACTTTGCATGCCGTATGTATTTTCTAATGGATTTCCAATCCATCAGTGATAAAATTCCAAGCTTTTTTGATTGCAAAAACGATCTTATGTGAGATATCATGTATGCATACATTCTTATATGGTTCCATATATAAAATCTTATATTTATATATGGATCCACATATAAAGAGCTTCATAATTAAATTTTCATATATGAGCTCATATATTATAATACATTTCATATATTAGTCCATATATTAGTTCATATATAATAGTTTTGCCATGTATAATCCCATATATTCCCATACATGAATTCATACATATTCATATATAGTTATATACATTCATATATTAAAAATATATGAACCATATATAATTTTTTTAGCTGGGAGCCCAGCTAAAAAAAATATATATGGGCCGTATATTTTTAATATATGAATGTATATAAATATATATGAATATGTATGAATTCATGTATGGAAATGTATGGGATTATTCATGACAAAACAATTATATATGAATTAATATATGGACTAATATGTGAAATGTATTATAATATATGATCTCATATATGGAAATTTAATTATGAAGCACTTCGTATGTGAATCCATATATAGAAATAAGATGTAATATATGGAGCCATATACGTTGTGATGGCGACAAATCAATTAAGTTCGACTTTGACTAGGTATACATAATTATTTTCATTTTGAATTTTTCTACTTGTTTAAGTTGTTAAATTCGTTTGTAAAAATTTTTTTTTCTTCATGTAGGTTGCATTGATTTTCTATGCTTTTCTTTTGTCAGAAATTTTAATGTATTTTACATTTATTTGAAAATAATTTTTCTGAAGTTCGGGTGTGTTAATTTATTTGGTTAACCGGAAGAAAATAAGGAAATTTTGTTGGGAATTTGAGTGGAACATTTTATTGTGATTTTGGATATCGTAGGTAAGGATACTGTTTGAATGTGTCTTAAGAGTTGTGATGGTTAACAATATTTTTTTTGTTGTCTTCGTTGCATAGATTTTCTCCAGTCATTTGGGCATTTTTTTTCATTGCCATCCGAACAACTGCTGCTTAGCACAGAGGGAGTCTAAGGCTCCAAACAGGACGTTTGGAGATTTTTATTTAATAATTGACTGCAATACCTGCTATATTATCGCCACAGTTCTAATTTGGACAGAAAAATTGGATAAGAAAGTTCAAAGGAATAGAAGGAAATTGAATTCACAATAAGGAGCAAAAGAACTTTTCAATTATAATCTTGGCACTGCATACTTTCCATGAAATTTAACTTCCATCACCATCATTATTAAAAAAAAAAAAATTACAAATTCGCCCTAACTTTGATTTAAAATTTAACATTAGTGGCAATTTAAAATTTTAAACCTAATTAATTTTGTTTTGCAATTGCCATTTATTTTCAAAGATGAAATATTTTCATTTAACTTTAAATTTTGTTTGTTTGTTTGTTTAATTTTGCTTAATTTTGATATGGTCACCTAGTGGAATTTTATTGCACATCCTTCTATAGTTCATCCTTATACTATTATTATTAATTTTTTTCATTCTAATCCTATATATATTATTACACTCAATAATTTAAATAATAGTAAAACACAGAAAAATCATCTACACTTTTTAAGTGAAAGTTAAAAGGTTCAATTAACGCTACGAGTATATTGTCTTCAGGCGCCTGCTGACATCGTGGGACCAAGAAAAAAAAAAAAAAAAAAATGTAAGTTGTGAGATTTAATTTTTTTTTTTACTAAAGTTTTCATATAAAAGTTACATAACATTTGTCTTCTTGCGTAAAATACTAACTATATTACGCAGAAGAAGTAATAATATATTTGATTAGATTTCGGTCTATTTGATCTTTATGAATACATAACATCATAAATTTTGATTAATGATATAAAAGGGGATGACCAAATCTTTAAATATATGTATAAATCAATATAATTTTTTTTATAACATTAAAATTTTAACTTAAAGCTATACTAAAATATTATTTTTTTTAAATAAATGAATTTTGTATTTTATGTGAAATTTTAAATATGAAATCCTAGTTCTTTAAAACTGATTGCGAAAGGTGAAGTTGATGTTTTGGTGTAGGTAGGTTATGTATTTTGTTTTGTATCGGGCTGACAAACTACATGCGAAATCTGTCAGCATGGTGGGTGGGCATGGTAAAAGTGTAGCAGATACCAACTCGAGCTATACTAAAATTATAAACCGCTTCTTTTATTATCCTCTTTATTTCTTTCTTGGTGGATCACTTTCAGTTTATGCTACCTAAAGTAAATAAATCAATTGTAACTGATTCAATATCAATAGCCTATACTTATGTGGGAACATAAATACACACCCCCAACGACGAGCACGGCCGAGAATTATTAGGTAGCTTGTTCCCTAAATTAATGAATCGAAGTAAAGAATCGTTACAGAGATTTTGGCGCCCAACGTGGGGCCTCAGTTTTCGTTATCTTTAAAAGAATTATTGTGCAGTTTCATCTAGATACTGAGGGTCCTGAATCTGATATGTGTGTTTAGTGATTGACGTAAGGACTTGTTTTGTTTTATTTGTCTATTTTTTTTTTTTTTTTTTTTGGTTTGTATAATTTTTAATTTTTTTTATTTTTGCCACTGCGGATAATAATTGTTTATTAAGTTCTTGGTAATTAATTCCTGGTTGGCATTTGTTTTGAGACTTTAGCTTTATGGCTTGAGTTCGAGCTGTGAATAATTTTGCTGGTTTATATATATCGGCATGTTGCACGTTCGGCCTTATTCCGAATTTCTATTTAATATCCATCTTTATTTCTGGCTGAAGTTTATAACATAAAGATTTTCTAGTTGATTGGAGATGGAGTAATTGGATTTATTTTGGTTATTTTCCTTCAACGGATTATTGATTTTCCTTTGACACATTATTGTTTCGGATTTTATTCTTTTTGACTTATGTCGAAAGTTTCCACTATTATGTGTCATATTATTATTTTTACACTTTTCTTTGCGGTTTTGATAGTTTATTATTATATTTTTTTTTTTGTTTAATTTTTTTTATTTGTTTTATTTTTATTTTACAAACTACTGAACCATTGCTAAAAAAAAAAAAAAAAAAAAAAACTTCACCGAGTAGCAATTATTCCTATTATTTTATATCAAATAGTATTCGAACTCATACGAAGTTCAAATTTTATTTCACCTTTATTAGTTTTATATATATTGTTAGGTTTTTGTTATTTTTACATTTCAGTATCTTTAGTTAGTTAATTGGTTTTTTTTTTTTTTTTTTTGTCTAAATTTTTTTTTACTCATATTCATTGTTGGCGGATTCTTTTGATTTTTTTTAATGCCGTTGGTACGTAGTACAGGCAACATTCCCGCTCAGTTGGAGCAGGAAATGCTTAATTCAACCAATTCATTAAATGAGGGCGCTTGTGTTGACTCGAATGTGCGACCACTTACATTCGATAGACCCAGAACTCGTTTACAAGCTCGTAGGGAACAGGAATGTGATGACAGTCGAGTGCAAAGGATTGTAGATGATTCTTTAAGAATTATACGAAGTGAAATTACCGACATGATTGCTGATGGACTTCGGAATTTGACTGTCGCCAATTCGGTATCTAACGCACATCCTATTAGAATCGAACCAATAGTTCCAGATCGGCCTGCAAGTGATGAAAGGGATGATCGAAGTATATCTTCTCAAAATAGACGTAATGTACAAGATATTCGCGGATCTCGGAATAATGGTAACGATTACGACCGTAATTCGGAAAGGGTACTTAATTTAATTCGCAATTGGAGAATTCGGTTTAATGGCGATATATCAGAAATTACTGTAAATGAATTTATTTATAGGGTCAAAACTCTTACGGATGCTAATTTAAAGGGTGATTTTGTTCTGTTGTGTGAGCATGCCCATATTCTTTTTGAGGGTAAGGCTTTGAAATGGTTTTGGCGGTTTCATCAGAGCTGCGAATTCATGGACTGGAATGATTTATGTGATGCCCTGAAAAAGCAATTTAAAGACTATACTACGGATTTTGATATTAAAGACGACATATTAAGAAGAAAACAACGACAGAATGAGACTTTTGACGAGTATTTGGACGCTATGTTGATTCTTTGTGATAGACTGCGTAAACCTTTTTCAGATTTAGAGTTATGCGAAACTATACAAAGAAATCTGAGACCTGAAATTAGGCACGAGATATTACACTTGGACATCACTCATATATCTGACTTAAGGCGTTCGGTGCGAAGATACGAAAAATTTATGAAGGATATAACAGCTTCTAATTTAAATACTCGCAAAACATCAAATCCTAAGGCCCAAGTACATGAAGTCAACAATTATGATACTTTGTCCGTCTTTGATGAAAAATTGGTGCAAGAGACGGAAATATGTTTGGTGGTTAAAAATGGAAAATGTTGGAATTGTGACAAGCCAGGTCACAGTTTCATTGATTGTTTGGAGCCCCGAATAGTATTCTGCTATGGTTGTGGAACGAAGGATGTGTATAAACCTAAATGTCACAATTGCTGTCAAAATCAGGGAAATGGGAGGAAGGATGTCCGTGCGAACACTCACGGGCATCCAAAACAAAATTAAACCATCTTATATCGCTTAATGCAAAGCAACTTGATTACACCAATTTTTCAGCTACTACAGATATTCCTGACGGGACAAAAGAAATCGTTAAACAAATTTTACCTTCAATTGAAACAACAAAAACGCCTGATCTACAAGTATTGCACCCCCTACAACGACCATACCACGTACGCTTAAGAGATTACAATCGCGCCAGAAATAGAATATTTGGCGAAGTAAATTCTCTCCGAAAGCCTAACAGGTCATCAAAACGTATTTGTGAATATTATAAGAGGAAAAAGATATTTGGATATAAAATATATTCAAGGATTCTCGACTCTAATTTGTCACCTTTTTTCAGATTAAACGTCTTTCGCAGGCTCTTCATTTCATCTGTTTTGTGATGGCGACAAATCAATTAAGTTCGACTTTGACTAGGTATACATAATTATTTTCATTTTGAATTTTTCTACTTGTTTAAGTTGTTAAATTCGTTTGTAAAAATTTTTTTTTCTTCATGTAGGTTGCATTGATTTTCTATGCTTTTCTTTTGTCAGAAATTTTAATGTATTTTACATTTATTTGAAAATAATTTTTCTGAAGTTCGGGTGTGTTAATTTATTTGGTTAACCGGAAGAAAATAAGGAAATTTTGTTGGGAATTTGAGTGGAACATTTTATTGTGATTTTGGATATCGTAGGTAAGGATACTGTTTGAATGTGTCTTAAGAGTTGTGATGGTTAACAATATTTTTTTTGTTGTCTTCGTTGCATAGATTTTCTCCAGTCATTTGGGCATTTTTTTTCATTGCCATCCGAACAACTGCTGCTTAGCACAGAGGGAGTCTAAGGCTCCAAACAGGACGTTTGGAGATTTTTATTTAATAATTGACTGCAATACCTGCTATATTATCGCCACAGTTCTAATTTGGACAGAAAAATTGGATAAGAAAGTTCAAAGGAATAGAAGGAAATTGAATTCACAATAAGGAGCAAAAGAACTTTTCAATTATAATCTTGGCACTGCATACTTTCCATGAAATTTAACTTCCATCACCATCATTATTAAAAAAAAAAAAATTACAAATTCGCCCTAACTTTGATTTAAAATTTAACATTAGTGGCAATTTAAAATTTTAAACCTAATTAATTTTGTTTTGCAATTGCCATTTATTTTCAAAGATGAAATATTTTCATTTAACTTTAAATTTTGTTTGTTTGTTTGTTTAATTTTGCTTAATTTTGATATGGTCACCTAGTGGAATTTTATTGCACATCCTTCTATAGTTCATCCTTATACTATTATTATTAATTTTTTTCATTCTAATCCTATATATATTATTACACTCAATAATTTCAATAATAGTAAAACACAGAAAAATCATCTACACTTTTTAAGTGAAAGTTAAAAGGTTCAATTAACGCTACGAGTATATTGTCTTCAGGCGCCTGCTGACATCGTGGGACCAAGAAAAAAAAAAAAAAAAAATGTAAGTTGTGAGATTTAATTTTTTTTTTTACTAAAGTTTTCATATAAAAGTTACATAACATTTGTCTTCTTGCGTAAAATACTAACTATATTACGCAGAAGAAGTAATAATATATTTGATTAGATTTCGGTCTATTTGATCTTTATGAATACATAACATCATAAATTTTGATTAATGATATAAAAGGGGATGACCAAATCTTTAAATATATGTATAAATCAATATAATTTTTTTTATAACATTAAAATTTTAACTTAAAGCTATACTAAAATATTATTTTTTTTAAATAAATGAATTTTGTATTTTATGTGAAATTTTAAATATGAAATCCTAGTTCTTTAAAACTGATTGCGAAAGGTGAAGTTGATGTTTTGGTGTAGGTAGGTTATGTATTTTGTTTTGTATCGGGCTGACAAACTACATGCGAAATCTGTCAGCATGGTGGGTGGGCATGGTAAAAGTGTAGCAGATACCAACTCGAGCTATACTAAAATTATAAACCGCTTCTTTTATTATCCTCTTTATTTCTTTCTTGGTGGATCACTTTCAGTTTATGCTACCTAAAGTAAATAAATCAATTGTAACTGATTCAATATCAATAGCCTATACTTATGTGGGAACATAAATACACACCCCCAACGACGAGCACGGCCGAGAATTATTAGGTAGCTTGTTCCCTAAATTAATGAATCGAAGTAAAGAATCGTTACAACGTAAGTACATAAAAATTTATGATATCTCACATAAGATCGCATTTGCAATCAAAAAGGCTTGAATTTTATTAACTCGATCTTTTTCTCTCTTTTTTATCACTGGTGAATTGGAAATCTGTTAGAATATAACACGGTTTGCAAAATTTGTATGGGTAGAGCCTCAAGGTTAAAAAAAAAATTAATTCTTGTAGGATGTTATATATTGTGGCCCTATTTAATAAATAAAATAAATGAATGGATAATTCTGATATTAGTTTTATAGAAAATAATGGTATTCTCTGGATATTTTTAAGAAACAAAGTTTATATTACGACACAAAATTATATTGAAAATTAGTCTTAGTATACAAATTGATTATCGGCCTGTACCACGATGTCACCAGAAATCGTTCGATCGACAACTTGTATTGCAAACAACAATAAAATTAGAAAATTTGTTTTTGTTTTAAATATAAGTATTCGATCGAACGATTTCTGGTGACATCGTGGGACAGGCCGTATGTTTTCTTTTATAATTGCATTAGTTTTTAATCTGATTTCTTAAATTATATTTTGTGCAGAATATGAATTTTGTATTTTTTTAATAATCGATTCACCTTTTCTCTTAAAATCTCGAATGAGATATTTCATTAAACACAACCTTTCTGTACAAAATCTTACAAAAAAAATTCTTTAGAAACTCACATTAATTAATAAAACTATTTCATTCAATAAGAATTGAAATTGCTGAACTTGAGCCTAACTATGAATTATTTCTGATTAAAATTCACTACAGTTCAATTAAAGAATCTAAAAATTTCTCACAAAAAAAATTTTAGTTATTTAATTTATTGCAGAGTACTGAGCATTTTTGAATCAATGGATTATGCATATGAGCTTCGTATACTGTATGGGGAATATTTACACATACATATATGAAAATGTATGTAAATATATTATCATATATGCCAATATACCCTCATTTTTCGGATCCGAACCATATATGGGATATCATATATGCTCCATACATATTTTTTTAACTGGGAGTATATTTTCTTGATTAATTGAGTTTAATCGATAATCGTGATTAATCGCATATTTTTTAATCGTAATCGCGATTATGAAAATCTGCGATTATTTGCAAAACCTAGCCGACTACGTGTACGTGTAGCCGAATAAAAGCCACTGCACGCACACAAATATGTGATGTATGGGTTTTTTGTATGTCAGGGCACTTTAGCTACGTTTGAAGAAAATTGGTATAGCCGTTTAGATATAACACATTTTTTAGATATATTCTGTTGAATCTGTGTCTTTGATGCCGTAGCTCCCAAACGGCTAGACTAATTTTACTTTGGTTTGAAGGTAACTTGATCTAATATCTTCTAGTCTATCGGTCCAGCCGTTTGGATGTTATCATAAATTTTCTGGTCGAGGGTTGTTTAAATTTTAATTTTTGTTATTGATAGTCTTGTGGACGTAGTTGAATTGTATTTTATATTATGAGAACACTTTCGAATTGCCGTACATGTTCTGTTGAAAGAAACCGAACATAGTTTTCGCATTGGGGTGAAATATATAGATGTACCAAGTGAAAATGTTATATTTTTGCCAAAAAAAAATATAAGTGGATGATAGGGGCAAACTGATAACACAAAATTTTGAAGCGATTAAGACTAATAAAAAAGTAGTAGCTTTATAATTTTATATATTTTAGAAAACCCATACATGTTGTTTTAGGCCCAATATTGTTTGCTCAATACTCTCTTCATCTGGGGATTCTATAAATGGGAATTGGCGAACATTTGGTAAGCCCATTGATATCATTTGCAGCAGCATGGTGTCAAGTGGTACTCGAAATATTTCTGGGGTCGGATATGCTTCAAAAGAGGCATACTGCTTTTCCGAGTATAATCGAAAGCAAGTCTAGATTATAAATGAAACGTTATCAGTTTTCAATGAAATATTATTGTTATATACAATTAATTACTCCTGGTCCTGTACGCCCAGCTCGTCCTTTTCGCTGCTCAGCAGATGACTTGGATACCCAAAACTCTTTAAGTCTCTGCCCTTTACAAGAAGCATCAAAAGACATTTCTTTAACTTTGCCAGAATCAATTACAAATCGTACGCCGTCTACAGTTAAAGATGTTTCAGCAATATTTGTAGCCACAATACATTTACGCATTCCTTCAGCAGTGTAATCAAATACCTACAAAACTGTTTTTTAGGCAATGCTCTAATACAAAAACTGAGTTTTTACTTACCTTATCTTGATCTGCTAAGGATAGGCCACTGTGCAGAGGTAATATAATCCAGTGAGACTGTTGTTCGGCATACACTTTCGTTGCGTCACAAATCGTGGCGATTTCGTTTACGCCACTGACAAATATTAAAACATCACCGCGCTCATTAGCTACATATTGGAAGTTTTAGAAAGACATTAAAATTAAAAGAATATATATGAAATATTTATTTGACATAGTCATTATTTATTTAATTTGAAAATTTGGATTGTTTTTATGGATAAGCAATTGTATATATGCATTTCGTTCCCGCTTTTGGAAATCATCAGTAGACTTCAACCCAAAAAATTTTTGAATTTAGCTAACAAACTTCGTATGTTTATAGTAAAATTCTTAATACTACTCGTATATTGAGAATCACAAATATACAAACGTAATACTCGTAAGTTTGGGTTGAAGTCTTCTGATGAGTTTCAAATGCATATAGACAATTGCTTAGCCATAAAAAAATATATTTAGTGTACATACGTGGATATTTTTGATCAATTAAATTAAGTACTTGAACAAATGGTGCTGGATCTAAACGACTTATAGTATGTTGCGGTCGTGATAATCCTTTATTTTGTAACTCTAAAGTAGGTGGAGCAATATGAATTACTTTTATGGGGTAAAGGCGACCAGGAACTTGCAAAAGTTTTGCTTTATCTTCTTGAAAATAGTTATAAAATAGTTCCACATTAATTGTGGCTGACATAAGTATCAATTTTAAGTCTGGTTTAGCACGTAAAAGGCATTTGGTTACCCCTAAAAGAAAGTCACCAAATAGGTTTCGTTCATGTATCTCATCGAGTATTACCACATCATAATGATCTACATTTGTTTCAAGAGCAAGCTGAAATAATAAAACAAGCAAAGTTTATTCTTATAAGTATGCAAATGAAAAACACTTATTTAATCATTTAATTAATTTACTAGTCTACATTAAAGGAAAAATGATTTTATCCCATATGTGTATACAAGGTGACCCAAAAGTGAGGAAGAGACTGAAGTGGTCTATAACTTCAAAATTTTAACATGACGATTGCTTTCACAACTGTTTGAAAGTGTTGAGCACCAACGGTTTCCTTTTAGCCTTGGTAACCAATATTAAGGCAAATTCCTTAAAGTGTTATTCACAAATTCATATTAAATTAATTTACAGACTTTAACGTTATATTAAATGTTGAAATTTTAAAGTATATCAAGCCCTACTTTAAACATAAAGTAAAATGTTATTTCTGTTTTGATTATTTATTTTTATTACATGTTAACATATTTGTAGAAATTTTTTTTGCAAATATACAATAAATTGTGACTTATTGCTTAAAAAATGGAAACAATGAATTTTATTAGAAGAATTGGTAAATTAGTTTCTGGTATATGTGTATAATGGCGTGGGAAACTTTAACACATATCCTGCTTACCGTGGCTTGGGAGAGGCCATGTACATATGTATGTCGCCTGCATCAACTTGCACCTTAAAGTATAGATTTTTATTTTACGTGTCAAGTATGTACCATAGAATATGAAACCTACCTCTCTTCTTCCCCTACTATGCAAAGCTACTAAAACCTGCAATTCTGCCGATGTTCCCAATCCTCTACTGTCCAATATAATGTCGTTTTTTACAAGATTAGTAATTTTTTTACCGTTTCTTTTTCGAAACGATATTTTTTTTAATTCCGTATCAGGAAGAGAGAATGGGTCGTCTCTCTCTCTTTGTACATTCTACGGCAACTGGGGTTGCCGTTTTTCTGATGTACTGTATTTATGTAAGTGCAACAAAATTTAAGAAAATTTACCTGATATAATATCAAATATATTTTTATCAGCAAAAGTCAAATTTCAAAGCAGAGAGAATCATATTACGTGTAGAGTGCAATATGAGTATTATATTACTATAATATATGAGATATTATAATATTGTTTTCATAATATATATTTAGAAAACAATATTATGATATCAAGTGTCATAAAACGCACACAGACATAGATACGAGAAGACAATTTTGTGTATTAAAATGAAAATGAATAGTTTTTGGTAAACAAATGCTGAAATGTTAATTATACACGATGTATTAAGGAAATGCCATAATTTTTTTTATAAAACACAAAGTAATATTAAAATAAACGAAGATGTTCACCGCACGGCTGCCTGATAATTAAGTAATATTATGATATTTACAAGAGTACGTTTTCCCCTACATACATATTAATATTGTCATGAATGTATGTATGTTAAACAGGTGTCACAACAATTTCTATAATTACTTCCTCCTTAATAACACTTTAGGTTTCGTTTAATTGTTCTAATATATCCAATGTCAACACAAATGCATTGCTACATACTATGACTTATTCTTATTGTACTTGAGTGCATTGCCACCAACTATGAGTAATTTTCTTTATTAAACAATTTCAACTGGACTAAATATGCACTAGGATCAAGTTTCTTGAATATTTCTAAAGTTGACCCAAATATAAAATATATACTCAAATTTCTTTTAATAATAATTTTGACAATTCTTTTATGTTGATGACACATGGATTCATGGCACTTTTCTTCAGCAAATAAGTTTAGTTTTAATGGTTCAATACAACATATTCATGATTTTAAGCAAAGTGTTTAGATGGCAACCGTAGCAGGACGGAGTCTATAATAATTGAAAAAAAAAGTAGTGACCATTTAACATTTAAAAAATGGGGTGGTGGTCAAAAGTGCCCCAAACCATACCTGCCATATTTGCGCGATACGAGGTAGGAAAAAGTGTTAGTGAAAGTGATGAACAACAAGAGGTAAAAAAAGAAGACACTAACACCCACTTAATTAAAGAGGTTGGACTAGGCCTAGTATTAATGATACTAATCGTTGCCTATTTCTATAAAATAATTAATGATGATAAGTCAACGGTCCCAGCCCCGTATTTGACAACATTAAAATATAATAAAAACTATATATAGACAACAAAAGCTTTCATAAATAACACAGTGGTACAAAATTGAATAAAATAGAAAAACCTTGGGAGTGATATGTTTTTTCTTGTAGGTCTTGTCGAGTTAAAGAAGAATCCAATAGTGAAATATGCAGGACACCTCCAAAATCCGGAATTAAGGTTAAAAACCCGGTTTTTTACCTTTGCGCACTTATAAGCCTGTAACTTTGTTGATAATGATACGATTTTCAATTTCTTGCTAGATTTAAAAAAAGAAGATTGTTTTGCGCGTTTTTAAAAAGTGACCTAAAACATCGGTTTGACAAAGGTAGCAATCATTTGGTTTATGATATGGCTGATGATGCCAAATCATAGGCGTAAAAAAGGGCAAAACAAACGAAGGTTGAATTTTCTTTTTTTAATGTATTACAGCAATATTGACAAACAAATTCTGGCTCGTACCAGCGACTAGTATCAAAAGAACGATTAATACACTTCTACCACTCCAATATTGTTTATAAAATCACGCCGGTGACTGATATCAGTAAATAAGCCACAAATATAGCAAAATTTGTTGTTGTCACACATTTTTTTTTAATTTTAATTTAAATTGCACACAATTTTTATTAAATTGCGTTTGCCTATTTCTTAAAAAAATTAATGATGATAAGTCAACGGTCCCAGCCCCGTATTTGACAACATTAAAATATAATAAAAACTATAATAGACAACAAAAGCTTTCATAAATAACACAGTGGTACAAAATTGAATAAAATAGAAAACCCTTGGGAGTGATATGTTTTTTCTTGTAGGTCTTGTCGAGTTAAAGAAGAATCCAATAGTGAAATATGCAGGACACCTCCAAAATCCGGAATTAAGGTTAAAAACCCGGTTTTTTACCTTTGCGCACTTATAAGCCAAGCCTGTAACTTTGATGATAAAGATACGATTTTAAATTTCTTGCTAGATTTAAAAAAAGAAGATTGTTTTGCGCGTTTTTAAAAAGTGACCTAAAACATCGGTTTGACAAAGGTAGCAATCATTTGGTTTATGATATGGCTGATGATGCCAAATCATAGGAGTAAAAAAGGGCAAAACAAACGAAGGTTGAATTTTCTTTTTTTAATGTATTACAGCAATATTGACAAACAAATTCTGGCTCGTACCAGCGACTAGTATCAAAAGAACGATTAAATACTTTATTATACACTTCTACCACTCCAATATTGTTTATAAAATCACGCCGGTGACTGATATCAGTAAATAAGCCAAATATAGCAAAATTTGTTGTTGTCACACATTTTTTTTAATTTTAATTTAAATTGCACACAATTTTTATTAAATTGCAAACGTTTTTTTAAATACACAGATTCAAAGTGAAAAAAGAACACATTTAACCAAACGTCATATTAAAAGAAACAACAATAATTTTTCTATATTTATGATTTGAACGGGCTAAAGTTCGTAACGCTTTTTAAGCCAAATTACATGTGATAATTATTAATGAAGAAATAACATCAAAGTTAGTTGTAAATATTCTGACAACACATAGTTGAACGGAACAGCCAGCCGTTTTCGAAGGCCACTAAACCTTCATCATCAGCGTTCTTCTGTGTTGGTCCACTGTGTGTGGTGTCAGTTGATGCAGATTTCTGCCCTATATACGAAACTTTCTTGCAAATGGAATACGTGAATTGTTTTGATTCATCGTATTTAAATTTTGCTGAAACGTGTTTTGTAATGAAAGCCCAGATTTACCATCTCTAATTTACAACAGACTTACCATTGTCGTTTATTCTTTAATAATTATGCACATGTTAGTTAATTTGCTTATTTGTGTTCTACTTAAGACAAACTTTTTTGGTTTGTTACTATTAAGTATATTTATTTAATTTTTGCCACAGGCCAATGGCTATTAATTTTATTTAATTTTAACTATTATTTTTCGAACTTAATTTGTTTCTATATTTATGATTTGAACGGGCTAAAGTTCGTAACGCTTTTTAAGCCAAATTACATGTGATAATTATTAATGAACAAATAACATCAAAGTTAGTTGTAAATATTCTGACAAAACATAGTTGAACGGAACAGCCAGCCGTTTCCGAAGGCCACTAAACCTTCATCATCAGCGTTCTTCTGTGTTGGTCCACTGTGTGTGGTGTCAGTTGATGCAGATTTCTGCCCTATATACGAAACTTTCTTGCAAATGGAATACGTGAATTGTTTTGATTCATCGTATTTCAATTTTGCTGAAACATGTTTTGTAATGAAAGCTCAAATTTACCATCTCTAATTTACAACAGTGAGGAAGAGACTGAAGTTATATTAAATGTTGAAATTTTAAAGTATATCAAGCCCTACTTTAAACATAAAGTAAAATGTTATTTCTGTTTTGATTATTTATTTTTATTACATGTTAACATATTTGTAGAAATTTTTTTTGCAAATATACAATAAATTGTGACTTATTGCTTAAAAAATGGAAACAATGAATTTTATTAGAAGAATTGGTAAATTAGTTTCTGGTATATGTGTATAATGGCGTGGGAAACTTTAACACATATCCTGCTTACCGTGGCTTGGGAGAGGCCATGTACATATGTATGTCGCCTGCATCAACTTGCACCTTAAAGTATAGATTTTTATTTTACGTGTCAAGTATGTACCATAGAATATGAAACCTACCTCTCTTCTTCCCCTACTATGCAAAGCTACTAAAACCTGCAATTCTGCCGATGTTCCCAATCCTCTACTGTCCAATATAATGTCGTTTTTTACAAGATTAGTAATTTTTTTACCGTTTCTTTTTCGAAACGATATTTTTTTTAATTCCGTATCAGGAAGAGAGAATGGGTCGTCTCTCTCTCTTTGTACATTCTACGGCAACTGGGGTTGCCGTTTTTCTGATGTACTGTATTTATGTAAGTGCAACAAAATTTAAGAAAATTTACCTGATATAATATCAAATATATTTTTATCAGCAAAAGTCAAATTTCAAAGCACAGAGAATCATATTACGTGTAGAGTGCAATATGAGTATTATATTACTATAATATATGAGATATTATAATATTGTTTTCATAATATATATTTAGAAAACAATATTATGATATCAAGTGTCATAAAACGCACACAGACATAGATACGAGAAGACAATTTTGTGTATTAAAATGAAAATGAATAGTTTTTGGTAAACAAATGCTGAAATGTTAATTATACACGATGTATTAAGGAAATGCCATAATTTTTTTTATAAAACACAAAGTAATATTAAAATAAACGAAGATGTTCACCGCACGGCTGCCTGATAATTAAGTAATATTATGATATTTACAAGAGTACGTTTTCCCCTACATACATATTAATATTGTCATGAATGTATGTATGTTAAACAGGTGTCACAACAATTTCTATAATTACTTCCTCCTTAATAACACTTTAGGTTTCGTTTAATTGTTCTAATATATCCAATGTCAACACAAATGCATTGCTACATACTATGACTTATTCTTATTGTACTTGAGTGCATTGCCACCAACTATGAGTAATTTTCTTTATTAAACAATTTCAACTGGACTAAATATGCACTAGGATCAAGTTTCTTGAATATTTCTAAAGTTGACCCAAATATAAAATATATACTCAAATTTCTTTTAATAATAATTTTGACAATTCTTTTATGTTGATGACACATGGATTCATGGCACTTTTCTTCAGCAAATAAGTTTAGTTTTAATGGTTCAATACAACATATTCATGATTTTAAGCAAAGTGTTTAGATGGCAACCGTAGCAGGACGGAGTCTATAATAATTGAAAAAAAAAGTAGTGACCATTTAACATTTAAAAAATGGGGTGGTGGTCAAAAGTGCCCCAAACCATACCTGCCATATTTGCGCGATACGAGGTAGGAAAAAGTGTTAGTGAAAGTGATGAACAACAAGAGGTAAAAAAAGAAGACACTAACACCCACTTAATTAAAGAGGTTGGACTAGGCCTAGTATTAATGATACTAATCGTTGCCTATTTCTATAAAAAAATTAATGATGATAAGTCAACGGTCCCAGCCCCGTATTTGACAACATTAAAATATAATAAAAACTATATATAGACAACAAAAGCTTTCATAAATAACACAGTGGTACAAAATTGAATAAAATAGAAAAACCTTGGGAGTGATATGTTTTTTCTTGTAGGTCTTGTCGAGTTAAAGAAGAATCCAATAGTGAAATATGCAGGACACCTCCAAAATCCGGAATTAAGGTTAAAAACCCGGTTTTTTACCTTTGCGCACTTATAAGCCTGTAACTTTGTTGATAATGATACGATTTTCAATTTCTTGCTAGATTTAAAAAAAGAAGATTGTTTTGCGCGTTTTTAAAAAGTGACCTAAAACATCGGTTTGACAAAGGTAGCAATCATTTGGTTTATGATATGGCTGATGATGCCAAATCATAGGCGTAAAAGAGGGCAAAACAAACGAAGGTTGAATTTTCTTTTTTTAATGTATTACAGCAATATTGACAAACAAATTCTGGCTCGTACCAGCGACTAGTATCAAAAGAACGATTAATACACTTCTACCACTCCAATATTGTTTATAAAATCACGCCGGTGACTGATATCAGTAAATAAGCCACAAATATAGCAAAATTTGTTGTTGTCACACATTTTTTTTTAATTTTAATTTAAATTGCACACAATTTTTATTAAATTGCGTTTGCCTATTTCTTAAAAAAATTAATGATGATAAGTCAACGGTCCCAGCCCCGTATTTGACAACATTAAAATATAATAAAAACTATAATAGACAACAAAAGCTTTCATAAATAATACAGTGGTACAAAATTGAATAAAACAGAAAACCCTTGGGAGTGATATGTTTTTTCTTGTAGGTCTTGTCGAGTTAAAGAAGAATCCAATAGTGAAATATGCAGGACACCTCCAAAATCCGGAATTAAGGTTAAAAACCCGGTTTTTTACCTTTGCGCACTTATAAGCCAAGCCTGTAACTTTGTTGATAAAGATACGATTTTAAATTTCTTGCTAGATTTAAAAAAAGAAGATTGTTTTGCGCGTTTTTAAAAAGTGACCTAAAACATCGGTTTGACAAAGGTAGCAATCATTTGGTTTATGATATGGCTGATGATGCCAAATCATAGGAGTAAAAAAGGGCAAAACAAACGAAGGTTGAATTTTCTTTTTTTAATGTATTACAGCAATATTGAAAAACAAATTCTGGCTCGTACCAGCGACTAGTATCAAAAGAACGATTAAATACTTTATTATACACTTCTACCACTCCAATATTGTTTATAAAATCACGCCGGTGACTGATATCAGTAAATAAGCCAAATATAGCAAAATTTGTTGTTGTCACACATTTTTTTTAATTTTAATTTAAATTGCACACAATTTTTATTAAATTGCAAACGTTTTTTTAAATACACAGATTCAAAGTGAAAAAAGAACACATTTAACCAAACGTCATATTAAAAGAAACAACAATAATTTTTCTATATTTATGATTTGAACGGGCTAAAGTTCGTAACGCTTTTTAAGCCAAATTACATGTGATAATTATTAATGAAGAAATAACATCAAAGTTAGTTGTAAATATTCTGACAACACATAGTTGAACGGAACAGCCAGCCGTTTTCGAAGGCCACTAAACCTTCATCATCAGCGTTCTTCTGTGTTGGTCCACTGTGTGTGGTGTCAGTTGATGCAGATTTCTGCCCTATATACGAAACTTTCTTGCAAATGGAATACGTGAATTGTTTTGATTCATCGTATTTAAATTTTGCTGAAACGTGTTTTGTAATGAAAGCCCAGATTTACCATCTCTAATTTACAACAGACTTACCATTGTCGTTTATTCTTTAATAATTATGCACATGTTAGTTAATTTGCTTATTTGTGTTCTACTTAAGACAAACTTTTTTGGTTTGTTACTATTAAGTATATTTATTTAATTTTTGCCACAGGCCAATGGCTATTAATTTTATTTAATTTTAACTATTATTTTTCGAACTTAATTTGTTTCTATATTTATGATTTGAACGGGCTAAAGTTCGTAACGCTTTTTAAGCCAAATTACATGTGATAATTATTAATGAAGAAATAACATCAAAGTTAGTTGTAAATATTCTGACAACACATAGTTGAACGGAACAGCCAGCCGTTTTCGAAGGCCACTAAACCTTCATCATCAGCGTTCTTCTGTGTTGGTCCACTGTGTGTGGTGTCAGTTGATGCAGATTTCTGCCCTATATACGAAACTTTCTTGCAAATGGAATACGTGAATTGTTTTGATTCATCGTATTTAAATTTTGCTGAAACGTGTTTTGTAATGAAAACCCAGATTTACCATCTCTAATTTACAACAGACTTACCATTGTCGTTTATTCTTTAATAATTATGCACATGTTAGTTAATTTGCTTATTTGTGTTCTACTTAAGACAAACTTTTTTGGTTTGTTACTATTAAGTATATTTATTTAATTTTTGCCACAGGCCAATGGCTATTAATTTTATTTAATTTTAACTATTATTTTTCGAACTTAATTTGTTTCTATATTTATGATTTGAACGGGCTAAAGTTCGTAACGCTTTTTAAGCCAAATTACATGTGATAATTATTAATGAACAAATAACATCAAAGTTAGTTGTAAATATTCTGACAAAACATAGTTGAACGGAACAGCCAGCCGTTTCCGAAGGCCACTAAACCTTCATCATCAGCGTTCTTCTGTGTTGGTCCACTGTGTGTGGTGTCAGTTGATGCAGATTTCTGCCCTATATACGAAACTTTCTTGCAAATGGAATACGTGAATTGTTTTGATTCATCGTATTTCAATTTTGCTGAAACATGTTTTGTAATGAAAGCTCAAATTTACCATCTCTAATTTACAACAGACTTACCATTGTCGTTTTATTCTTTACTAATTATGCACCCAAAACACAAAAAGAGGGTATACCTTTGAGACCAATAGTATTATCTTTTAAAGTCCCTTGTTACAAACTCAGCAAATAATATGGAAGAATACTTAAAATTATTGTATCGGAAAAATACAACATAAAGAACTAAGTTGAACTAAAAAATAAACATAAAAATTTGCAAATAGACTCCAATGATTCCTTGGTCTCTTTTGATGTTATTTCCCTATTCACGAATATTCATATATATATATGTTATTTCCCTATTCACGAATATTATAATGGACAAGTGGAACTCCATTAAAAAACACGGTACTACCAAAACCGAAATTTCTCGAAATATTAAAATTTTGCCTCTACAACAATTATTTTGTTTACAACAACAATATATACAATAAAATTTTTGGTATGCCCATGGGGAATCCCTTCTCTCCAACTATTGCTGACATCGTTTTAGACAATTTATTGGACAAAGCAATATCCAAACTAAGTAGAAAAAATATTTATGTAGTATAGGAATCAGTCATTAAAATTTTAAAATTTTGGTAATTAAAATCGAAATTTTGTAATTTATGGGAAAATTTGGGTAATTAAAGTCAAGTGAAGTGACGAGGGTTACCGATGGATTGTACATATATATGTACGTGATTGAAATTTATTTTCTGGTGGTTTAGCATTGCTATATACGCATTGTATTTAAACTTCTGACAATATGTCAAACAAATAAATTTTATATGTAGGTGATGATGATGTTTTGTTTTGTTGTCAATGGTGTGAAGTGACGAGGGTAATCGCTGGTTTGTACATGGATATGCATGTGATGATGATGTTTTGTTGTGTGAGCATAAGTTTGAGATAAGAATGGGTAGATGCCGGTCGTTGATGTACATAGTCGTAGTTTTAGTTTTTTGTTTAATTTTTGAATTAAAGTGTGATTTTTTTTGGTTTGTCAAGTGGTTGCAGCAGGTTTATGGGTTTAGAGTGCAATATTTTTTAAGTGCGAGGGTGCATAGAGAAAACGTTGCCTTAGTGTTTTTTGATATATTCTTTTTAGCTGGTGGAGATGGAAGGGTATTTTAGAAAGAAATAAATTATGTATGTATGCTTGTGGGAATCTATTATGTTTTTGTTGTTGGTTTTGTTTTAGTTTAATTTTTTATTTATTTTTTATCCTATATTTAAAGAGTTTGAAGCGATGAACAAAAATATGTAATTTATGATCAATGAAAAAATATGTAATTTATGATCAAAGAGAATTAGAGATGCGTGTGTATTTGTGTATGTTTTTACAATAAGTTGAGCGTTGCCATGTGGGTAAGTAGTCGTATATGTATATATATATATATATATATATATATAGTGTTAACGTTTATCATTTCCGATTTTTTTCTTTATTTTCCATATAAAAACCAAATGTGAAAGGCGTTGCACACATTTTAAAAAATGATTAGAAGACAAGAAAATGCCAGATGTGTACTCGGCATTACACACACATATATATATATATATGATATATATATATATATATATATATAAAGCAGTGTGTAATGTTGAGTACACATCTGGCATTTTCTTGTGTTCTAATCATTTTTTAAAATGTGTGCAACGCCTTTCACATTATGTTTCTATATGGAAAATAAATAAGAAATCGGAAATGATAAACGTTAACACTAGTGCACACTGTTGCGATGTCACAAAATATCATAGTGTGAACTCGGCATTACTTTTTTTGTTTGTAATATTCGTTTTAGCTGGGGGCATGAAAGGATAGTTTAGAAAGTAATTATGTATGCAGGTGAGATACATATGTTTTGTGTTTTGGTATTGTTTGCTTTTAATTTTTTTATGTGTAAAATGTTTGCAGAAACGAATAAAATATACAAGTTATGCGTGTTGTATTTATTCATTCTTTTCACTTATTTTGTAAAGAAATTGAAGTGTGTGATATTGAGGATTGTCAAAGATTGGTTGTTATTTTCACTGCTTTGTGAGATTTGTCTCTGTCTATTGAACAAATCATACATGTGTACATATGTGCATAGTTACTCACTATATGCAAGAAGATTAATAAACAGCAGTTTTGTATATTTTTAAGCTACATATTTATTTAAAAAATATAAACATATATATATATGGAAATATAATTGTGATAGCTACAGTAAAAATATTCCGGATATTTAAGTTGTATGTGCTTAAAGTTGATGCAGCCAATATCCTTGATGTTGAAAACTCTAAGTTGAAGTAGTTTCTCAAACCATTTCTTCTTTTCCAAACCTTTAACATAGATTGAAGAATGTTTTAAATTGGATTTTAAAAATTTTACAACACTTTTAAATGATATTGATCCGTCATTCCAATTCAGATGATGAAAGTTTATTGTTAGCCAATTCGCTTCTCTTTGTTTTGCTATTGATAATCTTTTAAAGTTAAACGGTGGTTTAATAATAAAATTTATGTGCTCCTTATTGTTAAAAACAATTGATATTTCTTTTGCTTTGAATTAGATTTAAATCCTTGCATATCGATGACAACTTTATCCCCAATCATCTTATTTTTTATTTACACTATCTTACGAACTTGACCTCTTAAGGGTATATATTCTATTATACGATCTTGGAAGAGAATGCAAAAAGCTGATGTATAGGTAGGAATGTTGGATGTTGGAGTCCGTTTCAATTTCATTTTTTATATCAACAGCACCACTATGGGCACACTAATTTTAAATTCTTGAGCAGTTAGAAGCGGTTGTGGTTACCTCATGTAGTAGTTTTTTTGAAACCGTAGATAATATCATATAGGATGGCATAGCGATCATTTTTAAACTTTATATTTAGATCATCATATGGCTACGATTCGGAATTGAGTTCTCGTTGTACATTCATAGTGAACAGTCGATTTAGCGGAGTTTTTGTTTCATACTAAACAAAAAAAATCGTACGAAAAAATATTCGGAATACATATTGTTATTGTTAGGTTTATTTGCATTGCTAATATTTTTTACATAGTCGTAATTAACAAGGCCACTTTTTCGTCAGCGATCAACTTCGCTTTGTCCAATGTCAACTAGTGATTCGTTAACATTACCGTTGCCTAGTACTTCTGCATTTAACTCAGCGATATCATCCGCTTCGGGCTCGTGGTCATCACTTAACCAAGTTTTTACTGAAGTTAAGAGCAGCCCAAAATCCAAGGTCCAAGTGGGAATGGACAGATATATAACAGTGGTAAAGCGCGGACGAAGGCCAAAGTCTTCGAAAATTTCATCTGCTCCAAAAATGTCTAGGGATAACAGCGCATCATCTATTAAGCGTCAAAATCGTTTTCAAATATTACAAGTTGACAACAACGAACCCGATGTATCTACGAACAAAACATCCAAGCCGATTCCAATCTATTTGAGAGAAAAAAATTCAAACGCTATTATAAAAAATTTAATTTCAGTCATTGGTGAGAATAAATTTCACATTGTTCCAATAAAACGTGGTAACATTGATGAAACCAAAATTCAAATTTATGAAGAAAAAGATTTTCGCAAACTGATTACTGAATTTGAAAAAAGTAAGAAAAGTTTCTAAACATATCAGCTTAAAAGTGCTAAAGGCCTGCAGATCGTATTGAATGGCATCGATTCCTATGTTGCTCCCGAAGAAATAGAAGATGCACTCGTCCTCCAGGGATTTAAGGTAAAAAATTTATCTAACATAATAAATAGGGAGAAGATTCCTCAACCTCTATTTCGCGTCGAACTTGAGCCAAACGATATAAAATTAAAAAAAACGAGACTCATCCAATTTATAATATCTCTTATACCGAAAAATAACAGTTGAAGAACCACACAAGCATTCTGGACCCGTACAGTGCCATAATTGTCAAGAATATGGTCACACAAAAACCTACTGCAAGTTCCTTCAGTTTGTGTTATCTGCGGTGAATTGCCCGGTACTGCAATTCACCGCACTAAACCTAAAGATCTAACTGAAAAAATGTACTAATTGGGGCGGTAATCACACCGCTAACTACAGAGGATGTCCTGTATATTCTTTCATTAAACAGACTATGGGGCAAAAACCTAAATTAGCTCCAGCACAAACAGTGAACGCGTACTCCGCCACTTTTGCTCAAGTGAGCCAACCAGTTACTTCACGTGTATCGTACGCCGATGCTGCTAAGGCTAGCTCTATTCCCACACAAAATATTCCACCTCAAAATATTTCAACGACTGCAAACTCTATCTTTAACTTTAGTCTTCTTGAAGCTACTATTGAGAATCTGGTGCTGACTATAAATAATTTTACAACAAATATGACTAGCATGATGCAAGAAATGCTACGAATGCAGTCTACACTGCTTCCAGCATTAGTTAACAAGCCATGAACACGTTAAAAATATGTTTCTGGAACGCAAACGGCATTCGCCAGCATAAAAATGAACTTGAGCACTTCCTCACGGAAAAAAATATTGATATAATGTTGGTTTCTGAGACTCATTTGACTTCAAGAAGTCTATTCAAAATTAATGGCTACATTTTATATGATTCAAAGGACCCAAGAGGAAGAGCTTGCGGGGGATCAGCAATTTTAATAAAGTCAAGACTCAAGCATTATATTCTTACAACATTTGTGAAGAACATCTACAAGCAACGAATATTTTTTGCACAAATTTCGTCATATCATCAATTTACTCCCCTCCTAGATTCGCAATTACTCGGGATCAATATGAGGATTTCTACAAATTTCTTGGCCCTTGTTTCGTAGCAGCTGGAGACTATAATGCAAAACATACTTTCTGGGGTTCGCGTCTTATCACACTTAGAGGACGAGCGTTGTTCAACACAATTTCAAAAATGGGCTTGGATGTCATTTCGAGTGGGGAGCCCACTTACTGGCCTAGAAACATACATAGAATTCCGGATATTATAGATTTTGGAGTCATAAAAAATATTTCTAGGGAAGTAATTCATCACGTCGAAGCTTCCCAAGATCTATCGTCCGATCACTCTCCCACGATCGTTACAATATGTAGTCCTCTGAGAAGTGCTCTACCTCACCCATATGTGAAAATGGTCAGTTGTGTTAATTGGTTGCGATTCAAAAAATATCTTAGTAGTCATTGCACTGAAAACATTAAGCTAAGAACTCATGACGATATCGAATCTAATATTGCTAATCTTAACGAAAATATTAAGCAGGCAGCTGAACATGCCACTTCCTCCCATCCGCAGACTGGGTTTAACAGAATATATTCTACAGATATTGAACTTCTCGTATGTGCAAAAAGAAGAGCTAGAAGAGAATGGCAACAGCATAGATCATCCCAAAATAAAATTAGATTAAAAGAGTGCACTAAAAGACTCCAAGAGCTGCTTGCATATGAAAAAACTGCTTCTCTTAAAAACTATCTGGAAAATCTCGATGTCACACCAGCATCTAATTATTCTTTGTGGCGCGCTGCGAAAAGAATTAAAACACCCGTTGTGTTTAAAACACCTCTACGCACTTCTACCGGAGTTTGGGCCAGGAGTGATATTGAAAAAGGTAACTTGTTTGCAAAGCATTTAAAATCCGTATTTACCCCAAACACATGTACTGGTGTTGTTGATTTCCTGAGTGTAGTTGCGCTACCCCCTCGACCCATAAAATTTAAAATGTGTGATGTACAAAATCTAATTGCTGAACTCAACCCGAAGAAAGCACCGGGTATTGATGAAATTAGTAACCAGATGCTAATAAAATTGCCTCGTATTGCATTTAGAATCATGTTATTAATTTTTAATGCCATTTTACGACTAGAGTATTATCCCCATAGCTGGAAGCTTGCCAAATTTAAAATGATTCCAAAGCAGGGCAAAGATCTGACCAAGGCAGAATCATACAGGCCAATAATCAACAATGTCAAAACTTTTCGAAAAACTGCTCATGTCAAAATTGTCCCCAATTCTAATTGGTAGTGGGTGCATCCCAGACCATCAGTTTGGTTTTAGAAGTCAGCATAGCACCATTGAACAAACGCATAGATTGGTTCAATGTATAAGAAGAACATTTGAAGAAAAGAAGTACTGTTTATTGACGTTTCGCAGGCATTTGATAAAGTATGGCATGAAGGTCTAATTTTAAAATTGAAATCATATCTACCAATTAATTTATTGAATTTATTAGAAAGTTACATTACTGCCCGAGTCTATATCATCCGGTATGCCACAGGGGAGCATACTGGGGCCAGTTTTGTATTTGATTTATACTTGTGATATGCCTTTGAGCAGTAATATCCATACATCTACGTTTGCCGATGATACAGCCTGCCTAAGTATGCACGAAAATCCTCATGAGGCTTCGCGATATCTACAAGAACATATTACACAGCTGAAAATATGGTTAAAATTATGGAGAATTAACGTAAACGAGCAAAAGTGTGTTCAGGTAACATTTACCCTGCGAAGAGATACTTGTTCCCCAATTCGAATCAACAATCAAGTTGTTCCTCAGCATTCACATGTAAAATACCTTGGTATACACCTTGATCGACGACTTACATGGAAACAGCATATTGACTCAAAGCTAATACAAATGAAACTTAAACTAATTCAGATATATTGGCTGATTGGTAGAAATTCAACACTCAGCATAGACTGCAAACTTTTATTATACAAGTCGCTTTTGAAGCCAATATGGTGCTAGGGAATTCAGTTATGGGGCACTGATCCAGCTTCTAACGTCGAGAGAATCCAACGAAGGCAAAACAAAATTTTACGTTTTATAACATCCGCTCCATGGTACATTAAAAACTCAAATATACATCGTGATTTGAATATGCCACTAGTGGTTGAAGAAATAGCAAAATACGCAGGCAAATATTTAACAAAACTCGAGTCACATCCTAATCCGCTTGCTCGTAACATCTTGAATTTTACTGGCCACATTCGCTTGAAAAAGAAGGACACAAGGGCTCTTATACTCAACACTCCAGATGGGATTGCTTGAAAATATTTTTTTTCTCTTTTTTTTGATTATCACTACTTATGTATTATTTATAACTATCACTAAGTTTATGTCCGACAGTGGTCGGGCCTAATACTTATATTTTAGATTTAAGATTTGAATATTTATTGTTAGTTCATAATTGAAGATACAATAAATAAATAAATGTATTAAAAAAAAAATATTTGTCGTGGCTCAGGACTAAAGCGTTGTTAATGAAATTAGAAATTGTATTTATCTTTTGTTTAAGTGGTTGCGTTGAATTATAATTAATTATTCTGCCGGATGCTATCGGTTTTATATACCAATCTGTAATAATTTTATCTTTTTGTCTAATTAATTTCATGTCCAGATATGGCAACGAACTATTGACTTCCTTTTCAATTGTGAATTTAAGTTTGTTGTGGTAATTGTTAAATATTTGCAAAAATCTGTCCTCATCTTTTCTTTTAATAATTGCAAATAAGTCGTCAATATACTTCGTCAATAATTTTATTCTTATATTTTCTTGGGTTAGTTCATTAGAGTGTCCAGCACAATGTCTGCGATAGTTGGTGACAGAGGGTTTCCCATCGGCATACCATACGTTTGGTTGTATATAACGTCTTCATACGTGAAATAATTATTTTCATTACGACAAAACTGCAGGATTTTCAGAAATTGCGATTTAGGTATTTTTGTGTGCTCTTTCAATAGATTCCATTTTTCCATTATATTATTTATAGCTAGGTGTATAGGTATGTTAGTGAATAACGATACCACGTCCAAAGATATGAGAATTTCGTCGTCGTCTAAAATAATATTTTCTAATTGCACTTTCAGTTCTAATGAATTCTTTATATTGAATTTTGTTGAAATCATATTTTTCAAAATTGTTCCTATGTATTTGGATAGATTGTAACATGGCACTTCTACAGACGATGATATGGGTCTTAAAGGCATATCAGGTTTATGGATTTTTGGTAAGCCATACAATCTTGGAGCTGTGGCGTGGTCAGAAACTAGTCTATATTTCTCAGATTGGGTAATATATTCTTTTTTATATAGATCCATTACTAATTTGTTGTTCTTGCGTTGTAGAGTTTGTGTTGGATCTGTACGCACTGCTTTATAAGTGCTTTTATTTTCTAAAAGTTTACTCATTCCTCTTTTGTACTCTTCTTTATACAAAACAACAGTTTTATTTCCTTTATCTGATGTTGTGATAACAATATTATCCCTATGTCTTCGCAGTAATTTGCAACAGCAAGCAAAGACATCAGCTTACTGCATTCTTATTCATGCTAATATAATAAATTATATACCTATTAAATGGCAATATGGAAAATAAACATAAACTTTGTAAAGGATTAAGTTTTCAAAAGTAATTCAAACGATTTCATATCAAAAGAATTAGCGATTGTTTTCATCAATTATGAAAATAACAATTTCATTATAAAACTCCCTTTTAAAAAATTAAAAACAAGCAAACTGGCTAATAAAACAAAAAATCTATGATCACCAAGGCTGGAGTGCCGGATCATTTTCATTTAAAATGCAAGATTTCAAAAATAAATGTAGATGGTTAGAAAAAATTGTATACCCCCAAAAATTTTTAACATTGACTAACTAACGTTGCATCAACTTTAAACAAATGTAAATTAAATATAATTAATATTTCTAATATAGTTACTATTACTATATAGTATGTATCTTCAAGAATTCAGTTTTACTTGAAACAGAAAATCCTCAAAAACTTTTAAGTAAATGGGTGCATTCATAAGACGTAGCTGTTGAGCTCAACTGTTGTGAAACTGTTGGCAACTGTTGGCCCCAACAATTACTTCTTGGAAACGGCTTGATGGATGTAGTGCAAAATGAACAGCTGATGAATGTAAACAATTGAAAAGGAATGTAAGAGGAGGAAAAAAATTACTTAAATTGGCTAAATTAATTGGTTTAGCTAAAAAGTATGGAAAACAGAGAATTTGTAATGAAGTCAGCAGCCCGGGAATTGTCCATTTTCGCATTAAAATTTGCTCCACAAAATACATATTCTGTGCTTGCACAAAACTGCAATGAAATAAAAGACCTGGGCCTGTAGTACTTATAATTTAACGCTAAGCCGCCATGTTCTCAACAAATCTTTAAACGCAATACTGAATTAAATATGTAATATATGTATAATATAAAAAGACAGCACACAGTGGGGACTTTTGCAAAATAAATGGTAATAAATCTGGAACTTCTAAACTACTGATTGGATTTATATGAAACTTGGAACATCCGTAGAGGAGGACTCAGGCTTTATAACAAATGTCTTGGCAGCCGTCTGGCTTAAGCTGGACAGGAGTTACAGTGGGCCTAAGTTGACAACATGGGACTCAAAAAAATTCTGATGCTTTTAACTTTTAGAAAAATTATCCGATTTTTATGAGATAAAGCGTTTTGATCTAAGCTCAACATTTTTAATACATGTGTTTTCGTATCTCTCATAACTTAGAAGATATTTGACTTTTAACAAAAAAAAAATTTTTTTGCCTTGACTTTTTTTAGTATTTCACCTACAACTTTTTAGTCAATTGTTGGATTTTAAATTAAAAGAAAGCATTAAATTTCTGATCAAATTTTAAATAAAAATAAGTAAAAAACTTATTAATATCTGCAGTCGTGATAACGGGAAAAGGCAAAGAATTCAAAGTTTTAAAATTTTTCTGGAAAAGCACGTTTTTTTCAGAAAAAGTATTTTCATTATTTTCAATTTTGTGAAAAACTTTGTTTAACACATGCACTTTTAAGCCACACAGCGCTAAAAATAATCTATTCAGAATATGCTAAGAGCCAATTATTTTGTATTTTGGGCATGCAACCTACAAGCATTAAACACATTCACCACAGCAGGCTACATGGCTACACGACTACAAGTGCCGCAGGCAACAAATGTTGCCTGGTAGCCAGCTACTGAATCATTTTGAAGACGGCAGCAGCACCATAAATATATGTTTCAGAGGTGCCGCTTTCAAATAGATATTTCACAATTATAAAAATAAAATAATTTATTCAAAAATATAAAAACAAATCAGTTTATTTCTTTATATTTTTTTGCGAATTTTACTATTTATATGTTAAGTAATTTCTTCACTACGTTTAGCAATTTTTCGTTAATTTGCGATTTTTTTTAGCGTTTTTCGCGTTTCTTTCCAAACTTTTTATATTTTTAATGGCTTTTGCGATTTCTAATAAATGTTAGCGCTTGCTTCCGATTTTGCAAATTTTTGCGATTTTTTGCAAAGTTCGCAATAAATGCAACTTTTTGCTTTAATTGCAGTTTTGGTGATTTTTCATCAATACTATGGCTTGATTACAATTTTGCAACTTCTTGCAATTTTTTTGCAAACTTCGCGATAAATGCGACTTTTTGCATGCTTTCAGCCTCCAAACAGTTTTAGACTTTGTTATCATCCCGCTGTTAATATGTTTTTGCAAATTTTGGTATTTCCGCGGTTTTGGCCGAGTTTTTTGCATTCCTTAAAGTTTTAGCGATTTTCAATCATATTATGGTTTTTTTTAGTTTTGCAATTTTTCGCGATTTTTTGCAAAGTTCGCGATAAACCGGCTTTTTGCGTGTCTTTTAGCTTCCCAACAGTTTTGAAGATCTTAAAACATTATAAAATTTTTTCATCATTCCGCTGTTAGAAACTTTTTCGAATTATTTAAATTTTCGCGAATTTTTTGCATTCCTTACAGTTTTATCGATTCCTAATCAATATTAGGACTTTTTTTATATATAGAAAATTTTTCGCGAATTGTCGCTTTTTCACTTTGCAAAAATATAATTACTTTTGCAATTAACATTAAATTTTTGTAAACTTCTTTTTTATTTTTCAATAAAAAATATTTCTTGGCAATAATTTGTTTAACATATTTTGCTATACTGTCAACACTGTTTTTGGTTTGTAGCCATAAAAAATAGAAATTAGTTTAATTTGACTACAACGACAAATGTAGCACGGACAACAACCTGTAGCCTGTTGCCTTGCTGCCTTCAAAATATTCATTCTCATATAAACATGTGTATTCTCTTTTTGTAGCCGGTAGCTTGCTGTGGCGAATGTGTTTAATGCTACACTCAGCAGTGTCCGAAAGTTGCCAATTTCAAAAAATTTTTTGTGCTTATGCGCTTATAAAAAGTTGTGACGGTATATTTTGAAAGTTTTAGCTATATCAATTGATTATTAGGATAGTTGACAACATGTTGAACTTAAATTTTTAACAGCCTTTTCATAAATGCGAAGATGCGCGCAAATTTTCTGAAAAAAAAGTCAACATTTTGGAAAAATTTTGTTTTGTACCATAAAAAATATATATAAAAATAATTTTCTTTTCTTATGTTGGCATTTTTAGCTTTCATGTGAGTCTTTTTACTTTGCCTGAAAAAATTATTCCAATATAATTAACTGATCTCGAGATATTCCGATTGTAGGTGCAATTCAAAAAATATGTAGAATGCGCGTAACTTTTTTCCCTTTATTCACACATCAGCTGTTTAAAACTTTTATGAATTCTGAAATTCAACCTAAATAGAAAAACGAAAATAAATTTGGAATGTTATCCAATAAGTCTATGTACATTTTTCGCAATAAAAAATATTTATGGTAATTATACCATATGTTTTTCATGTAAGTGTAGTTAATGTTAATAACAGGTAAGCATTTAACGAATAACAACACACATTTTTAATGGATTAAAAAAAGGGTTTCGCGGATTTTATTACAGCAACATCGGGAGGTGCTACCTGTTTATGCTACTACTACTTAATAACACTTCACAGTACTAGGTAATTAGACAATATTAGCAAAGGTGCTTATAAATTATGCTGTATTGCATAAAAAATTGTAAAAGTTTTATTTGCGTGTATTGTTTTTTTATTATTATTTACCAATAGATAATCTATTTAATATTAGGCTATAACTAAGAAAAACTTTTTAACACTAAATAATTTATTTATTTTTAAATAACATGTTTGAGCTATGTTAATTACCATAATTTTACAATTTATTTATTTCAATTATTTTTAAGAAAACAATCCGAAATATCGAAGCTTAAGAGGTTATTTATTTGAATTGCTTCACTGTCGTCTTTCTCTATTTCTTTAGTTATCTTTGGTAACCATTTCAATCGTATTGCTTGTAAAACTGGATCTGAGGATAACAATAAGTGAAGCATTAAATCATAATTTTCTGCTAATTTTGAACACTCGACTATTAAATAATCTGTACTGCTTTACATCTTTGTTCCTTGATTCTTGAGCTTCTTCTGTAAGTTCTTCCAGAGGTAGGATGTTGGTTTCAATGATTTTTGTTCAATACTTTTCCATGAGATAATACCTTATGTACAGTTGGCGTCATCAATCTCCATGGATATAAATTTTTTATCAATACTTTTGTTTCATTAGCAAAAGCATAAAATTTTTCTGTATTAATTTGCTTTTTACTTTTAATAGTTGCCAGTATTATTTTGAAGTTCCTTATTAGTTTTTTATCCAAGCCGGTTATCAAGGATGTAGTTTCAGGATCCTCAAAAAAGCGTCTAGCAGTATTTCCATTATTCGAGCTACCATAACCGTTAATTGGCTTATCAATTATAAGCCCATGCTTTCTAAATTCATCTTGTATCCTTTTCTTCTCATTTCTTCGTGTATCTGCTAAGTCTTTGTTGTTTCGTGAGGAGACAGTTTCATTACCTTTGATATTTCTATATTTTATACCATTTGATAGATGCAAGCAATGCTCCATAAATCTAATGAGAGCATGAAGTGGTGAAATTCCAAATTTAAGGGCGGCTTCCTCTTTTATAGTTTCATTAGATTTATCTTCAAACTCAGAGCTTTTTTTCCCACATATATTGCATTTCCAGTATGACTTGGTATCCGTTAGGGCATTGGCAACTTTTCCATCTATCATAGTCAATTGTAAATCAAATGTGACATTTATAATGCAGTCAGAAATTGTTATTGCAATGCTTGGTAAGTTCCTTATTTCTTCTGATATAGTAACCACAATAATAATATTTTGAGTTTCATCTCTATTTTCTTTCATATATTCAAATTTTATTGGTCGAGATAATAACTTTGATGCAGGCGTCCTATTTATCCATACGTCTTCAAATGCAGGTACAGTGGATGATGATGATGAATTTTTATATAAACGCATTCTAAGAGGTACCAACGTAGACATAAATATCGATGAAAAAGATATATTATCTTCGTTTTGTTGTCTATATTCAGAAAATCCAGTAGTCCAATCACAACCACATTTACAAACTAATACTAGCTCGGACTTGTGGCATTTACTTATGCCTTCTTTGCTAAAGGTTGAAATTATCCTAGAAGCAGTATTTTCGAGGAGACTGCATAACTCAATAGTAGCGCCCGTGCTACTAACGTTCGAAACCGATGGCAAAATTACATCCTTTGTTGTCTTCAATGACTTTGTTGATGGCAAATTCCCCATTTCTTTTCAGTCATAGCTTTTCTTAATATTTCATATTTATTCCTTGTTAGACCCAAGTTTACAATAAGGGCTAATGCATTTTCATTAGTAAAATCTGTTTTAGATTTAGGCGTTGGTATGCTTTCAACCATACGTTGTATTCTCTTTGGAGATGCTTTTGGAAGAGCATCTACAATTTTGCCAACTTCCTTCGGCTTGTTTTTAGTTAAGGCACTTCTAAAGACATCCTTTATAAAGCCAAAAGAGTGGTTTTCAATGAGGTCTTCTTGCTTTCTTTTCTGGCTTCTTGGTTGAAGTTCCTCGTATAATTTATTAGGCCTTCCCAATTGTTTCATACCAATCTGTGTAACTATCTCGGCTTTTAGCCATTGTTCATTTTGTTTTTGGAACTTAGTTTTGTTATAATTTAATTCTTTCATTTTTCTTTCGTACGCTACCAAAAAGTTCTCTATTTTTTTAGTAGCATCTTCATTTAGTTTTAATCAATTATATCTATGATTTTAGAAAATTTTTTTTGCGCAATAAACTAACAGGAACGTATTCCCATAGAAGTTTACTTACCGCGTTATATTTAATACTAATCTCCATAACAGTTCAATATAGAGTGATTATTCTTATAAAAGAACCCTGCGTTTTTATGCAATACAGCATAATTTATAAGCACCTTTTCTAATTTTGTATAATTACCTATAGAAAATATATATATATACCGTCACAACTTTTTATGAGCGCATAAGCACAAAAAAAATTTTGAAATTGGCAACTTTCGGACACTGCTGAGTGTAGGGTGCATGCCCAAAATACAAAATAATTGGCTCTTAGCATATTCTGAATAGATTATTTTTAGCGCTGTGTGGTTTAAAAGTGCATGTGTTAAACAAAGTTTTTCACAAAATTGAAAAATTTTTCTTAAAAAAACGTGCCTTTTCCAGAAAAATTTTAAAATTTTGAATTCTTTGCCTTTTGCCGTTATCACGACTGCAGATATTAATAAGTTTTTTACTTATTTTTATTTAAAATTTGATCAGAAATTTAATGCTGTCTTTTAATTTAAAATCCAACAATTGACTAAAAAGTTGTAGGTGAAATACTAAAAAAAGTCAAGGCAAAAAAAAATTTTTTTTTGTTAAAAGTCAAATATTTTCTAAGTTATGAGAGATACGAAAACACATCTGAGGACATTATTTATTAAAAATGTTGAGCTTAGAACAAAACGCTTTATATCATAAAAATCGGATAATTTTTCTAAAAGTTACAAGCATCAGAATTTTTTTTGAGTCCCATGTTGTCAACTTAGGCCCACTGTAACTCCTGTTTAGACATTTGTTGTAAAGCCTGAGTCCTCCTCTACGGATGTTCGAAGTTTCATATAAATCCAATCAGTAGTTTAGAATTTCCAGATTTATTACCATTTATTTTGCAAAAGTTCCCACTGTGCAGCATAATAAACATTCATATGTTTGATGAAATTAATAAATTAATTTTATTCCTTTATTTCGTTCCTTTGTCGCATTTTAAATGAAAAATTTAACTAAGTATTTGCAGCCGCCACCAAACAAAGCGGCGTTGCATTATAGTATAAACGGCATAAGTCTTTTCGATCAGCTGTTCAGGCTGAGCACAACATGTTGACTATAGGTAGCGAAAAAATTTTACGATGGAAAAAATGGTAGCAATTACTCAACTGTTTAGTAGAGCGAAAATACTCAACTATGCGTTTCTAAGACAAACACTCAACGGTTGCGCAACAGTTACGTTTTATGAATCCGACCAATGTCGATAAAAATTAAAACAACCTTTTTAGGGTTCCGTACACCAAAGGTGAAAAAAGTTACCCTATTGTTTTCGCAACGTTGTCCGTCTGTCCGTCACACGGTATTTTCTCAGAACCGTACGAGCTACAGACCTGAAATTTGGACAGAATATGTAGAACCTTGGCAGCTACAGCAACAAATACATGAGAATTAAAAATTAAAGGGTGTTCCAAAATGAGCAACGAAAAATGCTAAAATCCCATGTAATATAAATACAATTGTATGTGCATATGTACATATATTGACACTCGAAATTTGTAAAATTAGTGTATTTTTATATAGACTACAACAATTAACATTAAAATATTAAAAAATTTAAATTAAAGGGCGGTCCATCAGTTAATGCAATTTTGACTATGTAATTTCGATAACTTCCCAGGCAGAAATTGTGACTTTGGCCAAAAAATATGTACCACCACAACACTGTAAATACAAAATTACGACTCTTCCAAAATTTTTGTGCCACCACAGTACTGCACGCAAAGAAAAGATGTGGTTGTAGAATGGTTGAGAAAACAATATTATGTTCTCAGAAATAAATCTGTGGTCGTTGAAAAGAAGTTATTGTTATTTCAAACATTAATTTTGTTACGGTAAGCAAATTGGTGTTTGAATTTAATAATTAAATTATTATATTCATAAAAGAGTGTGATATGGTTAGAGTTTAACAATATAGTTTTATTAAAAATTTATGACTGCAACATAATTATTGTTATTATTTAAAAATAATATAATGTAAATAATAATATAATGCTATCCAAAACCATACTATTTTAAGTTTTTAAAAAAATCTTTTTCAGAAAAATCTTCTGTCAGTTCAGTGTTTCGTTTGTAAGCTATCGGTATTGCACGCGTCGTGTTAAAAAAATAAATAAATCACAAACAAACAAAAGGATAGATAAATAAAAACATATACATACGTACATATGTTCATCTCTTTACACACACGTGTTTGTATTTCGAGTATACACACATATGTAAGTATAAATTTCTATATATACATTTAATTTCAACAATATTAATTTATTTTTATTTCGGATTTAACGCACAGCTGTTTTAAACAAGAGATCCACCAATAAATATATGATTGAAAAACAAAATATTATTTTTATATTAAATAATACTGTTGTTGTATTTAACAATATTATTATTATATAAGAACATGGTATGGTGAGTCTCAATTATATTTTAGTCACATATAACAATAGTGTTGTCATATTTACAATAACAAGATTAGGTGTAACAAAGTTCATTGTTTTTGTTGATAATATTATTATTAACTCAGATAATAATTTATTAAAAGTTTTCTTTCCTATTGACAATAATATGATTTAACTACAACCATATAATTCAATCATATTATGTTGCTGTTTGATTATGGTTACCTCAACCATATTTTTTCTTTGTGTGTGTAAACACAAAAATATGACTTAACGTTTACAAATGCCGCGTCCTTAGTAATGATGTACCACTGTATTTACAAAAATCCGACGTTAGTTTCCTAATACCCCGTTTACAATAATTCTATACCGCTTCAACACCGTAAATACAAAAATTTTACTTATGTTGGTAATTTACATTTGCTTAATTCACAAAACTTCTTGTATCGATTGTATTATCATATTAAATACAAGAGTTGTATGAAATTTTCATATAAAAAAATTAAAATTGACTATTACACTTTTATTTCATATGTTTTTAAAATGTTGTATTCACAATTAAAAAACAAAACGTGTATTTGATACACAAATGCACGGTAAAGATTGTTGTGAATTAAGCAATTGTGACGACCTTATAAATTTGTATTTAGTGTATTGTGACAACATTGAAAACAAGAGTCGGAGGACGGTCATTCGCTGTTATCATTTTAATGTTATGAGTACATTAAAATTTTGGTAAACGAATGTTGTACTGATGTTAGTTGTACCCACAGACAATCGTAGCAACGTCGTGCTGATTGCCTTTTTCTGCCTGGGTTGCTATATCTTGGAAACCGTAAGAGGTAGACTCTTGAAATTTTCAAAAACGGTAAAACTAAAAAATCCGAAAATTATAAAAGCGCCAAACCGAAAAAAAACGCCAAAACCTGAAAAACATCACCAAAAATTAAAAACAAATCGCCAAAACGAAAAAAATCTACAAAATAAAAAAAATTTTAGCACTAAAATAAGTCGCCAAATTCGAAAATATCGCCCACATGAAAAAAAAATGCCAAATGAAAAAAAAAACGCCAAAAACCGAAAAAAACGCCAAAACGCGGAAAATGCGCCAAAACAAATATAATTGTTTATGTGAAAAAAAATCGTCAAAATTAAAAAAAAATTGCCTAAACGAAAACAAAATCGCCAAAATAAAAAATCGCCAAAATAAAAAAAATCGCCAAAATTAAAAAAACTTCAAAAACCAAAAAAAAAAAATCGCCAAAACGAGAAAAAGTGCTAAAACTCAGAAAGCGTCAATAAATTCAATAAGCCCCAAAACTAAGAAAACGCTTAAAACCGAAAAAAAACCAAAAACGAAAAAAATGCCAAAACTATAGTTTATATTGGCCAAAGTTCGTATTGAATTACATATCTCGTGTCCGTACGGAACCCTTCGTGAGCGGGTCAAAGTCGCACTTCACTGAATTTATTTTAATTTCAAATAAAAAAACTATAAAAATATAGTATCACATCAATAGACGAATATTTAAAACAACAACAAAAGACATGACATGACAAAAAAATATGTATTCAAAGATTGAGCTAAACACTTATTTGTATGTACATATGTACATACATAAGTTTTACCCAACGGTGCACAGTGGCTGAAAATCGTTTTTCATTGGCCAAAATTCTGTAACTTTTGAACTGATCAAAATATTGAAGTAATTTTTATTTTAGTGGATAGATATTTAGTTCAGTTTGACTCAGTTTTAATTACATTAAAATTTATTGAGGACTTTTTAAGGAATTCTAGCTCAAAGTTGAACTTTTGAATTTTTTTAACTTTTAGAGTGAAATATGGGTTTATTATTTTTTTATTTATTAAAAAATTTAATATATGGAAATTAGTAATAATTATAAATATGTTTTGTAATAATGGAATTTATTTAATGTTACACTCAAAAAAAATTTTACACTAAAAAAAAATAGTAAAATCAACGATTTTGCTATTATTACAGAAAAATTAAAAATTTTTTGCTGTCTAATTTGCAATTTTGTTTACACTCAAAGAATAGTTACACTTAAAAAAAAACTTTAATAATATTATCTAAAAATATTGCTATTACTACAGAAAAATTTATTATTTTTTGCTGTCAAATTTGATCATTTTAAAAAACATATTAAAAATAAAAACTGCAATAAATTTTAATAGCATTTGTAACAATGGTAGGTTCTGTTTATTATTATTTTTTACTAATAGTATGCTTTTCGTACCTTAAATAACAATGAAAGGCAATTATGATTATTATTCATTTGACTCAAATATTGATTGTAAATATTCCATATTTTGTTCTGTGCTAATTCTGTTCTTTAGTAGTTTTTTGGCTTCTTCATCTAAATCCCGATGTTCCACTTTCCATTGATTTCGAATACTGGAGATGAACGGATCTGACGTTGCCAATAATATATTAAATAGATCTTCATTTGTTGAATTTCGTGAAATTTTTCTAGTATTGTGCTCTCTATAAAATCTGTAATCCTTGTTTCTTTTTTCCTGAGCCTCCTCTGATAGATCTCCAAGTGGCACCAAATGATATTTAATGATATCTTCTCCATGATAAAGGATTTTATGAACTGTTGCAGACATATTTCTCCATGGGTAGTTGGTTGTATATATTTTTGCAGTTTCCTTAGCATAATCTCCAAATTTTCTAGAGTCAATTTCTTCATTGCACGCAAGTACTTCTAGGATTATTTTAAACCTGAAAATAAGGTTTAAATCCACTCCTGTTATTTCAGATGCTGTTTCTGGATCTGAAAAGAATCTTCTTGCGGTATTGCCATCATTTGTATTGCCTGACCCTTGTTTTGGCTGATCTATAATCAATCCTAATTTGCGATATTCATCTAGAACATGTTTCTTTTTTGAACTTCTTAACTCTTTGTTGGTTTCGTTGTTTCTTATTGATCCTGAAGACCCGAAATCCAAATCATAACTGATTTTTAGTATGTGTTCCATAAGTCGTATTCTTGCATGTAGTGGTGATAATCCAAATTCATATGCATCGGTATTATCTAATGATTTTGTCGGGACTTGGTTTAATTGGGTTGATGTTGCTTGGCATATAATGCAGCTGGATGCAGCCTTCGTGTTAGTCAAAGCCTGACCTACTTTTCCATCTATCATTGTCAGCACTAATTGGTAGCTTACTTCAATTTGCTGCCCATCTAACTGTAATTGTAATGGCTGTAGTGTTGCAATTTGGGCCTTGATATCACTAACTTCTTTGTTAATGGCATCATGAGTTTCTTTTTTGAATTCAAATTTAATTGGCCTGCAGTATTTCGTAGAAGATGGTGTCTCATTTTTCCAAATATCCATTGTTTGCGTTGTACTAGTCGAAGGCTCTGAATCTTCCAAAATCTTTTTCAATCGCAATGGTACAAATGATACCATAAACATATCTGAGTCCGAAATATTTTCACATACAGCTTGTTTGTATTGTTTTTGTCCCGAGGAACCATCACATCCCCATTTACAAAAAAGAATTAACTTTGTGTTTCCATATTTCTTTAACTCATTTCCTGTTATTGATTGTAGCAAGCGTTCGGCTGTGTGATCAAGTAGAGATTGTAGTTGTACCTCTGCCGAAATTGGTGTGATTGTAATAGTGTCCTTTGATGGCAAACAGTCTATTTTAGCAGCGGTTATGTAATGATATGCTGGATACATATTTGACCCTTTTTCAATCGCACGCAGTCTGAGCTTAATATATTGCTGTTTTGTTAATTTCAAATCCAGAAATAATGCTAATGCCTCCTCTTTTGTGTACTGTATTGCATCACTCGGAGTTGGTATACTTTTAAGAATCCGTTTTGTTCTCACTGGACTAGCTTTAACAACTTTTTCAATGATATCCACTTTTGATAATTGGTTCTGTGATCGTAATTGATGTAGGAAAGATTCTTTTATATTTGTACAACCAATTGCATCGTTAAAATCTTTAAGTTTCCGCCTCTTAGATCTATCACTGCAGTTGCCCATTAATGATTTGCGTGGTCTTCCAGCCTTATCTTGCTTTGCTGTTTCTGCAGCGACAGTAAGTTGGCCTTCTAACCAGTTTGCACTTTTTATATAAAAGTTTTGTTTACTGTAGCTAACTTCTTTGTAGCGTTTTTTTAGTGCTTTGACGAAATTAGATAATTGCTCTTGCATTTCGGTGCTACACGAATTTAAGTTTAATTTTATTTTAACGTAACTAAGAACATCTTCCTGGTTTTTGTTTCTAAAATACTCTTCGGCCAGTTCTTTATAACTGAAGCTCTCCATATTTATCTGAATATTTTTATTTGTTATATTTTATCCGTACAATTAAAGGATTAACTTATTACTGAGTAATCCCTTATGGAATCCGTAGTTTTATACGTTTTTAGATACATGTTATTCACACATTGATCTTCAATTTCATAGCAGGTAGTGCTTAAATTGAACAAAACTGCACATGTTATTCAGACCTTAATATCAGGTAAAACTGATTAGTATCTCGCCAATATGGGGTTGTTTTTTATCTTTAGTGGTTTAATGTCGCCATTATTGTTATAAAAATGTTTATGACTTTGGTTGACCCTAACATTTGATAACAGGTAAATTCAGAAAGAGATCATATGGTTACTGTAGAACCTATTGTGATAATTTTATGACTTATTTTTTGCTGATCAAAACAAAGCCATTAAACCCTTTCGCAGGTATTATATTTAATTTTTTTCGTTTTACGTAGTCTAAAGTAAAAAAAAACAAACTTTTAGGCAAAAAAGTGAAAATTTAAGACACTATTGTATACGAGTACTTATAGGGCTGTTTAAATTAATTTGAATTTTTTTTAGAGTAATTTCATTAAAATGAAAAAAGTGTTCTACCCACGGGTCGTCACGGGTGCAAAAGTATATATAGCGTTAAAGAGGACACTTTCACCTTTCTCCTGGTGGTATACGTTTCTTGTTCCCTTTTGTTCCCTAGAAGTTCTATTCCACTAAAATTTAAATTTGAGAAAAATATAGTAGTTTCATAAATATTTCATAACGCCCGTAATATTAAACGCTAGAGCTGTGACCACTTACAACAACTAAAGACTATAGTCCTACAAACATTATAAAAAAGACCGCAGGCCGTTATCGATGATAGCTTGCGAGTAGTAACCATTTATTTTTGATAAAAAACAAAAGAAAAACACCTTTTTCTGAAATTAAAAAAACGGTTGAGTTTGACAGCATGCCACGCCCACAATTATCAATAGTTTAACCTAAGTTTTTGGCTACCTTAATCTGGATATATTAGCTACAAAAAGGCGTAAAAATTTTAAAAATCGGTGACAAAAAAAAATTAGACTTTTGGCCAATGAAAAACGATTTTCAGCCACTGTGCGGTGTTATGGTGACTAATTGTCCCGTTGTAATATGAATCTTATCACATTTAAACATATTTGCCAGTTTGGTTCTCATGCAATGTGAATCTTATAATAAACAATTGTAATATTAATCTTATCATACTTACCAATTATTCGGTTCATGCAATATGAATCTTATAATAAACAATTGTAATATGAATCTTATCTTATTCGCACATACTTACTAATTTAACTAATGTAATCTGAATCTTTAATAATTGATTAAAGAGAAAAGATTATTTTCAACATTCGTTGATTCATAGTTTTAAGAGAAACTTTTATGATCGTGAGTAATCGTTGATCGCAAAACTGCAACCAACGATTGCTTCAATTAAAATATAAAACCAGAGTGTTGGTTTAGATTTTAAGCATTATTTTTGACTTTAATAAACGAAGATGTTCACGTCTTTAAAATTCATACATGCAAACATAAAATCAATTTGTAATTAGATATGTATATATGCATATCAAATTTCTTATCTATGCTCAAGTATTTATTAGATCTTAACAATTACTCTTACATATGTATCTATATCATGAAAATATATGAAGAATAAATTCGCATGATCTACACTCAAGGAAATTATGCTGCTTAAAAATAAGAATGCCTCACATTAATTCAATAGTTTTCAATATAATAGAAAATGTATATTGAGATACTTGACTTGTTGGAATGTCCTAATCTATTAAAAATTAATTAATTATATTATTATTATTATATTATTTATTATGTCCACCACTTTATTACTTGTTTTAATTGGTTTGCTTACCAAAAAGTACAACAGTGAACATAAAAAATAAACTCATGTGTATGTGTGTATATGTGTATTGTAAAACAAAGAATGGAAATAAAAGTTTTGCTTTCTTTTTGAGTTTAAAATAAGAAATAATAAAAAAATATTTAAAATCAATGAATATTTTCTGCTGCTGATTGCTTGAGTTTAAAAAATGTAAAAACAGTGTTTTCCGTACGGAATGTGCGTTCAGTTTGGCACTTAACTTAAGCAAATGACATTTGACGAAACTTGACGAAAAGTTCCATAAGTACATTATAGTTTGCCACATACGTTTTATATGTAACCGCACAGTTGCTTAAGTTCGCTTATTCACATTATAGTTGAGCCTTTATCGTTCAATTCTGGCATTAGCTTAAGCTAGCATATTATTATATATTATAGTTGGGCCTTTATTCTCTTTCATTTAGACGTCAATGAGACAGCGACGATAGCACATGCGTGGCGGGTGTATTCAATTCTTCATAGATACAGAGAAAGAAAAAAAGTGGTATGCGAAAAATATTTTATGATCAGTAATGCTTTTCAATGTGTTTTATGTTACAAAAATTTTAAGGAAAGAAATGAATATGTATTAAGAGGACATTTTGATTTTTTTTGAGCAGCTTCACTAAACTGCATTTAATATCACAACTTAAAAGACCAATAAGTCGGGAAATATGGGTCAAAGCCAATTTTTTTTGCTTAATATTTCCTACTTGTTTTTCAAGTTTCTATCAGATAGGCGATTTAAAAGTTTATTTTTGGAAATTCTTCACAGTTTCCTATGAAAAGTTCACAGACCCGTAACTCGTAAAACATGGGGTCGCCCCAAATTTTTTATATAATTTTAATTCCTTATTTTTAGGGTTCCGTACAGCAAAGGTGAAAAAAGGAACCCTATTGTTTTCGCTACGCTGTCCGTCTGTCCATCACACGGTATTTTCTCAGGAACCGTAAGAGCTACGGACCTGAAATTTGGACAGAGTATGTAGAACCTTGGCCACTACAACAACAAATACATGAGAATTAGAAATTAAAGGGTGCTCCAAAACGAGCGACGAAAAATGTTAAAATCTCATATAATATACATACAATTGTATTACCATGTGTATATTGACACTTGAAATTTGTAAAATTAGTGTATTTTTATATAGACTACAACAATAAACATTAAAATATTAAAAAATTTAAATTAAAGGGTGGTCCATCAGTTAATTCAATTTTGACTATGTAATTTTGACAAATTGCTATATCTTGGAGACCGTAAGAGGTAAACTCTTGAAATTTTCAAAAAAGGTAAAACTAAAAAATCCGAAAATTATAAAATCGCCAAACCGAAAAAAATCGCCAAAAACTGAAAAAAATTGCCAAAAATTAAAAAAAAAATCGCCAAATCGAAAAAAATCGACAAAATTAAAAAAAATTCTAGTACTAAAATAAATCGCCAAATTCGAAAAAATCGTTTAAATGAAAAAAAATCGCATATATGAAAAAAAAACGCCAAAAACCGAAAAAAATCGCCAAAACGCGAAAAATGCGCCAAAACCAAAATAAATTGTTTATGTGAAAAAAAATCGCCAAAATTAAAAAAATCGCCAAAACTAAAAAAACGCCAAATTTAAAAAAAAATCGCCAAAATTTAAAATAAACGCCAAAAACCGAAAAAAAATCCTCAAAACGAAAAAAATCGCCAAAACTAAAAAAATCGCAAAATCCAAAAAAAAAATCACCTATATTAAAAAAACGCCAAAATTAAAAAAAAATCGCCAAAATAAAAAAATCGTCAAAATAAAAAACGCCAAAATAATAAAAATCGCCAAAATTAAAATAAATTAAAAAACCAAAAAAAATCTCCAAAACGTAAAAAAGTGCCAAAACTCAGAAAGCGCTAATAAATTCAAAAACCCCCAAACTAAAAATAAACGCTTAAAACCGAAAAAACCCAAAAACGAAAAAAATACCAAAACTATAGTTTATATTGTTCGTATTGAATTACATATCTCGTGTCCACACGGAACCCTTCGTGCGCGGGTCAAAGTCGCACTTCCCTGAATTTATTTAATTTTCTATCACATAGCCTCCTTTTTATTTGTTTTCAGCAGCTTTACTAAACAGCATTTCTTCCATATACATATTTATTTTTTTCTATGTACTTCAGAGAGAAATGAAACTACTTTTCTCACACATACAACTATAGTTTTATTTTTGACATCACTGCTCTACAATAACAACAAAAGCTATACACACAAGTGCGCACATACATAGAAAGAATCAAACTCACACACACATACACACACACAAAATCTCGGCATGAAAATCCCCTCATTTGGAACAGGGTTGCTATCACTTTTCTAGTAATGATGGAGATAGTCTTGTTTTTTCCCGGTTTTGAATTCCCAAAACAGGACTATCTGCGCCATTATTAATCTACTAACGTCGAATCTTTGCATATACAGCGTTAAGGTGGTATGGAATTACTAAGAACGCGGTATGTCAAAGTCACAATATATGCCTGGGTAGTCAACAATAAAAAAATATGAAATACGCTAAAATATAAATTTTTTGTTTGTTTTTGCTTCTGCACTGACAAAGTAAAGTACATATATTAAATTTCAATACATTGAAGTCCAAAAGTGGGCATACACTAGATATTATGAAGTTTCCTATAAGAGAAAAATGGAAAATATAAGGTATATTAACTAAAATCATGACAGCTAGTTTAAGGACGTTTGTGCAGACAACACTGAAGAGATCTCCACTATAATAATGCATCTTTAAGCAAAAAAATAATGCATTGAAAATCTTAGGTGTGTTTGAATACGGATCCAGTAACAATTATCCAGTAAGTTTGGGATAATTCGTTCATACTTAGAAGTAACACAATAAAAGTGAACAAATTATCACAATTTACAAAGTCCTCAAACACAACTTCTGATTATCAATATTCCAAACCAAATTTTTATCTCAATAGAATATTTAGTTATTAAAATAAAAAATTATATAAATAAGTAATTATATAAAGCATCGAAACATTATTATTGTATGCCAATACTACGAGTAGATCAAGACAAGTACAACCGCGGCTCAACGAAAATTTCCAGAAACAAGAAGATAAGACAGACAACAATGGAAACAATAACAACCATCATCTTATTTTGATAGCACAAAGCACATAGTCTCTTGCCGCAATCAGTTAAGTAATATACGAGCCACAACAGACATATGTACATATAAGTATAGTTGTTATATTACACGCAATACCTAGACCGTTTCTTCAAAAAACAAAAATAAAGTACAAGTAACACAACAACAAAAACATCAGCCGAAACAGAAAGTAATGCTCTTACCCAACGGGCATAATACATTGATGACAAATAATGAACCAAAGCTACATGTAAGAATTATTGACCACCACAACAGAACTCCCAGTAGTCTGCTTGAAGAGAAACGTCAAAACAGTTCTTTGTATAGATTACAACTCTATGAAATCAACTAAAGAACATTGACACACTTCTATCCGTCCACAGTGAGCGGGACGATACTGGCACCGTTGCTGTCATTCGTATTTCTGTCCACGGCTTGACCTTTAACATGATATATGCGGTAAGAAGGTTTATCGCAAATTGGTACAAGCTTACATTCAACACTACTATAGGCAGCTCACAATTCTGAGGATATATGTAGTTTTAAAGTAAAAAGAGAAACTCTCAACGAATTGACTCAAAAGTGAAAATATAAATCGTAGGTCTAACGAATTGAATAATCAACTCTAAATTGAATTAAAACGAACAATCAGTCGCAAACATCCCATGCGATATTGTACAAGATGGAAACTCACATTGGTGATAGCGATGGCCAACCGTTTGCAGCTGAAACTAGCTAGCCATTGTATAAAATCATAATTTTTGGACTCAACTGAAAACAACTTTATTGGTTCAGCAGGTGGCGATGCGGATTTCTTGATGACTCTTTACCCAATTGAAGGCTGAGTTATATCTTAAGGACCCAAGCAAGGGTGTCTCTGCATAAGCAAAAAAGTCACAAAGGTTGTCATAAATTTCAACACAAAAGGAGCATAACCAAATCATGTCAGCCTGATTGAGATCTCAAGAATTATAATGCTAGAACGGGGAATCGCTGTTGTTTACTTATGTATGTATTTATTAACAAATAGAATAAATCGCTTATGTTTAAGATACAGTAATTTTTAATCAAATTGGTATGCTTGGAAAACATCTAAAGATAGATGTTGTCTTCCGCCAAGGGGAGAGGTGAATCATAATTGATCAACCCTCGTAGACGTGCATTGCACAAATTTGCTAACGCATTAATTTGGTTGCTTGCTAAATTCTTTGCGTCGATAAATTGTGCAATGTCGAAGTTGCAAGACCAATTGGGTCAGAAGCTTAATAATTTAATGTGTAGTTTCCACAATGCAAGCAACCGACTTGTCTAGAAAAAAATATATGACAAGCACTCAAATTTTTGAGTTCTTTTTATACAAATTTTCTACACAAGTCACTTGCTTGCATTATGGAACGTAAATATCAATAAAATTAAAAATTGTCTAGTAAACGTGAAAATATGAATAATAAAGAACACCTGCGATTCCCAAGCGACCCTCCAGGTTGTAAATATACATAAATAAATAGGATTCGAAAGGAACCCTAAAAGTTGTAAATATATAATAGAATACAAAGGATTTATTATATTAGGTTAAAAAAATTTTAATAAAAAAAATTTCAAGGACAAATTTAAAAACACACGATTTTTAACATCCTTACAATAACAGCAACATATTCTAATATATTTATCAGTGCGACTTTATCGACATGAAAAATTTTTTTGGGTAGATGAATAATCCAGAAGGTATTTTTAAGTTTGGAGGACCATTTGTGAAATATTAACATAATAATACGAAAAGTGGTGTAAATCATGCAAATTCTAAATGTCACCATATCTTTAAAACTAGAGCTGATAGGGAACAACTAATGACACCATCGTAATCAGGATATAAAAACACATAAGGACCGGTCATTTTTATTTAAAGATCATAAAAAAATCTCCATTCTGTTGTGCAGTGTAATTTATAAATTGTACATAAGTACACAAGTATGTAGATACATATCGTCGCGTTTCTTCTTAAACCACGTAAGCGCCAACAACAAATTTTTCAGATAACGAAAATAACTGAATAACTTTTCAAATATGAGTTTAAAAACATTTTTTTCTTTTACAAAACATGGAGTTGAGACTCTGTGAAGGGTATAGAAACATTTTTTGCAAAAACTTTTACTTACAAGTAACTGTAGGCAAATGTCTCGCTTAAGTGTTTTTGGAGCAAACAGCAATGCTCAAATTATATGGCGCTTACGAGGTTTTTCTAAAATTAGTAAACATAAGTTTCAGTGTGAAAATTTAGTTATTCTTATATTAAAAAAAATTATATATGAAATGTTATATGTATATAAAATGTATACAAAGAAACTTATTACTATTTATTTCACTCTTGAGATCATTTAAAAGATTCAAAATTGTTTGCCTTATTACGGCTCAGAACGGCATTTTGTTAAAAAATGCATATTTACATATCGATATAGAGCTTTCGCATACAGGAAAAAAATCTGCATTTTATTAAAATAGTGTGGGCTCAAGGAACATTTCTGCTGCGTAGAATATATAATTTCTGAGTTGCTCGACGAAAATTGTCGATTTTACCGAAGATACTGACCTTAAAAGCCTGGCGTCGCATCAAAAGTGCTCCGATTAGGCAGACTTTTTCTTTATCTCAAAAATAAAAATTTGGTGGATAATACTTTAATATTACCAACTTTAAATATAAAAGCTATTCTATTTTGCATGTAAATGTCATTTTGTATGGCGCTTACGAGGTATTGGAAAAGGCTTTAATTTTTGTTTTTTCGGGTGGAAAATATTATTTTCTACAGTAAAAACCAAAAAAGTAAATTTTGAAAAAAATGGCGGTTACGTGGTTTCAGAAGAAAGGCGACAATATGTATGTATTGATGTATGTATGTATATGTACACACATACGCAATAGAAAGAAAAGAAATACTACATAAATCAATCAATCAATATTATTACTTTGAGAGCTTACCTGTCTTAAGAGCAGACCTTCCGTAATAAAAAGAATATTTGTATGCATTGTCTTATTCTTTTCAAATCGTATCTGATATCCAACTTTAGAACCGTAATCTTCCAACATTTCGTGTGCAACACGCTTCGATAATGAAACACAAGCCAAGCGCCGTGGCTGTGTACATGCTGAAAAAAGAAATTACATACCGGTATACGTACATACATATCGTTACCTTTATATGGAAAGGTCTTAACTCATTATTTTTTTGAAATCGAAATTTTTGCTTTTTATACAAAAATCTCGCATTCAAATAATTATGAGTTAGGGCCTTTCTATATTAAGGTAACGATATGTAAGTATATACAAATGTACATTGATTTATTGCTTTATCATATAAAGCACCTCCCCAAAGTGAATTTTGTGTGAATAATTAAGGCTGAGTTTACAACTGCCATTTCTTGTGTGTCATTTGCCAAAAAAACATAACCAACTAATTACTAATGAAAAACTGTTTGATTCGGACATGCATTTATTGATTTAAATAGTTTGCAATCGTTTTGGATTCTATAAAATTGTCTATTAATTATGTATGAAACTGTTTAACTTAATAAATACATGTCTGAATCAAACAGTTTTTCATTAGTAATTAGTTGGTTACGCTTTTTTACGCTTTTACTGGTTTTTCATATCAATGTCAACACTTATAAACCGTTATTTTGTTTGTAGTGCGTATCTGTTTAGCTTTGAGTCAGTTCGAGTCCACATACAGACCAAACCGCTTTACCGATTTTGATATAGTTTTTTGTCTGAAGAGTGCCTTGATCGAGTGTTCTTAGCAATTTTTGAAGAAAATCGGTCCAGCTTTTTCGAAGATATCTAATCTTTTCTATATATGTATATTCTGTTGAATCTGTATGTCTTTAACGCCGTAGATCACAAACAGCTAAACGGATTTATTTTTTTTTTTTTTTGAAAGATGACATGATTTAATATCTTCTAGTCTATACTTGAAGAAAATTGGTCCAGCCGTTTGGAAGTTATCATAATTTTTTTTGTTGATGAATCCATATCATTTCTGAGGTATTTTTGAACAATCAACAGCTGCCAACTTTTTCTCACAACTGTCTACATCAGATGCGCAAACAGTTTTTGAGAGTTTTTGCTTGAAATGTCACAATATTAGTATTATAACAATTACAAAGCAGTATTGTAAAAAAAAAATTATTTAAATGGGTTTAGCAGTTTATTACAAACTTTTGGCGCTGTATTGACCTTTTACCACCAAATTTTTGTAAAAACTTTATTTAGTTAGAAAAAAGGTAACACGAAAATAAAAATAATTCATATGTGCGTGGCAAAAACTAAAGCAACTCACAATAACTTATTAAAATTTGTAAATCTATTTTAATAATAATGGCATATCCATTATTTTTCAAAACAGCTGCACATCTTCTGGAGATTGCGATAATTAACTTATCAATTTCGCTTTTAGAAATGCTTTCCCGTGGTTCATTTCTTTCGAGGAAAAAATTTCGTTTCTTCGACCCTTGATCCGGGGTTATCTTTCTGTCGACCATATCCTACAAGTTCTCTATAGGGTTTCAATCAGGTGAATTAAATTAATATTTTGATCTTGAATCCAGGACTTTACACGTTTCAAGTATGCTTTGGATTTTTATCGTGCTCAAGGATCCATCCAGGAGGCATTTTATCTTTTGCAAACGGAAACATTACAGTTTCTAAAATATTTTTGTAGAGGTAGCGGTTTCACTAATTTCATGCAGAGACCCAATTGCATTGAGTGGAAAACACCTCCACACTCTGAATGTTCATAAATAAATCAGACTTTAATCTACAACTCAAATCGGCTCTTCAGCTTGTTCTATTTTATTGTCCCGCAAGTTTTGGCCCCTCCTTTGATCGCCTACTAATTGAGCTGGTCTCCCTGACAGCTGAATAAACAAAACAAGGGACTATAGGGCAACTATTTATATTACACGCACCCCGAACGCACCAATAAGGTTTGCAAACGGTATCGTAAAAATACCGATACCGATTCAAATACCGCTAAAATTAGATACCGGTATCGATACCGATACCGAAATTCATTTCGGTTAGAAAATACCGGTATCAGGAATACTGTTTAGGTCTATACCGGTATGTACCGGTATACCGATTCCCACAAAAAATAAATTTGAAAAATATATTTCAATTAACTTTCTTATATAAACACGTTTTTGTTCGCCTTCACACATTCTTATGCTATACTGTTTTTATTAATCAACCGGAAATTGCAATCATATCATAATCATTACTTGTGCGAAATATTAACAAACTTCGTGAGCTGGTTAATGCCTTTGGGAATGAAAAATTGCAAAGCCTTTGTAAGCCACAGTTATGTATATGAAATCGCGAAAGTTAGTATATTGGCTGTTCCACATACACAAGGTAATGCGGAAATTTAAAGGCTTGAAGAGTGCTTTTTTAATGTATGCACATTAGACTGGTCGCAAAGATTTTTTCTTTAATTGATATACGTGTGCTGTCTAAACTATGAGGCTTTTTCGATCCGACGATGCCTTCCGGTGGTACCCCATGGGGATTTTTTAAAAATTTGAAATAATTCTAATATAATAATAATAAACTAGCTGTCCGAATGTTATGAAATTTTATACAGCATTTGAGGAGGTGTCACAAAGCTCAAGTCTGAAATTTAGACTATATATCTTTAAAAGGGGCGGAGCCACAAAGTACCGAAATAGGTAAACTTGGCTTGATGAAAAATTAAAATCGATGCCAAGGTCATGCTTTTGATCAGATAAAAAAGATTTTTGCAAGTGGATTTTTTTTTATCCAAAAGCTAAAAAAGTCTGCTACATTTATGGGTTTTCGCTTACAGTGTAGGAAGTATTCGAAGGAAGGAAGTATTGGCTTTTAACCAACCTTTGTCCCCTGTTCTGCTAATGGAGAAGTCAAATGATGTTAGATTTAGAAAATGAAACTTATTATGAATAAGGGGAAAAATTTAAAATTAAACATTTAAAACATAACGTTTGGCAATAAATATTTTCGGCTGAAAAGTCTTTCTTTCAGAAAGTAATAACAAATAGAATTTGCTTTTGAGTTCCCGGCAATTCCAAAAAAAATTCAAAATATTTGAAATGAAATATTCGTTTCGTATGAATTTGGCGAGTACGAATATATCTAAAAACGGCCGAATATTAGGGAATTCGAATACGAATATTTGCATTTAACTAAGTGCATACAATTCTACATGTATGTACTTCGTGTATACATATATGTACATTAGAGTGGCCTTTATTTATTTTTTCTTAATTTCTTTTACTCTCACCCCCTAAATCAGTTGTTTTATGTAAAAAAAATACAAAAAATTTCATAGCGATAAGTTGTGGTTTATGGGGTGCGTCCACCCCTCAAAGTTGGCCTTCAAGACCATTTTTCAATGTAATTTTTTGCATATGACTATCTTCTTAAAAAATCATTTTACAAGAATATGATATATGTCAATATTTTAGGTCTTCTAGTCTATAACATTAGTCCTAAAGAAACTTTTTGTGCTAAAATTAATATTTTAGGAAATAATGAAGAAAATAACTAACAAAATACCAAAAATTATATTTACCAAAATTGCATTTATATTGAAATTATTTTACTAAGCGTTTACAATAAGGGGTTATATCCATTAAATTATTTCATACATATGTATATTAAGTAGTCATAAAAAAACTAAAAAAAAAATTACATTGGATATACATATGGGCTTGAGGGCTAACTTTAAGGGCCGGACGCACCCCCTAAAACACAACTTATCGATATGAAATTTTCTTGTATTTTTTTACATACAACTGAACCGATTTGGGGGTGAGAATAAAAGAAATCAACAAAAAAATCTACACACAACTAACGGCCACTCTATTGTACAAACATACACTGTATATATTTATTTTTATTATTTTGTTTAATTAACCAAAATGCATACTTTATGTATGCAAAGTTTACTTTTTTAATTAATTATTTCTTAATAAAAATATAAAAACGTATATAGAAACATATGTATATGTATGTAAGTTTAAATACTTTTAAGTTAAAGTACTACCTTTCCGAAGAAATTTAACAAAAAAAAAGATTTTTTGCTCTGTCGACCGTCTGAACAAATAAATTTATATCGGTATACCGGTATTATAAATCCGGTAACGGTATGTACCGGTAATACCGATACCGAAATAAAAAAATACCGATAACTTTACCGATACCGAAATTTAAAAAATAGTTGTACCGGTATCAATACCGATACCGTTATTTGTTTCGGTTTCCATCCTTGCGCACCACAGACAAACTCACTGTCGTACACATGACACATGGCGATCCTGCACAAAAATTTATCCTGACCAAAATTTATCCTCACCAAGATTTTTCCACCAACAACAACACCAGCAACAAGAATAAAATAATAAATTCAGTGAAGTGCGACTTTGACCCGCGCACGAAGGGTTTCGTACGGACACGAGATATGTAATTCAATACAAACTTTAGCCAAAAAATGCCAAAATTATAGTTTTGGCTTTTTTTTCGTTTTTGGGTTTTTTCAGTTTTAAGAGTTTTTTTTTTAATTTTGGGGTTTTTTGAATTTATTGACGCTTTCTGAGTTTTGGCACTTTTTCTCGTTTTGGAGATTTTTTTTTGGTTTTTGAAGTTTTTTTATTTTGGCGATTTTTATTATTTTGGCGTTTTTTATTTATGCGATTTTTTTATTTTGGCGATTTTTTTAATTTTGCCGTTTTTTTTTATTTAGGTGAATTTTTTTTTGTTTGGGCGATTTTTTAGTTTTGGCACTTTTTTCTCGTTTTAAGGACTTTTTTCGGTTTTTGGCGTTTTTTTAATTTTGGAAATTTTTTAATTTTGGCGATATTTTTTAATTTTTGCGTTTTTTTTTTTTTAATTTGGCGATTTTTTTTTTAATTTTGGCGTTTTTTTAATTTTGGCGATTTTTTTCATTTTGGCGTTTTTTTTCACATAATCAATTATTTTGGTTTTGGCGCATTTTCGCGTTTTGGCGATTTTTTCTGTTTTTGGCGTTTTTTTACTTTTGGCGATTTTTTCACTTGGGCGATTTTTTTCGATTTGGCGATTTTTTTAAATTTTTGTTAATTTTTTTCAGGTTTTGGCGATTTTTTTCGGTTTGGCGATTTTATAATTTTCGGATTTTTTAGTTTTATCGTTTTTGAAAATGTCAAGAGTTTACCTCTTAGGGTTTCCAAGATATAGCAAGTTACCAAAATTACATTGTCAAATTTGCATTAACTGATGGACCACCCTTTAATTAAACACTAACTTTACAAATTTCAAGTGTCAATATACATATGTACATACAATTGTATGTATAATTGTATGTATTTGGAACACCCTTTAATTTTTAATTCTCATGTATTTGTTGTTGTAGTGACCAAGGTTCTACAAACTCTGTTCAAATTTCAGGTCCGTAGCTCTTACGGTTCCTGAGAAAATACCGCGTGACGGACAGACGGACAGCGTAGCGAAAACAATAGGGGTACTTTTTTCACCTTTGGTGCACGGAACCCTAAAAACCACTGATCAGAGGTTGGGCAAGAAGCGATACGGACAAATATAAAATATTTGCTGAGCATTTAAAATCCGTATTTACCCCAAATACATGTACTGGTGTTGCTGATTTGCCGAGTGTAGTTGCGCTACCCCTCGAGCCTTAAAGTTTAATATGCGTGATGCACAAAAAATAATTGATGAGCTCAAGCCAAAGAAAGCTGCAGGTATTGATGGAATTAGTAACAATATGCTCATGAACTTGCCTCATATTGCAATGAGAATCCTGCTGTTTATTTTTAATACCATATTACGACTGGAGTATTATCCACATCACTGGAAGCTTTCAAAAGTCAAAATGTTTTCAAAGCCGGACAAAGATCTTGCAAAAGCTGAGTCATATAGGCCAATAAGTTTTCTGTCAAGTTTGTCAAAACTCTTCGAAAAGCTGCTCATGAAAAAATTTTCCCCAATATTAACTGAGAGTGGGTGCTTTCCAGACCATCAATTTGAATAGCACCATTGAACAAACTCATAGATTGGTTCAATTTATAAGAAGAACATTTGAAGAAAAGAAGTATTGTTCTGCCCTGTTTATTGACGTTTCTCAAGCATTTGATAAAGTGTGGCATGAAGGCCTCATTTTAAAATTAAAATCATATCTACCAATAAATTTTCTGAATCTATTAGAGAGTTACATTACTACCCGAAAGTTCACGGTTGTGGAAGTAGAATTTATGAGTGTGCCCGAATCTATATCATCCGGTGTGCAACAGGGGAGCATACTGGGTCCAGTTTTGTATTTGATGTATACTTGTGATATGCATTTGAGCAGAAATATCCATACAACTACGTTTGCTAATGATACAGCCTTCCTTATTATGCAAGAAAACCCTCACGAGGCTTCCCGATAACTACAAGAACTTATGGAGAATTAAGGTAAATGAACAAAAGTATTGTCCATATAACGTTTACCCTAAGAAGAGATACTTGTTCACCCATTCGAATCAACAATCAAAATATTCCTCAACATTCCCTAGTGAAATACCTTGGTATACACCTTGATCGAAGGCTTACATGGAAACATCATATTGACTTTAAGCTAACTCAGATCAAACTTAAGTTATCTCAAATACATCGGTTGATTGGCAGAAATTCATCACTTAGCCTGGACTGCAAACTCTTAATATACAAGTCCCTTTTGAAGCCAATATGGTGTTACGGTATCCAGTTATGTGGCACTGCTTCAGCTTCCAATGTAAAGAGAATTCAACGCAGAAAAAACAAAATTTTAAGGTTAATGACATCTGCTCCATGGTAGATTTAGAATTCAAATATACATCGTGATTTAAATATGCCACTAGTGATTGAAGAAATTGCAAAATCGCAGGGAAATATTTAAGAAAACTCGAGTCACATCCTAATCCGCTTGCTCGTAATATTTTGAACATTACTGGACACATCCGCCTAAAAAAGAGGGACACAAGGTCTCTAATACTCAACACCCCAGATGGAATTTCTTGAAAATACTTATTTTTCCTTTTTGGATTATCACTACTTATGTATTATTTGTAACTATCACTAAGTTTATGTCCGACAGTGGTCGGTCCTAATAATTATATTTTAGATTTAAGATTTGATCACTTATTGTTAGTTCATATTTGAAGATACAATAAATAAATACATTTATTTAAAAAAAAGCACAGATATGTGTAATGAAATATAAAAGGTCATAATAGAAACAAATAATGATCAAAGTAAAATGACATACGCTAAAATGCCAGATTTAACTTTACCGAACTACACTTTGCATCAACGAGCGAATAATAACGCAAGTAAACAATCTGTTTTTGCTGTTGTTTCTACTCCGCAACATTCGTCACATAATGCTCTTATAAGAAATAAAACATTTACACAGTATAGTAAGCCTAAGCGTACCTTGTACAAAGGCCCTGTTATTTATGGCGCAAATTCGTCGAGAGATTTTGATGTGATATCTCAAAAAAATGGATCCACATCTCATTCAAGCCTATTGTGACTGTGGATCAAATCTTAAATTATGTGGAAAAAACTGCGAAAATAGATAAAAGTTACATGGTTTGTTTCAAGCTTGTTAAGAATGATGCTGGCTTATCTACATTAAGAGGTGTTAACTTCAAGATTGGTATTGCTAAGAGTTACTATAATGTAATCTTGAAGCCGGAAATTTGGCAAGCGGACATCAAAGTGTGGCCTTTCGTAAATTTTCGAAAGCAGACTCCCCATACAGAAAACCTAGTTACTTCAAGCAACCTATTTAAAGAATCTACCAAAATCTATCGGGAATGAGAAATCTATTGAGAAAGTCCAATGCTGTCTACAATTTCTCCACTCAACTTGAATATAAACCTATTATGTTGGTTGAAACTTGGCTGAACAAAGACTTTTCGGATGCTGAATTTTTTGATCTCAATCTCTTCAATGTCTTCCGTAAAGATAGAGATACGTCTAGCACTGGTCTTTCTTTGGGTGGTGGAGTTCTAATTGCTGTAAAAAAGTGTTTTAAGATATCTATTTGTAAAATTGACAATGGTCTACTTGATCAGCTGATTTTATCAATTTCCGGTGTGGGCAGTCCGTTCCTGTTATGTACTTCATATATTCATTCCACCTAATTGCGCCGATCTTATATATGATGCTCATATTTCTAATATCTTGTCTTTTGGCGAGGATTTCTCAGTAAATGACAATCTTTCTGTTTTAGGAGACTTCAATTTAAAAAATATTGTTTGGTCAAAATTTTCTCACGATGCTTTTTTATCACCTCGTAACGTAAATCATAGCTATGAAATTAATTTTATTGACAGTTTAATGTCTCTTAACCTTTGCTAAGTGAATATTTTTCACAATCAATTATATCGTTTTCTGGATCTTATTTTTATTCCAGAGTCTCTTAAATATAAAAGTTATGTTCCTTTACTTTCGATATCCCCGTCAAATATTCACCATAAGCCTCAAACTAATTTATTAAATTTCTAATTTAACGTTTTTTAAAAATTCTCTACTTGCGATTGTTAATGATTTTAACTTTAAATCATGTAATTTTGATGTGCTTAATTCCACAATTGATTCAATTAATTGGTTTGATCTTTTTGCTGGCCTAACAACATGTGAGTGCTATGAAATATTGTTACGGAAAATGAATCATATTGGTCTTAGTAACATTCCAAAAAAGAACATTAAGCCCTATAAATTGCCGTGGTATACTAGTGGTATAAAAAAGCTAAAAAATCTGCGAAACAAATAACATAAAAAGTTTATTGATATCGGTGATCCCGAATCAGAAGCTAAATTTATATATTATCGTCGTGAATTAAATTTCTTAAACAAATTTCTATACAAGCAGTTCATCTTGTCTAAGGAGCAGGACATTAAAAGTAAAACTAAGGCATTTCGGTCTTTCGTTAAGTCCAAGAAACAATCATCAGATATAACATCAGTAGTTCGTTTAGATGGATCAATTTCTGAATCTTGTGATGATGCGGTTCGCTTAATTTTTTAAATCCAATTTTGAGCCGTTCATAAAGAATATCCTAACTCTAGTGGTGTCATCAAAGCTAAGTTTAAGCTTACTACTCCTGTCCGAGGCTGACGTATCGGAAGCAGTTCTTGAGGTAAAAATCTCATTCAAGTCTAACTGTGATGGCTTATGTACGCATCTATTAAAGAAACGTCTAAGTAGAAGCACGTAGAATAGTTCAATCGGCACTATTTATGCATGATATTATCAATGGTTCTATTGATTGCCCAGATTCGCTTTATATGGTACCGTTTTATATACCTCCTAAAAATCTTAGGTTGGCTAAACTATTTGATGTAGCCTTCCAGAGGACTAATTATGCACGTAATGGTACGTTAACACGTGCCTTTGTTCAGCTCAATGAGATTAAATTCAATTTGCAAAAAGTTTCTCCATCTTTTATTGAATTTTAATATAAAAATTAGCTGTGATTTATAAACTGTAAGATAATTTTGTATATATGTAATTATACAATACAATTTTTAGGTATTTTGTTATCTTAATCTGTAAAGATTTTTTGTCCATAGACTGAAATAAATAAATAGATAAATAAAACTAAGTTAATTTTTAATTATTATTTTTCGAACTTAATTTGTTTCTATATTTATGGTTTATTTGAACGCGCTAAAGTTCGTATCACTTTTTTAAGCCAAATTACATGTGATAATTATTAATGAACAAATAACTTTAAAGTTAGTTGTAAATATTCTGAATATTTTTAACGTGTTCATGGCTTGTTAATTAATGATTGAAGCAGTGTATTCTGCATTCGTAGTATTTCTTGCATCATGCTAGTCATATTTGTTATAAAATTATTTATATTAATTTAGGTTTTTGCACCATAGTCTGTTTGACAAAAGAGTAAACAGGAGAACCTCTGTAGTTAGCGGTGTTATTACCTCTAAAAGTATTGCATTATTTTATCACTTTGCTCTTTTGGCTTATTGCAACTAGCAGTGCCGTGTAATTCGCGGCACACAAAACAAACAGTGGGTAATTTACAGTATGTTTTTGTATGGTCATATTCTTGGCAATTATGGCACTGTACGGGACCTGATCGCTTATGTGGCTCTTGAACTGTGATTTTTCGGATATAAGAGGTATTTTAGGTTATAAATTGGGTGTGTCTCGTTCTTTTCAGCTGTATATCACTAGGATGCAGTTCAACACGAAATAGAGGCTGGGGGATCTTCTCCCTATTGATTGTTAATAAAATTTTTTACTTTAAATCCTTGTATGATGAGTGCATCTTTTACTTCTTCGGGATCAACATAAGAGTAAATGCGCTTCAATACGATCTGCATACCTTTTGCACTCTTAAGCTGGTACGTAAAAAACTTTTTTAATTTTTTTCGAATTCAGTCACTATTTTTCGGAAATCTTTTTCTTCGTATATTTGAATTTTAGTTTCGTCAATGTTACCACGCTTTATTGGAAAAACTTGAAATGCGTTTTCACCAATGGCCGAGACTAATTTTTTAATAAAGGCGTTAGAATGTTTTTCTCTCAAATATATAGGTGGTGGCTTGCAAGACTTTTGCGATGATGCAGCGGGCTTGTCGTCGGTGACTTGCAATAATGAAAAACGATTTTGACGATTGGTAGATGATGCGCTATTATCCCTAGACATCTTTGGAGCAGATGAAATTTTTGAGGAATTCGGGCTTCGCCCACGCTTTACCACGGTTATGTATCTATCCATTCCGACTTGTACCTTGGGTTTTGAGCTACTTTTATCTGTAGTGATAACTTTATTAGGTGATGAATTCGAGCCTGAAGGGGATTATATTCCTGACTTATATGAAGAAGTACTAGGCATTGAACAAAGCGAAGTTTATCGCTGACGAAAAATTGGATTTGCCGTTAAAAAAATACTTTCATTAGATTTATTTGTTCTATTGTTTTCATTAAGAGCTTCAGAACTCACACTAAAATAGGCATTTCTGCCATTAGAACTCACTTCACAATTTTTTGTGTTTCAGGTGCTCATATAGAGTATTCCTCAAGGGCATTTCGTTTATTTTTTTTTTGTTTGCGGTTTTTCTACTATGTAAAAATATTAGCAAAGCACATAAAGCTTATTTATTAAAGTCAGTATATACCTATTACAAATAATATTTTATTTATTTATTTATTAAACATATTAATGCAAAGTAAATTTGCATAATATGGTGTTGCACAAATATGGGCGGAGTAACGTAGACCATATGCCCAAGATGGTATTAACAGTATTTTAAAAGGTTTTGTGACTGACTGTACACGACCTATGCCTTCACATAGGAAGTAGGCAACGTGGTTGTAAATTAAATTCCACAAAAAAACGCAAGATTATACGGTTATCCGTGGCAGATCACTCAACCAGTGCGAGCGAGATGAAAAACTCTCGAAGGCCAAACAACACACACAAGCCTGACCGCACTTAAAAAATAATTAATAATAATAACGATGACGCGAGAGATGTTCCCCGACCCAGAGCTGCTTAACGACTGTGTACAAATAATATGTACTACGAATATTTTTTTGTATAATTTTTTTGTTTGTTTAGTAAGAATGTAAGAAAAAAATCGGCTATTCACTATGATGGTTCAAAGTTTTTGAACGCTTCTTTGTTTTTATTCTCAAAGTCCTTGATGTAAGATGACAAATTTTTTATTTCGTTAAGACTTTTTTCAAATGTATTATGAACACGATCTAATTTATTAATTCTTTCTTCATATCTTTTCTCTCTTTTTTCATATTTTTTCAATCGCTTGTAAGATTAAGATTTTTTTTGTTTCATGTTCATTTTGTGTTAAAGCAGAACCAACTTCATGTTTATATTCAACCATTTTGTTTGTATTTTGTAACAGTTCATCCTGTATGCTTTTTAGCATACATGATGATGATTTCGTTGCCATTTATACCATATTTTTGCATTTTAGTTATTAAGATTTTTCTATCTATAGTCGCAAATGCTCTTTTAAAATCTAGGAATATTGCTCTAGTATTAGAATTAGCTAATTTAACATTTTTTAATAATTCTACACGCTCGTGTGTTAATGACTTTAACTTTAATGCTTGCAATTTTAATGTGTTGAACTCTATGTTTGATTCCATTAATTGGATAGATCTTTTTGTTGGATTAAAAACCCATGAGTGCTATGAACTTTTTATAAAAAAAGTCTTAAAAATATGTTCAGATACTATCCCAACTAAATGCAATAAACCATATAAGCTACCTTAATATACCAATGGCCTAAAAAATTTAAACATTTCCGTAACAAATTCCATAAAAAGTTTTTGGATATGGGTGATTCCGAATCTCAAGCTAAATTTTTACATTACAGCAGAGAATTTAACTTTTTAAATAAATTTTTGTATAAGCAGTTTCTCTTGTCGAAAGAACAAGAAATTATACGTAACCCCAAAGCGTTTTTGACTTTTGTTAAATCTAAAAGAAAATCGTCCGACATTCCTTCTATTGTCAACCTAGATGGCGAAATCTCTAATTCTTGTGAGGAGGCAGTAGATATGTTTGAGTAATTTTTTAGTTCAAATTTTGAACCGTTCAACGATATTGGATATATAGTTTTGTCTGAGATTGATGTATCTGACGCTATTACTCAGGTAAAGAATTCATTAAAATCTGATTGTGATGGTATCTGTACTTATCTGCTAAACAAATCGAGTACCACCTTAGTACCAGCTCTAACGTTTATTTTTAATTTGTCTCTGAATTAAGGTGAATTTGTAAGTAGGTGGAAGTCTGCCACTGTCACTCCAGTTTTTCTAAATTTTTTTGAGCATATTGTGCATAAAAAGTTATAAAGGTATTCACGTCAACTCTTGCAACTGTGCAAAAAAGCATAATTGCACTCTCTGACGTGAGCAACCCATTTTGTTTAGTTGTCTATAAAGCTATATTGTACTCGTATGTTTCTGAATTGTTAAAAGAGTTTGTTTAAATGCCGAAACAAAGTGTTGGCACTTTTCTGATTAATTTTGCAATTAATTCACTAATAAAAATATCAATATTAATAATATTGGTATTACATATTTAACAAAATTCTAATAACAATTTAAGCCATACATAGGTCTTTTGAATATAGCAAAATTATGTATTTGTGATCTTAAAATCAAATTTAAAGATTTCTTTACAATTTCTAGCTAAGAATTTTTAAACAAATTATAATTTTTAATTACTTTATTTGTACCGAAAACATCTTCAACCACTTTTTTTTCATTTAAAAGAAATACATTTAGGTATTTCAGCATTGTAGTTTGATGTATGGTTGATTTTTTAAGTACTTTTTGCACATTTTATTGGATTGGCAATGCCATAAAAAGTTGCACAACTTTGCAAAGTTTACCCTAATAATATTGCAATTACTCAGATCCTGACAATTTTGCATCATTTGTGCAAAATAATTTTCTATGTGGTTGTTGTTATATTTTTTGAAAATTTTGCAATTTAGCTTTTTTGCACCAGTACAACCTTTGACGTGAATACCTTTTATATTTTATATTTTTAGTGAATATTGTCTAGATGCTCTCGAGCATGGTAGCCACGTAGAAGTTATTTACACGGACTTTTCCAAAGCGTTTGATAAAATATCTCATTCTATTCTGTTATCAAAATTGAGTTTAATGGGATTCCATTCCAATTTTTTGTTATGGCTTAAGTCTTACTTATCTCATAGAGTTTGCTCAGTGTATATTGAAGGGAGCATTCTTGGCCTATTATTATTTAATTTATATATTAATGATATTGGTGGCTGCTTTATTAAATCAAAATATCTGTTATATTCCGATGATTTAAAATTTTTCATGAAATGTGATGCATTGAGTGATGTTTGCACTATGCAAAATGAACTCAATAATTTAAGCAATTGGTGCCAACTTAATTACTTGCATCTAAATATAAATAAATGTTTAAATGTTTCTTTTCATAGATCCATGAATCCCATTGTACTGATATTTAATATTAATGGCATTAATTTGAACACTTCGAATTCTAAACTTGATTTAGGTATTGTTTTTGATAGCTCTATGTCGTTTGTAGCCCATGTTGAGTATATACTTCCTAAAGCATATAAAATGCTTGGTTTTCTGAAGAGAAACTGCTCTGAGTTTGTTAATCCGTACACGCATAAATACATTTATACGTCCTTCGTTAGATATAAGTTGGAATATGTTGCCGTTATATGGAGTCCTCATGTCTCAAATGTAATCTCACGTATTGAGAGACTTCAACGTATCTTTCTTAAATTTGTTACACGCTCATTATCATATTTAATATCTGTTCCTTATGAATCTAAGTGCCTTTTTATTGGCCTACGTACTTTAGAAGGACGTAGAAAACTCCAATCCGCCCTTCTGGTGTATGATATTATTAACGGACACATTGAATGTCCTCGGGGCAAATTACGGTAGTCGTTAACGAACGAAATTACGAAATATTTCAATAGGGTTTATATGGAAATATTTTAAAATTTCAAACGGTATCGAGTGCCGTAATTTGCTCCCTGATTTGCTTCATGCTGAACCATTTTTTATACCTACTAGAAATTTCAGATTAACTAAGCTGTTTGATGTTCCTTTTCATCGAACTAATTATGCTCGTAATGGCACACTAACACGTGCTTTCGTGTTTCTCAATGAAATTAACTTTAAATTTCAAAGAGATTCTAAGTCCTATATAGAGTTCAGCACTACTAAAAATGAGTTTAAACTTGTTCCTCTAAGTGTAATAAAATAATATTGTTATTTGAAATTTGCTTTAATTTCATAACTTTATTTATACATTCGTTAAGTAATTAATTAGCCTTCTTTATTTTTATTTTTTGTTGATCTTTTACTATTTATATAAGTTATTTATTCTTAGTTATTAAAAATGTTAACTTTATATCGTTGTCCATAGACTGAAATAAATAAATAATATTTTTTTGTTTTTATCTATTTCCATCTGTTTATAACATAATTTACAGCAGTTTCACATGAGTATGTTCTACGAAAATCCCAATCTCAATTTCGATATAAGCATGGAGTGAGATAACTTATCATTATTAACTTAATTATACTTTAATTAAGTATAAATTACTTCCACTTGGGAACAATGTTCCAGCGAATCTAAACAATATTCGCTGGAAAGAGTCAAATTAGTTACGGTGGACCTCCCAGAATAAAAACCAAGGCTTGGAAAGGAAAAACAATTTTTTGTGAACGATTTATTCAAAAATCTGAAATGCATGATAACTTAGAAATAGGCCTATAACAACTTACATCGTCTCTCTTACATTCCTTATATATATTTTTAAATATGCAAAGACTATTTATGAGTGGTTAAATTAATTTATAATGTACTTTTATTTAATTCAGTTATAATGTACATTCTGCTTCACGAGAAATAAAAGAAGTGTATAGTAAAAGACAAAGTGTTAAAGTTACAAAAAAAGAGTTAACAAAAAACTAATAAAAAGAGTTGCCACATAAAAGTGTTGACAACGTTGTTTTTTCATATATAACAATTTTCCCCTCTACGGAGAGAATAGGACCCTGGGCTTGCGAGTTCTTGACGAGCGCCGTAACTGACCTTGGACCCTTAGTCCCGTACTGGATGGTGTTAAAGATGGATCACTAAATCCCTCAAATGGAGTTGATGACGCTGAAGTCCATAATTCATCCTGCCCTTGCATCGGAGCGGGTAGTGATGGGGTTGTTGGTTGTTCGTGCTGTACCTCTGTAGTCGAATTGCCATTTTGCAAGGAACTGTCATTCAGTTGGTGCTCTACGTTGTTACGAACACATTCCGTTTGTTGAAAACTATCGTCCATGGCATATCTTGTGTTGCTCCCGCTGATCACCTTATTTTCAGGTTTGTTATCTGCGCTATTGCTGTTCAGTGAACATTTTCCATACTGGTCCAATCCACGAATTTGATCAATGTGCCTCTTGTAATATTTCCCTAGAAACTCGATTTCATAGTGCACGTCTCCTAATCTTCTAGCGACTCTGCCCTTCAACCATTTATCCGCCCGAGGATTTCCGGATACAAAGTAAGCCATTTGGTTATTCTTCAACTGTCTGTAGTAGGTTTTCTCTTTCAGGTAATTTTTTGAGGACACCCTGATTTCAACTTTTTCTGGACGAACGAGATCTAGTCGTGTGCGAAGTTGACGGCCTAGGAAAAGCTGTGCTGGCGACTGACATGTAGTATAATGTGGTGCGTTTCTATATTGTCTCAAGAACTCGTTTAGATTTTGCCTCAAGGTCTCCTTCGTAGTGCACATTGCCTTCAAGGCATTTTTCACCGTCTGCACATTCCTTTCGGCTTGACCGTTCGTTGATGGGTGATATGGGGCGGTATATTTGTGGTACTTGACACCTACTCTTGTCAAATAATTGTTGAACTCAGCCGAAGAAAAATTTGTTCCATTATCGGATACGATTATCTGTGGTACCCCATATGTTGCGAATACCTCATCCAGTAACGCAATTGTTGCGGCTGCTGTAATGGACTTAGAAGTTTTAACTTCTAGCCACTTCGAATAAGCATCGGTTATAACCAGTAGCATCATACCTTCGAAGGGACCCGCATAATCGATATGGATTCGTTCCCAAGGCGCTTTTAGGTATTCCCAGTGGTTATCCGTGAACTTTTTAAGCATATTGGCATACTTGGCACAGGGATCACACTGATTTGCAGCCATTTCTATATCCTTGTTTATCCCCGGCCAATAGACATAAGATCGGGCAATGCCTTTCATCTTAACCATCCATAAATGGCCAGCATGTAGCTCCTTCAAAATATCCTGTTGTAATCTAACAGGGATTACGATGCGATGCTCAAACGTTATACACCCATTCGACAGTTTGTAGTTCATTTGAGGCGATTTATATCCAGCCCTAGACAAACAAAGGCCTTTCTCTAGCAATTGCAGTACCTTACCCAATTGAGGATCCTTTCTGGTTTCCTGCGCAATACGTTCAGCCGTGACCGGTAGCTGGTTTATCTGTATGATAATGAAGTTGTCGAACGCATCGAATTCGTCATATGTGGTCCTCGCAGGCATAATTTTCATAATAATTTCATATTTGCTGACGGTATTATACGGGATAAGTAATCAGCGTTTATATTTTCCTTTGAGGTCTTATGTATAACTTTAAAATCGAAATTAGAGAGAAAATCGGCATAATTAGCCATTCGCGATATACATAAAACAGGCAGTGACTTGCTTGGTTGTAGTGTTTGTTCCAAGGGCTTATTATCAGTAATTAGTGTCCAATGCCGAGCGTATAGGTACTTAAAGAATTTTTGGACTGCCCATACTATAGCTAGCGCTTCTTTATCTATTTGCGAGTACCGCTGCTCCGTTGGATTCAAGGTACGGCTTGCATAGGCAATAGGGCGTTCTAGGCCATTATGCAGCCGATGCAGTACCGCCCCCAAACCCGTTTTGCTGGCATCCGTTGCCAACAACAGCGGTAATGACGGGTCGTACGGTATTAAAACCTGAGGCGACAGTAAAATTAGCTTAATTCTCTCATAGGCGCTATCCGCATCCTTGTTCCAACAAAAAGTTTCCTTTTTTAATATATCGCGAAGTGGCCTTTCTAGAGTGGATAGATTTGGTATGAAGTTCGAGTAATATGCAGCTTTGCCCAGAAACAGCTGTAGGTCCTCTATAGAGTTAGGTTTTGCTGCCTGCGAAATTGCATCGATGTGCTTGCTGGATTTGTGGATGCCCTGTTTGTCGATCTTGTGACCCAAGAACTCTATTGATGATGCCACAAAAACACACTTTGCTTTGTTTAATTTGAAGCCCAAATCTTTAAGCTTAGTTAGAGCAATTTCTAACGTTCGAAACAGTTCATCCACATTCTTAGCATAAATAAGGATGTCGTCAAAGAAGTTAAGAATGTTGGGGATATCACGTATAGCTAATTCCATTGTTCTCTGCCATATAGCTGGAATATTAGCAGCCCCATAGACTGCACGTGTTGGCATTATCAACCCGTGCGTTGGTGTGTTTAGCGTTAGCACATGAGCAAATTCCTCATCCAGCACTAGATGCGAATATGCGTCTGTGATGTCCAGGTGTGCAAATACTGTAGACCCCTTCATTTTGTTGAATATGTCTTCAGCCTTAGGTATGGGGTGCTCATCTATTACTATTTGTGGGTTGACGGTTGGTTTGTAGTTTCCCGTAATCCGAATGCCGCCATTTTTCTTTATTACCACATGTGTCGTCGAGGCCCACTCAGAATATTCCACTCTTTTGAAAAAGCCCGCTGATATTTTTGCGTCTATTTCTTTTGCGTAGGCGTCTCTTAATGCGAAAGGAATTTCTCGAGGTCTTGCAAACTTTGGTCTAGCGTCTGATTTTAGGTGAACTTTTACTAACGGCCCCCTGAATGTTCCCGCTACTGTATTAAATATATCATCATGTTTAGCTAGTAGCCTCTGTAGCTGCTGCTGTTGATCACAGGACAGATTTGGTGTTTCCATGGCAATGGTATTTACTTTATGGTCTATATCTTTGGAAGGACTCATACCCGTTGGCGGCTGAAACAGAGCAGTGAAGTTTATTTCTCGAGCAAATTGTGCTATCCACTCGCGGCCGCACAAAGTGTCGAAATTTCCGTCTACTATGTATAAATTAGGCCTTCGACAAACTCGTCCGAGAGTCACGTTCACAACTGTGCGCCCAATGCATCTTATCGTATGACCTGTGTAGCTTGAAAATTGTCGGTCAGCTTTTTTCAGATAAAATTTTCCCTTCAGCTTACTAAGATTGCTTGTACTCATAATACTGCATGGCGCTCCCGTGTCTAGTTCCATATTTACTTGTTGGCCCTCAATATTCACCGTTACCATTTTCCGGTCGCATACGCCACCCGTTCTTACCAGTGCCACTTGCTCAGCTGTTTGCATACATTCACAACCCTCCGTTTCTATTTCGTCTGATATTTTGTTTGTATTCGATCGACATACCTTCCTAATGTGGCCTATCTTACCACATGAAAAACACTTTGCGTTCTTGAACTTACATTCCTTACGCGCATGGCGACTGCCACAGCCGTAACAACTCGTTTCAGCTGGTTTCCCCTTTGAGTTATTTTTGGTTTTTATTGGCACAAACCCTAACTTGCATGTGGGTTCTGTTATTACACAGTCACCTGTATTAACAGCACTTGCTGATGATTGTGTTAATTCTTTGGAAGTTGCTATTTCATAGGCCTCTGCAAAACTTTTCGGTTGCTTCGCAATCACTTCATCACAAATAGCACGAGATTCAACTCCAAAAATCATTTGCTCTATTAGCATCCTGTCCAGAAACGCTCCATAGTCACAGGCTGTGGCTGCTTGTTTCACACGTAAAGAAAATGTTGACAAAGGTTCCCCTGCGTTTTGTCGTATTTGCCGAAACTTGTAACTTTCAGCGTATTTGTTCTTTTTTCCATCGAAATGATTGCATAGTATGTCCTTAATTTCGTTGTATGTCAACTCCTCTGGTAGCTTTGGGCTGATCAGTATTTTCAGAGCCGTGTTCAGTTCGCCACCCATGTGTACACACGCATAATTATGGTAGTCCTCTTCTGTAATTTTGCTTAGCTGTAAAGCCCAGTCGAATCTAGCAAAATAGTCTCTAACCGATGAACCCTCCGCACTTCTATATTCGGCCACAGAAAATGAGGGTGGTTTAGACGAACCTTGTGTAGAATACACTGACGGGACTGATTGTGGTCATGACGCTTGGACCGCTTCTGTTACAGCGGAACGAATTGCCTCTGCAAGTGAGCCAAACATATCCTTCATTTGTACCTCATCCATTTCACTTCTGACACCACTTTTAAATATGCAAAGACTATTTATGAGTGGTTAAATTAATTTATAATGTACTTTTATTTAATTCAGTTATAATGTACATTCTGCTTCACGAGAAATAAAAGAAGTGTATAGTAAAAGACAAAGTGTTAAAGTTACAAAAAAAGAGTTAACAAAAAACTAATAAAAAGAGTTGCCACATAAAAGTGTTGACAACGTTGTTTTTTCATATATAACATATATGTATGTATGTATGCATGTATGTATGTATATACCTTTAAATATATGGACAAGGTAGATATCTACCTCTATATAAAATATAAAATGTCAACAAAACTTAAAACACATTTTGCAAATTTTGACGTCCATTGCACACCATAAGCCAATTTAATGCACCTCTGCTACCACCTTGTAAAATAATTTCGCTTTAATTTCATGTGTCAGTAAGTCCTAATTTACAATATGCGAGTCTTATTGCTAAGCAAACTAAACAGTAGCTCGTTTCTGTATTTCTCGCATCATAAAATTTCTCACATGAAATGTGAAACACAAAATTCCTTCGTTTCTCGATATGCGAGAAAAAAGTGTTTCTGTATTTGAATGCGGGAACAGACAACACTGATTCTGTTTTTACTGGAATAGTTCCAGTAATCGAGTGTCAACTGAAAACAAAATGGTACAAAAATATTATTTCAACAACAAAAGAGGAAATAATTTACAGGAAAAAGAAAATAAATAATAGCATCAATATAAAGTGAATGCAAAATTCTTGAAATAAGTTTTTTCTATCAAATGTCTCTGCATAAAAAAATTACAGAAAATATATTTGAAACAAAAATAATCATATCGAGTCGTTAATAATAATTAGATATACCAACGGACGACATAATCGTCCGTATTCTAGAATCTAAATGTAAATAATTTTATTAAGATTCAAATAAAATGTATCTAAACGTCATAAAAATGCATTAAAACACAGCCACCCAGATACCTACTGTTGGCGCACGTTTTAAGCACTTAGCCGGTTTGAAAATAAAACAAAATATTTAATAGCACCTCTTGTGCAATGTAATGTTAATTTAATTATTTTTGAATAACTTTTACAATTTGCGGTAGAGAAATACAGAGCTTTAAAAACAATTTGTTTGATCTCCGTGCATAAACAAACTGAACTCTAAAACATCTTACCGGTATATCCAAGAATATGGTTTACGTGACACATAAACAAAAAACCGTTTTTCTTTTTTATGTTTCTTAACAAATCATACGATCAATTGGTTTTACATAAAGAAATACGGTACATATGTAAATTCAAGTAAATTCGAACGACTAGTACATAATATAAGCAAACGTATCTAACTTACTTACATACACATGTATGTACGTTGGTATATACATATGTAAGTGTAATACTTGAGTTGAGACTTTCTTAAGAGAAGTTTAAAATAATACATGCTTATGTACATAGCAATAAAATAATATAAAAATATCATGTAAATATGTAAATGACGGCAACATTCTCCGCCCCGTAAACGAAGCTGTTGCGAGTTTACTCATTATTATTGCCGACTTCCAACTTGGCTATTTTAGTTGACGGTCGCTGAAGGACACCGAACTGTGTTTTAACAGTGGCTTGGCGCACTTGACCGTCCTTTGCTATTATGGTGTGAATTATTCTGCCCTTGGGCCAGCAGTGACGCGGTTGATTTTCGTCAACGACGATAACTACATCTCCTACTTTCAGGGGGGTCGTTTTTTCGAACCATTTGCTTCTTTTTGTGAGGCTAGGTGTATACTCCTTTATCCACCTACGCCAGAACTGTTTCACGAATTCTTGAGTTAGTCGAAATCGTAGGCGAAGGTCGATTTCTGTATGGACTAACGGCTTGCAACCAGTTGACGATCCAAGTAAAAGGTGGTTAGGTGTTAGTGCCTCGTCGTCACAGGAATCTAGAGAAACGAATGTTAGTAGTCGAGAGTTTATTATGAATTCTGCTTCGGCCATTGCGCTTCTCAGTCTCGTCATTGAAGTTCATGTTTGGGCAAATTGTGTGGAGAGTAGTTTTTACCGAGCGGACAAGTCTCTCCCATGCACCGCCCATATGTGGGGCTGCAGGTGGATTAAAGTTCCACTTTATAAAATCAAATTCCTTGGTCATCTCATTTGTGTTTAACTTTTTTGATTCGGATGCAAATATTTTTGCTGTTGCTTTAAAATTCGTCCCGTTATCGGTAAATATTTCACGTGGAGTTCCTCTTCGGGCGATAAAATTGTTCAGACACATTACACATGAACTGGTATCTAGGCTGTGGGCTATTTCTATATGTAACGCACGCACCGTAAGACATGTTTTTCCTTTCTTCTCCCTACGTTAACATACAGTGGGCCAAAATAGTCGATGCCGACGAATGTAAATGGCCTCTCGAAACTAGCCAATCTTGCAGGCGGCACTGTAGACATTTGGGGCGCGATGGGTTCTGCGGACGCATTTTTGCAATATTGACATGACCGGCGTATGGTTTTATATAGAACTCGCAATTTAGGTATGTAGTACTGAGCTTTGATTGTATTGATTACGGTTTCATGCGATATGTGGTGATAGCCTTCGTGAGTATAGCGAACTAGTAAGGCGGTTATATGGTGTGTACTAGGCAATATTACTGGATTTTGGTGATTCAGGTATGATACCCTTCCCTTCACCCTCAAAACACTCTCGTCATCTAGGAATACATTGAAACCTATCAGTTTACTTCTGTTCTCAATACTCTTACCTCTTTTTAAACAGCATATTTCATCTGCAAATGCACTTTCTTGCGCACATCGAAAAAGAATAGTTTTTGCCTGTTGTATCATTTCGTACGATATTTCATCTGGTATGGGGTTTTTATCACACTTTGCTTTAATTTTCCTCATGTAAAGCAAAAATGCAGCTACTGCTCGATACAGTCTTCTCCAGTTAGAGAAATAATTAAAGTTAATAGGAGGGCTCTTTTTGGTCTTCCTGACAAGGAGTGTGTGATGTCTCAATTCATCGTTGCCACATACTTCGAAATTCGTGCAAACTGGCCATTCCAATTTATCTTCCCATAGAAATTCAGGTCCGTTGAACCACATCGAAGTATCACGCCTTACTGGATCTTTAGTTGCAAGATCTGCTGGGTTTTCTTTAGAAGGCACCCATCGCCATTGATCAACATTTGTTTCTTCCAGAATTTCGCCTACACGGTGCATCACGAATTGTTGAAATTTTCGCGGATCAATTCGAAGCCATTGCAAAACTGTTTTGGAGTCTGACCAGAAGATTCTTGATGTGATTTTCAATCGCTGATTTTTTGCTATTTTCTTAGCAAGCCTAACGCCAACTACTGCGGCTTGAAGTTCGAGTCTTGGTATTGAGATGGGTCTCAATGGTGCTACTTTTGACTTTCCAGCTATAAGTGCAACGGAACAGTTTTCCTGATACGTAATACGTAGGTAACACACGGCGGCGTATGCGTCCGCGCCAGCATCCACGAAAGTATGTAGCTCGACCGCACAGGCTTCATTTAGATATGGAGAGTAACATCTTGGAATTTTTAACGTTGATATTTGTTCTAGTAGAACTTTCCATTTTTTCCATTTTGTATTTTGAGAATCACATAAATGGGTATCCCAGCCGATTTGAGATCGCCAGACCTCTTGAAGCAGAATTTTTAACGCTGTGGTGTAGCAAGATAAAAAGCCAAGGGGGTCAAAAATTGACATAAGTACTTGGAGCAGTTCTCTTTTTGTGGGAATTATACTATCCTGAAAGACGTCACGCTGCAGTCTGGCGAATCTGAAAATATAAATAAAAGAGTCTTTATTAGGGTCCCAAAACATACCCAAAACTTTTTCTGCTGTAGTGAGAACTTTCGGCGCTTGTTCATGCAAAGGCTCGTCCTTGAGATGATTTATTACTGCGCTACTGTTAGAGGCCCAGTTTCGAATATGAAATCCGCCAGCAGAGTGAATAAGTTTTACCTGGGATGCCAGTTCGATTGCCTGATGACAATTGTCGACACTATCGATGAAGTCATCTACGTAGTGGCATTGCTGGATAGCTTCTACCGCTCTTGGGTACTTAAATTTGAATTGGTCTTCCTTTTTGGTCGCGTACGTAATGTGCAATACAGGGAGCACAGCAAATTCCAAAAGTTAGGGCTCGCATCACGTAGATACTTGGTTGGTCGGGATCATCATCTTTGTCCCACCATATAAATCTTTGTGAGTGCATATCTCGTTACCTCACGTTGATCCTGTGAAACATCTCTTCGATGTCCCCGCATATAGCAACTTTGCCAACACGAAAACTCATCAAAATATCAATTAGCGGTTTAAGCAGGTCCGGCCCGCAATGTATGAAGTCATTAAGACAAACTCCATTTGATTTGGCAGCTGCGTCCCACACCATTCGCACTTTACCAGGTTTATTGGGATTAATTGTTATAAATGTTGGCAGATACCACACTGGTTCGGAATTAGAGTTTATTTCCTCTACACTTAATTTTTTCGCATAGCCTTTTTGTAGCAAGTTATCGATTTGTTTTTGTAGAACAACTTTTAAGTTTTCATCTTTATTAAACTTCTTTTGCAGACACATGAGACGCTTATAGGCATTGCTGTAGCTTTCTGGCAATTGATGGACTTCACTTTTCCACAAGAGAACTACCTCATACCGTCCATCAACCTTTTGACATGTATTTTTCATAATCTTCATCGATTCTTGATCCTCTTGAGATTCTAGTGCCTTTTCTGCTGATTCTTCAAGGCTAAAACTATTTTTTATCATCTGATGCAATTCGTCGTACTTCTTTTCACAGTAGCAATTATGGATATTCAGCCAGTTTGTTCGTCGCGGGCTATCGTTGACACCTTGTATTGTCCAACCTATTCTTGCTTTCGTGGCAATTGGCTGATGCCAACTGCCTTCACGTATTCTTAATGGAACTGCAACGTTCCAGTTATCTGCTCCTATTAGAATTGTTGGTTTCACATCCTTGTAAGATTTTATAGGAATGCCGGCCAAATATGGATAATTTAAAACTATGGCATTCATATCCAATGATTGCGTTGGTAAATCTAGACCTTCAATGGTATGAACTCCATTCAACGTAAATTGACTACCATTGTTGATGTTTGTGATTTTAATTGAGGCCTTTACCGATGATTCGTCTATACGAGTAGTATCTCCGGTCCATTTTAAGCATAGTGGCTCTTCTATACCTTTAATATCGAGAACATCGAATAATTCTCTTTCAATTAATGTCACTGATGACCCCTCATCTAGAAATGCAAAAGTGTCCACGTAACCATTTTTCTTCTGGATGCGTATGGGTAAAATTCTGAAAAGAGAATTTGGATTCTGCTTGGCGACAGAGTTCGAATTCATGGAGCTGCTACTAGAGGTGGTACTTCCATCAACTTCCTTGAACCTTGCTGCCTGGATGTTTTTGTTATGGTTATGAAGCAAGTGATGATGCTTAGCACGGCAGCCGTCAATGCCACAGTCATTGTTCGTAAAACACTTACGGCGGTGTTTGTTTAAACATTGCCGGCATAAGTTAAATCTCTTTACTGCACTCCATTTTTCGTTTAGCGATAGTTTTTTAAACTCATTGCATACCGACACTTTATGATCGCTACTTTCGCACACGAAACACTTGATATTCAATTGAGGTTTATTTTCAGTATGGGAGTTCACACTTGCATTTTTCATGCAGGGAGTCGTTGAAACGACAGAGCTTGCTGCGTCGGCAATCTGAAATATCCAATCGCTGAAAACTTTCACTATTGGAGTCTGGTCTGCCTTAGGGTACATAGCCCAGTTGAGTTTATATTGGCTAGATAATTTGTCTACAAATTCTTTAACCAAAATAGGGTTATGTAAATGTGCATCCATTTTGCACGCTTCCATGGTGGAGCATATGTTTTTTACGCATAAGGCAAATTCAATAATCGATTCTAATTTTTCTTTTGGGGGCGGCATTTTTCTGGCCTTTTCAATCAATCTTTCTAAAATATGCTCAGGACGCCCAAAACACATTTTTAAGGTCTGAATAATTTCGGGTACCATTGTGGGCATCATCAACTTACTCTTGACCAGCTCTTTGGCTTTCCCCTTGAGACATGTCTGCAGCCGCATTAAATTCTCAGCATGAGAATATCCTGCGATTGAAGTGCTAGTTTCGAAGCTGCTAATAAATAAAGGCCATTCCTCCGGATCACCATGAAATTGTGGCAGCTCTTTCGGAATGGCTTGCCTTGCAGCTAGTTGAGACGGTGTTGGTCCTCCTACAAAATTCCAATTTGGAGACATGTTACACGTTTCGTTTAACATTGGTTCGTTTTTTTCGAATTGAGATAATATTTGGTACTTCTTCTCAATAAATTCTTGCTGAAGCCGTTGTTGTTCTTCGAGCATTTTGAGTTGTAAATTAATTAGTGAGCTAGCATGGTCACTTGGTTGTTTTTGTTTTATAAGGGGAAATAACATTGTACTTACAGGAACTGATGATGTGCATGCTTGTGTGCCCATTGGTGGTCTCGTAACGTATTGTTGACTTTGTGCTGTTTTTGTGTAATTTGTTGGTGCTGTTGTACGGTTTGGCATATTAGTTTCCCGCTGTATTGACGTCGTAGGTGCGCCCGCTGAAAATATGTTTTCCTTGAGTCCATTTCCTGGCTGCTGTTGTGTCTTGCCTCCTACTTTGGGTGACGATGCGGCTTGCGGTTGATTTGCTTGGTTGGCTGGAGAAATTGCGGAACTCACACTAGGCCCATTACATCCTTCGCAGCACCAACTCTCATCAGATATACCGCTGTTAACTGCGACACAATCAAAATGGTACCACATGTTACACTTATCGCATTGTACCATCCGATCATTATCCACTTGAGTGCATTTTTGCAATTGAATTCACTATATGACTCTTGGCCACTAGTCATTTTACTTTTAGTCTGCGTTATACTTTTCTTTTGGTGAAAGAATTATGGTAGTCCACGCGACCTCTCTTATATAAAATTGTTTTTAAAGAATGTTGGCGCACGTTTTAAGCACTTAGCCGGTTTGAAAATAAAACAAAATATTTAATAGCACCTCTTGTGCAATGTAATGTTAATTTAATTATTTTTGAATAACTTTTACAATTTGCGGTAGAGAAATACAGAGCTTTAAAAACAATTTGTTTGATCTCCGTGCATAAACCAACTGAACTCTAAAACATCTTACCGGTATATCCAAGAATATGGTTTACGTGACACATAAACAAAAAACCGTTTTTCTTTTTTAACAAATCATACGATCAATTGGTTTTACATAAAGAAATACGGTACATATGTAAATTCAAGTAAATTCGAACGACTAGTACATAATATAAGCAAACGTATCTAACTTACTTACATACACATGTATGTACGTTGGTATATACATATGTAAGTGTAATACTTGAGTTGAGACTTTCTTAAGAGAAGTTTAAAATAATACATGCTTATGTACATAGCAATAAAATAATATAAAAATATCATGTAAATATGTAAATGACGGCAACACCTACAGAAGCATAATTAAATAATACATGAAATAAAAACACAAACGAAATCCCTTTAACTAAGCTAATTCAATTTATTGAACTCTCTTCTTTTAAGTATTATGGGTTTTATACAATAAAAAATAAGATAAAAGTTGCTACTACAATAAAAAATTTAGTAGTAGCAACTTTAAACGGTTATAGCTCCCAAAATACTAAACCGCTTTCAATTAAATACAGATTCTGCACATCTGTATCAAAAAACCTTTAAAGCCATATAAATCTTTTTAAAATCGGTGCAGTAGTGCCAGCGTAAAAGGGATTACAAAAAACATGTTTGCCAATTAATTATATAGATCTTAGTACAACAATTCGATGCATATCTTTTCAACTAGCGTATTTTTCATATTTTCCCACACAAATTCTAAAATTCATATGCTTTTGTACAAATTTGGTTGTTCTTGTGAGAAGCTTTTCACAAAATATTGTTACAGAAACAGTTTTTCTCACAATCTTGCAATAATTACTGGATATTTATTCAAATGACAGATAGTTCTCGCAAAGTAAATATACAGCAACACTTATGCAAGAAAAGTCATTTTCCCCCTTATGCAAAAAAATATTTTACTATAGCTTATAGTTCATATTAGTTGACAAGCACTTTAAGGCTAACATTGCTTTGTTAAGAAATTGTATTCAAAACACAACTTTAAGGGTCTTATACAAAAAAACTTAACATCGCTTTGCGAAGCATTGTTAAGTAAAGTTGTATTCTAAAAAAATGATTATGTCAAATTTCTAAAGTAGGTCCTCACGTTTGTTAAGACTACTTTAAGTTGATATTTTCAAAATGTGTATTTTGTACCCCAAATATATTTGTTAATAAAGCACATATTCATTCATGTTACATTTGAAAATGAAGCTAGAATTGTTAGCTCTTAGCTTAGATTTACTATTTCTCTCATGTAATGGAAAACATCATCAAATTATTCAACTGATGCAAAATACATGGTAAAATCCATAAAAAAGTATTAAAATAAATACAATTGTACAAAAATATTTTAGTGATGTACATACAATCAAAACAAATCGAAAAGAGCTCGATATTCAAATACTCATTTCATTCGAATAAAAGAAATTGTGATAATTATTCTTTGTTCCTCATATTTTTTTACGTATACTTCATAGAAATGTTTATCTTTTATCCTAACGTGTCAGAAGGTCATATTGTTTAAATTAGGTTGCTTTACTTCTAGAAAATAAAAATGTATTTAATAAAATAAAATAAAAATTTGACTACCCGAATGAAATTGTATTCGATTTTGTACATCTTAAGCTGTGAAGTGGTTGTTGAACACGGTGGTGTTACCAGTATTTATTATTAAATAACAAAATAATTAAAGCTGTGTTTTGCATACAATTTCTTAACAAAGCAATATTAGCCTTAAAGTGCTTATCAACTAATATGAACTTTAAAGCTAAAGTAAAATATTTTTTTGCATAAGGGGGTAAATAGTTTGTTATTTAATAATAAATACTGGTAACACCACCGTGTTCAACAACCACTTCTCAGCTTATGATGTACAAAATTGAATAAAATTTCATTCGGGTATTCAAATATTTTTTTATTTTATTTAATAAATTTTTATTTTCTTGAAGTAAAGCAACCGAATTTAAACAATATGAGCTTCTGACATGGAAGGAAACCAGATAAACATTTCTATGAAGTAAAAGTAAATAAAATATGAGGAACAAAGAAGAATTATCACAATTTATTTTATTCGAATGAAATGAGTATTTGAATATCCAGCTTTTTTCGATTTGTTTTGATTGTATGTACAGCACTAAAACATTTTTGTACAATTGTATTTATTTTAATATTTTTTTATGGATTTTGCGATGTATTTTGAATCAGTTGGATAATTTGGTGATGTTTTCCATCACATTACAGTAATAATATATTTAAGATAAGAGCTAGCACTTTTAGCTTTATTTTCAGATGAAACATGAATCTATATATGTTATATTAACAAAAATATTTGAGGTTCAAAATACACATTTTGAAAATATCAACTTAAAGTAGTCTTAACAAACATGGGGACCTACTTTAGAAATTTGATATAATATTTTTTTAGAATACAACTTTACTTAACATTGCTTTGCAAAGCTTTATTAAGTTTTTTTGCATAAGACCCTTTGTGTTTAATTTACAAATTACACTGTTTTTTTACGTTTCCCTCGTTTCATGCGGGAAATTTTACGATGTGAGAAATACAGAAACAAGCTGCATCTTAGCAATAAAACTTGTATAGTGTAAATTAGGACTTAGTGTTGTCATGCTCAAAAAAACGCTTAGAACTTTTACACTGAAAAAATTAAATACTTAGGAAAACAACAGAGCACGTTGGTCTAAGTTTTAATATAGTAAAAACTAATTTTATTGAAAAATATACAAATCGAAAAGTATTCGACATAGCCGGGTTTTTAAATTGAAAAAATACCGGACTATTCGACATTCGAAAAATCAACATTTTGAAAAACCCGACAAACGTTTTGTGAAAAAACCCGAGTTTTAAAACAGGTTGAAAAACCGAGTCGATCACTCTAATAAATACACTTTGGTTACAATATAACAGGGACTTTGACGACAAGTTTTGTATGAAGAACTTGCAGTTAAAGTTCACGTTCTCTTAACCATACATTATGAAAAGGGACGTTAAAAGTTAGAAATAACAAAAGTATTATATCAGTTACCTACTTAAGTATTCAGTCGGTGCCAAGAGCGTTGTTCACTACAGTGAAACCTCTCATAACGGAGACCTATCATAACCGGACAAGTTTTGTAGATCCAAATTAAAATAAAATAATGTGTACCACTTTCAAAGTCGGACACCTCTAATTGTTTGGGCGAGAATGCAAAAATTTCGGGAAATAAAACACAGTAAAAATTTTCTTACCCAAATATTTAAGTTTTACTTTATTTACTTTTAAATTAGAAGTAATTGATGTATAGGTAAATCTTAAAATTGTAATAATAGAATTCACTGCAAATATGAATATAATGGCGGTATTCGATGTTTGATGCAAACGGTAATGCGTAAGTGCAAATGCAAAATATCGTAGCTTTTCTTTTTATATGTATGTAACCGTGCGTCGTCGCACTCAAAAAGCAAACAAAAAGTAAGTTTTTTTATTAAGATGGCAAAAGCAATATTTAAGTGAACCGTTAGCGGTTTACTCGTTGGAAAATACCTAAATAGTTACTCAAAAAAAAAACAAAGTTGTTCACTCCAGGATTAAATTGTATATCCACAAAAAGGAGTAGATGTAAACCAATCAACCAACGCACATATAAAAATATATAATTTAATTTAGGCTTTAACACTAATAGCCGGGCAAAAACACCACGACGATGAGCACCTGGTTATGAGAGGTTTCACTGTAAACCTAGAAACTAACTATGGTGTTAACTAATAAGATATAGGCCGACTTCCTAAACGCAAGTTGCACTGGATATTTACAATGCATACACTTCGTAAACGAATATGTAAACTTTCTGGCAACGTCCCATATTCCTAATCGTTTGGCAACTCATTTTAATGAGTATCAGTTGTCAAAATCGCGCATCATTTTTATTTTGTATGCAAACATATGTATGAGTTGCATAGCGACGTTCCTAAATGCCGATAAAATGCAAAAAATGTCTTTGCAACGCAAGGTTGCACGTGAGACATGTTTATCACTGCACACGCATTTTTTTAAACTATGCATTGCAATTTGCGTTTAGGAAGTCGGCCATATTCTTCCTTCTTGGCACCGACTGCAAATATTTAAGTTTTATTTGTTCCTTAGATTTATACCTACCAATGTTCTTATAGCCACATCGAATCAAATACTGAGGAACCTGAGTCGATTTGCCACATCCAGTGTCACCAGCTATTATTAGAACTCTTGTTTCCTCTAGAGAACTTTTCAAGGACTCTTTAAATTTCCATATTGGGAGAGATTTTTGGCTTTTCCTTATTTTTTTTATTTTAATAAATTTTTCCTTTTGTTTAAAATCTAGGTATACAACAATAATTTCTTGAAACTGTTTCATTTTTAATTGTGTTACATGAGATTCTCCCATGTTGGAGTTGAATGAACCATTCAACTGCAGACATATGCACTTTAACTTATGGCCAGGAATCGTGTTAGTATACTCATTCCTTTCCAAAGGATAAGGTAATATAGATTGCCCATTTTTTCTTAACACCGATTCGTACTTGGCAAGAAATTTCCAAAAATCCAATTTATCTTCAACCAAAGACATTCGATGACGGTCACTTATAATAAATGGTTGATACGAAGATTTATCATCACAAAAAGAAAAGTCATTCAGGTTAGTCTGTTCTTTAAATGAGCTTTTACGTATTGAAATATTTTTGTTATATGGTGTCTCCATTGGAAATTTGTGTATACACATGTACATACATACATGTATGTATGCACAATGAGATTTGTTTAAAGCAGTTAAAATGATCACTCTATAAATCGTAAACTAGGAATATTTTGTGTTAACATAACTTTGATGTTGTTCCTTAATAATTATCACATGTAATTTGGCTTAAAAAAGCGATACGAACTTTAGCCCGTTCAAATTATAAATATAATCAAGTTTATATGAACATCACAATCATTTTATTTATATTATACACACAAATTTTTGAAAACAATTTTCTTTATTTTTGCATTGTTGTCAGAGGTCCAATTCGTTTGGCTCAAGGCATGATACAATTATACTAGGTACATGCACAAGCCCAGCCTGTCACTGTATACATTGCACCTAGTTGTCAAACTTTGTTTACAAGCTGCAAAAATGTTAATGTATGTGTGTGAATAAAATGATGACAGTGTTGCCAATGAATTTACACATTAAAGAAAATTACACTACACATCTTTTGTGTAGGTTAAAATTAAAACAATAATATATAAAAATAGAACCCAAAGTAGAATTACACACATATTATACAAGAATTCAATTACATCGCCTACACATGTGAGGAGAAATTACACACTGTCTAACTACACCCATATTGGCAACACTGAATAACTATAATCATGCAGGAATGCCGCGTCTGAAATTGTACTTTAGTTACCCTGTAATTGTTATTTTTATAAACAAAAGACAGTTGTTTCCGACAATTTGGGGTTTGTTTTTACCAACAAAATACATGTGTTTTTTGGTGTTGTAATTTTGTTGTAGTTCTGCATGTACCTAGTATAATTGTATCATGGCTCAAGGCATATCAATTATTAAATGTGCCTTGGTTTGGCTCACAGCCGGCTTACAGCCGCCGCCGATCTAATTTTCAATGATAAGGCCGCCGCCCATGCACTCGGCTGTCAACGGCTTGTTTTCGTCAGCATACGCAAGTCAAGAAAGCAAACTCTTACTGAAGTCAAACTGAAAACTAGCAGGAGTTGCAAAAAAAGCAGTAAATTTATTTTGGTTTGTATATAAAATGTGAAAAGTTTTTACCATTTTACAAAACGTTTAAAAAGGTTAATTAATTAATAAAATTAAAAAAACACTGAATTATGTACATTAGAGGGCGTAGAACCTAATTTCACAACTGTCATTTTTTTCATTACCATACTCTAGAAGAACAGAGCACTTGAAAATAGCACTCTGGAAAAAGTTTGCTGGCCCATAAAATTAAAACTGTTCGATGTACCACATAGCGACTACTACCATTCGATAGGGAATCAAAATACCTTTCAGAATTAATAATAATCATTTTTCCATCAACTAACGTTCAGAAGTTATAGTCCAGCAAACCTTTGAAAATCACAAAAATATTAAATAATTGTTCTTTCACTTGTAAAACAAACACTATTTGTTGTAGCGTTAATTATTTAATATCAATTGTTAGAAGACTAAAATAGCTTTAAGAAAAGTAACTGTAATTTTCTGAAACACTATCATTCAGAAGCTATACCCAGCAAACTTTTGAATGTCAGTCAAATTAAAAAAAGTTTTCAGGTAATAAAACAAAATCACTTCATTGTACCGTAATGCGACTTATATCCATTGATAGATAATTTGAATAGCTTTTTAAAGATGTAACTGTCATTTTCTCAAACACTTTAATTCAGCAGCTATACCCCAGCAAACTTTTTAAAATCACCAAAATAAGAAAATAATTGTTTTACCTATAACTAAAAATCTATTCGAAGTACCATATCGCGACTAGTACCAATCAATAGACAACTTAAATAGCTTTCAAAAACAGTAATTGTTATTTTTGCAAATATTTGCACTCAGAAGTTATACCCCAGCAAACTTTTCAAGGTCCAAAAATTTGTAAAACATTGTTTTGCGTATAAATGAAAAATCATTCAGTGTAGCATATAGCGACTAACACCAATCAATAGGGAATTTAAATTAATTTCAAAAACAGTAATTGTTATTTTTCCAAATACTTGCACTCAGAAGCTATAGCCCAGCAAACTTTTTAGAGTGAAAAATTTAGTAAGAAATTGTTTGGCCTATAAAATTTAAATCATTCATTGTACCGTAATAATTCATATACCAATCGATAAAGGATAAAAGTAGGTTTCCGATTTAGCACTAGTCATTTTCTGAAATGCTTGAACTCATAAGTTATTTGTGAATTAACTTTAACAAATTTTGCAATATTTTCCTGGTAATGCAGTTTTGCACATTAAGTATGTGTGTGACAACCTTGCGGTATTCTTCCTAGTAAAATATGTAAGCAAGCTTTGTAAAAACATAGAGATTTTGTAACAAGATAAAAATAGGTAAATTTAAACTGATAATTTCAATAAAGTTTATTAATTTTAATGCTACTTTGTGAGCAGAATCAGATTCACTAGCTGTCACTATTTTTATTTGTTTCTAAGGGAGAAAAATGCTCTTGAAAATTGCGTTTAGAATTTTTTTGTTGAATATAAATAGGAAATGGTTTCTTGTACCCTATTAAGGTATATACCATTGGATACAGGGCTGAAATACCTTTCAGAAATTGTTTTTTTTCATATTCTGAAATACTTTTTTCCAGAAGTTAAAGCCCAATAAAAAAATTTTGTAACGAAAATTGACCAAAAAAACTTTTATGCCTATGAAATAATAACTATTTATTTTAAGGTATTAACACATATATGTTTTTATAGATAATAAAAGTTATTGTCAGAATTGATGACTGTCATTGCATGAATTACTTTATTTCAGAAGTTATATCCTAGCAAAGTCGGTGAAGGCTCTAAAATAAGGACAAAAGTTTTCCACTCATAAAAAAGAAAGCACTCATACTATCTTATTGTGACATATAGCAATCGATAGAAAACAAAACTACTTTTTTAAATTGATGATTGTCATTTTCTGAATTTGTGGAACTCAGAAGTTATACCACATCAAACTTGCAACTGCGTAAATATTTTTCTATTCGCAAACTTTTTATGAAATGTCAATAATAGTGTGCAGCTACTGATAATACAGGTATAAGATGTAGATAGCACAGTTTTATAAATACCAACTACCACCACGAATTGGAACTAATAATAAATATTAATATTAATAATCTTTATTATTAGCCTTAATTTGCAATTACTAATAAATATTAAACAATTGAAACAATAATTTTACATCTTTAATTTAGAGTCGATAACAGTGGTGTATTTCAAGAACTGGGATGGCTAAATTCGATTATATTAACTGGTTGGCAGCACTGCCGCCATGCAACAGGGCGTCCAGCAGTGACCTGCGCCGAGCAATTTTCTCGGCGGCGGCGGCTGATGAGCAATTGTTCGGCGGCGGCTGAAAATCAGCTTAAAATCGGCTGAGTCGGTTTAACAATTATATATATATATATATATATATATATATATATATATATATATACATACATACACTTATTCAAAAATTGCAGCTCTGATCCGGGACCTACCGACTAAACTTTAGGGAAAAACTGCCTGTCAGAATGGCCTTTTTCTGTTTTTGTACCACAAACAAAGCGCAAAAGATACAAAACTAAGTCGGTTAAAAGCAATTAAATGTTATATTGATTTTATGTGTAATAAGAATAAGAAAATAAGCAATAAGAAGGAATAAATAGTATAATTCGAAATAAAAATTGCTAGAAAATTATCATATATAAAAAAACACTTTTAATTACACATAAAATCAATATAAAATTTAATTGCTTTTAACCGACTTAATTTTGTTACACATAAAATCAATATAAAATTGAATTGATTTTAGCCGACTTACTTTTGTATCTTTTGCGCTTTGTTTGTGGTTCCAAAACCGAAAAAAGGCAATGCTGACAGGCAGTTTTTCCCTAAAATTTAGTTGGTAGGTACCGGATCAGACTTGCAATTTTTGTTGCAGCAATTTTTGAATATGTGTATGTATGTATAAATATATACATATATATATATATATATATATATATATATATATATATATATATATATATATACATATATATATATGTCGAATTGGTAGGAATATTCTTTTCTGAATTATAATTTTCCATATTTTCAAATAAAACTTCGAATTAAATAATTTTCAATATTTTAATATTTATTATTTCTTTTGATTAATTTAACGAGGCAGTCTCGAACTCGTCACTACTGTTCTTCCTTTTTTCAGTATGTCGATTCTGCCCAAGCTTGACATAACAGTCAACGCTTGCCGTTTTATACATAAAATACATTCAATACTCCGACACGGCCATCCAAGAATTTTTGTGCTCAACCACTCGGTCAACTCAGACCAGAATAAACTTTTAGATTCCAAAACAAAATTGTACAATCTAACCAGATTCTTAACATCTATTACAGTTTTATATCCCATAAAACAAATCAACCACAATCATATCTAACCATACACACCATACTATCATATTAGCCTCTCGCCTATCTAAATACCATCTGTTACGTATCATACGATACTGCACTACACAACATTTATTCAAATGTAATACGCATTACTGACTTCAGTAATTTCTATCCAATTACTTATGAAACCATTATCACCTCTCTCCGGTGACATTATCCAAACAGCAACCTCTATCCGGTTACTGAATTGAACCATCACTTCCATCCAGTGATACCTCCACGCCCTCATCCGGCACAAACAATTAATACCACCTCTATCCGGTGATATTAATTTCCAACTCACACCATTGCTTCTATCCAGCAATGTAATCATCATCAACCACAACAATGCGTATTATATTTTAACATTTTTATTTTACATTAATCATACATAACAGAAAACTTAACTAACCTCAACAATATTACAGTCAATATCAACAGGGACATAACCTTCTGGCATTCGTCTTATACGATCGCGAGCATACTTATACATTCGATTACAACTTAATGACTTAACTACATATCGATCACCATCTAAAGCTTCCATCACTTTAAATGGACCCTTGTATTTTGGATCAAGCTTTGTCTGATTGCGCCCTCATTTTGTAGTAACACCAAGTCACCTACAACAAAATTGTCCAATCTAGACTTAGTACTATCAAATCTGATCTTATCATAACAAGCATTTTTTTTTATGTTACAAATGGCCTCAGTTCTCGTTGTACATTCATAGTGAACAGTCGATTTAGCGGAGTTTTTATTTCATACTAAACAAAAAAAAAATTGTACGAAAATATATTCGGAATACATATTGTTATTGTTAGCTTTATTTGCATTGCTAATACTTTTTACATAGTCATAATTAACAAAAACAAAAAAACCGTAATAAAAACAAAACAAACAAACATACAAACAAAAGTGCCCTTGAGGAATACTCTATATGAGTACCTCAAAAACAAATAACTGTGAAGTGAGTTCTAATGGCAGAAATGCCTATTTTACTGTGAGTTCTGAAGCTCTTAATGAAAATAATAAAAATAAAAAATCTGATATAAGACTTACTGAGAGCTCTGAAGCTCTTAATGATAACAAATTAAATAAGAAATCTGATAGTAGACTTTATTTAACGGCGAGGCCACTTTTTCGTCAGCGATCAACTTCGCTTTGTCCAATGCCAACTAGTGATTCGTTAACATTACCGTTGCCTAGTACTTCTACATTTAACTCAGCGATATCATCCGCTTCGGGCTCGTGGTCATCACTTAACCAAGTTTTTACTGAAGTTAAGAGCAGCCCAAAACCCAAGGTCCAAGTGGGAATGGACAGATATATTACAGTGGTAAAGCGCGGACGAAGCCCAAAGTCTTCGAAAATTTCATCTGCTCCAAAAATGTCTAGGGATAACAGCGTATCCTCTATTAACCGCCAAAATCGTTTTGAAATATTACAAGTTGACAACAACGAACCCGATGTATCTACGAACAAAACATCCAAGCCGCCACCAATCTATTTGAGAGAAAAAAATTCAAACGCTCTTATAAAAAATTTAATTTCAGTCATTGGTGAGAATAAATTTCACATCGTTCCAATAAAACGTGGTAACATTGATGAAACCAAAATTCAAATTTATGAAGAAAAAGATTTTCGCAAAGTGATTACTGAATTTGAAAAAGGTAAGAAAAGTTTCTACACATATCAGCTTAAAAGTGCTAAAGGCCTGCAGATCGTATTGAAGGGCATCGATTCCTATGTTGCTCCCGAAGAAATAAAAGATGCACTCGTCCTCCAGGGATTTAAGGTATAAAATGTATCTAATATAATAAATAGGGAGAAGATTCCTCAACCTCTATTTCGCGTCGAACTTGAGCCAAACGATATAAAATTGAAAAAAAGCGAGACTCATCCAATTTATAATTTGAAATATCTCTTATATCGAAAAATAACAGTTGAAGAACCACACAAGCGTTCTGGACCCGTACAGTGCCATAATTGTCAAGAATATGGTCACACCAAAACTTACTGCAAGTTACCTTCAGTTTGTGTTATCTGCGGTGAATTGCACGGTACTGCTGGTTGTACTAAGCCTAAAGATCTAGCAGAAAAAAAATGTAGTAATTGTGGAGGTAATCACACCGCTAACTACAGAGGATGTCCTGTATATTCTTTCGTTAAGCAGACTATGGGGCAAAAACCTAAATTAGCTCCAACACAAACAGCAAACGCTTACTCCGCCACTTTTACTCAAATGAGCCAACCTGTCACTTCACGTGTATCGTATGCCGATGCAGCTAAGACTAGTCATATTCCCACACAAAATATTCCGCCTCAAAATAATTCAACGAATGCAAACTCAAGCTTTAATTTTAGTCGCCTTGAAGCTACTATTGAGAATCTAGTGCTAACTATAAATAATTTTACAACAAATATGACTAGCATGATGCAAGAAATGCTACGAATGCAGTCTACACTGCTTCAAGCATTAGTTAACAAGCCATGAACACGTTAAAAATATGTTTCTGGAACGCAAACGGCATTCGCCAACATAAAAATGAACTTGAGCACTTCCTCACGGAAAAAAATATTGATATAATGTTGGTTTCTGAGACTCACTTGACTTCAAGAAGCCTATTCAAAATTAATGGCTACATTTTATATGATTCAAAGGACCCAAGAGGAAGAGCTTGCGGGGGATCAGCAATTTTAATAAAGTCAAGACTCAAGCATTATATTCTTGACAACATTTGTGAAGAACATCTACAAGCAACAAATATTTGTATCGAAAACTTTTGCACAAATTTTGTCATATCATCAATTTACTCCCCTCCTAGATTCGCAATTACTGAGGATCAATACGAGGATTTCTACAAATCTCTTGGCCCTTGTTTCGTAGCAGCTGGAGACTATAATGCAAAACATACTTTCTGGGGTTCGCGTCTTATCACACCTAGAGGACGAGCGTTGTTCAACACAATTTCAAAAATGGGCTTGGACGTCATTTCGAGTGGGGAGCCCACTTACTGGCCTACTGACATACATAAAATTCCAGATATTATAGATTTTGGCGTCATGAAAAATATTTCTAGGGAATTAATTCACGTCGAAGCTTCCCTAGATCTATCGTCTGATCACTCTCCCACGATCGTTACAATCTGTAGCCCACTGAGAAGTGCTCTACCTCACCCGTATGTGAAAATGGTCAGTCGTGTTAATTGGCTGCGATTCAAAAAATATCTTAGTAGTCATTGCACTGAAAACATTAAGCTAAGAACTCATGACGATATTGAATCTAATATTGCTAATCTTAACGAAAATATTAAGCAGGCAGCTGAACATGCCACATCCTCCCACCCGCAGACTGGGTTTAACAGAATATATTCTACAGATATTGAACTTCTCGTATGTGCAAAAAGAAGAGCTAGAAGAGAATGGCAACAGCACAGGTCACCCCAAAATAAAATTAGATTAAAAGATTGCACTAAAAGACTCCAAGAACTGCTTGCATATGAAAAAACTGCATGTCTTAAAAACTATCTGGAAAATCTCGATGTCAAACCAGCATCTAATTATTCTTTGTGGCGCGCTGCGAAAAGAATTAAAACACCCGTTGAGTTTAAACCACCTCTGCGCACTTCTACCGGAGTTTGGGCCAGGAGTGATATTGAAAAAGGTAACTTGTTTGCAAAGCATTTAAAATCCGTATTTACCCCAAACACATGTACTGGTGTTGTTGATTTCCCGAGTGTAGTTGCGCTACCCCCTCGACCCATAAAATTTAAAATGTGTGATGTACAAAATCTAATTGCTGAACTCAACCCGAAGAAAGCACCGGGTATTGATGGAATTAGTAACCAAATGCTAATAAAATTGCCTCGTATTGTAATTAGAATCATGTTATTCATTTTTAATGCCATTTTACGACTAGAGTATTATCCCCACAGCTGGAAGCTTGCCAAAGTTAAAATGATTCCAAAGCCGGGCAAAGATCTGACCAAGGCAGAATCGTACAGGCCAATAAGCCTGCTATCAACAATGTCAAAACTTTTCGAAAAACTGCTCATGTCAAAATTGTCCCCAATTCTAATTGGTAGTGGGTGCATCCCAGACCATCAGTTTGGTTTTAGAAGTCAACATAGCACCATTGAACAAACGCATAGATTGGTTCAATGTATAAGAAGAACATTTGAAGAAAAGAAGTACTGTTCTGCACTGTTTATTGACGTTTCGCAGGCATTTGATAAAGTGTGGCATGAAGGTTTAATTTTAAAATTGAAATCATATCTACCAATTAATTTATTGAATTTATTAGAAAGTTACATTACTACCCGGAAGTTCACGGTTGTGGAAGGGGAATTCATGAGTGTGCCCGAATCTATATCATCCGGTGTGCCACAGGGGAGCATACTGGGGCCAGTTTTGTATTTAATTTATACTTGTGATATGCCTTTGAGCAGCAATATCCATACATCGACGTTTGCCGATGATACAGCCTGCCTAAGTATGCACGAAAATCCTCATGAGGCTTCCCGATATCTACAAGAATATATTACACAACTGGAACTATGGTTAAAATTATGGAGAATTAAGGTAAACGAGCAAAAGTGTGTTCAGGTAACATTTACCCTGCGAAGAGATACTTGTTCCCAAATTCGAATCAACAATCAAGTTGTTCCTCAGCATTCACATGTAAAATACCTTGGTATACACCTTGATCGACGACTTACATGGAAACACCATATTGACTCAAAGCTAATACAAATGAAACTTAAACTAAGTCAGATATATTGGCTGATTGGTAGAAACTCAACACTCAGCCTAGACTGTAAACTTTTATTATACAAGTCGCTCTTGAAGCCAATATGGTGCTACGGAATTCAGTTATGGGGCACTGCTTCAGCTTCTAACGTCGAGAGAATCCAACGAAGGCAAAACAAAATTTTACGTTTGATAACATCGGCTCCATGGTACATAAAAAACTCAAATATACATCGTGATTTGAATATGCCACTAGTGATTGAAGAAATAGCAAAATACGCAGGCAAATATTTAAAAAAACTCGAGTCACATCCTAATCCGCTTGCTCGTAACATCTTGAATTTTACTGGCCACATTCGCTTGAAAAAGAAGGACACAAGGGCTCTTTTACTCAACACTCCAGATGGGATTGCTTGAAAATATTTTTTTTTTTTTTTGATTATCACTACTTATGTATTATTTATATCTATCACTAAGTTTATGTCCGACAGTGGTCGGGCCTAATACTTATATTTTAGATTTAAGATTTGATTACTTATTGTTAGTTCATAATTGAAGATACAATAAATAAATAAATGTATTAAAAAAAAAAAAAAAAAAAAAACAAATGGCCTCATTTCGAACTTCATCAAGGTTTACTAATGGTTCAATTTCATCAGACACTAGCATTTCGATAGGTCTAGCTACCTTACCTATAAGCAATTCTAACGAACTATGTTTGGTAACACGACTTTGAGTACAATTCAAGGCTAATTGAACATCAGGAAGAGCATCCTGCCAGGTGCGATTACCCGTCTCAACTGCCGTAGCATATTCTTTAACACACTCATTACACGCTCAACTTGACCGTTCGCACGAGCACTACCTGTTGCAATTAAATGTAAATTAATATTGTGTGTACTACAAAATTCTTTAAACTCTCGGCTCGCGAAACAACGACCTTGATCTGCAATAACTCTTATTGGAGCACCAAATAAAGAGATATCATGTCTTAATGCTGCAATACTACTAAGTGTGTCTATTGTAATTGTATGATGTAACAGAACGTATTTTGTGAACGCGTCAATCAATACAAAGACGTACTCTTTTCTATCACTTTTTCCACTCAGTTTCCCAGTCGCGTCAATGTGTAAAGTGTGCCAAGGGATAGCAATCTTAGGAATAGAATGCAACTCGGCTTGAATTTTCCCTGAGTGAGACTTGGAAATCTTACATGTCACACAGTTATCCACAAATTTTCTCACAAATTTGGACATATTCTCGAACCAATAATTCTCGTAGATCTTCTCCAGAGTTTTCTCATAACCCAAATGCATCAGAGACTCGTGAGTGTTATTTATATTTGACCATCTCAAAGATCTGGCAACTATTGGCAAGCATAGTGACCTACCGTTCCGTTGCACTTTTCGATAAAGGACTCCTGATCGGATGTCATAAGTCTTAGATATATCATCATGAAGTTTACCTTCACTTAAATCGGACATAAGTTTTATAATTTCGTCATCACACTGTTGCTCTGCCAAAATCCAATTATCAGACAGTTCAGCTATGTTAACGATTTTGGACTCAACTTTTTCATACACTCTATCAGATGAAGGTAATGGATTCCTTGAAAAGAAGTCCGCATGACACATGCTGTTCCCTTTTCTATAGACAACTTCAAAATCAAATGCTTGTAAGAAAGCCCACCATCTATGCACTCTAGGAGTAAGATCAAGCTTTTTACGCGAAGCTTGTAATGAGTTACAGTCAGTAACAACAACAAATCTACGACCGTGTAAATAGTGACGAAAATGCTTAATCTCATTGACAACAGCAAGGGTTTCTAATTCGTAAGAGTGATACTTAGATTCAGCGACCGAAGTTCTCTTGCTAAAATAGGCAACCACAAAACTCTTCGCATCTTTTTTTTGCATTAAAACAGCACCATATCCAATAGCACTAGCATCCGTATGAAGTTCTATTGGGCATAAAGGATCAAATATAACCAATACAGGCTCAGAAGTCAAAACTGTTATCATCTGTTGTCTTAAATCTTCATGCACGGGTTTCCAATAAATTTTTTTTTGCTAGACGTTAAAGAATACAATGGGGCCATAACTTGAGAAAATTTAGGGACAAACTTTCTAAAATTGGATGCAAGTCCTATAAATTGGCGCAATTGAGGAACAGTTTCGGGTGGAGGCAACGCAGTCAAGGCCTCAAGTTTTTTAGGGTTTGGCTTTATCTTTCCCTCACTGATTTCAAAACCAAGGTATTGTACTTTTCGCTTAAGAAAAGAAATTTTTTTCAAATTAAGTGAGAATCCCTTGTCAGTGAGCACCTGGAGTACAATGCGGAGTCTTTCCAATGCTTCTTCAGCATTAGAAGCTACAATTAAAATGTCATCCATGTAGACAACAACAAACGAATTAACTAAATCACCTAAAGCATTCATTACCGCACGTTGAAAAACCGATGGTGCATTTCTTAGTCCAAATGGCATTGTCAAAAACTCATATTGACCATCAGGTGTTACAAAAGCTGTATACTTAACCGAGTCAGAATGAATAGGTATTTGATGGAATCCTGAAGCCATGTCTAAACTAGTAAAAAAATAAGATCCAAGTAAGCGATCAATTTGATCTGATATTAAAGGCAACGGAAACCTATCCGGAATGGTGTTATCATTTAATTCCCGAAAATCCACACACATGCGGTCAGCACCATCTTTCTTCTTCACAAGAAGTATGGGACTGGCAAAAGGTGATGAGCTAGAACGAATAATGCGACAATCTAAAAGTTCGTTAACTCTGTTTCGAACAGCACAGCGTTCCTCCGTACTTAAACGATAGGGACGTCTATAAACCGTTTTGTAAGAATCTTTTAGATCTATTTGCATCGGTGTTACATTAGCATGAGATTTAGGAAATGTTGTAACAAAATTCTTTTTAAACAAATTTAAGATATTTATCAATTTTGGCTTCAGGTCCCAAGGAATGTCAGTGTCAATTGAATCAAAATTTATATCACAAGGTTTAGTCGTCTCGCAAGTCAAAACAAGGTTTTCCCTACTTAAAAACAACTTGTCTGACACCATATGTACCGTAATACCTTGAAGAAGAATTTCTCGCCCAATCATTATCTTATTATGTAAGTACATATCTGACAGAACATGAAACAAAACTTCTAGAACAATTCCCTCGACTTCAATCACAGATAAAATTTGAAAAGTACTATTAACACTCGTTTGTCCAATCCCTGTCATTGTCACTACGTTAAAGCTACGTTTACCCTGAAATTTATCACTTATAGACTCTTGAATGAGTGAGCATTCGGAGCCTGAATCAAAAACAAAACTGAATTTCTCACCAGAATGATTTAATGTTCCAGCAGGTACACCAACAGAACATAGCTCCACCCGTCGGTTCCTTGTAGCAATCTCATCACATTCACCAAACCTTTTGCGAACAATCTTGGGGCAACTTGATGCGTAGTGACCAGTCTCTTGACAATTAAAACATGTTACTGGCTTCGTTGAGTTTTTTAAATCCTCTTTGTTCGTCCAATTCAAAGCATTCGAGTTTCTTCTTTCTGACCTGCATTGTGCCGCCTTATGTCCTTGCTGACCACAGTTAAAACATTTAATGCCTTGCAATGACGTTGATGCCTTGTTCCTTTTTGCATCGTGAACACTGACATCATTTGCTGTTGCAACTTTCCTCTTCAAGAACGACATAGCCTTTAGTTCTCGTTGTAGCAGATTCCTTGTACCAATATCAGTCGTAAAGGACATGCAATGTACTCTTGGCTCAAACTGAGAAAGATGAGCTAATACTGTGGATACAGCTATTTCTTCAACAGACAAATTCTTCCATTTAGCCATCAAAGATGTCATCAGAGTAGCAGCATATGCGGATAAACATTCCCCGTCTTTAGGTCGGATGGTGTTCAACCCAATTAAAAATGCAGCTGAAGTGTCCGGACAATCTAAGCGAACCAAAAAAAGATCCTTGAATTCTGCCCAAGTCATTCCCGGATAGGATACTTGAGCCATCCAGATAGATGCTTGTCCTTTCAAAGCTCGACCAAGAATATTCATCAATAATGATTTTGATAACTGATCCGAGACGCACATGTTTGCCATTGACATCCAGGCACGAGCGTCAGCATTTCCGACATCTGGATTAAATTCCGGCAAATATGTATCAACGCTGAAGGATGGTTTGAAAGCTTCTACAAGACCTAAAAAGCTACGATTTTGCTGCTCAAACATTGTTTGCCATTTTTCTTCTTCTGAGCCGGGAACTTGCCTTGGATTTTGTAGGCTGTTTTGAGTAAATCCCACTCCTGATGTCGAATTGGTAGGAATATTCTTTTCAGAATTATAATTTTCCATATTTTCAAATAAAACTTCGAATTAAATAATTTTCAATATTTTAATATTTATTATTTCTTTTGATTAATTTAACGAGGCAGTCTCGAACTCGTCACTACTGTTCTTCCTTTTTTTCAGTATATCGATTCTGCCCAAGCTTGACATAACAGTCAACGCTTCCCGTTTTATACATAAAATACATTCAATACTCCGACATATATATATATATATATATATATATATATATATATATATATATATATATATATATCTAACAATTTTTCCCATGTTTTTTGTGGTACAAAATAAGATTTACTTTGAAACAGTTGTAAAAATTGTTAAGCTGACTAAGCCGATTTTAAGCTGATTTTCAGCCGCCGCCGAACAATTTTTCATCAGCCGCCGCCGTACTAGTCGCTATATGGTACATCGAACAGTTTTTCATTTGTGGGCCAAACAAATTTTCCCTAATTTTGGTGACTTTAAAAAGTTTGCTGGGTATAACTTCTGAACGCAAGTATTTAGGAAAATAATATTTACTGCTTTTGAAAAATATTTGAATTCCCTATTGATTGGTACTAGTCGCTATATATTACACTGAACGGTTTTTCATTTATACGCAAAACAATGTTTTACAAATTTTTGGACCTTGAAAAGTTTGCTGGGGTATAACTTCTGAATGCAAGTATTTGCAAATATAACAATTACTGTTTGTGAAAGGAATTTAGGTTCCTATTGATTACTACTAGTCGCTATATGGTACATTGAATAGTTTTTCAGTTATAGGCGAAACAAATATTTTCTTATTTTGGTGACTTTAAAAAGTTTGCTGGGGTATAGCTTCTGAATTAAAGTGTTTAAGAAAATGACAGTTACATCTTTAAAAAGCTATTTAAATTGTCTATCAATTGATTTAAGTCGCATTACGGTACAATGAACTAATTTTGTTTTATATTCAGGATATTTTTTTTATTTAATTTGACTGACATTCAAAAGTTTGCTGGGTATAACTTCTGAATGATAGTGTTTCATATAGACAACTTAAATACCTTTCAAAAACAGTAATTGTTATTTTTGCATATATTTGCACTCAGAAGTTATACCCCAGCAAACTTTTCAAGGTCCAAAAATTTGTAAAACATTGTTTTGCGTATAAATGAATAATCATTCAGTGTAGCATATAGCGACTAACACCAATCAATAGGGAATTTAAATTAATTTCAAAAACAGTAATTGTTATTTTTCCAAATACTTGCACTCAGAAGCTATAGCCCAGCAAACTTTTTAGAGTGAAAAATTTAGTAAGAAATTGTTTGGCCTATAAAATTTAAATCATTCATTGTACCGTAATAATTCATATACCAATCGATAAAGGATAAAAGTAGGTTTCCGATTTAGCACCAGTCATTTTCTGAAATGCTTGAACTCATAAGTTATTTGTGAATTAACTTTAACAAATTTTGCAATATTTTCCTGGTAATGCAGTTTTGCACATTAAGTATGTGTGTGACAACCTTGCGGTATTCTTCCTAGTAAAATATGTAAGCAAGCTTTGTAAAAACATAGAGATTTTGTAACACGATAAAAATAGGTAAATTTAAACTGATAATTTCAATAAAGTTTATTAATTTTAATGCTACTTTGTGAGCAGAATCAGATTCACTAGCTGTCACTATTTTTATTTGTTTCTAAGGGAGAAAAATGCTCTTGAAAATTGCGTTTAGAATTTTTTTGTTGAATATAAATAGGAAATGGTTTCTTGTACCCTATTAAGGTATATACCATTGGATACAGGGCTGAAATACCTTTCAGAAATTGTTTTTTTTCATATTCTGAAATACTTTTTTCCAGAAGTTAAAGCCCAATAAAAAAATTTTGTAACGAAAGTTGACCAAAAAAACTTTTATGCCTATGAAATAATAACTATTTATTTTAAGGTATTAACACATATATGTTTTTATAGATAATAAAAGTTATTGTCAGAATTGATGACTGTCATTGCATGAATTACTTTATTTCAGAAGTTATATCCTAGCAAAGTCGGTGAAGGCTCTAAAATAAGGACAAAAGTTTTCCACTCATAAAAAAGAAAGCACTCATACTATCTTATTGTGACATATAGCAATCGATAGAAAACAAAACTACTTTTTTAAATTGATGATTGTCATTTTCTGAATTTGTGGAACTCAGAAGTTATACCACATCAAACTTGCAACTGCGTAAATATTTTTCTATTCGCAAACTTTTTATGAAATGTCAATAATAGTGTGCAGCTACTGATAATACAGGTATAAGATGTAGATAGCACAGTTTTATAAATACCAACTACCACCACGAATTGGAACTAATAATAAATATTAATATTAATAATCTTTATTATTAGCCTTAATTTGCAATTACTAATAAATATTAAACAATTGAAACAATAATTTTACATCTTTAATTTAGAGTCGATAACAGTGGTGTATTTCAAGAACTGGGATGGCTAAATTCGATTATATTAACTGGTTGGCAGCACTGCCGCCATGCAACAGGGCGTCCAGCAGTGACCTGCGCCGAGCAATTTTCTCGGCGGCGGCGGCTGATGAGCAATTGTTCGGCGGCGGCTGAAAATCAGCTTAAAATCGGCTGAGTCGGTTTAACAATTATATATATATATATATATATATATATATATATATATATATACATACATACACTTATTCAAAAATTGCAGCTCTGATCCGGGACCTACCGACTAAACTTTAGGGAAAAACTGCCTGTCAGAATGGCCTTTTTCTGTTTTTGTACCACAAACAAAGCGCAAAAGATACAAAACTAAGTCGGTTAAAAGCAATTAAATGTTATATTGATTTTATGTGTAATAAGAATAAGAAAATAAGCAATAAGAAGGAATAAATAGTATAATTCGAAATAAAAATTGCTAGAAAATTATCATATATAAAAAAACACTTTTAATTACACATAAAATCAATATAAAATTTAATTGCTTTTAACCGACTTAATTTTGTTACACATAAAATCAATATAAAATTGAATTGATTTTAGCCGACTTACTTTTGTATCTTTTGCGCTTTGTTTGTGGTTCCAAAACCGAAAAAAGGCAATGCTGACAGGCAGTTTTTCCCTAAAATTTAGTTGGTAGGTACCGGATCAGACTTGCAATTTTTGTTGCAGCAATTTTTGAATATGTGTATGTATGTATAAATATATACATATATATATATATATATATATATATATATATATATATATATATATATATATACATATATATATATGTCGAATTGGTAGGAATATTCTTTTCTGAATTATAATTTTCCATATTTTCAAATAAAACTTCGAATTAAATAATTTTCAATATTTTAATATTTATTATTTCTTTTGATTAATTTAACGAGGCAGTCTCGAACTCGTCACTACTGTTCTTCCTTTTTTCAGTATGTCGATTCTGCCCAAGCTTGACATAACAGTCAACGCTTGCCGTTTTATACATAAAATACATTCAATACTCCGACACGGCCATCCAAGAATTTTTGTGCTCAACCACTCGGTCAACTCAGACCAGAATAAACTTTTAGATTCCAAAACAAAATTGTACAATCTAACCAGATTCTTAACATCTATTACAGTTTTATATCCCATAAAACAAATCAACCACAATCATATCTAACCATACACACCATACTATCATATTAGCCTCTCGCCTATCTAAATACCATCTGTTACGTATCATACGATACTGCACTACACAACATTTATTCAAATGTAATACGCATTACTGACTTCAGTAATTTCTATCCAATTACTTATGAAACCATTATCACCTCTCTCCGGTGACATTATCCAAACAGCAACCTCTATCCGGTTACTGAATTGAACCATCACTTCCATCCAGTGATACCTCCACGCCCTCATCCGGCACAAACAATTAATACCACCTCTATCCGGTGATATTAATTTCCAACTCACACCATTGCTTCTATCCAGCAATGTAATCATCATCAACCACAACAATGCGTATTATATTTTAACATTTTTATTTTACATTAATCATACATAACAGAAAACTTAACTAACCTCAACAATATTACAGTCAATATCAACAGGGACATAACCTTCTGGCATTCGTCTTATACGATCGCGAGCATACTTATACATTCGATTACAACTTAATGACTTAACTACATATCGATCACCATCTAAAGCTTCCATCACTTTAAATGGACCCTTGTATTTTGGATCAAGCTTTGTCTGATTGCGCCCTCATTTTGTAGTAACACCAAGTCACCTACAACAAAATTGTCCAATCTAGACTTAGTACTATCAAATCTGATCTTATCATAACAAGCATTTTTTTTTATGTTACAAATGGCCTCAGTTCTCGTTGTACATTCATAGTGAACAGTCGATTTAGCGGAGTTTTTATTTCATACTAAACAAAAAAAAAATTGTACGAAAATATATTCGGAATACATATTGTTATTGTTAGCTTTATTTGCATTGCTAATACTTTTTACATAGTCATAATTAACAAAAACAAAAAAACCGTAATAAAAACAAAACAAACAAACATACAAACAAAAGTGCCCTTGAGGAATACTCTATATGAGTACCTCAAAAACAAATAACTGTGAAGTGAGTTCTAATGGCAGAAATGCCTATTTTACTGTGAGTTCTGAAGCTCTTAATGAAAATAATAAAAATAAAAAATCTGATATAAGACTTACTGAGAGCTCTGAAGCTCTTAATGATAACAAATTAAATAAGAAATCTGATAGTAGACTTTATTTAACGGCGAGGCCACTTTTTCGTCAGCGATCAACTTCGCTTTGTCCAATGCCAACTAGTGATTCGTTAACATTACCGTTGCCTAGTACTTCTACATTTAACTCAGCGATATCATCCGCTTCGGGCTCGTGGTCATCACTTAACCAAGTTTTTACTGAAGTTAAGAGCAGCCCAAAACCCAAGGTCCAAGTGGGAATGGACAGATATATTACAGTGGTAAAGCGCGGACGAAGCCCAAAGTCTTCGAAAATTTCATCTGCTCCAAAAATGTCTAGGGATAACAGCGTATCCTCTATTAACCGCCAAAATCGTTTTGAAATATTACAAGTTGACAACAACGAACCCGATGTATCTACGAACAAAACATCCAAGCCGCCACCAATCTATTTGAGAGAAAAAAATTCAAACGCTCTTATAAAAAATTTAATTTCAGTCATTGGTGAGAATAAATTTCACATCGTTCCAATAAAACGTGGTAACATTGATGAAACCAAAATTCAAATTTATGAAGAAAAAGATTTTCGCAAAGTGATTACTGAATTTGAAAAAGGTAAGAAAAGTTTCTACACATATCAGCTTAAAAGTGCTAAAGGCCTGCAGATCGTATTGAAGGGCATCGATTCCTATGTTGCTCCCGAAGAAATAAAAGATGCACTCGTCCTCCAGGGATTTAAGGTATAAAATGTATCTAATATAATAAATAGGGAGAAGATTCCTCAACCTCTATTTCGCGTCGAACTTGAGCCAAACGATATAAAATTGAAAAAAAGCGAGACTCATCCAATTTATAATTTGAAATATCTCTTATATCGAAAAATAACAGTTGAAGAACCACACAAGCGTTCTGGACCCGTACAGTGCCATAATTGTCAAGAATATGGTCACACCAAAACTTACTGCAAGTTACCTTCAGTTTGTGTTATCTGCGGTGAATTGCACGGTACTGCTGGTTGTACTAAGCCTAAAGATCTAGCAGAAAAAAAATGTAGTAATTGTGGAGGTAATCACACCGCTAACTACAGAGGATGTCCTGTATATTCTTTCGTTAAGCAGACTATGGGGCAAAAACCTAAATTAGCTCCAACACAAACAGCAAACGCTTACTCCGCCACTTTTACTCAAATGAGCCAACCTGTCACTTCACGTGTATCGTATGCCGATGCAGCTAAGACTAGTCATATTCCCACACAAAATATTCCGCCTCAAAATAATTCAACGAATGCAAACTCAAGCTTTAATTTTAGTCGCCTTGAAGCTACTATTGAGAATCTAGTGCTAACTATAAATAATTTTACAACAAATATGACTAGCATGATGCAAGAAATGCTACGAATGCAGTCTACACTGCTTCAAGCATTAGTTAACAAGCCATGAACACGTTAAAAATATGTTTCTGGAACGCAAACGGCATTCGCCAACATAAAAATGAACTTGAGCACTTCCTCACGGAAAAAAATATTGATATAATGTTGGTTTCTGAGACTCACTTGACTTCAAGAAGCCTATTCAAAATTAATGGCTACATTTTATATGATTCAAAGGACCCAAGAGGAAGAGCTTGCGGGGGATCAGCAATTTTAATAAAGTCAAGACTCAAGCATTATATTCTTGACAACATTTGTGAAGAACATCTACAAGCAACAAATATTTGTATCGAAAACTTTTGCACAAATTTTGTCATATCATCAATTTACTCCCCTCCTAGATTCGCAATTACTGAGGATCAATACGAGGATTTCTACAAATCTCTTGGCCCTTGTTTCGTAGCAGCTGGAGACTATAATGCAAAACATACTTTCTGGGGTTCGCGTCTTATCACACCTAGAGGACGAGCGTTGTTCAACACAATTTCAAAAATGGGCTTGGACGTCATTTCGAGTGGGGAGCCCACTTACTGGCCTACTGACATACATAAAATTCCAGATATTATAGATTTTGGCGTCATGAAAAATATTTCTAGGGAATTAATTCACGTCGAAGCTTCCCTAGATCTATCGTCTGATCACTCTCCCACGATCGTTACAATCTGTAGCCCACTGAGAAGTGCTCTACCTCACCCGTATGTGAAAATGGTCAGTCGTGTTAATTGGCTGCGATTCAAAAAATATCTTAGTAGTCATTGCACTGAAAACATTAAGCTAAGAACTCATGACGATATTGAATCTAATATTGCTAATCTTAACGAAAATATTAAGCAGGCAGCTGAACATGCCACATCCTCCCACCCGCAGACTGGGTTTAACAGAATATATTCTACAGATATTGAACTTCTCGTATGTGCAAAAAGAAGAGCTAGAAGAGAATGGCAACAGCACAGGTCACCCCAAAATAAAATTAGATTAAAAGATTGCACTAAAAGACTCCAAGAACTGCTTGCATATGAAAAAACTGCATGTCTTAAAAACTATCTGGAAAATCTCGATGTCAAACCAGCATCTAATTATTCTTTGTGGCGCGCTGCGAAAAGAATTAAAACACCCGTTGAGTTTAAACCACCTCTGCGCACTTCTACCGGAGTTTGGGCCAGGAGTGATATTGAAAAAGGTAACTTGTTTGCAAAGCATTTAAAATCCGTATTTACCCCAAACACATGTACTGGTGTTGTTGATTTCCCGAGTGTAGTTGCGCTACCCCCTCGACCCATAAAATTTAAAATGTGTGATGTACAAAATCTAATTGCTGAACTCAACCCGAAGAAAGCACCGGGTATTGATGGAATTAGTAACCAAATGCTAATAAAATTGCCTCGTATTGTAATTAGAATCATGTTATTCATTTTTAATGCCATTTTACGACTAGAGTATTATCCCCACAGCTGGAAGCTTGCCAAAGTTAAAATGATTCCAAAGCCGGGCAAAGATCTGACCAAGGCAGAATCGTACAGGCCAATAAGCCTGCTATCAACAATGTCAAAACTTTTCGAAAAACTGCTCATGTCAAAATTGTCCCCAATTCTAATTGGTAGTGGGTGCATCCCAGACCATCAGTTTGGTTTTAGAAGTCAACATAGCACCATTGAACAAACGCATAGATTGGTTCAATGTATAAGAAGAACATTTGAAGAAAAGAAGTACTGTTCTGCACTGTTTATTGACGTTTCGCAGGCATTTGATAAAGTGTGGCATGAAGGTTTAATTTTAAAATTGAAATCATATCTACCAATTAATTTATTGAATTTATTAGAAAGTTACATTACTACCCGGAAGTTCACGGTTGTGGAAGGGGAATTCATGAGTGTGCCCGAATCTATATCATCCGGTGTGCCACAGGGGAGCATACTGGGGCCAGTTTTGTATTTAATTTATACTTGTGATATGCCTTTGAGCAGCAATATCCATACATCGACGTTTGCCGATGATACAGCCTGCCTAAGTATGCACGAAAATCCTCATGAGGCTTCCCGATATCTACAAGAATATATTACACAACTGGAACTATGGTTAAAATTATGGAGAATTAAGGTAAACGAGCAAAAGTGTGTTCAGGTAACATTTACCCTGCGAAGAGATACTTGTTCCCAAATTCGAATCAACAATCAAGTTGTTCCTCAGCATTCACATGTAAAATACCTTGGTATACACCTTGATCGACGACTTACATGGAAACACCATATTGACTCAAAGCTAATACAAATGAAACTTAAACTAAGTCAGATATATTGGCTGATTGGTAGAAACTCAACACTCAGCCTAGACTGTAAACTTTTATTATACAAGTCGCTCTTGAAGCCAATATGGTGCTACGGAATTCAGTTATGGGGCACTGCTTCAGCTTCTAACGTCGAGAGAATCCAACGAAGGCAAAACAAAATTTTACGTTTGATAACATCGGCTCCATGGTACATAAAAAACTCAAATATACATCGTGATTTGAATATGCCACTAGTGATTGAAGAAATAGCAAAATACGCAGGCAAATATTTAAAAAAACTCGAGTCACATCCTAATCCGCTTGCTCGTAACATCTTGAATTTTACTGGCCACATTCGCTTGAAAAAGAAGGACACAAGGGCTCTTTTACTCAACACTCCAGATGGGATTGCTTGAAAATATTTTTTTTTTTTTTTGATTATCACTACTTATGTATTATTTATATCTATCACTAAGTTTATGTCCGACAGTGGTCGGGCCTAATACTTATATTTTAGATTTAAGATTTGATTACTTATTGTTAGTTCATAATTGAAGATACAATAAATAAATAAATGTATAAAAAAAAAAAAAAAAAAAAAAACAAATGGCCTCATTTCGAACTTCATCAAGGTTTACTAATGGTTCAATTTCATCAGACACTAGCATTTCGATAGGTCTAGCTACCTTACCTATAAGCAATTCTAACGAACTATGTTTGGTAACACGACTTTGAGTACAATTCAAGGCTAATTGAACATCAGGAAGAGCATCCTGCCAGGTGCGATTACCCGTCTCAACTGCCGTAGCATATTCTTTAACACACTCATTACACGCTCAACTTGACCGTTCGCACGAGCACTACCTGTTGCAATTAAATGTAAATTAATATTGTGTGTACTACAAAATTCTTTAAACTCTCGGCTCGCGAAACAACGACCTTGATCTGCAATAACTCTTATTGGAGCACCAAATAAAGAGATATCATGTCTTAATGCTGCAATACTACTAAGTGTGTCTATTGTAATTGTATGATGTAACAGAACGTATTTTGTGAACGCGTCAATCAATACAAAGACGTACTCTTTTCTATCACTTTTTCCACTCAGTTTCCCAGTCGCGTCAATGTGTAAAGTGTGCCAAGGGATAGCAATCTTAGGAATAGAATGCAACTCGGCTTGAATTTTCCCTGAGTGAGACTTGGAAATCTTACATGTCACACAGTTATCCACAAATTTTCTCACAAATTTGGACATATTCTCGAACCAATAATTCTCGTAGATCTTCTCCAGAGTTTTCTCATAACCCAAATGCATCAGAGACTCGTGAGTGTTATTTATATTTGACCATCTCAAAGATCTGGCAACTATTGGCAAGCATAGTGACCTACCGTTCCGTTGCACTTTTCGATAAAGGACTCCTGATCGGATGTCATAAGTCTTAGATATATCATCATGAAGTTTACCTTCACTTAAATCGGACATAAGTTTTATAATTTCGTCATCACACTGTTGCTCTGCCAAAATCCAATTATCAGACAGTTCAGCTATGTTAACGATTTTGGACTCAACTTTTTCATACACTCTATCAGATGAAGGTAATGGATTCCTTGAAAAGAAGTCCGCATGACACATGCTGTTCCCTTTTCTATAGACAACTTCAAAATCAAATGCTTGTAAGAAAGCCCACCATCTATGCACTCTACGAGTAAGATCAAGCTTTTTACGCGAAGCTTGTAATGAGTTACAGTCAGTAACAACAACAAATCTACGACCGTGTAAATAGTGACGAAAATGCTTAATCGCATTGACAACAGCAAGGGTTTCTAATTCGTAAGAGTGATACTTAGATTCAGCGACCGAAGTTCGCTTGCTAAAATAGGCAACCACAAAACTCTTCGCATCTTTTTTTTGCATTAAAACAGCACCATATCCAATAGCACTAGCATCCGTATGAAGTTCTATTGGGCATAAAGGATCAAATATAACCAATACAGGCTCAGAAGTCAAAACTGTTATCATCTGTTGTCTTAAATCTTCATGCACGGGTTTCCTATCAATTTTTTTTTTGCTAGACGTTAAAGAATACAATGGGGCCATAACCTGAGAAAATTTAGGGACAAACTTTCTAAAAGAGGATGCAAGTCCTATAAATTGGCGCAATTGAGTAACAGTTTCGGGTGGAGGCAACGCAGTCAAGGCCTCAAGTTTTTTAGGGTTTGGCTTTATCTTTCCCTCACTGATTTCAAAACCAAGGTATTGTACTTTTCGCTTAAGAAAAGAACATTTTTTCAAATTAAGTGAGAATCCCTTGTCAGTGAGCACCTGGAGTACAATGCGGAGTCTTTCCAATGCTTCTTCAGCATTAGAAGCTACAATTAAAATGTCATCCATGTAGACAACAAAAAACGAATTAACTAAATCACCTAAAGCATTCATTACCGCACGTTGAAAAACCAATGGTGCATTTCTAAGTCCAAATGGCATTGTCAAAAACTCATATTGACCATCAGGTGTTACAAAAGCTGTATACTTAACCGAGTCAGAATGAATAGGTATTTGATGGAATCCTGAAGCCATGTCTAAACTCGTAAAAAAATAAGATCCATGTAAGCGATCAATTTGATCTGATATTAAAGGCAACGGAAACCTATCCGGAATGGTGTTATCATTTAATTCCCGAAAATCCACACACATGCGGTCAGCACCATCTTTCTTCTTCACAAGAAGTATGGGACTGGCAAAAGGTGATGAGCTAGAACGAATAATGCGACAATCTAAAAGTTCGTTAACTCTGTTTCGAACAGCACAGCGTTCCTCCGTACTTAAACGATAGGGACGTCTATAAACCGTTTTGTAAGAATCTTTTAGATCTATTTGCATCGGTGTTACATTAGCATGAGATTTAGGAAATGTTGTAACAAAATTCTTTTTAAACAAATTTAAGATATTTATCAATTTTGGCTTCAGGTCCCAAGGAATGTCAGTGTCAATTGAATCAAAATTTATATCACAAGGTTTAGTCGTCTCGCAAGTCAAAACAAGGTTTTCCCTACTTAAAAACAACTTGTCTGACACCATATGTACCGTAATACCTTGAAGAAGAATTTCTCGCCCAATCATTATCTTATTATGTAAGTACATATCTGACAGAACATGAAACAAAACTTCTAGAACAATTCCCTCGACTTCAATCACAGATAAAATTTGAAAAGTACTATTAACACTCGTTTGTCCAATCCCTGTCATTGTCACTACGTTAAAGCTACGTTTACCCTGAAATTTATCACTTATAGACTCTTGAATGAGTGAGCATTCGGAGCCTGAATCAAAAACAAAACTGAATTTCTCACCAGAATGATTTAATGTTCCAGCAGGTACACCAACAGAACATAGCTCCACCCGTCGGTTCCTTGTAGCAATCTCATCACATTCACCAAACCTTTTGCGAACAATCTTGGGGCAACTTGATGCGTAGTGACCAGTCTCTTGACAATTAAAACATGTTACTGGCTTCGTTGAGTTTTTTAAATCCTCTTTGTTCGTCCAATTCAAAGCATTCGAGTTTCTTCTTTCTGACCTGCATTGTGCCGCCTTATGTCCTTGCTGACCACAGTTAAAACATTTAATGCCTTGCAATGACGTTGATGCCTTGTTCCTTTTTGCATCGTGAACACTGACATCATTTGCTGTTGCAACTTTCCTCTTCAAGAACGACATAGCCTTTAGTTCTCGTTGTAGCAGATTCCTTGTACCAATATCAGTCGTAAAGGACATGCAATGTACTCTTGGCTCAAACTGAGAAAGATGAGCTAATACTGTGGATACAGCTATTTCTTCAACAGACAAATTCTTCCATTTAGCCATCAAAGATGTCATCAGAGTAGCAGCATATGCGGATAAACATTCCCCGTCTTTAGGTCGGATGGTGTTCAACCCAATTAAAAATGCAGCTGAAGTGTCCGGACAATCTAAGCGAACCAAAAAAAGATCCTTGAATTCTGCCCAAGTCATTCCCGGATAGGATACTTGAGCCATCCAGATAGATGCTTGTCCTTTCAAAGCTCGACCAAGAATATTCATCAATAATGATTTTGATAACTGATCCGAGACGCACATGTTTGCCATTGACATCCAGGCACGAGCGTCAGCATTTCCGACATCTGGATTAAATTCCGGCAAATATGTATCAACGCTGAAGGATGGTTTGAAAGCTTCTACAAGACCTAAAAAGCTACGATTTTGCTGCTCAAACATTGTTTGCCATTTTTCTTCTTCTGAGCCGGGAACTTGCCTTGGATTTTGTAGGCTGTTTTGAGTAAATCCCACTCCTGATGTCGAATTGGTAGGAATATTCTTTTCAGAATTATAATTTTCCATATTTTCAAATAAAACTTCGAATTAAATAATTTTCAATATTTTAATATTTATTATTTCTTTTGATTAATTTAACGAGGCAGTCTCGAACTCGTCACTACTGTTCTTCCTTTTTTTCAGTATATCGATTCTGCCCAAGCTTGACATAACAGTCAACGCTTCCCGTTTTATACATAAAATACATTCAATACTCCGACATATATATATATATATATATATATATATATATATATATATATATATATATATATATATATATATATATATATATATATATATATATATCTAACAATTTTTCCCATGTTTTTTGTGGTACAAAATAAGATTTACTTTGAAACAGTTGTAAAAATTGTTAAGCTGACTAAGCCGATTTTAAGCTGATTTTCAGCCGCCGCCGAACAATTTTTCATCAGCCGCCGCCGTACTAGTCGCTATATGGTACATCGAACAGTTTTTCATTTGTGGGCCAAACAAATTTTCCCTAATTTTGGTGACTTTAAAAAGTTTGCTGGGTATAACTTCTGAACGCAAGTATTTAGGAAAATAATATTTACTGCTTTTGAAAAATATTTGAATTCCCTATTGATTGGTACTAGTCGCTATATATTACACTGAACGGTTTTTCATTTATACGCAAAACAATGTTTTACAAATTTTTGGACCTTGAAAAGTTTGCTGGGGTATAACTTCTGAATGCAAGTATTTGCAAATATAACAATTACTGTTTGTGAAAGGAATTTAGGTTCCTATTGATTACTACTAGTCGCTATATGGTACATTGAATAGTTTTTCAGTTATAGGCGAAACAAATATTTTCTTATTTTGGTGACTTTAAAAAGTTTGCTGGGGTATAGCTTCTGAATTAAAGTGTTTAAGAAAATGACAGTTACATCTTTAAAAAGCTATTTAAATTGTCTATCAATTGATTTAAGTCGCATTACGGTACAATGAACTAATTTTGTTTTATATTCAGGATATTTTTTTTATTTAATTTGACAGACATTCAAAAGTTTGCTGGGTATAACTTCTGAATGATAGTGTTTCAGAAAATGACAGCTACCTTTTTTAAAGCTATTTTAGTCTTCTAACAATAATAAATAATTAATGCTACAACAAATGGTTTTTGTGTTACAAGTGAAAGAACATATATTTAATATTTTTGTGATTTTCAAAGGTTTGGTGGGCTATAACTTCTGAATGGAAGTAGTTGGAAAAATGATTATTACCAATTCTGAAAGGTATCTTGATTCCCTATCGAATGGTACATTGAACAGTTTTAATTTTATGGGCAAACTCTTTCCAGAGTGCTATTTTCAAGTGCTCTGTTCTTCTAGAGTATGGTAATGAAAAAAGTGACAGTTGTGAAATTAGGTTCTACGCCCTCTATTGTACCTAATTTAGTTATTGTTCTTTTTAAATTAATTAGTTATAATCAGAAATAATTCATAGTTAGGCTCAAGTTCAGTAATTTCAATTCTTATTGAATGAAATATTTTTATTAATTAATGTGAGTTTCTAAAGAAGAGAAGAAAAATTAAACTTAGACTTTAAGCTGGGGGAAATACCGATACTTTTCTGTGCAGCCACGCACTTCATCAGCACCCTAGTCTATCTACTTGGGTAGAGATTCTTATTAACATCAGCTATTTAACTTAAATGTACAATGAACGGAATATGAGAAACGATTGTTGTGTATACAATTGATTTACCTTTGGTAAACACATTTATAAGTATCACTATTAAATTTCTGTTTTTTCCAATTTTTCATTTTTCTATTTAGGTTAGCACGAAATTATTTTACTCTACCTCAGTATGTTTAACTATTCTTACTTATCTTTTTACGATCATCACATTAATTATTTTTACTTATTCGATGTACCATCGGTACATGCATGTAAGTATTATTGTAGTGGTCTATGTTACTTGTTGTTGCATTCTACAGTTTTTTTTTTACTTGGATTTTCAGCATTCTGAAACTGTGATGGCCAAGTGAACAGTGATTGCCAAGTGAACATATTTTTGTCACGTGCCCATGATGTATGAAGTGAGAAATTTTTAGATATTTTTTTAATTGAACTGTAGTGAATTTTAATCAGAAATAATTCATAGTTAGGCTCAAGTTCAGTAATTTCAATTCTTATTGAATGAAATATTTTTATTAATTAATGTGAGTTTCTAAAGAAGAGAAGAAAAATTAAACTTAGACTTTAAGCTGGGGGAAATACCGATACTTTTCTGTGCAGCCACGCACTTCATCAGCACCCTAGTCTATCTACTTGGGTAGAGATTCTTATTAACATCAGCTATTTAACTTAAATGTACAATGAACGGAATATGAGAAACGATTGTTGTGTATACAATTGATTTACCTTTGGTAAACACATTTATAAGTATCACTATTAATTTTCTGTTTTTTCCAATTTTTCATTTTTCTATTTAGGTTAGCACGAAATTATTTTACTCTACCTCAGTATGTTTAACTATTCTTACTTATCTTTTTACGATCATCACATTAATTATTTTTACTTATTCGAATTGGTAGGAATATTCTTTTCAGAATTATAATTTTCCATATTTTCAAATAAAACTTCGAATTAAATAATTTTCAATATTTTAATATTTATTATTTCTTTTGATTAATTTAACGAGGCAGTCTCGAACTCGTCACTACTGTTCTTCCTTTTTTTCAGTATATCGATTCTGCCCAAGCTTGACATAACAGTCAACGCTTCCCGTTTTATACATAAAATACATTCAATACTCCGACATATATATATATATATATCTAACAATTTTTCCCATGTTTTTTGTGGTACAAAATAAGATTTACTTTGAAACAGTTGTAAAAATTGTTAAGCTGACTAAGCCGATTTTAAGCTGATTTTCAGCCGCCGCCGAACAATTTTTCATCAGCCGCCGCCGTACTAGTCGCTATATGGTACATCGAACAGTTTTTCATTTGTGGGCCAAACAAATTTTCCCTAATTTTGGTGACTTTAAAAAGTTTGCTGGGTATAACTTCTGAACGCAAGTATTTAGGAAAATAATATTTACTGCTTTTGAAAAATATTTGAATTCCCTATTGATTGGTACTAGTCGCTATATATTACACTGAACGGTTTTTCATTTATACGCAAAACAATGTTTTACAAATTTTTGGACCTTGAAAAGTTTGCTGGGGTATAACTTCTGAATGCAAGTATTTGCAAATATAACAATTACTGTTTGTGAAAGGAATTTAGGTTCCTATTGATTACTACTAGTCGCTATATGGTACATTGAATAGTTTTTCAGTTATAGGCGAAACAAATATTTTCTTATTTTGGTGACTTTAAAAAGTTTGCTGGGGTATAGCTTCTGAATTAAAGTGTTTAAGAAAATGACAGTTACATCTTTAAAAAGCTATTTAAATTGTCTATCAATTGATTTAAGTCGCATTACGGTACAATGAACTAATTTTGTTTTATATTCAGGATATTTTTTTTATTTAATTTGACTGACATTCAAAAGTTTGCTGGGTATAACTTCTGAATGATAGTGTTTCAGAAAATGACATCTACCTTTTTTAAAGCTATTTTAGTCTTCTAACAATAATAAATAATTAATGCTACAACAAATGGTTTTTGTGTTACAAGTGAAAGAACATATATTTAATATTTTTGTGATTTTCAAAGGTTTGCTGGGCTATAACTTCTGAATGGAAGTAGTTGGAAAAATGATTATTACCAATTCTGAAAGGTATCTTGATTCCCTATCGAATGGTACATTGAACAGTTTTAATTTTATGGGCAAACTCTTTCCAGAGTGCTATTTTCAAGTGCTCTGTTCTTCTAGAGTATGGTAATGAAAAAAGTGACAGTTGTGAAATTAGGTTCTACGCCCTCTATTGTACCTAATTTAGTTATTGTTCTTTTTAAATTAATTAGTTATAATCAGAAATAATTCATAGTTAGGCTCAAGTTCAGTAATTTCAATTCTTATTGAATGAAATATTTTTATTAATTAATGTGAGTTTCTAAAGAAGAGAAGAAAAATTAAACTTAGACTTTAAGCTGGGGGAAATACCGATACTTTTCTGTGCAGCCACGCACTTCATCAGCACCCTAGTCTATCTACTTGGGTAGAGATTCTTATTAACATCAGCTATTTAACTTAAATGTACAATGAACGGAATATGAGAAACGATTGTTGTGTATACAATTGATTTACCTTTGGTAAACACATTTATAAGTATCACTATTAAATTTCTGTTTTTTCCAATTTTTCATTTTTCTATTTAGGTTAGCACGAAATTATTTTACTCTACCTCAGTATGTTTAACTATTCTTACTTATCTTTTTACGATCATCACATTAATTATTTTTACTTATTCGATGTACCATCGGTACATGCATGTAAGTATTATTGTAGTGGTCTATGTTACTTGTTGTTGCATTCTACAGTTTTTTTTTTACTTGGATTTCCAGCATTCTGAAACTGTGATGGCCAAGTGAACAGTGATTGCCAAGTGAACATATTTTTGTCACGTGCCCATGATGTATGAAGTGAGAAATTTTTAGATATTTTTTTAATTGAACTGTAGTGAATTTTAATCAGAAATAATTCATAGTTAGGCTCAAGTTCAGTAATTTCAATTCTTATTGAATGAAATATTTTTATTAATTAATGTGAGTTTCTAAAGAAGAGAAGAAAAATTAAACTTAGACTTTAAGCTGGGGGAAATACCGATACTTTTCTGTGCAGCCACGCACTTCATCAGCACCCTAGTCTATCTACTTGGGTAGAGATTCTTATTAACATCAGCTATTTAACTTAAATGTACAATGAACGGAATATGAGAAACGATTGTTGTGTATACAATTGATTTACCTTTGGTAAACACATTTATAAGTATCACTATTAATTTTCTGTTTTTTCCAATTTTTCATTTTTCTATTTAGGTTAGCACGAAATTATTTTACTCTACCTCAGTATGTTTAACTATTCTTACTTATCTTTTTACGATCATCACATTAATTATTTTTACTTATTCGATGAACCATCGGTACATGCATGTAAGTATTATTGTAGTGGCCTATGTTACTTGTTATTGCATTCTACAGTTTTTTTTACTTGGATTTCCAGCATTCTGAAACTGTGATGGCCAAGTGAACAGTGTTTGCCAAGTGAACATATTTTTGTCACGTGCCCATGATGTATTAAGTGAGAAATTTTTAGATATTTTTTTAATTGAACTGTAGTGAATTTTAATCAGAAATAATTCATAGTTAGGCTCAAGTTCAGTAATTTCAATTCTTATTGAATGAAATATTTTTATTAATTAATGTGAGTTTCTAAAGAAGAGAAGAAAAATTAAACTTAGACTTTAAGCTGGGGGAAATACCGTTATTTCTTATTTTCAGTGCAATAAATACGTTAATTATTTTGCCAAAAGTTGTTTACTTTGAAAAAGTACTTTTTTTGCAACTCTGAAAAATTTTGCCAAATAACTGTAGAAGTTTGCCAAAAAGTTTGTTTTCTTCTCGGCGATTGTAAGCATATAGGTAGAATTAAAATTTTTGTTTTTTTACTTACTATGTAGTACAAAATATAGTTTTTTTGCTGATTCTTATGTATTTTTAAATTCTTATTACGATAGCGTTATTAGTTTTCCCTATTAGGTCTAGTTTTAAGGAAATGCACCCTTATCGGGAAAAAAAGCGAAGATATTGCTCACGTGAAATATTTCCCGTGAACAAAAAATGGTGAACAAACTTAGAAAATACTATACCAACACAACAACGCAAGCATTGGCGATCACAATTTAAGGGAAAGGGATCACAATTCACGTGAACTTTTATTCCCGATAAGGGATAGTTATTCAAATGGTCGCATTCATAAGACGTAACAGTTGCGCAACCGTTGAGTGTTTGTCTTAGAAACGCATAGTTGAGTATCTCCGCTCCACTCAACAGTTGAGTAATTTTCCATCATAAAATTTTTTCGCTACCTATAGTCAACATGTTGTGCTCAGCGTGAACAGCTGGTCAAATAGAGCTATTTCTTTTATATGCTTTGTAAGGTGGCAGCAATAAATATTTGTTAAGTTTTACATTACAAATGCGATGAAGTAACGAAATAAAGATATACAATTACATTATACACATCAAGCCGTTTCTAAGAAGTAGCTGTTGTGGCCAACAGTTGCCAGCAGTTTCACAACTGTTGAGCTCAACAGCTACTTCTTATGAATGCGCCCAATGGTATCTATCGTGTGTATCAGCTGAACAAATCCGTATTATATAAAAAACATGTTGATGCTTATTGAAAATATATTGGCAACGTTTGCTAAATAAAAGTCTACAGATAATAGATTTATACGTAACCAACGTCAACTTTTTGCTTACATACATACATACACATATCCGTATAAAGCAAAGAGAAATACAATAACAGCTGACACATTCGCTGGTAGCCTATAGTATTGTGTTTATCAGCCTATGTATGTATGTTCCTTTGTAGACCTATATAAACCGAACGTGTGGTCCGATTTTGCTGATCGATTTGTCACTAAAGATATGACAGTTGTCAAAACTCAATATGGGCCAACAGAAGCCATTTTTTAAATACTAGGTATTTTAAATTCACCCTCAGGTTTCTTTTGCGATTTTTCATTTCAAATGACCATTTAGGATATTTAACAGTTCCAAGTTCATCGTCGTTGGGTTTTTTGATTTTTTTCATTACATACTACTTGTTTACTGTATTTTTTACAAACTAAACTTAGACGATAAGACAACTTCAAAAGTAAGACGATACGATTTGACTAACTAAAATAACTAATGTACTTTTATCCGTTAATTAGGAAAATAGTTTTATAATTTTTCTAGCACCATTAGTTTCTGAGATATGGTGCATTATATAAAAATAAATTAATTTTTCTTTTCTTTACCCACCCAAAAAAAGCTAACTTGATAATATGAAGTCTCTGATTTTAAACTTAACATCTATTTTTGAAACGTTGTGATAATGTTCCCATGATTTTGTATTAACAATTTAAATTTTTCTTAAAATTGGGTTTTCAATGGTCCATACAACATTTGGTACTCATAATATTGACATTTATGACATTTTAAATTCACAAATCTTGTATAAAAACCTATTTTTTGGATGTCGTGATAAAAGAAATATTTAAAGTATATTTTTTTTACAAACTGCACAATATATCTGAAACTAAAATAAATTATAGTTATATTCGTAATTAACAGGCAAAAATACATAAGGATCACAGAATCTGATATATGAATGTATGAATGATAGGAATATAATTGTATTTTTTAGAAACTCCTGATGAAATTTCAAATGAACTCCAAATAAATGTTTACCAGAGAAGGAGCAATCAGTTTTCCATTCCCATTTCGTCTTTTCTCAATGTAGGAGTAAAGAAAAATAAAAATAATAATTATAGTGATGTATAAAAACTTACAACAAATAAAATAAAACTCGCTATTCTAGTGCTTCTTAATCTGCAGTAAAAAAATCATATTAAAAGCCCTTTTAACAAAGATTCGCTGTAAACTCTTGTTATTTTTTAATTTTGTACGAGTTGGAACAGATTTTTTATTTTATAAAAACAATATTTTTCAAAAAATGGACAAAAAACAAATACAGATACGAGTACTTTGTGAATTAATAATCGTTGTTTAGCAGAACTAGGATGCAAGTGACAAATAGATAATACAGTGTTGCCACGATATTTTTAAAAAAGCAAGTTAATTTATTTTTAGTTAAAACACTGATTATGAATACCAATAATTAAAAAACCTTATTTAGCCTTAAAATGTTTTTTAAGTAATAAGGTTTTTTTAACCTCAATCAACTTTTTTATGAATACGGCTGTTATTATCTGTGTTAATTGGTAAGTAGTTATACATTACAGTATCAATGCACTATATTTTTCTCTTTTTTCCACGAATTTAAAAAAACTGATTGGAGCTTTTTATACCTGTCACTTTCTTCATTTCTGTGTATTCTGTGACCTTATTAAATACATTCAAAACTTATTTTAATAAATCATAAATTTCAAATTTGTGACGAATTGAACCCCTAATTGTTGTTTTACGATTTTTATTACTCGACGAGAAGAAAGCTAACTTTTTGGCTAACTTTTACAGCTATTTGACAAACTTTTTCAGAGTTGCAAAAAAGTACTTTTTCAAAGAAAACAACTTTTGGCAAAATAATTAACATATTTATTGCACTGAAAATAAGTAATAACTAATTATTTTAAAAAGAACAATAACGGACCTATGTATAAGCGAAAATTGGCATGAAGTTAGCATAAGTGACGAAATTGAATTAGGTGTTAACGAGTTCCCATAGACAATTTGACATTAAAAACGGTAGAATTACCTAATTTTAACTCACCTCTAAGTCCTAGCACAATCATCGTAAAACTCTTTCAGATCAAGTTCAATTTCGCCACTTATGCTAACTTCATGCCAATATTTGCTTATACATAGGGCCGTAACTAAATTAGGTACATTAGAGCGCGAAGAACTTAATTTCACAATTGTCACTTTCTTCATTACCATACTCTAGAAGAACAGAGCACTTGAAAATAGCACTCTTAAAAAGTTTGCTGGCCCATAAAATTAAACTATTCGATGTGCCATATAGCGACTAGTACCATTCGATAGGGAATCAAAATACCTTTAAGAACTGGTAATGATCATTTTTCCAAATACTTGCATTCAGAAGTTATAGCCCAGCAAACCTTTCAAAATCACAAATATAATAAATATTTGTTCTTTCACTTGTAAAACAAGAACTATTTGTTGTAGCACTAATTATTTATTATTAGTTGTTAGAAGACTAAAATATCTTTAAAAAAGGTAACTGTCATTTTTTGAAACACTATCATTCAGAAGTTATACCCAGCAAACTTTTGAATGTCAGTCAAATTAAATAAAAAAAATATCCTGAATATAAAACAAAATTAGTTCATTGTACCGTAAGGCGACTTAAATCAATTGATAGACAATTTAAATAGCTTTTTAAAGATGTAACTGTCATTTTCTCAAACACTTTAATTCAGCAGCTATACCCCAGCAAACTTTTTAAAGTCACCAAAATAAGAAAATATTTGTTTTACCTATAACTACAAAACTATTCGATGTATCATATAATGACTAAAACCAGTCAATAGAAAATTAAAATACCTTTTAAAAACAGTAAATACTATTTTCCTAAATACTTGCATTCAGAAGTTATACCCCAGCAAATTTTTCAAAGTCATCAAATTTGTAAAACATTGTTTTGCCTATAAATGAAAAACCATTCCGTGTACCATATAGCGACTAGTACCAGTCAATTGAAAATTAAAATACCTTTTAAAAAGAGTAAATACTATTTTCCTAAATACTTGCATTCAGAAGTTATAGCCCCGCAAACTTTTTAAGGTCACCAAAATTAGGGAAAATTTGTTTGGCCTACAAATTTTTTTTAATTCATTTTTATTTGCAATCTCTTTTACAGAGAATAAAATAATAAGCAAAATACATAATTATTAAAAATAACATATATTTAGTTCCAATGAACCAAAAAAAATACAAATTGTATTGCTAATATTATTTATGCCCAACAAATGAAAAACTATTCGATGTACCATATAGCGACTAAAACCAGTGAATAGGGAAATCAAATACCTATCAGAAACAGTAATTGTTATTTTTGCAAATACTTGCACTCAGAAGTTATAGCTCAGCAAACTTTTCAAAGTCAAAAATTTAGTAAAAAATTGTTTTACCTATAAAATTGAAATCATTCATTGTACTGATATATATCATTTACCAATCGATAAAGGATAAAAGTAGGTTTCCGATTTGACACCAGTCAGTTTCTGAAATGCTTGAATTCAGAACTTATTTGTGAATTAACTTTAACAAATTTTGCAATATTTTCATGATAATGCAGTTTTTCACATTAAGTATGTATGTATATGCGGTATTCTTCCTAGTAAAATATGTAAGCAAGCTTTGTAAAAAATAGAAATTTTGTAACTCGATAAAAATAGGTAAATTTAAACTGAATTTCAGCAAAATTTGTTAATTTTAATGCTACTGTGTGAGCAGAATCAGATGTACCAGCTGTCACTATTTTTATTTAAGTTTCTAAGGGAGAAAAATGCTCTTGAAAATTGCGTTTAGAATTATTTTTTTGTTGAATATAAATAGGAAATGATTTCTTGTACCCTATTAAGGTATATACCATTGGATAGAGGGTTGAAATACCTTTCACAAATAGTTTTTGTTATATTCTAAAATACTTTATTTCAGAAGTTAAAGCCCAATAAAAAATTTTTGTAACGAAAATTAATCAAAAAAACCTTTATTCCTATAAGATAATAACTATTTCTTTTAAGGTATTAACACTTATAAGTTTTTGTAGATAATAAAAGTTATTTTCAGAATTGATGACTGTCATTGCTTGAACTACTTTATTTCAGAAGATATATCCTAGCAAATTCGGTGAAGGCTCTAAAATAAGGACAAAAGTTTTCCACTCATAAAAAAGAAACCACTCATACTATCTTATTGTGACATATAGCAATCGATAGAAAACAAAACTACTTTTTTAAATTAGTGACTGTCATTTTCGGAATTTGTGGAACTCAGAAGTTATACCACATCAAACTTGCAACTTCGTAATTATTTTCCTATTCGCAAACTTTTTATAAAATGTCAATAACAGTGTGCAGCTACTGATAATACAGGTATAAGATGTAGATAGCACAGGTTTGTTCTGCAATAATTATCAATATTTGAATATCCCTATCGAAAACGTCCTTAAAGCTCTCTAAAGTATCGTTTATTCCTAGTAGTTTTTCTTGTCCGTCCTTCTCGTCCGTTGTCTTCGGCAATGTCAGCCAAGTAACCGTCGTTTGATTCGATTCCGGACTCTAATAAGTATTCTGAATAATTTATGGATTCTTCTACGAACTCATTTAAAAAAAATTACAATATGGAAGGTACAAACAGTAAAAATGTCTAATTTGTCTATAATAATAAAAAGGAATTTGTTTTCCCTGCTTTTATTTATGTTGAGTTCCGTTGTGCTTTTTATTATTTGACTTCTGCGGTGTAGTGTTGTTTTGATTTCTGTGGTGTAGTGTTGCTTCCTTTTGTTGTTTGACTTCTGCGGTTTGGTGTTGTAGTGTTGCTTCCTTTTGTTGTTTGTGTTCTGCGGTTTGGTATTGTAGTGTTGCTTCCTTTTGTTGTTTGACTTCTGCGGTGTGGTGTTGTAGTGTTGCTTCCTTTTGTTGTTTGTGTTCTGCGGTTTGGTATTGTAGTGTTGCTTCCTTTTGTTGTTTGACTTCTGCTGTGATTTCTATGGTGTACTGTTGCTTCTTTTGTTGTAAAGAAATTGATTTTCTTCCTTGTTGTAAGGAAATTGACTTTCCTTGTTGTAAAAAAAATTATTTTCTTCCTTGTTATAAATAAATTTATTTTCTTCATTGTTATAAGGAAATTGAATTCCTTGTTGTAAAGATATTGATTTTCTTCCTTATTGTAAGGAAATTTACTTTCCTTTTTGCAAAGAAATTGATTTTCTTCCTTATTATAAAGAAAGTAATTTTCTTCCTTGTTGTACCAGCGTTGAATCGTTAATACGAAAAAGAGTTTTAAACTTGTTACGCGGATCCTACCGACTGCGTCAATTAGGGATCATCTTTTTAGTTATTAAAAAAAAAAGATTTATTTATTTTTTTATTTGTTATTTTTATTATTTTATACGCTTATTTCACTATTTACAATTTTAATTCTTTGATTGACTTTACTATTAACTTATTGACTGTTCTTAATTTTCTTGACTTAATTTAATATTTTATTCATATAACTTATTGACTATTCTTCATTTTCTTTGCTGCCCGCTTATCTTCTAAATTCAAGGTTTTATACTAATAAAATACCAATCCTTTTTTTAACTCCTACAAGGAGCATAGGGCCTTAACAAGATTATTCCAATATAATCGATCTGATGCACGATATTTTATTTCATTCCAACGTAGATGAACATGGGATTCTTCTATTTCGCCTTGTCGTTTCCAGGTATGTGATGGTCTTCCTATTCGTCAACTGCCTCGCAGATTCCAGTCTATAGCTTGTTTTGCAATATCTGTCGATGGTCTCCGCAATGTATGTACAATCCAACACCATTTACGCTTTCGAATTTCCAGATGGATCGGTTGTTTTTTGGTTTCTGACCAAAGCTCGCTATTCGAAATTTTTCTGGGCCAATATATACGTAGGATCTTCCTCAAGCATTTGTTCGCAAAAACTTGTACGGATTGTAAGTCACGTGATGTTGCAGTCCACGTTTCACATCCGTACAATAGTGTGGATTTTACGTTCAAGTTAAACAGATTTAGCTTTGTACGTATTGATATGTATGATGAATTCCTCACTGGTTTGAGTTGTCCGAATGATTGCCTTGTTGTGTTTATCCGGCTTGAGATGTCAGCCTTCCCAGATAACCGAATGATTCTACCTCCATTGATTTTGCACTGCAGTCTTTGCTCATTATTAGCGTTTATTCTCATCGTTTTAGTTTTGGTAAAGTTAATTTTCAGGCCAGCGCGTGATGTAACTTCTTCGACTAATGACAGCTTAGTCTGCATGACTAAAAATGTATGAGCGAGTAGACATATATCATTGGTGTAATCGAGATCCTCCAATCTCCCTTGGAGATCCCAAGTGATTCCTCTTCTTTGGCAAGTCGCATTATTCATGACAACGTCAAGTACGCAATTAAATAGAAGACGGGATAGGACACATCCTTGCCGTACACCAGAATTAATGCTAATTTGTTATTACCTAGTTGCCTTTCATACAAAACTCGGCAGGTAGCGTTAGCATATAGACCTTTTATGAGACTTATTAACTTAGCAGGCACACCTTTGCATTCTAATGCATTCCATATCGCTGAGTGGCTTAATGTATCAAATGCTTTTTCAAAGTATATGAAAGTGAGATACAGAGGTGATCTACATTCCATAGACTGCTCTACGATTACTCTCAGGATATTTATATGATCGACACAGGATTTTGGGCACGAAAACCGGCTTGTTGTTTTCTAAGCTCAGGAAAAATGCAGTCGATAGTCTTTTGTTAAGTATGTGCGCAATTACCTTGTTAATCATACTCAAAACTGTAATACCTCTCCAACTTTTACGTTCTCTGAGAAATTCCCTTTTTTTTACTATTATCCTTCAGCAATTTCCTCAGGAAGAATTTCCGCACACCAGAATTTTCTTACAATAGACAGGAGTAGCCGAGCACTCGTTGTTGCGTCAATTGTTAGCATCTCTGGAGAAATATTGTCTATACCAGGCGATTTGTGTTTCTTAAGCGATTTGATGGATTCCCATATCTCAGAAATATTTGGGCAATTGATGGGGATATTTGTGTTTATTGGATGGAATTCACAAGAGCATATCGGTTCTTGCAAGAGAACTGATGAACATAACAATTTACCATAGAAATCTTCCCAAAGTTGTAATTGTTGTTGTTTGGATGTTATAAGTTCTCCATCATCGGTTTTTAATGCTTTTCCTGAGGGTTTTCTGTTTCATTTCATTTCATTTCATTTGTGGTTGTAATCTTATATGTTGTATGCTTTTAGTAAGTAAAAGGTAAAAATTATTATTTTTAAATTTTTAAAATCAGTAATCAGTTTAAAACAAATTATAATCACTTTTTTAATTCTAATAATTTTTTTCACAATCTGTTTTTTAGTTAATTACTACAAATTATTTCTATTAATTTTGTAAAACTCATTTGTATATTTCACTAAGTATGCATTTTCTGTTGTTTGTTTTGATTATTGTGCTAAAAATTTAGTAGACACACTAAATTTGTATCTTTTTAACACTATGCAAATGAGAAACTATAATATTTTACTTGAAATCTTTTGCGTGTGTATTGGTCAAGAACAGAGAATAATATAAACAAAACAAAATAAAGACCAAAAATTAACGAACGAACAAGAAAAACCAAAATATCAAGAAATACCAAAAGATCAAGACCAAAAGAATAAGAAAGACCAAAATAACAACAAAGAACAAAAAGGAACAACTATTCTGAACTAGTTCACATCGTTCACTTATGGGAATAGTTCAATTGAACTAGTTCGTTCTTTTTCAGCACAACCCTAATATAAAATAGTAACTTTCATTAATCAAAGATTTTTTTTAATAATTTCCCTGAAACTATTCTAATCTTTCTTTTGATTGCAAGTTTTAGCCTATTAAAAGAACTAATTGTGAGTTTTTCAAATAAGTCACCTTTTATAACGAAAATGCCTCCTAGGCGCATTTTTACAAATTATTATAATTTTATTTAAATGAACTCAATTATAAAAATTTTAATAGCAGCTGTAACGCTCAAGTCTCTAACCGTAATATTTGTCGTTGCACATTACCAGAACAGATTTTGAGCAACTTCTTCGGAAAGACGAAGTACTTGGCTCTATGCTTTCAGTAGCACCTCAATCACATAAAAAACTTATTATATCTTCACTTTCTCGTTTTATCCTTTTCTTATTAATGATCGTACCTACTTATAATATTTTTTTACTCACAAACAATATACATATGCTTACATGTGTGCAATTTTTAACAAGAGCGCAAACATAGGACTTTTTGTTTGCTGGGTGTTTATCAATAAAAAATATCAAATGAAATGCAAAACAGATGTTCGAAACAGTGATGGCAGTTCTAATCTTCACATTATTTTTGATTGTGTGAAAAAAGTACGAAAATTATTTAAATGGTATCAAATCATTATTTTATACTTACAAACGATGTAATGACTTTGCGTCTTAGTTAAATTACAATTTTAGCTTTATAAATATATGCATACATTACTAAGTATTATAATTATAAAAATATTTATATATTTATTATCATTATAATTGTTATAATCATACGTACATATTTTTATTTTTATTGGTATTATTATTAAAAAAACTAGATATACCAATGGGCGACACAATCGTCCGTATTCTAGAATCTAAATGTAAATAATTTGATTAGGAATCAAAGAAAATGTATCTAAACGTCATAAAAAATGCATTAAAACACAGCCAGCCACATACTTACATACATATGCATAATTAAATAATACATGACATTAAAAACACAAACGAAATCCCTTTAGTTAAGTTAATTCCACTCGGCTTATCGGCGGCTTACTACTCAGCCGATATTTTGTCTTTTATTTTTTATATTTTTTCAAATTTCGTATTTAATATGATAGCGAGCATCCCAGAAAGATAGTTGTTTTTGCTTCCACATAAAAAGAAAATGTTTATGTGAACGGTAACGTATCTGCGACGACACTTACGTTCTCTTTTGGAGTCCCCTCTTAAATGCATGCACATTTTTTTTGCATATTTTTATTTATTGTATCTTCATATATGAACTAACAATAAGTATTCAAATCTTAAATCTAACATATAATTAATAGGCCCGACCAATAGTCGTAAATAATACATAAGTGGTGATAAGCAAAAAAAAATTTTTTTTCAAGCAACTTCATTCGGAATGTTTAGTATTAGAGCCCTTGTATCTCTCTTTTTTAAGCTGATGTGTCCAGTAAAATTCAAAATGTTACGAGCAAGCGGATTAGGATGTGACACGAGTTTTGTTAGATATTTGCCTGCGTATTTTGCAATTTATTCAGTCACTAGTGGCATATTTAAATCACGATGTATATTTGAATTCTTAATGTACCATGGAGCAGATGTTATTAACCTTAAAATTTTGTTTTGTCTTCGTTGAATTCTCTCTACATTGGAAGCAGAAGCAGTGCCCCATAACTGGATACCGTAACACCATATTGGCTTTAAAAGCGACTTGTATATTAAAAGTTTGCAGTCTAGGCTGAGTGTTGAATTTCTGCCAATCAGCCAATGTACCTGAGTTAATTTTAGTTTCATTTGAGTTAACTTATAGTCAATCTGATGTTTCCATGTAAGCCGTCGATCGAGGTGTATACCAAAATACTTCACATGTGAATGTTGAGGAACAACTTGATTATTAATCCGAATGGGGGAACAAGTATCTCTTCGTATGGTAAATGTTTTGTTCATTTACCTTAATTCTCCATAAGTTTAACCATAGTTCCATCTGGCTAATGTGTTCCTGGAGTTTTCGGGATGCCTCATCAGGGCTTTCGTGCATACTAATGCAGGCGGTATCGTCGGCAAATGTAGAAGTGTGGATACTACTGCTCACAGGCATATCACAAGTATAAATCAAATATAAAAATGGCCCAGTATACTCCCCTGTGGCACACCGGATGAGATAGTTTCAGGCATACTCATAAGTAGTTAGTAACTGGCGGTTCAATGGCAATAAAAATTGTCAAATTTGGGTAATTAACGTCAAAAATTTTGTAATTTATGGGAAAATTTTAAAATAATGTCAAAGGTGTGAAGTGACGAGGGTCAGTTCACTTCAAGGGTATATTGGTGCGCATGCTTTGTTTGTATGTATGTTTAAAATTTTTGTTTTAACCAAAGGTGTGAAGTGACGAGGGTACTCGATGACTTGTAGATGTCTGTCGGTTGATGTGCATACTCGTAGTTTATTTTCGTTGGCGCGCATGCTTTGTTTGTATGTATGTTTAAGATTTTTGTTTTAACCAAAGGTGTGAAGTGACGAGGGTACTCGATGGTTTGTAGATGTCTGTCGGTTGATGTGCATAAGTTTTGTTATGAGGAATTTGGCTTTAAATAAAAAAAAAACACTTTTTGTTTTTCTTTATTCGATCCTCTTTATTTGATTCAAAGTATGTGAATGATTCTTTCTTACAAAATACTTAGTATTAAATATTCAATTTTACAAAAGAAATGCTTACTTCTAAATATTATTGGTTTTTAATAATTATTGTTCTACATTTAATATTTCCCAATACTTCAAATAAACAAAAATGCTTACTTTTAAATATTATTGATTCTTAATAATTGTTCTACATTTCAAGTGCATACATACTTGTATGTATGTTTGGGTCATTAAACAATTTGGGTGTTCGTTGCGACATTTATTCAAAAGAAAAAGAAATCGTTTAACTTCAAGTGCATACGTATGTTCGTATGTATGTTCACATGTTTATTTTATTTTAATTTATTCTTTCTTTCTTTTATAAAAAATGTTGCAGCGCTTATTTATATCAAATTACAAAGGCGTTAAAATATCTAGGGAAATATGTACTTAAAGAATATTTAAATTATTATTTTATGAGGGGTTGTTATCGTAACTCATACTCGCAGTTTATTATGTTGGCGCGCATGCTTTCTATGTATGTATGTTTAAGATTTTTGTTTTAACCAAAGGTGTGAAGTGACGAGGGTACGCGATGGTTTGTAGATGTCTGTCGGTTGATGTACTTACTCGTAGTTTATTTTCGTTAGCGCGCATGCTTTCTATGTATGTATGTTTAAGATTTTTGTTTTAACCAAAGGTGTGAAGTGACGAGGGTACTCGATGGTTTGTAGATGTCTGTCGGTTGATGTGCATACTCGTAGTTTATTTTCGTTAGCGCGAGTTATCTAAGTGATATTTATGTTAATGAAAAAAAACACATCTTTCACTTTTCACTATTCAAAAATATCTGACTTTATTCATATTTATTTGTTACAATGAAACTTATTATTTAAATACAAAAGTGCTTATGTTCATAAAAGTTTAATAAATTGTTGTTTTGTTTATTTTAACAGTTTCGCAATTGAAAATGCTTACATTAATAATAAGTTCGATAAATTGTTGCTTTCTTTAATTTAACAATAAAAATGCTTACATAAATAAGAAGTTCAATAATCTGTTGTTCTATTTAATTTAACAGTGTCGCAGTTCAATATTTTGTTTATTAAGTATATTTTTATAATTCTTTATAATTTATATATTCTTGTTTAAATAATCATTTTAATAATTTTGTTTTCTTTATTTTATTTATTTTGTTTGTTTAATATGTTTATGCTAAGTCAGTTATTTAATCTAGGTGGTTTTGCTGGTGGATCTGTTGTTGTTGTAGTTGTGGTTGTAGTTCCTATAACTCCTCCCCCCTTAGTATGGAGCGATGGCCAAAAGTATTGATGGTCAGAAGCGACAATGTTTGTAGTAGGAATTTCTCTTATAATGAATTTTGTTTTCTTTTTTATTACGAAGATTATGATTATTACGCTAGTTATTATAACCAGGAGTCCGTAATTTAAGTTTCTGTGTAGTTCTGTTTTGTTTGATAAGTCTTCGATGGCTAATTTATTCTTGAAGTGATATTCTTTGAGTTTCGGTATGCTTAAACTTTCTATAGTGGATAAAGGTCTAATATTTATTTCTGTGGATGGGGTTAGGATAGAACTGTCCCAATATATCCTTGGATTACTTTTGTATGTGATTTCGTTGATGGTTATATCGCAATCTTTAAAATGTATTAGTAAATTCCCTTTAATAATATTTGTTTTGTCGTTGCATGATGTCTTCATCTCTGTTGGTGGTAAGTTTGTTGCTAGTACAAGTCCTTGCTCGGGTTGTGAAACTTTAACTATCTGGCCTATGTCATTGAGTTTACAGTTGGCTTCTAGATTGTGTATGATTTTCCCAAAACATTGAGATTGGCTTTCTTGGCAGTAATACAGATCTTCAATTTTTTTACATAATTTGTCGAAATACTGAATTCTTTTATTGTTATAAATTACATATGGATTTATTATTACTTCTTTTGTTTTATTAATCGGTATGGGGATTGTGTGGGAAATTGTGTATCGATCGTGAGGGATATGAGGAATGAGAATATTAAAAATAATGTTTGTGTTATTGTAGTAGGCTTGCAACTCTAGTAATTCGTACAAGAGTTCTATGGTATTTAATTTGATAGATTGGTTTTCCAGATTGTTTTCGATTTCTTTGATTTCTTCCAGATTCAAAATCATTTTTGGTATAATCTTAAGTCTGGCCAAAGTCATTGCTTCGGAAATACTTGAAATGTGGTTTGATAATAAATCTATATGATAATTGATTTGGTTCAAATATTGAAGGTCTTTAATCTGTTTGGAATTGGAGAGAATGCTGTTTTGTGAATATTGTAATGACCGGATTATGATGTCTTGTTCCTTGTTTATGTGATTTGTAATATTTTCGATTCTTTCAATCATTTTAGTGTTAAGTATATTTTGTCTATTTGTGTTGGTCTGTAATTTTGATGTCAGATTAGATATTACTTCATTAATATGAGATGCATCGTTGCTGTCCATGTTTCCCGTAATAAATTTCACTGCTGATCCTATACCATTAAATAATCCTCTTTTATTGCGATATCTCGGCGTTATTGTATTTAATTTATTTTTAAGATCCGTTAGTTTATATTTTGTCGTCCTTAGATTGTCCTTGTTATTATATGAAGATGTAAAATGCTTCAGTGATTCTTCTATTTTCAGAATATTGTTACTATATGAATCGAGTTTTATGATATGTATAAGGTTAGTGTAGTCTGTTATCGTTTTGGCTGTACCCAACTTTATTTGTACCAAACCTTGGGTATCGGTCAGATTTTGTATGTGTAGTATTTGTGCGAGTATTGTTGTAATTGATCTGAAATGGTATTAAGATATTTTCAGCATGTTTTTTCCTAATTTTAGATTTGTGAAGTTTTTTGTCTTGTGTAGTTATTAATGTTACTTTATTATTTTGTTGTATTTTATGTTTGGTAAATCGTGGTGTGGTTTTGTTTCTCCTACTTTCCTTCCTGTAAATGTAGTCATTTTGTTTGTAATTTAATGGTTCGTCTCTATTTGTGTTAAGTTTTTCTATGCGTTTGTCAGTGTCAGTTTGTAATTTGTTTTTAATGTAATCATATAATTGTGTTTGAAATTGGTTGATTTTTGAGAGATATTCGTGCTCGTTGTTGAATGTAATTTGACGGTCAAATTTGTAAGTTCTTCCGTAGAAGAGTTCGAAAGGTTTTAGTTTCGTAGAAGAGTGAATTGCATTATTATAAGTTATGAGGGTCTCTGTTAAAATGTCGTCATGATCCATTTCTAATTTTTTATCTTTAATCTTTTCTATTATTAATCTGTATATTTCGGTTAGTGTTGAGTGAAGTCTCTCTACAGGGGCGTTGCTGCTTGATTGTTGAAAAGACGTGAAATGCAAGTTAATCTGATATTGTTGACAGAAATCTTTAAATATATTAGAATTAAATTCAGTTCCTTGATCACAAACGATTTGGTTAGGGATGCCATGCATACTTATGAAGTGTTTTAAGGATTTAATTACGCAAAGGCTATTTCTTGCTGTTAAAGTGTATGCCGCAGCAAATTTGGAAAATTTGTCAATGACAGTTAGAATATTTTTCGCATTTATTGTATAAATATCTATATGTATTATGTCCAATGGTTTGACGGGTGTTGGTGGTTTTTCAAATTTAGTTTTTGGAGGGTGTCTGTCATATTTCAGTCTTTGGCATGAAACACAGTTATTTATTGTTTGAGTTATTTTCGATTTCATGTATGGGAAGTAATATTTCCGTTTAAGGTTATCGAATGTTTCTTGTATACCTCTGTGATTGTTATTTTCATGGTAGTCCTGAATAATTTTATCTTGGTTGTCGTTTTCTTTTACGTCTTCTATTTCGGTACACCTTCTATTTCGGTACACCTAACCAAACGGAAAATTTTGCTTTGAGCAAAGTGTTTTGCGTATACATTTTGGATAATGCGAAAAATTTCATCATTAGTGTAAATTGCTGTAGTTTTATTAGGGGCAAGATGCTTTTTAAGAATATCTGTTATGATTTCTTCTGTGTAATTAGGATACGTAAACGTTTTTCTATATTTATTTTTAAAAATCATTTCTGATTTAGTGCAAGTATTGGGTTTTCCATTCCTAAATAAAGCCTGTAAGTTAAAGTCATTAATCGGTTTTTCTGAAATAGGTATTCCGTCGTCGTAGTTTTCTTCAGCTGAATGAATCGTACTTCCCGAAGTACCTTGAATAGAGAGTGTGTCAAATGTATTAATGTTTTGTGTTTCTGTAGGGTCGTGTTTAATTCGGCTAAGAGCGTCAGCGTTGGTGTTAAGTTTGCCTTTTTTGTATACAATTTCATAATCGTATTCTTCTAATTTTAATCGCCAACGAATTAATTTCGAATTTGGCTCTTTAAGGCTCATTATCCATGTCAAGGGTTTGTGATCTGTTATGATTCTGAAACGGTGACCAAATAGGCATGGTCGAAAATATTTGGTGGCCCATACTATGGCTAAGAGCTCTTTTTCTATCGTAGAGTAGTTAATTTCGGACGTTGTGAGTGTACGGCTAGCGTAACAAATAGGCTTATCATTTCCTATGGGGCCTTGTGACAAGATGGCTCCTATCGCAAAATTACTTGCGTCAGTTGTGAGATTGAATGGTTTTGAAAAGTCCGGGTATTGTAAGATTGGGTCGTTAGTTAGGAGGCTTTTAAAAATTTCAAAGGTTTTCTTATATTCGTCATTGATTTCAACAGTTTTATCTTTCTTCAGACATGTAGTGAATGGTTTCGTTATTTTGGCGAAATCTTTTATAAATTTACGATAGTAACCCAATAAACCTAAAAATGATTTAATCTCTTTCTGGTTTGTAGGGATTGGAAAGTTTTGAATGGCTGATATTTTATTAGGATTAGGTTTAACACCCTCAGTGGTCACTATGTGGCCCAAAAATGCGCATTCTTTATGCAGAAACTCTGATTTGTCTATTTGCACTTTGAGATTGGCTTCTCTTAGCGCTTCGAAGACTTTTTTCAAATTTTCGATATGTTCTTGCAATGATGTTGAATAAACGATGATGTCATCTAGATATACCAAGCACACAGTACCTACCAGGTCTTTAAAAACGCAATCCATTACCCTTTGAAATGTAGACGGTGCATTTTTAAGACCAAATGACATCCGTACAAACTCATAGTGCCCACCTTCTACCGTGAAAGCAGTTTTTGGGATGTCCTTTGAGTTCATTTCGATCTGGTGAAAACCGCTGGCCAGATCTAATGTGCTGAAATACATACATTTGCCTAATTTATCTAATATCTCGTTAATATTTGGTATTGGGTATCTGTCTGAAACTGTTTTTTCATTTAGTTTCCTGTAATCTATTACTAAGCGCCATTTGCGCTTTCCGCTAGCGTCTAACTTTTTTGGGACTATCCACACTGGTGCACTCCAAGGTAAGTAGCTTTCCCGTATTATACCTTGGTTTAGCATATCCGTGATTTGTCTTCTCACTTCTTCTTTGTGGATATCTGTACGATTTAGTGTAGATGGGTATGTTATCCTTAGTAACTATGCTGTGCTTAATTTTGTTCGTAAACGTAAGAGGCTGATTTTCTTGCAGGAAAATTTCCTCAAATTCTTTACATATTTTTGTAATGGCTTTTCGTTCTTCTGAATTTAAATGGTCGGTTCTAAGATTTTCTATTAACTTCGAATTAACGTCGAAGGTTTGCTCAAAGTTGATGTTGTTAACTTCTATATAGTTACAATCTATAAGAGGGTCTACTTTTATTGGGCTGTCGATTAAAATAATTTTATCCAAATTTGATTTGTTGGTAACTTCAACAAAACTATACCAATTTTTTGCCCTGTATATGCCAGTGGAAATGGTTACATCTGGTTGAATTAAGGTATTGGGTATAAAAATATCGCCATTTTCGATATCTACGGGTACTTTTATAATAGTTTTTGTTCTCGGAGCTATTAATAATTTGCCTGAAGTTAAATTCGGTTTGAAATGTAATGGTATACAAGAATTCCTAGTTATTAGGTATCTGTTTTCTAAGTCAATTTTTGCGCCTAATTTAGTAAGTATATCGAGTCCGATAAGTCCATCGAAGTAGTTATGGAATTTAAATATAAATAATTCGAATGTTTCTTTTTCTTTAAATTCGATAAAAGCTGGTATATTCACTTTTTCATTTAGTTGATGTTTATTAAGAATAGTGGTTATTGTTATTGGTGTGCATTTCGTTATTTTTAAATGTGTAGTGTATTCTGGGTTTATGAAGGATGCTGATGCACCTGTGTTTATTAAAAAACGGAGTGGGTATCCAAAAGGGGATGATATGTTTATGTATGGGAGATTCGTACCGTGTTTATTTATGTCTATATATCCTTTTGAATCTTGGAGGCTTCTAACTGAAAATTTTGGACATCGTCGATTTCATTGTAATTGTCCATATTAGGCATGTAGTGTGGGACGTTATAGTCTTCAGAGTTAGTGAAAGTGTCAAAGCTTTCGAGATTATGATCGATATGGTGAACTTCCCTTGGAGATCTTCGTGTTTGTACACTACTATTTCTTAGGTGTGTATAACCTGAACTGGTATCCATAGGTTCTGGTGGCTGATGGTTTGTGTTGGTGTTAAAATATGGTTGTCTTGAATTATTAAAATGGTTCTGGTTATTTGTGGTTGTATTATTGTATATTTGCCTAGGTATTTGCAAACTATAATTATGTGGTGTAGTGAATGTTTGGTTAATTGGTAATTGTGGTCTTTGTGAACTGTAATTGTGTGTTACTTGTGGTCTAGTGAATGTTTGGTTGATTGGAAATTGTGGTTTACTATAATATACAGGAGGACTACGACTTGTGAATTGCTGTGGTCTTGGAATGAATGGTTTTTGGTATTGAGGTTGGAAATGGGGAGTAAATTGTCTCAAACTATCTTGTCTTTTTACTAGATTCCTATTTTCTTGTTTAATGTAGAACATATTTTGTTCCGTAACGCAGTATGAAAAAGCTGTTGGTAATGATTCTGGTTTCATGGCCCTAATTGATGATCCTAAGGGTTCTCTAAGACCAGACAAGAATGTGTTAAGGCACATTTTGGCAAACAAATCTCGTTTGGCTGTAATTATATTAGGATCCAATTCATGGATCATTAAATGGTTATTTATTGTAGCTTGGATTTCTATAACTGAGCTGTAGAATTCTTCTAACGATTTATTATTTTGCTTCAACAGATGCAAGTCTCTAATTAATGATGTCTCATTTCTCTTATCTGAATAGTGCAATATGAGATTATTCTTAATGTCTTGCCAGCTTAAATTTGTGCTGTACATATTTAATATCTCATTCGCTTCTCCTTCGATTTTATTGCGTATTGCTCTTAAGATCATTTTGGCGAAAGGAGTTCCGTCAATGGGTGTTAATATTAAAAGTATTTCCTCCACATTGTTTATGAAATCGTACAACAACCTGGGGTTTCCGTCGAATTTGGGAAGGTCTTTGACAGCATCTGGTACTCTCAAAGATTCTATAATATTTCTAACCGTATTGTTCGCGAGATTACTAGCATTATTATTTTCATTACCCTGATTGACACTCATTGCTACTGATTCTGGAATTGGGACAAGGATTCTTGGTATAACGTTGTATGGTCGGGGTCTAGGCATATGATAGTATTTTTGTGTATTAAAACAAAGCGTATATTTATAAAGATTACAGGAGGGTCTCTTGAGAATCGCTGGTCTTTATAAATATATACCTCTGTTTAATTCGTAATATTAAATAATAATTCTTTCAAATGTGAATTATTTTTATATATGACGAAACAATTATGTATTTATCACTTTTTCTTATAATTATTATTATATTTCTTAAAAAAATTTCTTTAATTTATTTGTATTCAAAAAAATTTTTTCTATTTAACTTATTTATTCAGTATTTGACTTACGCAAGAAAAATGATTGTATTCTGCATTTTAATACTCCTTTTTCTACGATGATCCTTCGTATTGAGTAGTTGTTTCTGGGCTTTCCTTTTGCAGATTTTCTTTTATATGATGATCCTTTGTTGAAGATCTCCTTAGTAGTTGTTTCTAGGCTTTTCTTTTGCAGACTTTTCCTTTATATGATGATTTTTTTTGTTGAAGATTTCCTTAGTAGTTGTTTCTAGGCTTTTCTTTTGCAGACTTTTCCTTTATATGATGATTTTTTTGTTGAAGATTTCCTTAGTAGTTGTTTCTAGGCTTTTATTTTGCAGACTTTTCCTTTATATGATGATTTTTTTTTGTTGAAGATTTCCTTAGTAGTTGTTTCTAGGCTTTTCTTTTGCAGACTTTTCCTTATACGATGATCCTTCGTATTGGGTGTAGGTTACTGGTTCTAAAATTTCTCGATATTCCTTCGTGATATTTATGGAACTTGGACGACTGCGCCAGTTATCTAAGTGATATTTATGTTAATGAAAAAAAACACATCTTTCACTTTTCACTATTCAAAAATATCTGACTTTATTCATATTTATTTGTTACAATGAAACTTATTATTTAAATACTAAAGTGCTTATGTTCATAAAAGTTTAATAAATTGTTGTTTTGTTTATTTTAAAAGTTTCGCAATTGAAAATGCTTACATTAATAATAAGTTCGATAAATTGTTGCTTTCTTTAATTTAACAATAAAAATGCTTACATAAATAAGAAGTTCAATAATCTGTTGTTCTATTTAATTTAACAGTGTCGCAGTTCAATATTTTGTTTATTAAGTATATTTTTATAATTCTTTATAATTTATATATTCTTGTTTAAATAATCATTTTAATAATTTTGTTTTCTTTATTTTGTTTGTTTAATATGTTTATGCTAAGTCAGTTATTTAATCTAGGTGGTTTTGCTGGTGGATCTGTTGTTGTTGTAGTTGTGGTTGTAGTTCCTATAACTCGCGCATGCTTTCTATGTATGTATGTTTAAGATTTTTGTTTTAACCAGAGGTGTGAAGTGACGAGGGTACTCGATGATTTTTAATCATTTTTTAAAATGTGTGCAACGTCTTTCACGTTATGTTTTTTTTATAGGGAAAGCAATACCACACAACAAGAAATAATTTCGAAAATGACAAACGTTGACACTAGTAACACTGTGCGATGTTACAAAATATCATAGTATGTACTCGGCATTTGTTTTTTGTAATATTCTTTTTAGCTGATGGAGCTGGAAGGGCATTTATAGAAAGAAATTATGTATTCTGGTGAGATATTAATGTTTTTGTTGTTGGTTTTATTTAGTTTTATTTATTTTTTTGTGTAAAGAGGGTAGCTAGATTTTAAGAATTTAATATTTCCAATATCTTTAAAAGATATTAAAATATTTGAGAAGCGGAATAGTGGAATCAGCGTAAACGTATTTGGTTATGATGAGGAAAATAATGTAGTTGTTGGTGCGTATTATATAACAAAGAAGGAAAAATGTAATCATATCAACTTATTGTTGTTGGAAAATATCGTTGGTCATCATTACGTTCTAATACAAAATATGTCTAGGTAAGCTAAAAGTGTCAAGTACTAGGGAATATAAATAAATAAATAAATATATATATATATATATATATATATACATATATATATATATATATATATATATATATATATATATATAACTGTTTATAATATTTATTATAAATGATTTAATTTAAATTTTTTACAGATTATTAAGAGGTCAAACGACAAAACATGCACACACTCTTAAATTGTGTAATGTATGTCTGCAATTTACTCACAGTGATAGGATCATGGAGCAACACAAAGCAGAGTGTGGTAAAATTGTAGCCCAGCTACCATCCTATAATAACGCTACACTTAAATTTAAGGACCACCAACGACAGATGGATGTGCCTTTTGTTGTGTATGCAGATTTTGAGTGCATACTTGAGGACATCCAATGTATAGTAAGTAAAAAAAATAATTTAACTAAAAAGCATACTCCCTGTGCTTTTAGTTATAATATTAAATATATTAACCATAATAAAGATAAGTTTAGAATATATACTGGTAGGGACGCTGCAGAAAAATTTGTTGCTTATTTAGTTAAGGATTGTGAAGATATATATACTAATTATTTAATGAGAAAGACACAAATGGATTCTTTATCCCCTTCAGAAATATTCAGTTTTCGAAATGCCACATATGTGATAAATTTTTAGGTAGTGATCGCGTAAGGGATCATTGTCATGTAACTGGCAAATTTAGAGGTGCAGCTCATAATATGTGCAACTTAAAATATCAACAACCAAAATTTATCCCTATTTATTTTCATAATTATTCGTCTTATGACTCACATCCTTTTGTTAAAGAGTTAGGAGAAAAGTCTGACAACATAAAAGTCCTTCCGCTAAATAAAGAACGTTATATATCTTTATCAACATATACAAAAATTAATGACGATTTCAATCTTGAACTTAGATTTCTAGACACCTTACGTTTTATGCCCGAAAGCTTAGAAACTTTAGCCAATAATCTTACGGATAACGATTTCTGTACAATTAAAGAGCAATTTACATCAAAAATAGAGTTTGATCTGGTTAGAAGGAAGGGTGTTTTCCCTTACAACTATCTCAATTCCTTTGAAAAATTAAATGATAGTCAACTTCCAGCGAGGGAAGACTTTTTCAACACACTTACCAATAGAGAATGTTCACATGAAGATTATGAGCATGCAAAAAAAATTTGGTACACATTTGATTGCAAAGCTTTACAAGACTACATGGAGTTTTATTTGAAAACAGACGTTCTATTGCTAACTGATGTATTCGAAAATTTTCGAAAAGTTTGTAAGGGAATAAATAACTTAGATCCAAGCCAGTACTATACTGCTCCTGGACTGTCGTGGGATGCTATGTTGAAGTACACAAATATAGAATTGGAGTTGTTAACTGATATAGATATGTATAATTTCTTTAAAAAAGGGATACGTGGGGGGATTGTACAATGTAGTAAAAGGTATTCAAAAGCAAATAATAAATATCTAGAGGATTTCGATAAAGAGAAACCTTCAGAGTTTCTAATGTACCTAGATGCCAATAACCTTTACGGTTGGGCTATGTCCGAATATCTTCCATATGGAGGATTCAGATGGTTATCAAGTGATGAGCTAAATCTGGATCCAAATCGGATAGAGAATAATTCAAATGATGGTTATGTGTATGAAGTTACTTTAGAATATCCCTCCATTTTACACGAATCGCACAATGATCTACCTTTTTGTGTGGAAAATAAAAAACCTTACGGAAAGAATCAAACTAAATTAATTGCTGACTTTTCTACTAAACATTCATATATTATTCACTACAGAATTCTTAAGCAATGTTTAGAGTATGGTTTGATTCTAAAAAAAATACATCGGATTCTCACTTTTAAACAATCTCCATGGTTAAAATCATATATAGACTTAAATACCAAGCATAGAGCTAACGCTAAAAATACGTTTGAGAAAAACTTCTTCAAATTGCTCAATAATGCGGTATATGGTAAGACTATGGAAAATGTAGATAAGAGAAAAGATGTTAGAATTGTAACAAACTGGAACAGAACGAATTGCAATCATTTGGGAGCCCAAGATTGGATATCTAAGCCCAATTTCCATAGTTTGTCTATATTTTCAGAAGACATGGTGGCGATTCAAATGAATAGGCTCCAGACATATTATAATAAGCCTATTTACTTAGGATTTTGTGTGCTAGAACTTTCCAAATGGAAAATGTATAATTTCTATTATGGCTACATGCAGCCCAAATTTAAATCAAAATTGTCATTAAACTATATGGATACTGATTCATTCATATATACAATACGGACTGATGACTTCTATGCTGACATAAAAATGGACATACAGGATGAATTTGACACATCTGATTATCCTTCAGATAACATATATGGTATTCCTCGTTTAAACAAAAAGGTGCTGGGTATGATGAAAGACGAAAATTGTGGAAAAATAATGAAAGAGTTTGTTGGGTTGCGATCTAAAATGTATTCATTTAGTGTTCAAGATCAAAATGATGTAAAGAAATCGAAGGGGGTCAAGAAAACCATTTTAGATAAGTATAGCCTAAGTTCATATAGAGATTGTCTGTTTAATAAATCAAATGTATTTGATAATATGCTTATCTTTAAGTCGAGCTTGCATCAATTATATACTATGCAACTACATAAAATAATACTAAGTTATCAAGATGATAAAAGAAAAATCAAAAGTGATGGTATAAGCACATATGCATGGTACCATTCAGCAATAGAGGAAACCAATCCTGATTATGAGCTTGACATGCTATTAATGGAAATTGATAGACTTCAAGAAGAAGAAGAAAGTTAAAATAAATGTAAATTATTGTAAAGTTTTATTATTAAAATAAGTGTAAATATTAGTTATTAAGAAAAATTCTTTTGTTAAAAAATAAATGTAAATATTAATTATTAAAAAAATTGTATGAAAAAAACAAAGAAAATATAACCAATAAAAAACAATAAAAACATATATTCTTGTGTAAATTTTTTATTTATTTATTATCCATTCTTAAATATAATTTATGAATTTTCACATCTGTTAGAATCTTGTGTTGCATTTTTTCCCCAATCTCATAACAAAGTCGTGTCAGTTCAATCTTTACATCCCTTTCATGTATTCCTTGTATTTCATTGAATTGGAGTTTTGTTTTGTTTAAAGTGGAGCAGGTTGGTATATAATATTCATAATAGAAATGAAGAATTTGTTTTCTTAGAATGTTGTTCCAACATAAAATTGATGTAAAAAATACTCGAATTTGAGTTAATGATCTCCACGTGTCAGAATCGATTTTTATATTAGAGTTTCCTTGCTTGATAACTAAAAACAAACACCCCTTTTATATTTAAACTTATATTCAACATCTCTCTCACTTTCATTATCAATTATATTTATAGAATTTAAAAAATCTCGACGATTAAGCATATCATGAATATAGCCCTTATAGCACATGAGGTGTAACCACTCTTCTCTATCCAGTCCAATGTATTGCTTATTTTTTATAATTCAGCGATATCATTGGCTTAAAACCAAAAGCTGTTGAAAATCCACATGAAATCTTCAATTTCCAATTGAGCAAGTATTCAAACTCAAAAACCAAATCATGTATTTGAGGTTTTCGTTCATCATTGTGGTGAAATATATTCTTTAAAGTACATTTATCCATCCTCAATGAATATAATATTTAAACTAATAGTTTTTCGCTCTATTAATCTATATATATATATATATATATATATATATATATATATATATATATATATATTAAAATAAAAAAAACAATAAAAAACTAACTGCCTGCCCCAGGATGTCGAAAGAAAACTTAAGAGAACGAAAGTAAGTCACTCATTTTCTTCTATAAAAGTGTTCCACTATCTTTCGACTTATCGTTCGATTGGCTTTACGTTTCTAACGTAAGCCGTATACCCGTTGTCAAATATCCATATTGCCACATCAACAATTTTACACATTCATCGTCAGATGGGAATAAAAAATCGTTCAAATGTGTGAATTGTGCTTTAAAAAATAAAACTCTGTTTTAATTTAACCTGCAACAAGTGGACCTCAAAAATAAAATAAAATAAAGTTAAAAAACCAATTTCTGTTAATGATAAAAAGTTTTCAGAATTACTCAAGGGTTTTTATTTATGCGAAATAAGGACAGAAAACCCACATGCTATGTAAAATTTTGTGAAGAATCAATCACCCAAATGGAAAAATGACCAACAGCCCATTTATTTAGGTTATTGTCATTTGGGTGATTGTCATTATCTTTAGGTCTTCTAAAAATACCAACAGACCCAGACAAATTGTTCTATCTTGCCGGCCTTTGGACAGGTGCAATAAGTTTCATCTGTGCATACATACATACATATGTATATACATATGTCTATATGTATGTATGTATGCGCAACTGCGACTTCGAAGTTTTTTTTTATAGCTGGCCCTCGTCCGATCCTAAGGACTCTCTTCTCTACGTATGGACATATATATGTAAATACATATACATATGTACATACGTACATACATTATTTTTGCATTTATGTATGTATAATACACCGAGTACCGGCTCCATTTAGAAGAGTTTTCTGCATAGCTGGATGGCTTAAGGATTTTCACCTCTGTGTATGTGGAACAACTGCTTAGATGAATAAATACGGCCTGATGTATAAGAAAAAACTGGCGCAAAGTAAGTGACATTGCCTTAGGTGCTAACGAGTTCCTCCATGCAATTTGATATTAATCGGCGCATAATGTTTTAACTCACTATTAAGGCCCAGCGTAATTTATGCTAACTTCTTCACCGTTTTTTCTTATACATAAGAACTATAGTTTCTTACCAACTTTCATTATAACTAGCGGAAGTGGTGCTAAGCAGAAAATCTTTATTCATCGAAGCTGTTGTCGAACACATACATACATACCTAGAGAATAGTATCACAAAGACCAGCCAAAGGACGCAAAACCACTGCTTTTAAGCTCAGGCGTGAGGAGACCGTCAACGACGGGTTACGCAACAAACCCATTTCCATCGAAGCCGGTATTATATTTGCTCATTAGCAAAGCAAAATATTTTATTTAAAAAATTTTATTATTATTTTATTAAATTTAAAAAAATGTAATTTAATTCATTTTGTCTCAGTCGGCAATAAAAATACAAGTGCCTGGTTTTGACATTTGAGTTCGTACAAATGACTGGAAAAAATGTTATTGGGGCGCAAATTTGTATTGAAATGCTTACGTTATCGTTCGCATTCATTTTCTTTCGACTTGTCGTGCTAAAGGCTTTTAGTGGAACGCAAAACAGCTGTTTGTCGTTTAAAATGCTTGAGAACGAAAGTGAGTGATATCCTGGAACAGGCAGTAAATAAAACCCATACACACATATATATTCTATATTTGTTCATTATTTATTTTTGACAAATTTTTATAAGTTTCAATAATCTTAAAAATAATTTTTTTCCTTATGTGGAACATGGTGCATTGACATGTGTCCGGCCCTTCCTCGCATCCTTCGCTATACCAGGGGCAGCTGGCAAAATGCCCACTATCAGAGTCCTCTTGTTCTATAATTCCAAATTTATGGTTTCTTTATGCTCATAGAGCAATAAGCCCTCAAAGGAATTAAGAAACTCAAATAACCGTTCACGTACTTGGCTCATTTTGTAATTGTTATTTTAATTTTCTTTTTTTAAAGAATACTTGTACTCTTGAAAGTTTTACATTCTTATTTATAGTAAAATATTCTTGTAAAATTAAAATGTTACAAATACTTTTGAGTGCTTTTTGAAATATTTTGTTCCAGTTACACTTTAGAACATCAATATAACTATCTCTCCGATCTTTGTTTTGCCATTTTTTGTTTCAGTTACGCTTAAGAACGTCAACATAACTACTATCTCTTTCACTACAATTCTATAAGTAACAAAAAATATTTTACATCAAAAATAATTACAATATGAGAAAAAGAGATAGCTACGATACTGATCTTTCTTTTAAGAATTATTTTTTACCTATTTAAAGATTGGTAGAAATATTTAATACATCAGTTTACAAAAGCAGATTGAGCTATCTGTCAAAGAAGAAAAAAAATACATATAAAAATTAAATTTAATTAATATTGTGATAATGAATCCCCCAGATTTGATCACAAAATTCAACACATTAAATAAAAAAAAAATAATACATATAAAAGAGCTCCAGGACTCAACTAAGTATGCAGTTAAAAACGCTAAGCGTGTGACTAGTAAATGTGGCACCACTATTCAAATTGAATTTGAAAACAACATAATGTTTTTACCAAATCGTAATCTTGATATTGATTGTAATTATATTTTATATTTTTGCCTAGATATTTAACTAATTCTAATGGAGGTTGTAAATTTCCAAAACTGTCGAAATATTCTTTATGTTCATTGTTTTTATAATATGCTACCCAATGGGTTCCGGGTCCTCTTGAGAAATCCAAATTAATGATTCCGCATTCTCTTTTTCTCGATCGTTTTGGTAGTGTATCCAACATGAAAACTCCTCTAAAGTATGGAATGTTTGTTGAAAAGTTTCTCAAATCAACATCAGATAGGGGTTTATTGGGTAGCATTACGAAAAAGTTTGGGTTTTTGTTTTTCTTGACAAACCATCCCATTTCCTTTCTTATATGGTTTAAGGTAAAAACCTTTCCCCATTGCTACTGCTTCCAATGTTTTATTATGTCTAGTTGCTTCATCAAGTTGTTGTTTGGCATTCTTTGCAGCATTTATTGCTTTTGCTATAGATGCTCCGCCAGTAGAAAGACTACCAATTGCACTCAGAGCAGTAAGAATAGGTACCAAAGGTAAGAAGCCACCAATCTTTGGAACATTAATTATGCGTGGTATTACAACTTGCGATTTCTTTCCCCTTAACGACTTGTTGATAACCTTACGTGCAATCCTAATTGCAGAGTTAATGTCTTGAAGTGTTTCCTTCTTCAGTACTTTTGTTGCATTTTTAATTGATGTACTGAACAGCTTTTATCCACTTTGTTCACTTTTTTTGCAACCTTCTTCAATCCCATACCAAGTTTTCTTTTGGCTTTCATTGCGTTAGTAACCATATACGCAAATGATTTTTCTGCAAGACTGCTATCTTTTGCAAGAACTCGTTCCCAAGCTTTATTTTCAAGAATTTTATCAGCTTGATGTCTACTATTTAAATCATTGGTTTTGGAATAAGCAATATCGTGATTTTTACATGCAGCGTCTAATAAATTAATTCCGTTTTCACCGCTATCTAAACGTTTTTTTAATTTCGTTCCGGGTCCACAAAACTGATATCTAGGGAGGTGTAATTCAACAGGCAGAGAGTTAATTACTTTATTCACTAAACCTTTTCCAACGGCTGGTTTTTTATAACTTTTTATATAAGCATCTTATTTTATTTTATTTTTTTTTTCTATAATAAAAGTAACATTTGTGAAATGCAATTAGTTATAAGAATGCAATTAGTGAAACAACATAAAAATATTGTGATTCGCAATATTGATGCTTCAACGAAAATCAGATCTAAAATAAAACATAGCTCTCTCTTACCAAATTCTATTAGTGCTCTAATAGTTGGACCATCAAATTGTGGAAAGACTAATGTTATGATTAGCTTGCTAGAAAGTCCTAATGGACTCAAGTTTGAAAACATCTATTTATACTCAAAATCCCTTTATCAACCAAAATATGAATACTTAAAGCGATTAATTTCACCAATTAAAGGGATGGGATACTACACATTTACAGACAATGAAAAAGTTATTCCTCCTGACGAAGCGAAAACTAATTCTATTATGATCTTTGATGATGTTGCATGCGAGAAGCAAAATAATATACGAGCATATTTTTGCATGGGACGACATAAGGATGTTGATTCATTCTACTTGTGCCAAACTTATACGAGAATCCCCAAGCACTTAATAAGAGACAATGCAAATGTGATTATAATGTTTAAACAAGATGAGACAAACATGAAGCACGTTTATAGTGATCATGTTGTCAGCGATATGAGTTATGAAAAGTTTCATGAAATTTGTCGAGAGTGTTGGAAGGATAAATATGGATTTTTGATGATAAGCAAAGATAATGACTTAAACAATGGTCGCTATAGAAAGCAATTCGACTATTTTATAACGATATAAATTACTCTACATAAAAGTAAAACATTAGTACTTAATTTGGCCTTGCGCATAGTACATCTACTTATTTCCTAAAGTATTTACCATACCTGATCTGAAAGCTGATCTGTTACCAGATCTAATAGCTGATACCTGATCTGATACCCCAATACCTGATCTGATAGCTGATCTTATACCTGATCTGATACCTGATCTGATAGCTGATCTGATACCTGATCTGATAAGTGATACCTGATCGGATAGCTGATCTGATACCTGATACCTGATCTGATAGCTGATACCTGATCTGGTGTCTAATAGTTGAAAATGGATGAAAAAGTTTTAAAAGAGCTAATAAAGACAAGAAATGTTTTAAAGAAAAAATTTCGTAGTATAAAAGTTGATGAAGCAGATACACATGAGCAATTCAAAGATACATTTAAACCAATAATAGAACCATTAACAGAATTTGTGAACAATTCTAAAAATAATAAAAGAAGTATTAAGGCAGAAAGAGATGAACTTAAAACGAAAGTTTATAAAAATTCAAATTTTCCATTCAACGAACAATCAGTTAAGTTAGAGACAAGTACTCCAAAGAAACTTGTTGAAGAAACGTTATGCAATAAAAATTTCTCACTTAGTAATTGAAACGCATACAAGGTCTATAATGTTGATACTGATGATGATGATGATGACAACGATGATTTTTACTCTCAATCGGAAAATCTAGACAATTCAGATAATAATAAGAGTTATACTGACCTAGCACTCTTGGAAAGCAGAAACGAATTAGATACTCTATACGGTCCACATAAAGGTTTAAATAATGAATGGAAGTTTGGCAATAGTAGTATTAAACTTACTGAAGATAAAATAGTGATTGGAAATCAAATATGGGCCTTTACACCAGGTTTATTTTCTTTACTGTTTCACAAAACACCAAAATATTATGATAAACATGAATTAGATATATATAAGAAAATTTTAGTGAGCACAAATGCATACAAAAGAGATTATAGACCTGATGGACAAATCAAAGGAACGAGAGCATATAAATATAAACATATTATCAGTAAATTGTTTAAGAAAGAAAGTGAAAAAAACTCATCAACTTCGTCATCACTACATGCAATAAAAAGTCCTTACAAGGGTAAGGGTTTGATGAAACTAAACCCATACAAAGCTAACTATATATACTGAGATGATCCTAATGAGCTAGTAGATCGCCTTAGGCTATTGCTAGCATCACAAGCTGCAGGTCATACTAATCACAATAACGAAATTGTCTCAATTATCGAAGAATTATATGAAGCAAAAATTATAGAATAATATTTATCTACATAAATCATGTCCATCGATAAGTTTGGGCACTATCTTAATGATACAAGTGGCACAGTTTTTGTGAAAAATGTTCCTAAGCTGCTGGGCTTCGTTATGGATACAACTAATAACATTGACGTTCAAAACAAAAGCAAAATCTTTGGAGGAAAACGACGTTGTTAATAAATTGTTTCTACAAAGTCAAATTGAAGAGGTACGAGATGAAATCAATATAATTTTAAGTAAGAAACTAAATGAAATAAGGGAAACAATTTCAAGTATGAAATTATTCTTTGAAAAAGAAATTAGAAAGATAAATGAGTTAATTTATGGGTATGTAAGAAATATGATGGTCAACAGTACTTAAATGAACTCGCACTGAACTCAACTTATCCCGTCAAATTCTAAATACGTTAAATAATGACTTCAAAAAGAAATTTAATAAATGAACTACATAAGCAAGCACGAAAACATTTTCCACGTCGAAGAGTTGTTATGAAAGGAATAGATGATCTTTGGCAAGCTGATTTAGTTGAAATGGGGAACTATTCTACAGACAATAGAGATTATCGATTTTTGCTGACCGTAATTGATACATTTTCAAAATTTGCTTGGGCAGTACCCTTGAAAAGAAAGACTGCATTGGAAACAAGCCAGGCTATGCAGAATATTTTTCAACTGGGACGAATACCAAAAAACTTGCAAACAGACGATGGTAAAGAGTTTTTCAATAAACACTTTGGAAAATTGATGAATAAATACAACATTAATCACTACTCAACATATAGCAGAATGAAAGCATCAATAGTAGAACGATTTAACAGAACATTAAAAGGAATGATGTGGAAAGAGTTTAGCTTTAATGGGTCTTATAACTGGCTCGACATTTATAAAGACTTGATTAATACATATAATAAAAAAATTCATCGCACCATCAAAATGCCACCGATTCAAGTTAACTATAAAAATGAGAAAAAATTATTAAACACTGTATATAACCGCTTAAAACTATTCAAATTATCAAAATTCAATGTGGGAGATCATGTGCGCATAAGTAAATATAAACATGTTTTTGAAAAAGGATATACACCAAATTGGACCACAGAAATTTTCACGATTAAAAGAGTTCCAAATACATATCCAGCCACATACATATTAGAAGACTATCGTGGTAATCCTATCAAAGGTGGGTTCTATGATGAAGAACTTTCAAAAACTAGATAGCCAAATACATATCTAGTTGAAAAAGTTCTTAAAACTAAAGGAGAGAAGGCATATGTGAAATGGTTAGGATTTACCAATCAACATAATTCTTGGATCAATAAAAATGAAATATTGTAGTTAAGTGTATATATAAGTCTATATTTTGTATCTTATATATTTAAATAAAATATTAACTTCCTTAATATATTTAAATAAAATATAAACTTCCTTTTTATACAAAGTGCTGTGTTTAATTTCACTTACTTGTAATCAGACAATCATAATGTCAATAACACTTACTCTTAGCTCAAACTCATCTGAATTATCTGCTAATTACTTTCCTCCTATTCGTTTGGATGGTGAATATGAATGTGCTCTAACTGATTTTCATTCATATAATAGCATTCCCAATGTAGATGATTATAACAATATATTTCATATTGGTGAACATGTAATTAAAATACCAATAGGATCTTATGAATTGAATGATATAGTTGATTATATTAAACATAACTATAAGCAGTATTGTCCGGAAAATAAAATTGATATAGAAGCTAATAACAATACAATGCAAGTTAGAGTTAAAAGCTCTAAGGATCCCATATACTTTAACAAAGATAACACAATTGGAAAACTTTTTGGATTCAATAAGAAAATTCTAGCTCCTAACCAAGACCATTACTCAGATCTAGCAGTCAATATTTTCATCGTGAATATCTTGCGTGTTGAATGCAGTATAGTGGTTAACACATATACGAATAACTCACAAGCACACACATTACATGAATTTGCGATCAATGTCCCCCCAGGGTATACAATTTTTGAGATTCCTCGAAATCTTATCTATTTGCCAGTTAACTGCCGAGAGATAAGTTCTCTTACTCTACGCATAGTTGATCAGAACGGTGATTTAATTAATTTTCGAGGAGAGGAAATTACAACACGAATACATTTGAGATCTAGCAAATAATGATAATATACAACGTCAAGCAATCTAAGGATAAAATTGGATACACTCATAAAACACTCTAGCAAACCAAACCACAATTAAAGAGACACAAAAAATATTTGACGCAAGAAAATAAAAAATTTTTAAAGTCTCTCAATTTAAAGTTGACAAAGAAATGAGTTACATACTAGATGTTCTAGAAAAACCTCAATCAGACGAGAGTATAATTAAAAAGGACTATCACACATATACACCATACCTACAATCCTTCAACAATAATGATGAGATTCGAATTTCAATACAAAATCAAGACTTATATGTGCTACCCAGCGAAAGCTACATATATGTTGAGGGAAGTATTGTAGAAGATAATAATAGCAAAATATCTTCGTTTTTAAATCTAAAATTAAAAAATAACTTTTTGGCACATCTCTTTGACGAAATTCGATATGAACTTAATGGCATAGAAATTGATCATACAAGACATTTAGCGATTACAAGCAGCCTAAAAATTTTGTTTCCTTATCACCAACAGAAAGTGTTGGCTTGTACAATGCAGGATGGAACAAACTCGATGATTTGGATATTTCAAATGGACACTTTAATTTCTATGTACCACTGAAACTATTTTTAGGTTTCGCTGAAGACTATAATAAAATTATACTCAGCGGTAAACATGAATTGGTTCTCTTACGTAGTAAGAACGATGAAAAACGCGTATACTCAACTGTTGCTACTGACAAACCAAAAATTAGTATCTCAAACATCTCATGGAGAATTCCGCATGTACAATTATCCGATCTGAGCAAATTGAATATGATTAAAATTATTAACAGTGGTGCTTCTATACCAATGGCATTTCGCAGTTGGGATTGTCACATTAATCCTCAACTAAATACAGGAACTAGCTATATATGGAATGTTAAATTGGCTGCAAATAGAGAACGACCCCGTTTTGTGTTGATTTCTTTTCAACAAGAAAATAAGTTTGTTCATTGTAATTTAAACAATTTAAAAGTACATTTAAATTCCGAATCGTACCCATATGATGATCTAAATATAAAATTTAAAAATTATCGGTATGCCATTCTATATGATATGTATCTACAGTTTCAACAAAGCTACTACATGAGGGAATCACAACCACTTCTAACTGCTCAAGAATTTAAAAATAGTGTGCCGATAGTGGTAGTAGATGTCAATCATCAAAACGAAGCCCTCTCTAACGGTCCTGTTGATATAAAAATTGAAATTGAAACAGACTCCAATATACCTACCGATACATCAGCATTTTGTATACTCATCTACGACCGCATAATAGAATACATACCCTTAAAAGGTCAAGTTCGTAAGATAATGTAAATAAAAAATAATAAAATAAGATGACTGGGGATAAAGTTTTCATCGATATGCAAGGATTTAAGTCTAATTCAAACATCTTCATTGCAAAAGAAATAGCAATTGTTTTTAACAATAAGGAGCACATAAATTTTATTATTAAGCCACCGTTTAACTTCAAAAGATTATCAATAGCAAAACAAAGAGAAACGAATTGGCTAACGAGAAACTTTCATCATATGAATTGGAATGACGGATCAATATCATTTAAGAGTGTTGTAAAATTTTTAAAATCCAATTTAAAACATTATTCAATCTATGTTAAGGGTGTGGAAAAGAAGAAATGTTTTGAAAAACTACTTCAAATTAGAGTTTTCAACATCGAGGATATTGGCTGCATCAACTTTAAGCATATACAACTTAAATATCCAGAATATTTTTACTGCAGCTATCACAGTTATGGAGTTTGTGCCTTAAGAAATGCATATTTACTTTATCAAGAAATAAACTAAAAAAAATATATTTTATTTTTCTATTCTTACATTGTAACAACATATATTTACGATATTTTTTTAAATAAATATGTAGATTAAAATTATAAAAAAATTTTGTTCATTTATTTATATGCATATGGTTTGTACAAGGACAAAGACAAATGTAAAAAAGTGAAAATAAAAATCTGTTTACACATTTTTACGTTTTAAGTAAATAAATTTGAATTTATGTTTACAAAATTAATCAAATTAAAATCTTAAATTTACGGCCGCCAATAATGCATCCCCCTCTTCGTCTTGCATGAAAATTTTGGTTATGTCATCTTTATCCTCATCTTTTGGCATATAATCAAACGCTGTGAAGAAAGCATCGTCCTCTTCATCCAGCATAAACTCTTCCTTTTGAAAATCTCCATTCTTGAAGTATGCCATTTGGTTGTTTGGAATTTCATGATATTCATCTACCTCGTTCTCGAAAATGTCTCCAATGGATACATTAGGAGGCAAATCGTCGTCCGAAAACTCTATTGACAGAGGGCTTACGGATACCTCTTCCCGGCTGACAACGCCCATCTCTTCCCGATTGCCGAAAAACAATCTCACAAACTCATCTAGCGACATTTGTGAGCCGTTCAATGATATTAAAATTGGGATGATGCTTAATGTGTCCATTTTAATAATTTATAGAATGTATTGTATTTTTTTAAGATTTTATATGATGATGATGCACTTGCTAGATACAATGCTGTACTTGCTGCTAGATTAGAGAACGTCTCAATTTATACGAATTACGTTCTATTCTTACATTGTTACAACATACATATGTATGAAGAAAGCATCGTCCTCTTCATCTACCATAAACTTTTCTTCTTCATTTTGGAAGTTTCCATTATAGAAGTATGCCATTTGGTTCTTTGGAATGACATCACATTCACCTATCTCGTTCTCAAAAATATCAATGTATGTATATAAGTGTGCATGGTTTGTTTGACAAATGTCAGCCTCTTTACACAAAAAACAAAAAATAAATAAAACTAAATAAAACCAACAACAAAAACATTAATATCTCACCAGAATACATAATTTCTTTCTATAAATACCCTTCCAGCTCCATCAGCTAAAAAGAATATTACAAAAAAACAAATGCCGAGTACATACTATGATATTTTGTAACATCGCAACAGCGTGTACTAGTGTCAACGTTTGTCATTTTTGAAATTATTTCTTGTTGTGTGGTATTGCTTTCCCTATAAAAAAAACATAACGTGAAAACGTTGCACACATTTTAAAAAATGATTAAAAACCATCGAGTACCCTCGTCACTTCACACCTTTGGTTAAAACAAAAATCTTAAACATACATACATACAAAGCATGCACGCTAACGAAAATAAACTACGAGTATGTACATCAACCGACAGACATCTACAAACCATCGAGTACCCTCGTCACTTCACACCTTTGGTTAAAACAAAAATCTTAAACATACATACAAACAAAGCATGCGCGCCAACGAAAATAAACTACGAGTATGCACATCAACCGACAGACATCTACAAACCATCGAGTACCCTCGTCACTTCACACCTTTGGTTAAAACAAAAATCTTAAACATACATACAAACAAAGCATGCGCACCAACATACCCTCGAAGTGAACTGACCCTCGTCACTTCACACCTTTGACATTATTTTAAAATTTTCCCATAAATTACAAAATTTTTGACGTTAATTACCCAAATTTGACAATTTTTATTGCCATTGAACCGCCAGTTACTAACTACTAATGCCTAGCGGGGCCTAAAGTACCCGATACACAGTGAGAATTAGAAATAAATTTCTAAATTAGCTATTCTATTATTATGAAATCTTGCACAGCATTGAGGAAAGTGTCACAGAGCTTAAGTCTGGAATTCAGACTATATATCTTTAAAGGGGGTAAAGCCACAAAGCACCAAAGTAGGCAACCTTGGGTTAATGAAAAATTAAAATCCATGCCAAGCTCCTGTTTTTGATCAGATAAAAAGGATTTTTTCGCAAATGTTTTTTTTATCCAAGAGCTAAAAAAGTCTACTACATTTATGTGTTTTCGCAACAGTTTAGGAAATATTAGAGAAAAAATATTAAAATTTTGACTTTATTACCAACCTTTGTCCACTGTTCTGCTAACGCAGAAGTCAAATGTTGTTAGATTAAAAAAATTAAACTCATTATGAATAAGGGACAAAATTTGTAATATTAAAAAAATTGGTATCAAAATCACAATTAAGTCAAAAGTTATGCTAAAATTTTGAACAAAACTCGATTTTCGCCGTTTTGGGAAGAAACAAGTGGGTTAATTATTTCGCTATTATAAAAGAATTTCGCCAATCAATATTTTCGTCTGAAAAGTCTCTCTTAGGTAGAAAATTATGCAATCAATATGCAGTTTGCTTTTGAGTTCCCGGCAATTTTCAAGAAAATTAAATTAAAAATGGGACTTTTCAGTATTTTTGCAGAATTCTTCTTATTTTTCGCTGGACGCTGATTAGATTTTTGGATATACATATTTAAAAACAAATCTTGTTTTAAGGTGGCGTAATACATTTTTTGTTTAGAGATTTGGAATATGTATATTTATAACAAAAAATAGGTCTAATTCAAATAATACAGATTGCCATTGTTACAACTTAAAGTTAGTTAAAAGTAGGATTTTATCGGACGTATAAAAAGTTGTCCATCAGTACAATTTTAACTTAACCTAAAGTGAGCGTTAAGTTAAAGGCATTGTATCCTTCCTGGTAAGTTAAATTATATTTATAATAATGAATAGCATAAAGTAGCGTTTTATACGTCAGAAAAATCCTACTTTTAAATATATTTAAGTTGTAATAATGGCCATAAATGTTAAATGTACGAGAAATTTGTTTTGTTTGTTTTTAAGTTGGCTACAAGAATATTGTTTATTGCTTGATATCAAATATTCGTTCCGTCTGAATTTGGCGAGTACGAATACGAATATCGAAAAAAGACGAATATTCAAGAATTTGAATACGAATATTCGCACATCACTAAGTGCATACAATTCTACATGTACTTCGTGTATAATGTACATACACTGTATGTATTTATTTTTATTATTTTGTTTAATTAACCAAAATGTATACTTTATATATGAAAAGTTTCAACTGCAGTTTCCTTATTTTACTTTTTTAATAAAAGTATAAAAACGTATATAGAAACATATCAGTTTAAATGTTTTTATATGTTAATGTAAAAATACTTCCTTTTCGAAGTAATTTAATAAAAAAAAGAATTTTTTTGCTATATCCACTGTCTGAACTAATAATTTAGCAGTCATATCGGTATACCGGTATTAAAAACTCAATAACGGTATGTACCGGTAATACCGATACCGAAATAAAAAAAATACCGAAACCGTTACCGATACCGAAATTTAAAAAATAGTTGTACCGGTATCAATACCGATACCGTTATTTGTTTCGGTTGCCAACCTTGGTATAAACGGTGAGTTCAGTTTTTGCAAATAAGATTTGCGCACAGAATATTTAGTAGTCTATGGATTTGCGTATAAACGAGGTAAGGTAAGACAACTATGCGTAAGTAGGAGTGCTTACAAATACAAGAATTTATCATGATTAAAGTCATTTGTCATGATTTAACTCTATTTACTTTTTCACTACTCATTGCTCTTCTTTGTAGGGTTTAGCCAGTATTGCCAAAATGACGGTTTTCCCGCTATATATGACTGTATTTTGTTGTCATTAGCGGCAAGTCTATTTAAAAAACCGCCAGCGGGAATTTTAGCGGAAGAATTTCTTAGCTGACGGATTTTCAGCGTTTTTCTGAAACTTATAAAGAAAGGTATTGAATCAAAATAAAGTATTTTTAACGCAGCTCTGCGACACGTACCCTGGCATTTATGTAGAGTTTTTTTTCGATATAAGCACGCACAGAGAAAAGAATTTAACGTCACTTTTTGCAGATAAAAAATTGACATATTGTGGTCGTGTAGTATAATGTGAAACGTTAAGAGGTTAAAAATAAAAACATGTATATACATACGAGTATAAAAGTGAACAAAATCTCATTTTTAGTGAATAAAATTTAATTAGAGATTAAAATTATATTACAAACCAATTTAATCAATCTTTTCGTATTAAAAATAATAGTAAACAAATTTTAAACAAACGGAAAACAAATCGAAAACTGGGTGATTGGACCGGTTATTATGAGGATAACATAACATCAACCAAAATCTCTCAAAACAATAACTTTTTCTGAATAATTTGTTTTTGATTAGACTTTTTTAATTAAATTTTCCTTCGAAATTAAACTTCAAGCCAATTTGAATTGAGCCACAGAGTTTATTTTATTAACATTATTTTTTAATTTCAGATAGTCAGGAAATTTTAACAATATTTTACAAATACTTCAAGCAAAACGGCAAGATATTATACTACACGTGTAGAATAATTGGGGTCTATCGCAGAAAATATTGAAAGGATACTGATTCAGCATAAACATTAATATTATAAGATGGAAAAGTCCCTTGGATTCTACTTTTTCCTGGTTCGATGTTCGTGTATGGAAACTCTGCAGGAAATGAAATACCTACTTAAAGAGTAGGCTGAGGTTTGCTTACAAATATTGGGGAAATATGAGATTCCAACATACATACATACATATGTGTGTACATCTATGAATATGTATACATATTTTATAAAATTTATTTTATTCTCTATTTGTTTTTATCAATAAACCATAAAAAAGACATATTATGTTGGTTATAGAAAATTCAGCGGTTATATTAGCGTTTATTTTTATTCAGCTAGCGGTTTTTAGCGGGTTTTCAGTGGCTATATGGTGGGAAATGCCTACAACATTTTGGCAACACTGGGTTTAGCGCAAGTACGTATTACATACCAGAGATCTGTGACAATACATAACACTCGCGAGCGCACTCGCTGTGTACTATATGATTTGTAGTCTCGAATACTTTGAAGCACTCGCTTTCATTGATGTGTTATTTTATTCGATCGTTATTCATATAGAGAAAGCCTCATGCATGAAAATATACACAATAAGTTTTTAACTTGTACTTGTATTGATTACAGAAAGAAGTAAGAGCGCAGAAAAAAGTAACAACAATAATACATACAATCAGAGCAAAGTTTCATGATTTTTATATTTTCGTATTTCTTTGTATTGAACTAACACGACGTTGGTGTTAGAATCAGCTTGTAACAACAACATTTACCGCATATCATTTTATATATATTTGTGTATTACTATTCAACATTAATTGCAGCCGCGGCTGCCAGATTTAATGATTTGTTGTAGGTTTGACGATTTTAACCGTTTTGATGATTTAGTTTAGTGCCTGTTTTATTATACATATATTTCAATATTATTATTTCAAGATGAAAGATCAAAACTGGGTGTATGTTCCACTCTCAATTTTTTGTGCAATCAATTTATTGTTTGCCGCCATGATACATAAATTGAACTATCTGCTATCATGAAAACTAATGAAATGAATATAAGACATTAAAACGATTTTCTTAAAGAAAAAACACAATTTGCAGTCGACATTTGCCGTTATTAAAGATCATCACAAATTCGGTGGCATCTTCGTCATCACATAATGTAATTGTAAAATTTGTTGGCATAAATGTATAAATACATAAAAATTAAATTCTATAATAATATAATAAATGATTTTTTCCCAAACCTTCTGGCAACGTTGCTTTAAGTAATAATACCATTGATGAATGCTGAGAGTAAATAGTTATGAACCCTGAGAACTATAAAGGCACAATTAGTTTGTACGTGCTGTTCTGTTCTGAATCAGCTGTTTTGTTTCTGTTTAGTGGAAAATCTGTATGTGTGGTTAGATTTTCCTTTTTCGTTCCGTTCTGTTGCGGACAGATCTGTAGAAAATAGAATTCAACGTTAAGTGACAGTCAAAAGTGTGTATGTATTAGTGTGTTGTGATACTTTGTGTACAAGTGTAATCAATTATATAGGTTGTCAGCTGATTTTTTTGTTCACAGAAAAAGTAATTGCAAAATATTTTATACGGAAAAGAACGGCACAGAACAGCAACAGAAAGTAAAGACTAATGAAGCCTTAACTCTTGTGTGTGTCTTCAAAATTCCTACACAAACATTTCTCGTGTTGTTTATCAGATATTCGATTACTATTACTGAATGTTGAAGAAAAATATTTAGGAAACAATACTAAACAGAAAACGTATATTAGCTTCATTGTGATTGTTACAGGCTCGTATGTTCAAACACCAGGGGGCAAATTACCGCCATCGTTAGCGAACGAAATTGCGAAATATTTCAATAGAGTTTATATGGAAATATTTTATTCTTAAGAGTGTGGCGAGCAGATTAGCCAGCCGTACCGGCGCGGCTGGCGGCTAGCCAGTCAGCCAATTTTTTTTACACAAGCCGAGCCGCCGCCGAACCACTCGGCTTATCGGCGGCTTAGTACTCAGCCGTTATTTTGTCTCTTATATTTTATACTTTTTAAAATTTCGTATTTAATATGATAGCGACCGTCCCGGAAAGAGTATTTTTTACTTCCACATAAAAAGAAAATGTGAATGGTAACGCAGCTGCGACAACACTTACGTTCTCTTTTGGAGTCCGTTCTTAAATACATTCACTATTACATAGACTTTTTTGTTTAAGCAGTCAGGCGACTTTTTGATAATTAATTGTTCAAAGCTTTTTGTTTGTTGATCCGTAGCAGTGTTCCAATAAAGTAATTAATTTTTAATTCAATCGGAAAACTTAAATAAAATTTATGTAGAAGGCAATCATGAATAAAATTCCGCGAGAAATTTTTCCAGGGGAAAAATTCCAACTAATAGCAAGTAATAGGAAAGAAATTCTAATTTGAAAAATGAGAAATTTCTCGCGAAATTTTATTTATAATTGCCCTGATAATCTAGAATATGTTTCTATGATTTAACAAATAATTTACGAAGCTATTTTTTAGGATATCAATAACTGCAATATTCAAACTATTGCAAAATAAATAATGTTACAACGTGGCGAATCAATAATTCACGTATTTTTCTAAAAACAGACTGGGTTAAAATTTTTTTCAAATGCGTAAACAAATCGGCGTTAAGCCGTTCAGCCGCCGCCGCCGAAATTATTTGTCTTTCAGCCGCCGCCGAAATTTTTTGCTCGGCCTGCTACTTTGCCTGTAGCGAGCAGATACAACAAAAAATATGTTGTGTTAATTACACCGCAACTCGTTTTAAGCGAGTATATTAAATCGTAAAAACAGGTACTCATTGCAGTTCTCTGTTCCATACAATGTTTATACGCACGGCTTATTTGCAAATAAAACTGTAAATTGTTGCCATATTATTGTTTTTATTGCGACTTACTAATTCAGAAAACTATTCACGTTTAACGCACTATTTGCAAATAAAATGATTGAGGTTGCCACACTTACAAATTTTTGCTAATAAAAAACTATAAATTGAGAAAATAATGCACAAAAAACATTGATAGAAGAAAAATTACCATAAACACAAATTATTATTTTTTATTTTACACATTTACACAATATTTTTGCAACATAAGTAACATTTCCATGGAAGTGCTACCAAGTTTTTATGCATTTAAAATGCCGTATAAACAGTGAGCTAATTTATTTGCAACAGTCGTTAAGCAGCTCTGGGTCGGGGAACATCTCTCGCGTCATCGTAATTATTTCTTAAGTGCGGTCCAGCGATGCCAACTTAGCTATTTTAGAGCTAAATTTAGCTCTTTTTGATTGCTTCTAACTCGAAATTTTTCGCTTTAGCTCTTTTTTAATAAGAAGAGCTAACAAAGCTCTTTTCAATCGTGGAAACGGCACGTTTGGCACTTTTTGGATCTTATAGTAAATTTTCCCGCTTTAACCCTATTGTTTCTGCTTTGGGCATTTACATTTTTGGCAACTATGTTTTTGCAAATGCAGATACTTTTTTCGCAATTATGTAAGATACATATATTTATGTATTTAGGTATTTCTAATTGTAAAACCCCGTTTTTATTATAAAGTGTTCGTTTCTGAGTAATTAGAAAATTTTCCACAAATTATTGAAATGGATTCTTACTGCCAAAAATATAGCAAAGCTTGGAAATCAAATCCCGCGCTTAAAAAAATGGATTAAACCAACAAAAGATCCTTGTAAAGCTAACTCTTTTTGAAAATGATTGTTCTTATTTTGTAACTTAACGTATATACAAGTATATGTAAATGTGTATGGTTATATTGTTAATGCAGATAAATATTTCCATCAATTGCTGTGAAATGATTTTATTTTAAACTATTATTTTTTATTTTTTCTTACTATTATTTTTATTAATGTAAAAAATCTTGAAGTGCAAATTGAATAATAAATATGTAAATTCATAGATTTAAAAAGGAAAAAATCTTGAGTTTTTAAATTTAGCTACTTTTGGGTATTCAGTTGGCTCGTTTTGCCTTTGAATTGTTGGCATCACTGGTGCGGTCAGGCTTGTGTGTTGTTTGGCCCCTTTCACATTAGGCAACTTTACTTGTGCAAGTCTTGTGGTTGTGGGTGTGAGAGGAAAGGTCGGTTGAAGGGGAAAGAATTGCCTAGATTTGAGTACAGACTTGCTTGAACTTAGCAATTCTGCCACAATTCTGTTTCAGCTGTCATTGTTGGCTTGGGATAATGATTTGTTTTTGACATTGTCTTTTATTTCTTCTTCGGTGTGTTGTATAATTAATTAATTTTGTGTTAAGAAAATTTTATTTGTGAATAAAAAGTTAAAAAATAATGAGAAATTGGAAACAAATTAGCAAATCTTCTTTATCACTGTCATCGGAATCTATATTAACCGCTTCTCCGATGCATTCAAGTATATCTTTAACTAAATTATTTTTTTCTTCAACTTCCATTGTATACATTAAATTTCAAATCACTTTCACAATTACAATGAATACAGAAATGAAACAAAACGTCAACAAATTAAGAAAACTCGAGCATAAGAAAATTAAACTTGCTCAACAAATGAACTGAATGTGAACATAGAAGCAAGTTCAAAAGAAAATAAATAAAAATGAAAATTATACTTGCGCAAGTTGCCTAATGTGAAAGGGGCCTTTGGCCTTCGAGTTTTTCGTCTCGCTCGCACTGGTTGACTGATCTGCCACGGATAACCGTATAATCTTGCGGTTTTTTGTGGAATTTCCTTAACAACCACGTTGCCTACTTCCTATGTAAAGGCATAGGTCGTGTAGAGTCAGTCACAAAACCTTATAAAATACTGTTAATACCATCTTGGGCATATGGTCTACGTTACTCCGCCCATATTTGTGCAACACCATATTATGCAAATTTACTTTGCATTAATATGTTTAATAAATAAATAAATTCTTATTTGCAAATAGTGCGCGCATAAACGTTGTAACAAATACTATAAGAAACTCTCTTTTTTTTCTTCGATTTGCTTTATTCTACCTAAACTTAATACGTACTATATAGATAATAAAGAAAAATGTTCGCATACAATTTTTTTAATTTATTTTTCATTTACAAAACACTATTGTATTTTTTAAAATTACAAAAATATCAGAAATATACAAGTTAAAATTAAATGTTATTAAAGGGATTTGAGTTATCATCATAAGTAGTAAGGTTCTTCCGTGCCTTTTTTTTATGCGGGTTAGTAATTTCTGGATTACATTCCATATAATTGACTTTTGTATGTAAATTTTTACAATCAGACTTAAAAGATAGTTGCCCTATGTTTTGAGATATTTTCACAAGCATCGTATTTTTACTAACGTTGTAGTTATACATTTTATACGACTGAGCGGAATTACTTGTTTCCGCTTTTGACTTTTGAATATCAGTGCAAACAATACACACATACACTTCACTAAACTTTAGGAAACATTCCCTGTGGAAAGAATGTTGACATAAAAAAAGTACAGATGGTTGGTTAATTATTAATTTGCAAATGTCACATGACCTGTTACGGAACTCTATTGGCCGTTTTGAATAATTTTGTACTATTCCTTCCATGTGAATTACTTGTTTTTCTAAAAACGATACAATTCTATAAAGTTTATCGCATTTAAAGTATGTTAAATAATTTTCATTTGCAAGAAGTCCATCTAAATGAGAAATTATAAAATCATCTCTAATAACGAAATTGTTAAGTATATTCAAAATGTGGTATGGATTGGAGTGTACTACTTCTGTGACGTATTTTAGAGTATAGCTTTTTGCAAGTTCATCCTTTTTAATAGCTCGAACAACAACTTGGTTTAATTGGTTGTTACTGCACTCTTGTGAATACATTTCTATATATTCCGGAAAAACCTCAAAGCAATTTAATAAATAATTGGTACTTAGAATTCCCGCACTACATTTATCATACATCATTTTAATGCCTGGCCAAAAATTGTAAAAGCGGCATAAAACAAAAATATTATCAATAGCTATCTCAGGGTGGTCAAATTTAAAAAACTCAATTACAAAATCTGTACTAATTTGTCTTTTATGCCACATTTGTAAAATTAATTCCACTAATATATTGTGTATTAAGATTTTTTCAGAATCCTTAATTAAACTATCAACAATATATGGGGCACATAATTTATTCATTAAAGACAATGGAAGTAATATTTCTTTAAGCATATTTTTTAAAACTTTATCCAATATTGATAGTTCTTTTAATTGAAATGGGTATTCCTTAATTAAAAAGTAACCGTAATCTATAACAAATTTTGCAATTTCTTCATTTGAAAATTCATAAAAGAAATAAGGAGAAAAAGAAAGATTATTTTTTAAGTTATTTATAATCGTTAATACATTTGAATTGTAATTTAAAGTCCCATATATAATATGCAAGTATTTATATTTGGTATTTTGCACTTCAAACACACGACGTGCATTTTGTGATAAATTTATACGTCTAACACAATTATTAAGAAGCTCTAAATGTACAGGCATCTTAAACTCCGTTTGCACCAATTTAGATAGGTATTGTACCAAGAACTCATTATGACGAAAGTCCATTAATTTCTTTATAATTAAAAAAGGAGAAACGGTTCCAATTGTTTTCGAATACGCTTTAACTGCTCCTACCGAATCTCCCCGCTGTAGCAAATAGTCCGCATATTGAATTAATATGTCTGAATCATCAATGTTTGCTTTAGAATCTTCCAACATTTTTAAAGCGATGTCATACAACTTTTTTTTAATTAGTTGTGACAATTTATATCGCATGTCATGTTCTATTAGCGTGTATATTTCGCCACTTTTTAATAAAATCAAACAACTGCAATGATTTGGAATAGGCAATAAGCAAACATCTTCATGAAATTCTCTGTCCAGCACAACGATTTTATTGTCGATATCATATATTAATACTTGGAATATAGTCTGATGTACATTAGTACATGATTTAGTTTTAAGTACAGCAATAAATTGCCTTCCGAACCACTCAACAGCTTGTTTACGCCCACTTATCCCATAACAGGGACCTCTACCGTCTGTTGTATAGCAATAAAGACCATCATCTCGAGCTACTAGCAAATATTGTTCTTCACTTAATTGAAACGACGGCTTTATAGTTATGCAATGAATTGTAGAATTCATATTATCCAAAATCAATTTAGTTTCACTTATGCTGACATTGTTAGATATTGTATAAGAAAATATTCCACCATCTGAACAAACGAACATGGTGATAATTCCTTTACTTTTTACAAACTTAATTCCTTTGATTGGTTTTGTAGTTACATTAATATATTTAAAGGCATTAGATAAAATTTCTTTTTGCATATTAATCTTAGAATATAATATATTTCCATTATCAAGACCAATTGATAAACATAATTGGGATTCAAATATATGAAATGCATTTAAAGCTGTGACTTTAGTCGCACTTTCAAGAATCGAGCTGTTTGTTAAAGTTGCAGTTTTATTACCGAATTGATTTGAAATATTGTACAATTTGAGACATATTTTGTGAGTAAAATCGTCTTGACTAAGAAGAATTAAATCATTGGAATTATTAGGTATGCAACAAGATTTTATATTTTGCATATGCAACGTAATGGATTCAAAATCGTTCCAGATAATTTTCACTTCATCATCCTTGTTGCAGAAAACCTTATATGCGGAATTAAAACAGTATGCGATTATTTTACTATTGTATTTATCAATGTTTCTTTTTAAAAGCACTACTTTAAAAAAATTTAACATTTTTAGGTGGAATACGGAGTAGCAGCCAGAGACCTGCGCCGACCGGCTGACAGCCGGCTGAGCCGAGCCGCCGAAGGCTTTATGCCAGCCGCCGCCGCCGATTATTTCTCGGCTCAAAATCGGCTGGGATCAGCCGCCGAGTAATGAATTTTTTTTACTTTTTTTTATAAAAGTTGATGAAAATTTGCTTTAAAATTTTATTTTCAATATATTCCGTTTATACGCACTTCTTATTGTAAATAAAAATGCAGCGTAACTTTTTACGGCAGCTTAAAAATTCACGAAAACTATTTGCAAATAATGGTAGGCACACACTTTGCGACATGTTTACGCTGTTTACGTTCTATATTTAGGAATGCCTATTCGTAATGAAAATATTACGTAAATTTTTTGATTTTGTGATCTATTTCTACGCAATTGCAGCAGACATCTATTATTAAACAAAAATAGTTAGTTAATAACAAATTCAATTTTTTTTAAAATATGTAAGTACATACCGCACGCTAATGGCCTATTTCTCACCTGCGAAAGAAAACGTTCGACTTACAATTTATATTGAAAACAACAATAAAATATGAAAATTTGTTTTTGTTTTCAATATAAATTGTAAGTCGAACGTTTTCTTTCGCAGGTGAGAAATAGGCCATAAATCACACAGTCAAAACTCAAAAAGCCACCAAAAATATTGTGGGATTTGATCAAGATGTTGTATGCGCATACAGCTCATGCGACGTATGCATCTTGAGGCCAGATGAACTCTGCACCTTTCTGTTGAGCTAATGCCAATTTCCTTCTCGCATTCTTTATGGGTAACGAATTTACCAACTTACTTTATATGTACATACATATATACTATTTTCAACTTACCAACTTTAATATTAATTTTTATCAGAAGACAATTGATTTATTTATTACCACTTCTGTTTTTAAATGAACAAATTCGTAACATTTAGATTGGCGGTAGCATATATGTATATATGTATGGATGGAAATCACTTTTAAAAAATGTGAATTTAAGGATTTACTTTGACACAATTGTAAAAATCACAGAATAAAAAATTGTGAAGCCGGCTCAGCCGACCCAGCCAACTCAGCCGAATTTCAGCCGATTTTCAGCCGCCGCCGAAAAATTTTTCATGAGCCGCCGCCGCCGATAAAATTGCTCGGCGCAGGTCACTGGTAGCAGCCCGATCAAAATATTTCGGCGGCGGTTGAAAGTCAAATATTTTCGGCGGCTGAACAGCTTAACGCCGATTTTTTACGGAAGAGAAGAAAAAAAAATTTTCTAAAAAAAACTTTTTCAAGCAGAGTTGCAAAAAAAGGAGTATTTTTATCTTTGTTTACAATAAACGCACGTGCTTGTTGGCGCGTTACTGTTTTTGTTTACATTAAAAGCACGTGCTTGGGCAAAATACCATGAATTTTCGATTTAAAAACAAAAAAAAAACATTATTTCAGTAAACATTACAACATGTGCAATGCCAATATCAATTCAAACATATGAAATAAATTTTTATATATACACTCATATAGTAATTGAAGTGCTAAATGGAAATTATTGATTGTGCATGTAGCGATGCATTAAGCACAAAAACACCTTTAATAACTGGTAACTGACATATTCAGATTTACTTTAGTTCAGAAGTTATAGCCCAGCAAACTTTTTATTGACAAAAAAAGTTTTACCTTATAAAACCAAAACGGTTTATTGTGCGCTATTGACACATATACCAATCAATTGAGAATTAAAATGTCTTTTAGAATTAATGTATGTCATATCCAGATTTACTTCAGTTCTGTAGTTATAGCCCAGCAAACTTTTTATTGACAAAAAAAGTTTTGTCCTATAAAACCAAAACCGATAACTGTGCGCTATTGACACATATACTAATCAATTAGGAATTAAAATGTCTTTTAGAATTAATAACTGTCATATCCTGATTTACTTTAGTTCTGAAGTTATAGCTCAGCAAACTTTTTATTGAATGATAACATTGCTATCGACATCTTATACCTATATTATCAGTAGCTGCACGCTATTATTGACATTTTATAAAAAGTCTGCGAATAGGAAAATATTTTTGAAGTTGTAAGTTTGATGTGGCATAACTTCTGAATTCCGCAAATTCAGAAAATGACAGTCACCAATTTTTGGTTGGAGTAATTCTCGAGAGTATTTTTCTCCATAGTTATTCAAATAAAAATTAAATTAAATCTATTAAATCTGATTCTGCGGATACGAAAGCATAAAACTTAGAACTTTTTTTTTAAATAAAAATAAAAATTACTTATTTTTATTGATTTGCAAAATCAGCTTTTTTTTACAGTTTGTTTACATATTTTACTAGGCAAATTACCACGAGGTTGCCACTCACACACCTAAAGGAAGAACCTGTATTATCACAAAAATTATGAAAATTTGTAAAAGTTTGCTGGACTATAACTTCTAAACTAAAGCAATTCAGAAAAAGACTGTCACCAATTCTAAAAAGTATTTTTGTCCATTATTGATTGGTATATGTCTGAATAGTGCACAATGAATCGTTTTGGTTTTATAAGACAAACACTTTTTCCTATTTTCAACGACCCAAAAAAGTTTTCTGGGCTATAACTTCAGAACTAAAGTAAATCTGGATATGACAGTTATTAATTATAAAAAATATTTTAATTCTTTATCGGTTGGTATATGTGTCAATAGCGCACAGTTAACGGTTTTGGTTTTATAGGACAAAACTTTTTTTGTCAATAAAAAGTTTGCTGGGCTAAAACTTCAGAACTAAAGTAAATCAATATATGACAGTTATTAATTCTAAAAGACATAATAATTTCTAATCGATTAGTATATTTGTCAATAGCACACAGTTAACCATTTTGGTTTTATAGGGCAAAACTTTTTTTGGCAATAAAAAGTTTGCTGGGCTATAACTTCAGAACTGAAGTAAATCTGGATATGACATACATTAATTCTAAAAGACATTTTAATTCGTAATCGATTATTTTTTGTGTCAATAGCGCACAATTAACCGTTTCGGTTTTATAGGCCAAAACTTTTTTTGTCAATAAAAAGTTTGCTGGACTATAACTTCTGAACTAAAGTAAATCTGAATAAAACAGTTACCAGTTCTATAAAGAATTTAAATTTTCCATCAATTAAGATATGTGTCAATAGCGCACAATTAACCGTTTTGGTTTTATAGGACAAAACATTTTTTCTGCTAATAAAATGTTTGTTGGGCTATAACTTCTGAACTAAAGTAAATCTGAATATGACAGTCACTTTTTCTGAAGTGTATATAGATTTCCTATTGATTGTTTTGTATGTCAATAGCGCACACTTAATCGTTTTGATTTTATAGGACGAAAACTATTTTTTTTAAAAAGTTTGCTGGGCTATAACTTTCGAAATCAAGTAATTAACAAAATGGCATCTAATAGTTCTGATACCTACTTTTGTCTTCTATGAAAATGTATATACATAAATTAATAGCGCACATCTAATGTATTTCTTATTTATTTAAAGTAAATTTCTGGATATAAATTTCATGCGAGCACGTGGCACAAATACTCTCAAAAAACGCACGTGCTCACACCTACACGTAAAATGATACCTGTTTTGCAGCTCTTAAAATAGTTTTTTTCGTGACTGAAAAAGTTTTTTTTCAAAAGTTTTTTTTCTTCACGGCGATCGATTTTTTAAGCATTTAAAAATTTGTTGTTCCCAGACTGGGTGACCGATGACATTTTTCAACAAGTGGCACAAAAAGGGGATTTATCTCAAAATAGGGGCAAAAATATTATAAAACGAGAAAACTACACCACATTTTTTATTTTTAATGTATTTTTATATAATTGACTATACAAAAAGGGAGACAAAAAGTGGCAAGGCAGATAAAAAAATGGCAAGGCAGTCGAAAAAGTGGCAATTTGCTACTTTAGTCGGTCAAACGGTCACGCTGCAATGGTTTTTCCTAACACGGCGGTACTTACTAACTGCCGTATTGATAAAAAATATTTCAGGTTTATTAAGCGCTGATTTGACTATTTTCTATGGGAAATTTATCAAGTAAGCCTGCAATAAACCTAAAATATTTTTTATGAATAAATTATTTCCATATCTGTTAATTAATACAAAGTTCAGCGTTGTCAACTTGGTGCGTTTCGCGCCATTTGGGTGCCTTTTGAAATTTTTTGTTCGAAAAATTCCTTAATTGGTGCGTGGTGCGCTTTTTAAATTTTGGTGCGTTTTTAAATTTTTGGTGGCACCAACGCAAATTGAACACGACATTGGATTAAAGCTGGAAAATTTTTGTTGTGAAATTTCTACCAACTTCCTGATAGTAATAATATAATAGTAATGATGCTTACAAAACATCACAATTTGAAATGAAATCTTTTTATGACCCTATGATAACAATAATGATGAAAATATTAGCTTTATTAATTTGGAATAATTAATTTTTGATCTCTTTTTTTTAAAGTTTTAAGCAGAATTTATAAAACTAATGTACAAAAACTTTTTTTTTATAAAGTAATGTGTGTGCCTTAATTAGAAGTTTTTGTTTCAACAATTCTTGAGTTTATTGGTGATAGGGGTGAGAAGATTGGGGAGGGGTACACAGTGTCATGTGCTCGGCAATTCTCTTTTGTTTTGAAATACGTACATGTTTATATCAAGTTTTTAGTTGTATTTCACGTTTTTTATTTATTTTATTTATTCAGTTGTGTGAAAAATAAAAAATATTTTTTTTTATTAATACATGTATTTATTTATTGTATCTTCAAATATGAACTAACAATAAGTATTCAAATCTTAAATCTAAAATATAATTATTAGGACCGACCACTGTCGGACATAAACTTGTTAATAGTTATAAATAATACATAAGTAGTAATAATCCAAAAAAGAAAAAAATGTGTCCAGTAAAGTTCAAACTATTACGAGCAAGCGGATTAGGATGTGACTCGAGTTTTGTTAAATATTTGCCTGCGTATTTTGCAATTTCTTCAATCACTAGTGGCATGTTTAAATCACGATGGATATTAGAATTTTTGATGTACCATGGAGCCGATGTTATTAACCGTAAAATTTTGTTTTGCCTTCGTTGGATTCTCTCTACATTGGAAGCTGAAGCAGTGCCCCATAACTGGATACCGTAACACCATATTGGCTTCAAAAGCGACTTGTATATTAAAAGTTTACAGTCCAGGCTAAGTGTTGAATTTCTGCCAATCAACCAGTGTATTTGAGATAACTTAAGTTTCATCTGAGTTAGGTTAAAGTCAATATGATGTTTCCATGTAAGCCTTCGATCAAGGTGTATACCAAGGTATTTCACTTGGGAATGTTGAGGAATATATTGATTATTGATTCGAATTGCGGAACAAGTATCTCTTCTTAGGGTAAACGTTATATGGACACACTTTTGTTCATTTACCTTAATTCTCCATAAGTTCAACCACATTTCCAATTGTGTAATATGTTCTTGTAGATATCGGGAAGCCTCGTGAGGGTTTTCATGCATACTCAGGCAGGCTGTATCATCGGCAAACGTAGATGTATGGATATTGCTGCTCAAAGGCACAAGTATAAATCAAATACAAAACTGGCCCCAGTATGCTACACTCAAGAATTCTCCTTCCACAACCGTGAACTTCCGGGTAGTAATGTAACTTTCTAATAAATTCACTAAATTTATTGGTAGATATGATTTTAATTTTAAAATTAGACCTACGTGCCACACTTTATCAAATACCTGAGAAGCGTCAATAAACAGGGCAGAACAATACTTCTTTTCCTCAAATGTTTTTCTTAAAATTGAACCAATCTATGAGTTTGTTCAATGGTGCTATGCTGACTTCTAAAACCAAATTGATGGTCTGGGATGCACCCACTATCAGTTAAAATTGGGGACAATTTTGTCATAAACAGCTTTTCGAAGAGTTTTGACATAGTTGACAGCAAACTTATTGGCCTAAATGACTCAGATTTGGTAAGATCTTTGCCCGGCCTTGGAATCATTTTGATTTTTGCAAGCTTCCAGAGTTGTGGATAATACTCCAGTCGTAATATGGCATTAGAAATAAACAGCAAGATTCTTATTGCAATATGCGGCAAGTTCATCAGCATCTTGTTACTAATTCCATCAATACCTGAAGCTTTCTTTGGCTTGAGTTCAGCAATTACTTTATGTACATCACGCATCTTAAACTTTAAGGCTCGAGGGGGTAGAGCAACTACACTCGGCAAATCAGCAACACCAGTACATGTATTTGGGGTAAATGCGGATTTTAAATGCTCAGCAAATATTTTACATTTTTCCGTATCGCTTCTTGCCCAATCTCCGGTAGATGTGCGCAGAGGTGCCTTAAACTCAACGGGTATTTTAAGCTTTCTAGCAGCGCGCCACAAAGAGTAATTAGATGTTGGTGTGACATCAAGATCTTCCAAATAATTTTTAAGAGATGCAGTTTTTTCAGATGCAAGCAACTCTTGAAGTCGTTTAGAACATTCTTTAAGTCTGAGTTTTGTTGTAGTATGCCTTTTGTTATAAAGAATAAGTATTATTTAAGTTAGTTACCTTAGTTTATATAATCAGTTTGTAATATAATTTTAATTAATAAATAATTACTTAATCAGCTAACATGGTGTCAAGTGTCGGGTTCTCGAAAAAATATTTTATATAATTTTAAATATTAAATTTTAATAAATATTAAAGCAATATTATAAAGAAAAATAACGTTTTGTGAAAATAAATTGTGTGCTACAAATTAAAAGAGAAGAATGGCTGAAAATCAAGATAAAAATTTTTCTCTGTCTCCGAAAATGTCGTATTTTAATACAAGAGCTTCTAATGTCGCCGCAGAATGGAAGAATTGGAAAAGACAACTTACAATTTATTTGCTAGCTTCAAATTTGGACACACAATCTGAAAAAAATTACCATGCAAATATTTAACTCGTTTAATGTAGAAATTGACAAAGTTAAGTATGATGACCTTTTGAAGAAATTTGAGACTCATTTTATACCTCAAGTTAATATTGCCATGGAAAGGCATAATTTTTTTATACGTCGTCAAAGGATTGAAGAGACAATTTGTCAGTATGCAACATCTTTAGAAAACCTCAGCAATTCATGTGATTTTGGTACATTGCGTGAGAGTTTAATAAAGGATATTTTTACCTGTGGTCTGTCGGAAAAATATAAAAATATAAAAGAACGTTTGCTTAGTGACGGAACTATCAACTGGTCAAAAGCCTTGGAAATAGCGAAGAGCATAGAAATGGCGAAAGACAACTTAGCCAGTATGCATAACAACAACGGACCTGTTATCGCAGCATTACAATACAACAAAAAACAAAGATACCAGCAAACAAAACATCAGACAAGTAATAAGCAACAAATTACTAAACAAAGTGGTGTATGCAAAAAATGTGGTCAGTGGCATTGAAGTAAATGTCCTGCTGAAGGTGCATTGTGTAACGCATGTGGAAGGCCAAATCACTTTGCAAAAATGTCGTTTTTAACAAAACCTGAAAAAGACAAAAAGACTGCCAAGAAATACGTAAAAAATGAGTCTAAACATGAGTTTCCGGAAGAAGAAAAAGAAGAAGAAGAGAGCCTTTTCATTGGTACAGTGAATGCTGATAGAAAAAATAGTACATGGAACATAACTGTGAAAGTGAATGACCATAATATCATCTGTCAAGTTGACACTGGTGCCCAAACTAATTTGATGTCGCTGCATACTTTTAATTCATTGGGAATCAATAAGGTGGATAAAAATGTAGATACTAATATACCCTACAAGAAATGAATGACTAATACTAACACAAACAACATTTTTTTACTAACACATTTACAACAATTTTACATTCAATTCAACAGTTATTATAGTTGCTCTACTCTAACATATATGCTAGAGTGGAACATCTAATATACATATGTATGTCAAAACAATTAAAATATTGAATTTTACTGAAAATAATTTAAAGTTCGTTCGGTTTGTAAGATTAAAATGTATAAAAGTGGTAAAAAAAATAATGGTGCTTGTGAAAAAGATAAAAATAATAACGAACATAAGAAATTGTATAAAGTTTAATTAAAAATATACATATATATGTATTCGTTTTTTTCAATATTTAGATATTTGGAAAGGGCATGGTGTGTTGGTGGTTGAAGAAGGCTTTAATACAACTCATTCTGGGCAAATTAAAGTTTATAATATTTACAAAAGATAAGTAAAATAATGAATAAAAGATATTCACAAAGTTTAATTTAATTTGTATATTTATTTTCAAAATTTTAGATATTTGTAAAGAGCAAGGTGCGTTGGTGATGAAAAGGTGTGAAGAGGGCTGGCTACCGCTTAAGTTAGTTGGAGTTTTTGTTAATTTGTTGTATATTTGTTTTAAATATTATATTTTCTTGTGTATTTTAAAAGCAAATAAAATAAAACAAAAAGTATATTTTCTGTCAGTATATCAATCATGTATGATTGCTCAATTGTGGGGGATATATTATTCAATTATGATTAGTCAAAATTGAGTAATATGTATGCTATCATTGATTATTAAAAAGTACTGGAGTGAGCAGTTCAACTATATGTTATATTCGTTAGTTAGAGAGAGATGCAAGATCACACGTACACAAAAGTTTCCATCACATTTTTCATTTTGCCCTTAATAAAGTGATGGAAACTTTGTTCTACGCAATGATGAATATGTCCTGCCTGACTATCGATCAAATGAGCATTCAATTGACTGGTAGTCTTCTTGTAGGGTAGTTACATTTAGTGGTGAAAAATTGCCAGTGTTTGGAAAGATTTTTATTAATTTATTTTACGACAACAACGTTATTGGTTTAGATTTAGCATCAAAAATGAAATTGATCAAATCCGTGAAAGCTATTAGTTGTGCCAAAATTTTAGATAATTTTTCGGAAATTTTTCAAGGGCTAGGAAAACTTAAGGATAAATGTCACCTTAAAGTAAAAGAAAACTGTCAATCAGTAATAGATCCGCCGCGCCGTGTTCCTTTTAGTTTACACCAACCTTTGAAAACTGAGTTAAAAAGAATGGTGCAAATGCAAGTTATATCAGAAATTTAAGATCCTACAGATTGGGTTAATTCTATAGTTCTGGTAACTAAAAGTAATGGTTCGTTACGAGTTTGTTTAGATCCTCGTAATTTAAATAAAGTAATTTTGAGACCGAGATTTGATTTTCGGACCATAGAGGAATGTAAATCTCATATGAGTGGTTCGAAAGTTTTCAGCTTGTTAGATGCTAATTCAGGTTTCTGGATGATCGAATTAGATGACGAGTCTTCAAAGTTATGTACTTTCAATACTCCATTTGGGAGATACCGGTTTTTGCGTCTGCCCTTTGGCATAAGTTCAGCACCTGAAATATTTCATGGTGAGATGGTTCGACTTTTTGGCGATATAGATGGTTTAGTTATATATATGGACGATTTTTTGATTCATGCACCTACTGTAGAAAAGCACAACGAAATTTTAAATACAGTTCTGGAAAGAGGCAGAAAAGTTGGTCTTAAGTTTAATAAAGAAAAGTCTAAAATACTTAAGTCAGAAATAAAATTTATAGGTCATATTTTTTGTTCTAACGGTGTAAGACCAGATGATAAAAGAGTCGAGTCTATTTCGTCAATGCCAGTTCCACAGAATAAACAAGAGTTACAGCGTTTCTTAGGAATGATAACGTATTTGAGTCCTTTTATAAAAAATTTGTCTTATAAGAATAAGCATCTGAGAGATTTACTAAAGAATAATGTAACTTGGATGTGGAATAGGGAACAACAAGTTGAGTTTGAGGGTTTAAAAAAAGAGATCACCAAGTTTCCTGTTTTAACTTACTATGATACAAATAAACCCATAACGCTGTCAGTAGATGCTTCAAAGTTTGCCGTAGGAGCAGTTATTATGCTTAATAAGAATCCAATTGCATATGCATCCGCATCATTGACTAGTAGCCAGACCAATTATGCACAGATAGAAAAGGAGTTATTTGATATACTGTTTGGATGCACTCGTTTCCATCAATATATATATGGTAGAAATATTACGGTAGAAACAGATCATAAACCCTTGGTTCCATTGTTTAATAAGCCATTATATAATATTCCTACACGTTTACAGAGATTCATGTTAAGACTTTTATCATATAATTTAACACTTATTTATAAACCAGGCAAAGATTTGTTCATTGCCGATACTTTGTCTAGGGCTCCATTTAAAGAAAAAGTTCTTGCTGATCTGGATAAAGATATTGATTTACAATGTAATACGTTAATTTGTCAGAATACATTATCACCTAAAGAGATTGGAAATATCAGAGAAGAAATTGGAAGGGATAAAGTTTTACAAAAAGTTATAGAATATTTAAAAAATGGTTGGCCTGCAAATAAAAAGTTACTGGATGATGATATTCAACCATTTTATTCCATAAAAGATGAACTAATAGAGGTAGATGGTATTTTATTTAAAAACAAACGTATTATAGTACCAAGATGTTTAAGAACAAGAATGTTACGATATGTTCATGAAGGACATATGGGTATTCAAGGTTGTCAACAAATGGCAAGAAGTCCATATTATTGGCCCAATATAAATAATGACATTTATAATCTTATATCAAGCTGCGAAACTTGTCTCAAATACAGAAATTCCAATATAAAAGAGGAACTGAAAAGTCATGAGATTATTAACATACCTTGGTATAAGGTTGGGTGTGATTTATTCGAATTTGAGAAAAAGATGTATTTAATTATTGTTGATTATTATTCGAAATATTTTGAAGTTGAGTTATTAAACTCGGGTTATAATGCTGCAGTAGTTATTACAAAATGCAAATCAATTTTTTCCAGGCATGGAATTCCTGCAATTTTAGTTTCAGATAATGGACCGCCTTTTAGTTCTAGTAGTTTTAAAATGTTTTGTAGTGAATGGGGAGTTGAAGTTGTTACATCCAGTCCTTACTTATCTAGGTCGAATGGTCTTGCAGAAAGAACAATTCAGACGGTTAAAAATATTTTAAATAAATGTAAAGATTCTGGCTCAGATCCATACATTGCTTTTTTACAATATCGAACAAGACCTAAACATAATTTTCCAAGTCCATCAGAAATATTAATGAGCAGGAAGTTACGCACAAAGTTACCATTGTCATCAGAAAATTTAAAAACAAAAATTTTTGATTCAAAAAAGCTTGATAAACTTATAAAAAACCGACAGGAAAAATCTTCTCAATATTACAACAAAGGATCCGTTAGTTTAAAACCAGTTGAAATTGGTGAAAAAGTCTATTTTAAAAAAAATCTTGACTCGTTTTGGTTTGCCGGTAAAATCCTTGATAAATGTAAGGAACCTAGATCGTTTCTCATAAAGGATCAAAATGGTATAACTTATAGGAGAAAAAGACAACATATATTGAAAATAGTTAATGGAAAGCCTAATAATTTTGTTACAGTTTCAAATGGAAAACAAAATGAAGATATTGTTGAAAATTATAATGTTTATCTTGATTTTGATATTTATAATAATAATAATGTTAATAGGTGTGTTCATTTACTTTACTAGTAAAAATTAGTAACGAGAGAGTAACAAGAAATTTTTCAAAACTACTCTCAAAAATGTGAAAAAGTAAATGAACACTTTACTATCTAAAATTTGCAAGTTAAAGTAGTGTTGTAATGTATAGGTATATATGAGTACTTAATAACTACCCCTATGTTTTCTGGACATATTATACATATGTATGTATATGTATATTATTATAAAATGATTATAATTGTGATATTGATTAAAAATTATGTGATTATGGTCATTTATATTCACCATTGTCGTGACTAATAAAGTATGTGTTAATTCAAATTTATTTGCAAATATATATCTGAATTAATTGAATTGAGCAGGCAAATAGATTAATGCCTATTCGAATTATGCCTAAGCAAGGCAGGCTACTTGCTTCGACAATTTTCTTTTAATTCCCATTCGAAAAGTCACGCACATTTACATTAAGACTTTTTTCTTCAAGACTTTTTGACGTTAATATACATGCTTAATGCTGAGAGTACGAAAAAACAAAGATAAATTTCAAAAATCCCCTCGATTTTTCATTTCGTGCCTTTTGTTTTACTCCGCATGCTTCTCAACACCTCTCACCAACAAACTTAAAAAGCCTGCCTGCAAAGATAACCAGAAAATTCCCAGTATAAATATCGTCTTAGTGTAAATTACCGAGTAGCTAGGTACTCATAATATTTACAACACTAAAAATAACAGCTGGTCTGTGAAAATTAAAGAAAACAAAAACATTTCAAATGCACCAGATTCTGTATTGCTTAGTTCAATTTCATTAGACATATTATTTTGCTTCTGTTGTTGCTAGTTAAACAAAAATAAATTTTTTATCTTTTTAATACTTTTTATCGTCTTAAATAGGGTTGTGTAGTTCATGAACGAACTAGTTCAGTGGAACGATTCAGTAAATTGAACGATTCTGACTTTATGATTGTTGTCTTTATTATAGTTCATCGTTCTTTTGTATAGGCTTGGCAAACGTCAGACACGATATTGAAATTTTACCCTATGCATAAATCGAATTTTAGTATGACGTCTGACATATAAAACTGAAAAAAACAGAATCGTTCATTGTTTCCATCATAGAACCATTTGTCGTTCAGTTCGTTATTTTCAGGGATGCAATTAAACATAGCTGATTTTTTAATGTGCAAAATGCTACCAGACTGATTTCATTTTATATAATTTTACAAATTTAATATGTTTTTAATACTTAGGTTTAATTTCATTGATATTCGGAAGTATTTTAAAGTATGTTTTTTAGTTTTGTAATCCATGTGAATAATATTTCATCTATTCTAGTACATAATATACCAGACAAAATGCAAGTATTAAACAGTTTGAATTATCTATTCAGTGGCAACATTGTTTCCATGGCTTACTTGAAAAAACCGACTTATAATTTACTTTCGTTAAAACGGTTAAGTGATTGAAATTTTAATTTATATATAATTCAAAATGTTATCAAATAAAAGAAAACAGTGAAATATGGTCGCATTTCGATAGTGAAGGTGAACGAAGAGCTATGTGTAAGTATTGCAAAACATCCATAAGCATTGTTGGCGGATCTCATAGCAATCTTAAGCGACACCTGAAGCTTAAGCACCCAACAACTGTTGTTGTTATGGAAAGACAAGCTCCCACAGCAGTAAACAGTGTTGAAAGCAGCGATGAGCCATCAACTAGCAGTTCGCACCTTCAACAAGCTCGACAGCAGCCCCAAATACCCAATTTTTTTCGAAGGCCACCACCTATCCGTAAAGTGGAAGAACTAGACAATCTTGCCCTGAAAGTTATTGTAAAAGGTCACCACGTACTGCGTATGGTAGAGGAGCCAGATCTACAAAAGTTTGTGGAAGCAGTTTCGCATTGCCCAGGATATTCACTTCCTACAAGGAAAACATTATCCAACAATATATTACCCAGGGTATATGCTGATATACTAGGTAATGTAAAAAAACAGATCCAGGCATCATCTGCAGTTTGTCTTACAACTGATGGTTGGACCTCAAGGACAAATGAGAGTTATATGGCAATAACAGCACATTTTATTTTTATGATTATTGTAGTAAGTATATAATTCCTTGGTTACATTAAAGGAATTGTATTTAATTTAATTTATTTGAAGATCAAAATGATTTTAATCTGGCGCCACAGCGTTTTTTTACTGAAATTCAGTAAAAGATTCTTGCAAGGAAAAAATATCTCAAAGTCAATTATTAAAAATAACATGAATACATACATTCACAACTCTGAATAAAATGAAAATAATAATAATTTATTTATATATCATTTATTTATTTAATAGTGCACATGCAAATATTAGTTGTTTTTTAGAATTTGTAAACTTAATTTAATTTTAAATAAAATAAATAAAATTTAACAAAAGTAAATATATGTATTGTATCCTACCCTCATATAAAAATTGGTATGCCCTATAAAAATAACCCCTTTTCCCCTTTATAGGGCAAATTCTATAATAAAAACTATCCTATGTCCGTTCTCGGATCTCATGGTATATACATACCAAATTTCATCGAAATCGGTCCAGAGGTCTAGGCGTGAAAAGGTAACAGACAGACAGACAGACAAAGTTACTTTTACATTTATAATATTAGTATAGAGTATGGATTATATTTATCTAAAGTATTAAATTGATTAAATTAGGAGAAAAATTAAAAATTTTATCCGCCTAAATTTATCATATTTAATTCCATTTCATACCTGACTACTACCAACATAATTTCAAATTTGCAAATACTAAAAGTAAGATCTGTTCTCCAAGCTCCAATACATCAAAATATTAATCAGCACTTCAGTCACCTAAAATTTTTTAGAATAACTATAAGCATACATATTGTATAAATATATTTATTGAACATATGTTAACATGCCTAATTTCATCGTCAACTCGAGGTTTTAAAGCCTTACAAACTGTAGCCAAGTTTTGGGTAGCACGTTTAATAATAAAAACATGGTAGAAACATACTTACAAATGTATGAACATACATACATACATACATATGCATGTTAACCCAAACTTAGTTTCAGCCTTAAAGGTTCTGCAATGCCAGAAAAAATATGGTACACGTTTTCTATTGAAGGACATCGTATCGCAAAGGGTAATAAATAATAGCCGTTTCTAAGAAAATAGATATATTTTATAGTATATGGAACAAGTTAAAAAATACAAATAACTTCTCTTAAGCAACGTAACAGATGTTAGATTTTGCAGGCTTCCATTCCAATCGGGTGGGCCTACGTCCTGTTGGTTCCCGTTGTGCTGAACGTAAAATAGGAAGTATCATTGTCGAGCTTAGTGTTTCAAACTTTTGACATGTGATTTTATCAAACTTAGTTTAACCCTTTATGTATGTATTTTAAGCTCGAGTAGTTAATCCCCTCACAATATTTTACACAAATCTTCACGGAATTCGATTTTCTTATGGATGACTTTTTTTACAAATAATGAAATAATAATACCAAAGCAAGAACGACAAAAACAAAACAAATTTGATCTTTCGTTCAATCACCGTCAATAAGTCAATAAGAACGATGAACTATGAACGAAATGAACGAACTAGTTCATTTCATCGTTCGGATCGATCTGAACGATTCAGTAAAATGAACTATTATGCACAACTCTAGTCTTAAAAGTTTACATTTACTTACAATTTCTTAAATTTTCCAAAATATTTTTATTTTCAACTTAATTTAGAAAATTGTTTTGCAAACACAATCATAAAACAGCTGTTTGAAAATTTATTACAAGTAAAAATTTTACTTGTAAAAACTTGCAAGAATTTTTCTGTCTCTCAATTTTTTACGCTCTTTCGACTCTCTCTCGTTGCAAATTTTTTGGGTTAATGAACACTTTCCATTAACAATTGTTACAAATTCGTACAAATTTTTAGTAAATGAACACAACTAATGATATTCTTAATAATGAGAATGTAAATAATAATAATAATAATGTTAATGATATTGTTAATAATGAGAATGTAAATAATAATAATAATGTTAATAATGATGATGTTAATGATAATATTGATAACATAGGTAATAGTGTTAATATAGATAATAATAATTTAGAAGCTATCAACTATGAAAATGAAATAACTGAAACAAATATTGAAAATAATCATAAATCTAGATATGGAAGAAAGGTAGTGCCACCTAAACGGCTAAATTTGTAATTTATGTATATTTATAACAACTATTATTATAATACTTTTTTATACACAATTATATATTTTGTTTAAGAAAAGGGGGATGTTGTAGTATGCCTTTTGTTATAAATAATAAGTATTATTTAAGTTAGTTACCTTAGTTTATATAATCAGTTTGTAATATAATTTTAATTAATAAATAATTACTTAATCAACTAACAAGTTTATGTTGGGGTGATCTGTGCTGTTGCCATTCCCTTCTAGCTCTTCTTTTTTCACATACGAGATGTTCAATATCCCTGGAATAAATTTTATTAAACCCAGACTGCGGATGGGAGGTAGTGGCATGTTCAGCAGCCTGTTTAATAAGTTCGTTAAGATTGGCAATGTTAGTTTCAATGTCATTGGGTGTTCTTAACGCAATATTTTCCGTGCAATGACTACTAAGATATTTTTTGAATCCCAGCCAATTAACACGATTGGTCATCTTCATATATGGGTGAGGTAAGTCACTTCTTAATGGGTTACAAATTGTAACGATAGTGGGGGAGTGATCGGAGGAGAGATCTAGAGAAGTTTCAACACTAATTAAATCCCTAGAAATATTTTTCATTACGCCAAAATCAATAACATCTGGAATTTTTCGTACGTCAGTAGGCCAATAAGTGGGCTCCCCACTCGAAATAACATCTAAGCCCATTTTTGAAATAGTATTAAACAAACCTCTAGGTGTTACGAGGCGCGACCCGCAGTACGTATGCTTTGCATTGTAGTCTCCAGCTGCCACGAAACAAGATCCAAGCGATTTGTAGAACTTCTCATACTGATCTTCGGTAACTGAAAATCTGGGAGGTGAGTAAATTGATGATATCACGAAATTAGAACAAAAATTTCCTACAAAAATATTCGTAGCTGGCATATATTCTTCACTAACGTTGTCAAGGATATAGTGCTTGAGTCTTGACTTAATTAGAATTGCAGATCCACCGCATGCTCTCCCTCTAGGGTCCTTTGTATCATGCATAGTGTAGCCATTTATTTTGAAAAAGCTTCTCGAAGTCAAATGTGTCTCAGAGACCAACAATATATCAATATTTTTTCCGTAAGGAAGTGCTCAAGTTCATTTTTATGTCGGCGAATGCCATTTGCGTTCCAGAAACATATTTTTAACGTGTTCATGGCTTGTTAATTAATGCTTGAAGCAGAGTATTCTGCATTCTCAGCATTTATTGCATCATGCTAGTCATATTTGTTGTAAAGTTGTTTATAGTTAGCAACAGATTCTCAATAGTAGCTTCAAGGCGACTAAAGTTAAAGCTTTAATTTGCAATCGTTGAATTAATTGGCGGTGAAACATTTTGTGTGGGAATAGAACTAGCCTTAGCAGCATCGGCATACGATACACGGGAAGTAACTGGTTGGCTCATTTGCACAAAAGTGGCGGAGTAAGCGTTTGCTGATTGAGATGGAGCTAATTTGGATTTTTGCACCATAGTCTGTTTGACAAAAGAGTACACAGGACAACCTCTGTAGTTAGCGCTGTGATTACCTCCACAATTACTGCATTTTTTATCACTTTGATCTTTTGGCTTATTGCAACTAGCAGTGCCGTGTAATTCGCCGCACACAACACAAACAGTGGGTAATTTACAGTATGTTTTTGTGTGGCCGTATTCTTGGCAATTATGGCAATGTACTGGACCTGAACGCTTATGTGGATCTTCAACTGTGATTTTTCGATATAAGAGGTATTTTAGGATATAAATTGGGTGTGTCTCGTTTTTTTTCAGTTGTATATCATTCGGCTCCAATTCAACACGAAATAGAGGCTGGGGGATCTTCTCCCTATTGATTATGTTGGTAACATCTTTTACCTTAAATCCTTGTATCATGAGAGCATCTTTTACTTCTTCGGGATTAACATAAGAGTCAACACCCTTCAATACGATCTGCATACCTTTGGCACTCTTAAGCTGGTACGTATAAAAACTTGTTTTATTTTTTTCAAATTCAATCACTATTTTGCGGAAATTTTATCTTCGTATATTTGAATTTTAGTCTCGTCAATATTACCACGCTTTATTGGAATAACATGAAATGCGTTTTCGCCAATTGCCGAGACTAATTTTTTAATTAGGGTGTTAGAAATTTTCTCTCTCAAATATATAGGTGGTGGCTTAAAAGACTTTTGCGATGATGCAGCGGGCTTGTTGTCGGTGTTTGCAATAATGAAAAACGATTTTGACGATTGATAGACCCGCGCTATTATCCCTAGACAGCTTTGGAGCAGATGAAATTTTTGAAGAATTCGGGCTTCGCCCACGTCTTACCACTGTTATGTATCTGTCCATTCCGACTTGTACCTTGGGTTTTGAGCTACTTTTATCTGTAGTGATAACTTTATTAAGTGATGAACACGAGCCTGAAGGAGATGATATTGCTGACTTATATGAAGAAGTTGCCTAGCTGTAATGTTAATGAATCACTATTTGGCATTGGACAAAGCGAAGTTGATCGCTGACGAAAAATTGGATTTGCCGTTAAAAAAATACTCTCATTAGATTTATTATTTGTATTATTTTCATTGAGAGCTTCAGAACTCACAGTAAAATAGGCATTTCTGCCGTTAGAACTCACTTAATCATTTTTTGTATTTGAGGTACTCATATAGAGTATTCCTCAAGGGCACCTTTTTGTGTTTTTTTTTGCTTACGGTTTTTGTTTGTTTTTGTAATTTAGGACTGTTTCAATGTCACTGTTTTATTTTTGTTTTCGGTTTTTTTTTGTGTTTGTTATTTCCACTACGTAAAAATATTAGGAAAACACATAAAGCTTATTTATTAAAGTCAGTATGTACCTATTACGAATAATATGCACTACGAATATTTATTTTGTATAATTTTTTGTTTGTTTAATAAGAATGTAAGAAAAATTCCGCTAATCGACTACTCACTATGAAGTTACAACGAGAACTGAAATAAAAAATAATAATAAATAAAAATATAACAAAAAATAAAAAGAATTGTTAATTTTTCAGGGAAATTTGTTTTGTAATAGAAATTTTTAATATAAATTTTTTAATGCATAAAATTTCGTAATGTGGACACTTATGCAATTTCAAAGCAGATATTTGAGAAATTGCAGCAACAAAAATTGCAAGTCTGGACGAGGACTTACTTTTAAAAGTCATATATTTCTTAGGTCGACATATTCAGTATATAACATATGAACAAATCCAAAAATATTTTTTATTTTTCCGACAGTTAAAGTAATCTCAAAAAAAATCTCATTTACAAAAAAATAATACATATTATAATTTTTATGTAAAATTATTAATTCAATAAACATTTTAAAATAAAAAAAAATTCTAAGTTTGGTGTGTTTTTTTGTAAGTGGTGCGCATTTTTCTCCATTTTGGTGCGTTTTGAAATTTCAAAGTTGACAACACTGACACAGTTTTATATGACACTTTCAAGGTCCATAACTCGGAACTAAGGCTCGCCGACAATTTGTTTTATTTAATTTTTTCTAATTTTTTAATATTCTATCTGATAGGATAGTCTTTATTTATTTCTGCGATGAGGACCTAAACCCTATTTAATCCGTAAACGATGGCAAATTGATCGTGCGAATTGCATCTACACAAACAAAAGTTTTGTTTAAAATCATAATTTCATGTTCCGCAAGCCGACATATTGGCCGCCGCCGGGACAATGTTGCTTAAGCCGCCGCCGCCGATCAATAGGCCTCGGCTTGTAAGTCTGGTCTAAAGCAACTACTTTATAAATTTAACCTTTCAATTTTAATTTATAAAAATTTATTGAAATAAGAACACTGTTCATATTCTGTGGTTCAGATGTGGTTGTTTTGCAAGATATACTTGCAGCAAAAGTGTTTTCATAGTTACAACAGTATCATATACAAAATAAAAGAAAAAGTACCCTTAAATTCAATTGAATTGTATAAAATCAAACTTTTTGTAGAGTTCATTCATTTAAGTGAATCCATAATAGGCAATTTTTTGCTTTAAATTTAATAGATTAAAAATTATAAAATGTTAAATCAACTTAATTTGATTAATGGTTAATAATGTAATAAAACCACAATTGAATAAAGAAATAAGAATTTTAACATCAACAAGTTTTTTCAATAACTTGTTTATATGTTTGTACATATGCCTACATATGTATGCCTGTGTATGAAAAATGTGAATGAAAAGATTAAAAATTTATTAAGAGCAAATTTACAAAGGTAAAAAATTAAGTTTGTGTCAAGGCGAATTCAGTATCAGGTGACCTTATCAGTACAACAATTTTACAACACAAAAAACAACATGTAGTTTGCTATGCTAGAAAACCAATCTGTCAAACGATTTCTGAGCAAATTTTGACGTTTTGGTTCAAATTGCTCAATTTTGTATCAACAGCTGATAATCAGCTGGGCTGATAAGGTCACCTGATACTGAACTCGCCTTGGTTTGTGTAAAATAATCTGTTTATTTTTGTTTGTGTGTACAATCAGTGCTGGCAGAAAAATTTTGCCCTTTGTCACCAATTTAAAACGTCATGTCCCCAAAATATCCCCATTTCCAAAGAAAAATCCCAATTTTTGTTTCCAAAAATGTATATTGTTTGTTATTATGCAGGAAATTTTTACTATTGCGAGCCATATCGGGAAATATCATAGAGCAGAAAATTTTTAAGCCCGGCCGAAGGCCAGCTATACAGAAATCTTTACTATTACGCGCCATATCGGGATATATTATAGATGAGAAAATCTTTAAGCCCGGCCGAAGGCTGGCTTTGCTGGAAATCTTTACGATTACGAGCCATATCGAGAAACATCATAGAGGAGAAAATCTTTAATAGGCTTAAATCTACTTTAGTGAAGCTGCTCCGGATTTCATAAAACTTATCTTAGATGATAGAAAATTGAATTCTAAGAAACAACTTATATCCGAAAATTCTCGGAAAGGCATATTTATGGAGTTACGGACCTCCAAAGTTTTTAATATCTTTTAGCATTTTCGTGGTAACTTTCTGATTAAGTATAACAATATGGGTATCATATGAAAAATTATCAAAATTATGACACGGTAAACAAATTTTCAAGGAGAAATTAGTATTTTGTTTCTATTTGTTGTTTGTTTTGAAGTTAAAGCTACTTTAGGAAAATACTACCTATTTTTCCTCGAAAATTTGTTTACTGTGTCATAATTTTGATAATCTTTCATATGATATTCTAATAAATAAGAGCATGAACAAATGAAAGCGTATTTTCAATTCAGTGGTTTATTAAGAATTAAGAAACAAAATGTAAAGTAACAAACAATTAATGTTATAATAGAGGGTGTTTTTTTTAGAGGTATAGAACTTCGAATTGAAATAAAACACAAGAAAATCGTTTTAATGTCCATCAATTTGGCTTTATTGGAAGGATAATTTTATGCTATTAATGTTTAAATATGATTTCGGGCATGTGGCCGCCGCGGCTGGCTCGAATAAAGCCAATTCCACAGGTCCAATTTTCAACCACTTTTTCGAGCATATGGGGCCGTATGTTGGCAATAACGCCACGAATGTTGGCTTCCAAGTCCCCTAACGTTTCTGGTTTGTTGGCGTAGACGAGCGACTTCGCATATCCCCAAAGAAAATAATCCAATGGTGTCAAATCACACGAACTTGGTGGCCAATTGACAGGTGCATTCCGCGAAATTATGCGCTCATCGAATGTTTCCTTCAATAAATCGATTGTGACGTGCGCTGTGTGGCATGTAGCGCCGTCTTGTTGGAACCACAACTCATCCACATTCATGCTATCCAAAATCTTCCATAAAGTTGATGGACAAAGCTCCAATTGCTGTGCACGGTGGCGAATCGATTCATTCGGGTCCTCTTCAACACTGCTCTACAGCGGCAATTGTTTCTTCGGTGCGTACTGTTCGACGTCTCTGCGGATGCGTACTATCACATAGAGTAAACGTAGTGCGAAAACGATCCGAATTAATTGCTCTGATGGACGATTATGTCGACCATAAAATGGACGGAGCTTGCGGTAAACTTCGCGAACTGAACCATTATTTTCGAAATAAATTTGCACGATTTGCAAGCGTTGTTCTTTTGTCAATCTGTTCATGATGAAATGGCAAACCAAACTAAATATTAATCACTTGACAGCTGACAAAATGGCCGCCAGTTAAAAAAGTGATGCCAACTTAAAGTTCTATACCTCAATAAAAAACACCCATTAGAATAAACACAAATTAGGGCTGCCATCGTGTAATAATTTCAACATATATTAATGAAAACTTTGATATAAAATACGATAAATTTTCTGGGGATATTGCTTTAATTTTTTATATAACTGAACTTAAGAAAATATGTATATTTAGAAAACAACACTAAAATCCGCATAGAAACTAGATATCATGTACCTCTCATTTTTAAGAATGTTTTTTAAAGAATATACAATTATATTTTAATATGGAAAATACATTTTTCGACAAATATCTATTAAAAATATAATCTTGTAAAAGGGCAACCTTTATTGATCCAAGATACAAAATTAATTTTTAATAACCAAAGCGATGATTTTTATACGTAATAGACAGATGTCTACATGCAATTTGAACTTGCAGATATGTGGTGCTAGTGTTGATATTGTAAGACATATGAGATACCTTGGTGTGATAGTTGATGAGAAATTTTCATTTGTCTTATGTCTCACACTGAGGAAACTATACCACTTAAATCTATCTCTTCCACTACATGTTAGACGTACCATTGCTCATGCGCTTTTAATGTCTCAGATAAACTATTGCATTGAGGTATATTCGGGATGCAATTATGGTAATAAGAGTAGAATAAAGAGATTGGTGCACAGGATTGTAAGATTTGTTTATAAACTTAGACCGAGGGCACATGTCACACAACGTTTACAAGTTTTTTTAAAATTTTCTTTTGAGAATTATCTGAAATTTCGCTTATTGATTTATACCTATAGAACTATTAAATATCAGAATCCTATTAATATTGTAAATTTTATAGCTCTTACAAAGACATTAAGAAATCCTCAAATGGTAATTTCCCATATAAACTCCACATATGAAAGATCTCTAGTACTCCAGGCTGCTAGGTTATGGAATGTTTTGCCTAGAGAGTTGCGTATATTTTCCTTATCAATTTCAAGTTTTAAGAAGAAATTAGGAGACTTTTATAACATGGTCACCCTTTAAATGATGAAAATTTGGGTTTAAATTTGTTCTCTTAAATTTAATTTATCATATTTTTTGTTAATTGCTTTACGAATAAGTGATGGGGGAGTCGCTTTGATGTAAATGGTGTGTTGCAGTTTGTATCTATTATTCATACTTATATACTCATAGAATACTACATACATAAAATACGAATAAAATTGGCCTGATGGCTATATGTATTATTGCTAAGAAATAAATAAATAAATAATTTCTTGGCACACTTTAGATTTAATTTAAGATGATCAGCACAGTCATCTTCAAGGTCTCTTAATCAAAATCTGAAACGTACAAGATAAGATGAATGTAAAGATTCCGAAATTAAAAATATGCGCGTTTTTGAAAGACACGATGACTTCACTTACATATATATGAATATGAGGCGCTCAGCGCCAAAATGGCCTAAGCCCAAAAAATGGTTCTGAGAAAATCGAAGTTAAAATAAGTTTTTAAAATATTTTAATTCTTTTTTTATTAATCGAAATATATATTAATTGTAATATTTGTTTTAGGTTAATCATTAGGTCTTAACTAACTTAGATAAAGGCGGTTTTAAACAGTTAATACAAAAATTAAAGTGGCTTAGGCCATTTTGGAATCCATTAAATAAATCTATATTGATAGGAACTGATGGTAAGGCCATTTTGGATCCATTTATTAAAACATACAAAATTTCTTCAGATAAATAATAAGAATAATTTTTAATAATAATTATTGGTCTTCCTGAATATCTGCTTCTTCGGCTCTCGAATTTGTTTTTAAATTATTATAAAATGCATGCTTCATAGGAGGTATGAACTCTGAGTTCCTGTAAATCCTTAAACTTTGCAGCTTCAATGAATCTTCCTCCAGGATAAAGAGGTTCCAATTTAAAATTTATGAACTCTGTGTAGTTGCTCTTTGAAATATCAACTTCTTGAAATAAAACTTTATGCTATTTGAATATTTGTATTGAATTATAAATGATTTCAGATTTTGGAGTCGACGCCACTGAATCTTAAGCCATTCAACTTTTGAAGTCTTGTCTACGGAGATTTTTCTGTTTTTCACTAGTTTCTTGATAAAGGATATGCTTTTAATGTAATCTGCCGTCATCTTTACCAAGTTAAATGGTTCCCTTTTTTTTGCCGTGATGATTACACGATCCCAGTCATCAGGCGTAAAAATGTCCTTATAATATTCTTTCCTTCTCAATGAGACCAAAATCTTGATCGCATGGTAGAAATGAGTATCCAGATACTAAAAATTTGTGGTCCATCTGTTCCACTGGGAAGGTCGAATTATTGACCATGTATGTGCAAATATTGCTCATTGTTATGTTCTGGTTTTGGCCACCACATTGACCGCTATACATTATTAAGTTCTTACATTTGACATTGGCTTTCACGTAATGCATAATGCAAGACCCTATTTCCTGTGAACCACGTGAAGCTATTCCCTCATTCCAGGTAAACATGAATGACTTGTTTGTGATAAGGTCATGAATACCAAGACAATAGGTTAACAGACATTTCTCGGCCTACTTGATCTTTTAGCTTCAGGAAAATTCAAAAATTTGAACACCCATGGCTAACTTGGCTTATTTTTCGAATGTAACATGTTTTTTTGGCCTAACCCACACATATTTTATATTTCCATGTTTCGATTTGGTCTAAGCGGCTTAGCCATTATGGCATCCACATTTTTTTTGAACTTTGCATAGAGGAAACATAGTTTTCAGCAGGTAGTATAACCTAGTGTTATACTATGCAATAGGAAGTTTGTTTAGTATTTATTTTAAAAGGTTTCGGTTAGATCAGCATAGTCAGTTTGATTTTTTGAAAAATGAGGGTTAAGCCGTTTTGGCGCTGAGCGCGTCATATACACTAGTGAAAGCGACTGTGAAGCTAATGGCAATTTTCATCTTAGTTTTTCGTATTGATTACAGCAGTATTTGACTATTCTTCTTTAATCTATTACCAAACAGTCGCAGTCGTATTTGAAATACGTCAACCACGATAAAGCAGAATATTTACTTAGTCTTGGTGTTGGTTTTGCTTACACACCTCATCGTAATAGGCTTCAGGTGAAGAAAACTAGTAGAGTTGGTTGAAGAAAAATCAAAATATGTTTTGCAGTTTTATTTTGTTAGAAAAAGTTAATGTTTCTTAAAATTTTTTATAATTTCATTGAATTTTAAATAAAAAATATGTCAATGCAATAGGAGCTTTTAATATATAAATTTTTAATTGTAAAAAGAAACTAAATCTGACATTTCAATGAAAATCTTTCAATTCAGATTATTAAGTGTGTGGTCAATAACCAATTCAATTGAAAAACTCAATTGCCAATTCAATTCAAACTATGGTGCTTAAGTTGGCTACAAGAATATTTATCCTTATTCCAGTTGGTCAACAACGTCACGTCAATAGAGAGCGAGTGGACAAGCCGCAATTGTTTTAATTTATTGACGTAACGATGTTGACAGCTGATTGTTGGTGATTGTTTATTCTTTGAATTGAAATAAATAGATTTTTTGTTAATCACCCTTATTCCATTTGTCAACATTGACGCCACGTCAAAACAATACCAAAAAATTGGGGCTTGTCTACCCATTTTCGAAAACAACTGATTGCTATTGACAGGCTCATGCTATTTTCTAAACCTTAGGGAACATAATAGGCTGTATACTCGCTACAAGGCCCAATATTTTGGTATTGTATTGACGTGACGTCGATGTTGACAACTGGAATAAGGGTGATTATGTATTACAAACTAATATTTTAATGCCAATAATTTAAATTTAAGAAAAAACTCTTCATACGCCCAAATTTTTTTCATTGGGAAGAAATTTAAAAAATATTTCTGCCAATATTTAGAGTACATGTTTTAGTGCAAAATATGAAAAGAAATTTTATACAAATAAAAACACGATACTTTTTTAATTAAAATTTAAGAGAAATAATTTCAACTTTATTTTACCTTTGGATGGGAAAAATATATATTAAGTTATGTATTTATATTCGAAGATAGATCTTGCTCGCTCGAAATTCACAGATATAACTGGTATAAGTTTAAGATGGCGAAGACAAAGTTTAATCGCACCGTTAGCGGTTAATCGTTAGATCCTAAGTGAGTACTGCGTCGTGTTGCTAGCAACAGGAGTTAAATTTAAGCCCTAACAGAGGAGTCAAACCAAAAGGTCAAGATCGACCTAAACATTATAAATTATAAGGGAAAAAGAGAAAATTTATATTTCAGATTAAACATTGCCGGCCACCTTGCAATAACATAGTTACATATATGCAATGTAACGAATTCGAATGGGGAATAATAAAAAAAGGATTTAAGTAATAATACATATAGATATATATGTATATATATATACAGTATGTCAAGTAATTGTTTTTACATAGTTAAAATCGTTGTAAATTTTGATTTTTATCGTAAATATTTTTCTCCCTTTTTGCATTATGAAATTTTTTTGTAGTTGACTTCATTTTATATACATTTAAGTGCACATATAGTCGTAAGTTATAAGCAAAAATAAGAATGAGAGCATAAAAATTACATGAAAACCAAAAAAACTCAAAAATTTCTTTGTCAAGAAAATGTTTTTACATCCTTGTATTATATAGTCAGCAAATGGGAAAGATTTTAAGGTGTACAAAAATGAATATTGTTTTTGGCCGCCATTGGCATCAAATAGGCCTGTAAGACGACTTCTCATAAAAAAAATTTTTTTACATATAAACCGCTGAAATTTCTCACTTTCCCCTCGTATTACTGTTCTTAACTCCATTTAGTTCTTGAAATATAATTTGGAAACACTATTTTTCAGTTAAACCCATAAATTTTGAATAGGATATAGATCTGGACCTTGAGATGGAGTATTCACAACTTTACCGCAATTGAAAAGACACCATGCATGTAGAAAGTATGCAAGAAAAATTTAAAATTAAAAATGCAGCCATTAATCGATGCAGCCAGTAAAAACTCAAATGCCAAAAGAGAAAAGAGAGTTATGTTTTAATTGGGGAGAAAAGGGACACACTTCGCGATACTGCAATAATAAGGAAAAGGGCGCAAAGTGTTTTAATTGCAATAATTTCGGGCATATTTCCAAACAGTGTCCTCTTAAACAGTGTAAAGCTAATGTAAGACATCTGATAGTTGATGATATGAAGAAAATAATTAAATTCTCCGACCAGCAGTGGATAGCTTTATTTGATTCAGGCAGTAAGTATAATGTGATAAGCGAGAAAGTTATAATTTCTTGGGTAAGCCTAGACTTAAAAGATCAGACTTCTATGTAATCGGATTTGGCAGTAAGGCTAATAATTTCACACACGAGGTCGAAATAGAAAACGAAAAATACAACCTTAACTTTGATGTTGTACCACATACCTCGGTTGGAGTGGGTGTTATACTCGGAAAAGAATTTTGCATGCAGGCAAATGTGACGATTACACCAGAAAGCATTACGTTTTGTAAAATTGAGAAAAAAAGCAACGAAGAAGAACGTAATATAATGTTAATTGAAGTTTCCTACTGACTTTGTTGATATCGAAGGAACAGTAACCACTGAAACAAAACAAAAAGTCTTAGATCTAGTGCAAAGTTACGTACCAAATAAATGTCGAACCACGAATGTAGAAATGAATATTATCCTTAAGGACGACACGCCAATATTTTCGAGACCTCGCCGTTTACCCATTACCAAACGTAGGGCAGTTGATGACCAAATCGATGAATGGTTAAAAGATGGTATCGTAGAGCACTCAGAATCCGAACGAGATGGCACCCTAAGATTATGCGTTGACTATCGTAGAATCAATAAGGTCATATTGAAGGATAGATATCCATTACCTTTGATAGAGGATCAATTAGATCGGCTCCAAGGCGCTAGAATATTTAGGACACTCGATTGTTATGGTGAAGAAACGAGATGGCACCCTAAGATTATGCGTTGATTATCGTAGAATCAATAAGGTCATATTGAAGGATAGATATCCATTACCTTTGATAGAGGATCAATTAGATCGGCTCCAAGGCGCTAGAATATTTAGGACACTCGATTTGAAAAATGGATTTTTCCATGTCTACGTAGCTCCATAAAGTCGAAAGTACACATCGTTTGTGACACACAGTGGTCAGTATCAATTTTGCAAAGTGCCGTTTGGTCTTTCAAATTCACCAGCCGTTTTCCAAAGATATATAAATACCATTTTCCGTGACTTGACAAGAAGAGGTGATGTTATCATACCCAGTAGAGATGAACATGAAGCTTTCAAAAACCTTGAGGAGGTAATAAACGTTTGTAAGAGATTACGGGCTCGAGCTAAATTTCAAAAAATGTTCTTTCATGAAGACAAGAGTCGAGTTCCTTGGACATATTATAGAAAATTAGAAAGTATATCCTTCGTCATCTAAGGTGGATGCCGTAATGAAATTTCCCGTGCCATCTAATTTGCGACAGCTACAAAGTTTTCTGGGACTTGCAGGGTATTTTCGGAAATTCATCCCTCAATTCTCTATAATGAACTGAACGATCAACAAATTGTGGCTTTTAATAATTTAAAGCAAACTCTGAGTGATGGACCAGTGCTGAGCATTTTTTTTAATCAAAGATATGAATCTGAGGTACATACGGATGCGTCCGGGGATGATTATGGGGCCATTCTACTTCAAAAATCACCTGATGATAAAAGTTTTCATCCCCTTTACTATATGAGTAAAAAGACAACTGACGCTCAAAAGAAATACACGAGTTACGAATTGGAGATACTCGCAGTAGTAGAAGCATTCAAAAAATTTCGCGTGTACTTGCTTGGCCTTCATTTCAAAATCATCTCAGATTGCAACGCCTTCACAAAAACATTGGAGAAAAAAGATTTTTGTACCAGAGTGGCTCGGTGGGTTTTACTTTTGCAGGAGTTCGACGAAGTTATTATATACCGAAGCTAGATGACAAGATGCGATTTCACATTACAAATTGCGTGCAGTGTATAATCAGCAATAGAAAACAGGGGAAACAGGAAGGTAATTACACCCCATCCGTAAGTACGACGAACCACTTCATACATACCACGTCGATCATCTTGGTCCGTTAGAATCAACGAGTAAAAAATATAAGCATATTTTTGCAGTTATCGATGCTTTCACAAAGTTTTGTTAGTTGTACCCGACCCGCTCAACAGCTGCAAGTGAAGTCATTACACGCTTAAAATCTCAGAGTGTAATTTTCGGAAATCCTTTTCAAATTATATCTGACAGGGGTTCAGATTTTACCTCCGAAGATTTTGTGAAGTATTGCAAAGATGAGGGTATAAATCATTCATTGATAACAACTGGGTTACCAAGAGCGAATGGTCAAATAGAAAGGCTCAATTCCATTATCATTTCTGTTTTGTCAAAACTTTCCGCCGAAGATCCATCAAAGTGTACAAATATGTCAACGATGTACAACAGGCTGTAAATTCGACATACTCACGAAGTATAAGTACGACTCCTTTCGAATTGATGGTTGGAGTAAAGATGCGTACCAAACAACAACTTGATATTCTAAAATTAATCGAGGCTGAAGTTGTTTCATCATTTACCCAAGAACGTCAAGAGTTGCGACGAGACGCTAAACATCAAATACCTAAAGTTCAAGAGGAGAACCGTAGAACGTACAACCATCGACGTAAGCAGCCAAAAAAGTATTAAAAAGTGGACCTGATTGCAATTAAACGTACTCAGTTTGGACCTGGCCTGAAACTGAAAGCAAAGTATCTCGGTCCGTATCAGGTGATGGTAGTAAAGAAGAACGATACTTATGATGTTACTAAGGTAGGTCTATCAGAAGGGCCTAGGAACACCACGACTTGTGCCGAGTATATGAAGCCGTGGTTCTCCAGTCTCGACGACGACGATGTCGTGGCGAATTCTGAGCAGGATGGCCGAATTGTAGGAGAGAGAACTGACAGAAAAAGTTTGAACATTTGAAATCCATATATTTGTAATAATTTTTTATAAAACTAAATATATATATATGTATATATATATATTAGTGATGCACGAATATTCGTATTCGAATTGTCGAATATTTGGCCATTTTCAGGCGGATGCGAATACGAATATATTCGTATATATATATATATATATATATATATATATACAGTATGTCAAGTAATTGTTTTTACATAGTTAAAATCGTTGTAAATTGTGACTTTTATCGTAAATATTTTTCTCCCTTTTTGTATTATGAAATTTTTTTGTAGTTGACTTCATTTTATATACATTTAAGTGTACATATAATCGTAAGTTATAACCAAAATTAAGAATGAGAGCATAAAGATTACATGAAAACTAAAAAAACTCAAAAATTTCTTTGTCAAAAAAATGTTTTTACATCCTTGTATTATATAGTAAGCAAATGGGAAAGATTTTAAGGTGTACAAAAATGAATATTGTTTTTGGCCGCCATTGGCATCAAATAGGCCTGTAGGACGACTTCTCATAAAAAAAATTTTTTTTTTCGATATATACCGCTGAAATTTCTCACTTTCCCCTCGTATTACTGTTCTTAACTCCATTTAGTTCTTGAAATATAATTTGGAAACACTATTTTTCAGTTAAACCCATAAATTTTGAATAGGATATAGATCTGGACCTTGAGATGGAGTATTCACAACTTTACCGCAATTGAAAAGACACCATGTCCTTTATATATATATATATATATATATATATATATATATATATATATATATATATATATACACACAGTATGTCAAGTAATTGTTTTTACATAGTTAAAATATATATATATATATATATATATATATATATATATATATGTATATATAACTTTTATTTTATTTATTTTTTAATTTTATTTATTTTTTAATAGTAGTATATATATATGGTTTTTACCAAAGATCCATAAACTGAACCCTAACGGGATGGTTTTCAACATATCCATAAAATGATTTCTTTTCGAAATTTAAAAAGGTGATTGGGCCAGTAAATAACCCGGACTAGAAAATGTTTTGCCTGTCATTATCTGAGATACTAATTCCGGACCGAGAACGAGTGCAACCTGACCCGAATGATAAAAGGGGTCGGGTCAGCTAAATTAAAATCAGGAAATTGTTCCCGAACAACCGCAGTAACATTTTCTGAAGGTGTTTGTACGCCCCGTATTTCGAAACCTTTGCAGTGAGTGAAATCCGCTTTAGGGGATCATAAAGTGATTCAATGATCAAATGACAATAAGAATTTGCAAACGGAATACTCAATTTGTGCCCCAATTGTTGACAAATATAACTATGACTGCAACAAAGATCAATTACTCCACGCAATTGTATTTTATGATCACCTATTCGGAGCTTCACCTGCAACGTCGGAGAAAAGTTAACGATATGACGTAATGGTAATATAGACCGAAACGAATGAATTGTTGACGAGAAGGAAGATGTCGATATTCTCTTCGATTTTGTTGCAGCCTGGCCAATGGCGCAATTTCTTTCATGTGTTAAGTGCCGAAAACGATAACAACCGCGCAAGGGATGGGGTTTTTTACAAAGTTTGCAAAATCTTTTATCAGCTTTCGGTTTAATTTTATTCTCAGGCAAAATCATTAACGAGTCGGAGTTGTACACGGACTGTGACTCAACATTATTTAAAGCTACGAGCGAATCAACATTATTCAGAGCCACGGACGGTTCAACATTAGTTAGAGCCACGGTCGGTTCAGCCGTATGATTGTCCGATTTCATTACAGATTCCGATGTTATACTTAACAACGGTTGATACCTCCACAATCGGGCTCGATACCTCCGTCGTGTCTTCGTAATCTTCTAACAAAGCGTTTTCAAAAAAGTTGGATAAGGCGTCCATAATGCTAATTTTAATTGGTCAAAATGACCAATTTAGTAATTGGTCGTCTTACAACCCCGTTTTCGATGCGTACATCCACGACGCGAATGTGATCATCACTACCCGGATATGTTTTTACGACCCTGCCTAGTTTCCATGATGTGGGAGAAAGCTGTTCATGACGAATAACAACTAAATCGCTCACAGTTATATCTCGCTCTGGAAACTTCCATATATAACGTTTATGCAAGTTCTGTAAATACTCTTCTTTCCATCGGCGACAGAAATCGTGCGTAAGTGCCTTAACTTTGCGGTATCGATTTATCAAACTTATTGCAGACTCATAAATAGACGGCTCTGGTGGATCCAGTATTGGACCACCTATCAAAAAATGACCAGGAGTAACAGCCACAGGTTCATTGAGTTTATTAGACATACATAGGACATAGCAAGCAAGCTTTGATTCTTGCAAGCACAGTAAACAGCTCCTCGAATGTATACTTTACAGATTGAGCCTCTTTACGAAAGTGATGCTTAAAAGTTTTCACAGCAAGTTACCACAATCCGCTCATATGAGGTGCGCCAGCCGGGATAAGGCGCTATGAAAGACCATGAAAGCTAAAAGTAGAGCACATTCGAGCCTGGCTTTCTTTCAAATAAGTACGAAATTCTCTCGATTTCACGGGATGCTCCCACGAAATTTGTTCCATTATCCGAAAATATTGTTAATGGACAACCGCGTCTGGCAATAAAGCGATGAAAAGCAGCCAAAAATGTATCTGAGGACAAGTCAGTTGTTGCTTCTAGATGTACTGCTTTAGTTGAAAAGCATACAAAGATACAGACATAGGCTTTAGTTATACGGCAGGACCTACCAGTAAAACTCCTTAAATCAAAGGGACCTGCGGAATCCACACCAGTAGTGGTAAAAGTTCGACCTAAAGTCTTTCGTTCTGGAGGTAGCACTGCCATTATCTGATTGCAATAGCGTTTTTATCTAATATACAACGTTTACAGCGGTTTACTATAGTGCCAACTAAAACCTTAAGTCGAGGAACCCAATATTCAATGCGTATAATCCGCAATATTAACTGGTTTCCGCCATGAATTGAAATTAAATGTTCAAACTCTGCTAACAAAACCGTAAAACGGTACGAATATGGTAAAATAATCCGATTTTTTTCCGTATATGACAAAGAGGAGGGAGTTTTTACCAAACGACCATTTAACCGCATTACTCCATTAGTGTCTAAAAAGTTATTAATTATCTGTAGCGAGCTTTTTGCGGAAATAGGTTTCTTTGACAGAAGGTAGATAGATAGATTTATTAAGATTTGTGTGAAGATATGTTAAGTTAAATATGTTTCGACGTAAAGACTTACGTTACAACATATTTAGGTATGAAGATAAATATGCTATGACGTAACGACATGGGAGTTAATTAACTAGTTATATGAAAGAAAAACACATTTAAAAAGGGTTTCGCTCATTTTAATATTGCATTCTGTCGGAATGTAACTATATTTAATAAAAATACAATTCTAAAAGTAGATTTCTGAAACGTTTTAGAAAAATTCGCCTTCGGTAATAGGAATGACCTCTGAGGGGGTTTGGCCAAACCGGCCAAATGAAGGATTGGCATGCAAATCCAGCTATTGGGTAGTAACAACCAGGACACTATCTACAAAACGCTATATTTAGAATTGCTAAATTGAGTTTGTGGAAAAAGTTAAAGCTCATATAACGTCGCTTTTGGTCCAAAAAACCTCTGAGGGATTTTGGCCAAAGTGGCCAAATGAATGGTTGGCATGCATTGCCACCTAATGGACAGTTACAACTAGGACATTAGCTATAAAACGTAGTAATTAGAATTCCTGAATTGAGTTTGTGAAAATAGTTACACCTCATATAAAGTAGTTTTTGTCAAAAATTACCTCTGAGGGATTTTGGCCAAAGTGGCCAAATGAAGGGTTGGCATGCATTGTCACCTAATGGACAGTAACAACTAGGACATTAGCTATAAAACGTAGTAATTAGAATTCCTGAATTGAGTTTCCAAGCATTTATTGTATTGTCTCTTCTTGCAATGTTATATTTGAAAATTTTATCCATTTTAAGTAATTCTAGTTGTCTATTAAACAACTTACTTGCATTATTTGATTCTCTGATTATTTTTTTATGCGTGAATTTTTTAATGTATTTTCTATACAATTATCGATATTGTAACACATATTATTTACATCTTCATTTTCATTATAATTTATTAAAACACATCTAATTTCTATATTAAACAGATTTCTTTTATATTTAAATATTTCTACTTCTTGTTTTGTTGACTGTGCGAATTTTTTATTTTTTATAGTTATATCTATTGCTTCATGATCTGCTATTTTATTTTCACTATTATTCTTTACTGTAACATTATTTCTATTATTAGTAATAACAAAGTCTATTAATGTTTTTGTATGTTCTGTCACCCTCGTATACTCTGAAACTATTTGTTTGAGACCATTATCGTTTAGAGTTGCTTGAATTCTATTTTTATAGGTATAATTTTTGCTCCAATCTATGTTGAAATCGCCGACTATAATTATATCGTTGTTGGTATCACAAATCCTTTCACTAATATCGAATGCATCACAAAACTCCACTTCTCTACAACTTGAAGATCTAAAAACTACCATAATTGATAGAACTGTATTTTTATTTTTTGCAGTACATGCACACATCTAATATTTTGAATCAGCTACTTTTTCACATAATTTGTTTACATTCCACTCCTTTTTAAAATAGACTATAACTCCACCTGTTCTTGCTGAATTTGATAATGTGACATAATGATCATAATGCTGTAATATGTACTCTTGTTTTTCTATCTCGCTTGTTAAATGTGTTTGTGATAAAATTATAAATTGGGGGGTTTTCAGCGCTGTCATCACTTTAATTTGACTAAAATTGTTCAGTTCTCGTTGTACCTTCATAGTGAATAGTCGATTAGCGGAATTTTTCTTATGATCTTATTAAACAAACAAAAAATTATACAAAAAAAATATTCGTAGTGCATATTATTCGTAATAGGTACATACTGACTTTAATAAATAAGCTTTATGTGCTTTCCTAATATTTTTACATAGTGGAAATAACAAAAACAAACAAAAAACCGAAAACAAAAAAACACAAACAGTGACATTGAGCAATATTCTATACGAGTAACTCAAAAACAAATAAACAATCATAAATTACAAAACCAAAAAAAAATAACCGCAAACAAAGAAACTCAAAAAGGTGCCCTTGAGGAATACTCTATATGAGTACCTCAAATACAAAAAATTATAAAGTGAGTTCTAACGGCAGAAATGCCTATTTTACTGAAGCTCTCAATGAAAATAATACAAATAATAAATCTAATGAGAGTATTTTTTTAACGGCAAATCCAATTTTTCGTCAGCGATCAACTTTGCTTTGTCCAATGCCAAATAGTGATTCATTACCATTACAGTTGCCTAGTACTTCTTCATATAAGTCAGTAATATCATCTCCTTCAGGCTCGTGTTTATCACTTAATAAAGTTATCACTGCAGATAAAAGTAGCTCAAAACCCAAGGTACAAGTCGGAATGGACAGATACATAACAGTGGTAAAGCGTGGGCGAAGCCCGAATTCTTCAAAAATTTCATCTGCTCCAAAGATGTCTAGGGATAATAGCGCATCATCTACCAATCGTCAAAATCGTTTTTCATTATTGCAAGTCACCGACGACAAGCCCGCTGCATCATCGCAAAAGTCTTAAGCCACCACCTATATATTTGAGAGAGAAAAATTCTAACACCCTAATTAAAAAATTAGTCTCGGCCATTGGTGAAAACGCATTTCATGTTATTCCAATAAAGCGTGGTAATATTGACGAGACTAAAATTCAAATATACGAAGATAAAATTTCCGCAAAATAGTGATTGAGTTTGAAAAAAATAAAACAAGTTTTTATACGTACCAGATTAAGAGTGCCAAAGGTATGCAGATCGTATTGAAGGGTATTGACTCTTATGTTAATCCCGAAGAAGTAAAAGATGCACTCATGATACAAGGATTTAAGGTAAAAAATGTTACCAACATAATCAATAGGGAGAAGATCCCCCAGCCTCTATTTCGTGTTGAATTGGAGCCGAATGATATACAGCTGAAAAAAACGAGACACACCCAATTTATAGCCTAAAATACCTCTTATACCGAAAAATCACAGTTGAAGAGCCACATAAGCGATCAGGTCCCGTACAGTGCCATAATTGCCAAGAATATGGCCACACAAAAACATACTGTAAATTACCCACTGTTTGTGTTGTGTGCGGCGAATTACATGGCACTGCTAGTTGCAATAAGCCAAAAGATCAAAGTGATAAAAAATAATAATAATAATCACACCGCTAACTACAGAGGTTGTCCTGTGTACTCTTTTGTCAAACAGACTATGGTGCAAAAACCCAAATTAGGTCCATCTCAATCAGCAAACGCTTCTCCGCCACTTTTGTGCAAATGAGCCAACCAGTTACTTCCCGTGTATCGTATGCCGATGCTGCTAAAAAAATTCGATTCCCGCACAAAATGTTCCACTTCCAAACAATTCAACGAATGCAAACTCAAGCTTTAACTTTAGTCGCCTTGAAGCTACTATTGACAATTTGGTGCAAACTATAAATAATTTTACAACAAATATGACTACCATGATGCAAGAAATGCTGAGAATGCAGAATACTATGCTTCAAGCATTAATTAACAAGCCATGAACACGTTAAAAATATGTTTCTGGAACGCAAAGGGCATTCGCCAACATAAAAATGAACTTGAGCACTTCCTTACGGAAACAAATATTGATATAATGTTGGTCTCTGAGACACATTTGACTTCGAGAAGCTTTTTCAAAATAAATGGCTACACTATGCATGATACAAAGGACCCTAGAGGGAGAGTATGCGGTGGATCTGCAATTCTAATTAAGTCAAGACTCAAGCACTATATCCTTGACAACGTTAGTGAAGAATATATGCAAGCTACGAATATTTGTGTAGAAAATTTTTGTTCTAATTTCGTAATATCATCAATTTACTCACCTCCCAGATTTTCAGTTACCGAAGATCAGTATGAGAAGTTCTACAAATCGCTTGGATCTTGTTTCGTGGCAGCTGGAGACTACAATGCAAAGCATACGTACTGGGGATCGCGCCTTTTAAGACCTAGGGTCGAGCTTTGTTTAATACAATTTCAAAAATGGGCTTAGATGTTATTTCGAGTGGGGAGCCCACTTATTGGCCTACTGACGTACGAAAAATTCCAGATGTTATTGATTTTGGCGTAATGAAAAATATTTCTAGGGATTTAATTAGTGTTGAAACTTCTCTAGATCTCTCCTCCGATCACTCCCCCACTATCGTTACAATTTGTAACCCACTAAGAAGTGACTTACCTCACCCATATATGAAGATGACCAATCGTGTTAATTGGTTGGGATTCAAAAAATATCTTATTAGTCATTGCACGGAAAATATTGCGTTAAGAACACCCAATGACATTGAAACTACCATTGCCAATCTTAACGAAATTATTAAACAGGCTGCTGAACATGCCACTACCTCCCATCCGCAGTCTGGGTTTAATAAAATTTATTCCAGGGATATTGAACATCTCGTATGTGAAAAAAGAAGATCTAGAAGGGAATGGCAACAGCACAGATCACCCCAACATAAACTTAGACTTAAAGAATGTTCTAAACGACTTCAAGAGTTGCTTGCATCTGAAAAAACTGCATCTCTTAAAAATTATTTGGAAGATCTTGATGTCACACCAACATCTAATTACTCTTTGTGGCGCGCTGCTAGAAAGCTTAAAATACCCGTTGAGTTTAAGGCACCTCTGCGCACATCTACCGGAGATTGGGCAAGAAGCGATACGGAAAAATGTAAAATATTTGCTGAGCATTTAAAATCCGCATTTACCCCAAATACATGTACTGGTGTTGCTGATTTGCCGAGTGTAGTTGCTCTACCCCCTCGAGCCTTAAAGTTTAAGATGCGTGATGTACATAAAGTAATTGCTGAACTCAAGCCAAAGAAAGCTCCAGGTATTGATGGAATTAGTAAAAAGATGCTGATGAACTTGCCGCATATTGCAATAAGAATCTTGCTGTTTATTTCTAATGCCATATTACGACTGGAGTATTATCCACAACTCTGGAAGCTTGCAAAAATCAAAATGATTCCAAAGCCGGGCAAAGATCTTACTAAAGCTGAGTCATATAGGCCAATAAGTTTGCTGTCAACTATGTCAAAACTCTTCGAAAAGCTGGTAATGACAAAATTGTCCCCAATTTTAACTGATAGTGGGTGCATCCCAGACCATCAATTTGGTTTTAGAAGTCAGCATAGCACCATTGAACAAACTCATAGATTGGTTCAATTTTAAGAAAAACATTTGAGGAAAAGAAGTATTGTTCTGCCCTGTTTATTGACGCTTCTCAGGTATTTGATAAAGTGTGGCACGTAGGTCTAATTTTAAAATTAAAATCATATCTACCAATAAATTTAGTGAATTTATTAGAAAGTTACATTACTACCCGGAAGTTCACGGTTGTGGAAGGAGAATTCTTGAGTGTAGCATACTGGGGCCAGTTTTGTATTTGATTTATACTTGTGCCTTTGAGCAGCAATATCCATACATCTACGTTTGCCGATGATACAGCCTGCCTGAGTATGCATGAAAACCCTCACGAGGCTTCCCGATATCTACAAGAACATATTACACAATTGGAAATGTGGTTGAACTTATGGAGAATTAAGGTAAATGAACAAAAGTGTGTCCATATAACGTTTACCCTAAGAAGAGATACTTGTTCCCCAATTCGAATCAATAATCAAAATATTCCTCAACATTCCCAAGTGAAATACCTTGGCATACACCTTGATCGAAGGCTTACATGGAAACATTATATTGACTTTAACCTAACTCAGATGAAACTTAAGTTATCTCAAATACACTGGTTGATTGGCAGAAATTCAACACTTAGCCTGGACTGTAAACTTTTAATATACAAGTCGCTTTTGAAGCCAATATGGTGTTACGGTATCCAGTTATGGGGCACTGCTTCAGCTTCCAATGTAGAGAGAATCCAACGAAGGCAAAACAAAATTTTACGGTTAATAACATCGGCTCCATGGTACATCGAAAACTCAAATATACATCGTGATTTGAATATGCCACTAGTGATTGAAGAAATTGCAAAATACGCAGGCAAATATTTAACAAAACTCGAGTCACATCCTAATCCGCTTGCTCGTAATATTTTGAACTTTACTGGGCACAAGGGCTCTATTACTCAACACTCCAGATGGGGGAAAAAAATGGGATTTCTTGAAAATACTTTTTTATACTTTTTTATAAATTTTTCCTTTTTTTGTTTATCACTACTTATGTATTATTTATAACTATTAACAAGTTTATGTCCGACAGTGGTCGGTCCTAATAATTATATTTTAGATTTAAGATTTGAATACTTATTGTTAGTTCATATTTGAAGATACAATAAATAAATACATGTATTAAAAAAAAATTTAATTGTTTAACAATCCCTGTTATGTTTATTGATTGTTATATATGAAAACCACTTCTCCTCATCTTGACTTTTAACTTATGTTGGTATACTGGACAGTCTTTACTTGTAGTATGTACAATGATTCTCATCGAGACCTAAGTTAAATTTTTGGTTCGATCTTACACAATTTTATTATAATTTCATCATTACATTCTTTAGAATATGGTTTCAATGGCATTTATAACATACATCTTGATTTCTACAATCTCTGGCTCTATGGTCAAATCCTTAGCATTTATAGCACATTAACACGTCTCTTCCATTAAAGACTACATTTCTCCCATCCAATATTTATTCTATGGGCTGACAGCAATTTTGTGTACGATTCCCCAGCAATTACAAACTTAGCATTATACATGAGTTTGTTATTTCTTTTGATTTCAAAAGATTTAATAACTTTTATACTTTAAAAACTCATTTTGCTTTGGACTTTTTCAATTAATTCATTTTCAGAGTATTTGAATGTCATTTCTACATTATTTGGTACTTTAATTTCATATTCTTCACTCAATTCATTTGTTCTTCATTATTTTCACTGTGAATAACCAAGGTACCATTACTTCTGTTTTCTACATTTGTTATTTTTAGATCAGTTGGGTTCAACTTATTGTTTAATTCTTCTTTTGTTTTTCTTACTTGTTGCTTTTCTTTCGGTCTAACAATTAGTGGATCTTGTTTTTTAATTCTGATATTGCATCACCGAATGATGCTTTATTTTGTTTATCAATTGTTTCTTTTAGTGCTCTTTTTATATCGTTTTGCAGTTTTTCATTACTTTCTTCAATCGTGTGACATAAGTTTTTATTATTATTTTCAAATTCACTTAAAACACCATGCAATCTCGGAAATTCTTGGACATTTTGCTGACAAATCTTTTGTGCTTTATCTATTTTTTCAGCCTTGTCGTATCGTTTTTCTATAACTTCTAATAATTGTTTAATTTCATTTTCGATTTGTTTCAATGCCAATGCGAACTCATTTTTGTATTCAACCAAATTTAGCTTGTTCTTATTAACTCCATCTTGTATATCTTTTAAAACTAAGTCAACATTATATATATATATTGACCACAATCATTGCACATATATCGCACAAAATTTTTAGTTTCCAAAATTTTTGCAGATTACTGGTCAATACCTACGCATTTTACCGGACAGTGATATACTTTATTGCATACTCCCGTCCAACTTATTCCGGATTTTCCGCGTGTTGCACTTTTACATTTGTGACACTTAGCCATAGCCTGGTCAAACAAAATTTAATTTTTAAACCACCAAAATTTTCATTGTATTCAATGGATTTTGTATTCGGCGTATAAATAATTGTTTATTAAAAGCATTTATGTGTTTCTGTTTATCCTCCAATATATTTAATTAATTTATTATTATTTATTTTCCATTTTTCATCTATTATGAAACTTTTTGAGTGTTTTTCCGCTATATCGGATTGAAATTCCTCGGGATAATGTACTTTTTGAGCCAATATCGCTAGTCGTAATTTCACTTTTGTTATTTCTCTGCTTGATATGGCTATAGACTCAAACGTGTATTTGCATTTATGAGCAGAATGTGTATAATAGTAGAATCTAAACAAATATGATATAACTCTTAAAGCACGATCAAGTTTAGAAAACCTATTTAGAACATCCTCAAAGTCGGAAAAGAAAGAAGCGTGCGTTTTTACAGTTCTATATTCAATATTTGTGTCTAGCGGAGAAAGATCCTTTAGGCTCCACTTCGTTTTAGGCTCACGTAGTCATATGGGTCCATGCCACCAAATATCACTTTTCGCCAGATCCGAGGGTGAAAGCCCTCTGCTGCCTAAATCCGCTGGATTTTCTTCTGATCTAACATGATACCAGTTATGTTTTCCCACATTCTCCTGAATTTTACAAACTCTATTGGCTACAAACGTTGTTGTTTTTCTCAACCAACAAAGTACGATAGTAGAGTCTGTCCAACAGTACACCTGTTTAACTGGAATATTAATTTCACTGCTCACTGTTTTTAAAAGTTCAGACGCTAAAACTGCTCCACAAAATTCCAGCCGAGGCAAGGAAATGGATTTAATAGAAGCAACCTTGGTTTTGCAAGACAACAAGTAACAGCAAATTGGGCCAAATGCTTCAATTCTAATATAAATTGTCCCCGCGTATGCTTTTTCTGATGCATCAGAAAAAACATGAAATTCTGCAGTAGTATTTGGAGAATAGTCACCCATCTTGGAATCTGAATAGTATTCACTTTAGTGTAACAGGTGACGAATTTTTGCCACTCCTTTTCCGTTGAGGGGAGCAAAAAATCATCCCATTCAATATGATATAGCCAAATTCTTTGCATAATTATTTTTACAATAATAATTACTGGACCTAACCAACCTAAAGGGTCAAACAATTTTGCTATCGCACTCAAAACTTCCCTTTGGTATATTTTGGCTTTTCACCAATGGCTTTCACTTTGAAATGAGTCTAATTGAGCATTTCATTGAAAACCCAATGTTTTTGAACTACTAGATTTTACAAAAGTTAATAGTTTCGAATCTACTAGATATTATGGTAGTAGATCATTAATAATCTTGATTTCATTTGATGTTCATTTTCTCAATTCAAATTTGGCTGAAGACAAAACAGTTTTTAACTGATCTCATGTCTTCAAAGCGGAAGAAATGTGAGCCCCTGTTAATACGTCGTCAACGTACATATCCTTACGCAAAATATTAGCAGCAAGAGGGTACTCAACTTCTGAATCATCTGCTAGCTGTAACAATGTCCTTATTGCCAATAAGGAGCACAATTAACGCCGAAGGTTACTGTCTGCAACTCATATGTCATTACCTCTTCTGTTGGAGAGGAGCGAAAAAATATACTTTTAAATGGCGTATGAGCGGGATCAAGACGAATTTGTCTGTACATTTGAGCAGTGATGTCAGATGAAATTTTTTAAATTCCCCACGTTTTGATAAAAAATTCTCCATATTTCCCTACTTCAAAAATTTTTTTCCCTACAATTTTCCCTACGTGAATTACTTATCATTAAAACTCAAAATTTATTAATAATTTTATATCGTTAATTTTATTTACTTTGAACAAAAGAAATAACAAACTTAAATAGCATTTCAGGTACCTTGAAAAAAAAGAAAAACATAAAAATATGCACATACTATATGTATACCACATCTACATAACATAACATATTTACATACTTAACATAAACATTAGTTGTAAAGCAATTGAGAATTCATTTTTTTAAAATGACTCTGTACAACGGAAACTTGTACAATTTAACATTTTTGATTGTAAATGAGATCTAAGAATACAAATAGAATTTAAAACTTCGTGACTCAATTTATTTCTTTTTTTTGTGCGGACGTCAGTAACAATTGAAAATATCCTCTCAGCATCTGCATTGGCATGTGGTAAGCTCAATAGAATGGTGGTTAATTTTGACAGGCTGGGGAATACTAAATTATCATTGAAATTCTTGGACTTTGATATATACGACCAAAAGGGTTCCAAATCCAGCTTTGAAAGATAATTTTTTCTTCTTCTGAAAAATTATATTCTATAGTTAGCCATTCTTGAGTAAGAAGGTTAACATCAATACTAAACATTTCACATAACATTTTAAATTGGTAAGCGTTTTTATTACCAGCATTAAGGGCCAGTTTAGGATTTAAGAACTCAATTTCTTTAAAAATTGTCTCTTTTTTTAAAGGCAGTCGCTTCTGTATTTCCTCTAGTGCGGTTATATAAAATTTCAAACAATCAGACTTACAGCCTGTTCATCGAACTGCCTTACGTTAGAAGGCAAGCGATTATTAGCCAAATGATCGAGGTCAGAATTGAGTTCATTTTGTTTTTTCGTTTGGAAATAAAAGCTCTTTGTTCGTAATTAAACGTCTAAGAACAATGTTTCCATTACTTTTTTAGTTGTAATTCTTAGAGCTTTTTTCATAGAAAATTAAAAGTTTCTTTAGAAAAAGCAACCCTATCAATCTGACTTAAAAATAAATAAAATTTAAGAGTTTAAAAAATTTTTATTTTTAAATATACAAAAAAATATGTGTTTGCTGAAAAAACAATGATTGGATATGTTGCATTTGAAGTTTTTAATAGCGACCAATATTACGCATTTGCAATCGAACCAAGATTTATTGTATATGCCTTCATTTCATCTACAAGTGCGTCATTTTGTTCTACCTAAGATTTTAAAAGCTTTATTTGATTTTTTTCGTTTTCTTTGCTTCGTTTTACCTCTTTGGTTGACCTCTGAACTGGTGAGTTTTGTGTTGATGTTAGTTACCTGTATTATGATTGACTTTACTCCGAAGATGTAGAAGTAATGATCGGATAAAAATTCATTAAGTTACGGCCGTTTATATTCAAAAAAGTTTTTTTTACATTCAGTATTTTAAGTTGCACCCTTAAGCCAAAAAAATTCTAAAATTTATCTTAAACTTGCATCTTAAATAAAATCTTGTAGCCAACTTATTAAGCGTTAAATTGTTATCAGAGGACAAAAAATTAAACACTTACGACATATTTAGTGAAAACATCCATGAAAGGTGACTACTGCTGGATGCCACAAGAAAATCAACCTCTAAAAATAAATGTTTTTTTAACTAAATTGGGGCTGCTGACAACGAATATGGCCTTTATTAATTTTTGCTTGCGAAGCGTTTTCGAGATATTCGCGAAAAACGAGTTAATTTTGCAGTTTGCAAAGGTATTTCCAAAAATCTTTTTGTAAAGGGCTTCTGCAGTACAATCAGATCCAAGCTGCAACATATCCAAAAGTTGTACTAAAGTTCTTTCTTGTTTTTCATCAAAGAACCGAACCAGAATGCACATTGTTGTTTTTTTGACGAGGTGTCGGTACTTTCGTCAATAAGGACTGAAAACTTGCTACTTTTAAGTTTATTTATAAGCTTCGATTTCTCTTCATTGGCTAAAACATTACGTATTATCTGGGTGCATTTAGTACGTGCCAGTTGATATTCTTTTATTATAGCTGAATCTGGTACAATCTCTTTCAATAAGGGAATTAAGTGTTCAATTACCTGTAGAGCAACATTATGTTCAGCGAAAAAAAGAGCCATACGCAGCTCAAAATTTGCAGTATCTCTTTTAACGTTATTTGGTTTCTCTTTTTGAAAAAATGAATGCATATTTTTAGAGTTTTTAATTGATGAAACATTAGTTTTGTGTGACTTTCCGCTGGCATGTTTCATTAAGTCAGATTTTCCACAATTTAACAGCTTTCCGCAAGGCATGCACCTGCATTTAAATTCATCGTCAACTTCTGCAAGCCACCCTTTAAAAGAATCTTCCTCCAACCAACACTTGCGGAATCGTTGCTTTCTATATTTCTTTTGGCAGTCTTTCGAAGAATCAGAATCTGAAGACATTTTCTGCAATAATACGATGTTAGCACAGTTTTTTTTATAAAAATAATACTTACAAGGATAGCGCCTTTAACATGAACAGATAAATTTAGATATTTATTTATTAATTTTATTTTATAAAGAGTTCAATTAAGCGGTGAGAGTTCCAAGTGTTGAGTATTTAGAGCACAGTCACTGTGGTTTAGATACTGAACACTCAATACTGGTTATTTTTTGGGATACTCGATACTCAGTAGCTGATTTTAAGTACCAAAGTAGCCAGATTGAGGTTATTTCATCAATATACTTTCACAAAAATAAGTGCTACCGCAAAAGTTTTTCATAAGCCAGTTAGATTATCTTCTAATTTACATTCAAAGGAAATATCCCTACATTTTGATAAAAGTAAAAAATCTGTCTGTTTTTCCCTACAGCGTGGTTTTTCGAGAAAAATTTCCTACAAGTAGGGAATTTTCCCTACATCTGACATCAATGCCATGATACAATTATACTAGGTACATGCAGAACTACAACAAAATTACAACACCAAAAACCACATGTATTTTGTTGGTAAAAACAAACCCCAAATTGTCGGAAACAACTGTCTTTTGTTTATAAAAATAACAATTACAGGGTAACTAAAGTACAATTGCAGACGCGGCATTCCTACATGATTATAGTTATTCAGTGTTGCCAATATGGGTGTAGTTAGACAGTGTGTAATTTCTACTCACATGTGTAGGCGATGTCATTGAATTCTTGTATAATATGTGTGTAATTCTACTTTGGGTTCTATTTTTATATATTATTGTTTTAATTTTAACCTACACAAAAGATGTGTAGTGTAATTTCTTTAATGTGTAAATTCATTGGCAACACTGTCATCATTTTATTCACACACATACATTAACATTTTTGCAGCTTGTAAACAAAGTTTGACAACTAGGTGCAATGTATACAGTGACAGGCTGGGCTTGTGCATGTACCTAGTATAATTGTATCATGATCAATGCATTTGAGTGATGTCGCAGTTAAACACTTATCGAAATAGTCTCCAACGTAAAATCAGAAGAACTAAATCTGATTGCAAAGTGGTTCCTACATATAGACAGTCATTTAGACTATTGCCATTAGAGGTCCTATTTGACGCGTTAAATACCACCCGTAATTTTGTAGTTTTTCGATCCGGTTTAATAGTTGGATGATGAGGAAGATAGCATGAAATCCGAGATTCAACTAAATCATTAAAAACTGGCTTCATATGATCTAAAGTTAACCACATTGTCGTATAATTCTTTAACTTCAGATTTTCGTAGAAGTGAGGAGTCATATCTCAAGAATTGTGACATTACATTCTGTCTTGAAGAGCCTAAACTAAGGGAATGAGGAAATTCCGGCTTGAAAGGTAGCGTCACTACATAACGGCCGTCGGAGTTGCGACGCGTAGTTCTCCTATAATTTTCCTCGCAAAATGTATCTGCTTGTGAAACTATTCCTTTTAGGTGGTTCTTCAAGCTTCCAAAAGCGAAGAAGATTCCTATTTAATTTATAGTGGTCGAATATACTTAACGCGTGATTCTTGAATAGATCCCGTGACTATCCATCCGAATACGATTCTCTGAGCCACCAAAGTTCCAAATTCATCGCGATTAATTTCGTTTAAAATAATTTGAAGATACAAGTCCGCTCCTAAAAGTAAATCAACTGGCCTTGATTGATAAAACCAAGGGTCTGCTAAACGTAGATTCGAAAAGCTATTATAAATACTTGTGCCTATTTCGAATGAAGGCAAATTGCCTGATATGTTGGGTAATATCAGGGCCATAGTTTCCAATAGTATAGATTGATCTAAAGGAGAACCAATTCTCAAAGAACAAATTTTTCTTGTAGTAGCAGAAATTTTTTGATTAATTCAAGAAACTTTGACATTCGTCGAATGTGCGGACAGTTTCAAACGATTTTGTAAATGTTCAGAGATAAAAGACGACTCTGAAGGTGGGTCAATTAGGGCTCTAGCTGGGTATGCTATACCCTGATGAATAATATTCACCATAGCAGTTCCCAGAAGCACTTTTCGGTTCTGAGAGACATGAAGAACTTGTCGATTATAATTATTAGAATATATACCGCTCGACGTAGACGGTAGGGATGAATCTATATCAGTATTCTGGGTCACGTTACTAGGAACTGTAGCAGAATTCCTATTCCTGTAGAAGAATTCATATTACTCGAAACTGTAGACGAATTATTCCTAGACGTGTCTTCAGAGTTAGATCCGTCACGATGTAGCAAAGTATGATGCCTTTTATTACACGTGGTGCAATTAAAAGCACTTTTGCAACTCTACTTCATGATCTCGTGATAAACAATTTACACAACAGTGAAATTTTTTCACCGTTGAAAATCTTTCCGAAATTTAAATTTTTTTAACAGTTTACACCCTCTTAAAAAGTGTCCCGGACTACGACATAAAACACAAGAAGCCAAAGTAGAATTTACAATATGTGCCTTAACTTTTTGACCCGATGATTTTATCGATTGTTGTGAATTTTTGAGATCATGAACGCATTATAAGGATTGTATCCTTTCCGCCAGAAAGGTATCAAAATCCTTCCAAGTAGACAAGACCGATTTATCAAGAACACTTGGTTCCCATAAACTAACTGTAGACATAGGTAAACGCTGAATACAAAAAAATTGGATCCCAATTTTCTGTTGAAACGTTGTATATAGAAAGCGAAGTAAGACAATTATTAATACCGCGTTGCAAAGTTTTTAATCCGGCACTAGACGCTTTTTCAATTGAAGGAAGGTTACATAATAACTTTAACTGGTTATTAACCAACAAACGAGGATTCTCATATGCTTCCTTAAGATTCCGCCAAGCTACATCAAATCCTTCATTACTCAACGGACATTTCGAAACGATTTCATTCGCTTCACCGGCGGTTTTACGTACTAAATAACACAGACGTTCTACATTATTAAGACGCGAACTATTTATATATGTGGCCGCATAATAAATCTCTAAATGCTGGCCATGATATATGATCTTCAAATGTTTTTACATCGCAAGGAGGTAGCGTTAAATTATGTTCTGAGTTACTTGAGGGCGAGTTTTCTGCTGAAGAATCATTATGTTCTGGAGTTTTTATTTCAAACTGATGGGCCTTTTCCTTAATCAAAGCTCAACAATTAAGATAGGCCATATATGTCTTTTGATATTTAGAAGCCGCTACATTTTGTTCTTCAGTGGTCACTTTTGTGTTGCTATCAATATGGTCTAGCAAATTTTCATACACTTCTTTAACTTTCTCCCATAAATTCTTGAATTCATCGCGTTGAATGTCTAAAGTGAAAATAGTATGAACATTTTCATTACAATCATTAAAATGTGCTTTGAATTTAATGAGTGCATCCGATGCTCGTATAAATTTAGTTAAATAAATTGACGACATTATTTATTTTTTATTTAATAATATTAATTATATATATACAGAATTATTTATAAACATTATTATGACTTCACAGACTTTTTAAGAAAATTTTTATAGAAATTTGTTCTAAAAAACTCTTTTAAAGCCCCAACAATTCCACAAATAAGGCTGATAGAACTTAAATTGAATTACGATTTTATTGGAAAAGTTTTAATAAACACACTGTATGATAGTCAAAGTGACCGACTGTAGGGTGACTATTTGAGGAAACAGTAAATAGCAAGTGTATAAAACAACGTTTTTCAATGTTAACTTTATATATAATATAAAACTCGCACTTGTTTCGCACTCAATTATTTATTATTGTTCTAATTTTGAATATTTTTTGTTTAATTTTATTCAATAGTAATGCTCTAACAAACGTTAAATTAATCTTTTATTTTGTATGTAAATATGTATGTACATACATAAGTATATATGTATGTATGTATATACAAGGGTTGCAACACGATCAATCACAAAGACATGTATGTATGTGAGTATATAAGTATATAAGCACGTATGTATGTATGTAAATATGTACGTATGTGTTTTTTGCTTTTCTTTTATGCTTTTGCACTTTCTTTTTTTCATTTAAAGTGTATTACATTTGATTTTACGCACCTTTTATTTAATTTTGATTTTCCAAAAGTTTAAGAAAACGTAAATGTTGGTGGCAAATTTTAAAGTCAATGACGATCCTTTTGTGAAGTTGAAAAAAAAAGATTATTAGTGGATATGTACTTGTAACAAACTCCCAAAATCCGGTTCGAAGGACCAAATGTTTTAGTGCAAAATATGAAAAGAAATTTTATACAAATAAAAACACGATACTTTTTTAATTAAAATTTAAGAGAAATAATCTCAACTTTTCTGTACCTTTGTATGGGACAAATATATATTAAGGTTTGTATTTATATTCGAAGATAGATCTTGCTCGCTCGGAATTCACAGAACAACTAGATATAACTGGTAAAAGTTGAAGATGGCAAAGACAAAGTTTAATCGCACCGTTAGCGGTTTACTCGTTAGAACCTCAGTGAGTACTCCGAAAAGACAAAGGTGCTAGCAACAGGAGTTAAATTTAAGCCCTAACAGAGGGGTCAAAACAAAAGGTCAAGATTGAACTAAACATTATAAATTATAAGGGAAAAAGAGAAAATTTACATTTCAGATTAAACAGTACATGTGTATAAGTACATTCATAAGTAACAAATGAATTTAATTAAATTTTTTTAATTAAAAACTTTAAACTTTATTTTAACTTATTTTTACAAAATTTTCTTTGTGGGCGGTTCTCAGTTTTGTTACGATCCTTTGAACACGGACATATTTGCTTAATAAATTATGTTGACCAAAATAAGATTTCATAATTTTTGGCCGGGAAACGGGGAATAATGAGATTCATCACAGCTTTTATTCCTGTTTTGTTATTCTTTTTATGATTAGTTTACTTGCTACTAAAACATCTTTTTCTTCATTCATTCATTGTTGATACAATTAACTGTCGGCCTGGTCCACGACGTCGACAGAAAACGTTCGATCGACAACTTCTTTTAAAAAGAACAACAAAATAAGAAAATTGGTTTTTGTTCTCAGTAATCGATCGAACGTTTTCTGTCGACATGGTCACACAGTCCGCGTGGGTTTTAAATTTTATTAATACTCTTAAATTTTTTACTGTATTTTGTAGATACTACGCCAACAATAAATACAGCAACAATAAAGAACATTGTTAATTTGTATGTATATGGCAACATTGATACTATGCTAATTACCATCTGTAAATCCATAAACAAATGCTGACATTTAAAACAAGTGTCAATATCAACACCGCCTCCAACAACAGCAAATCGAAATATCAACCCATTATCATCCCAACTCTACACAACCACAGTCCAAACCAATCATCGTAATTTTGACGTCGTCGGCATCAAAAACACCATTAGCGGAGTAAATGGTTCCTTCTGCTTTATAAACACTGAACATTCTTCAGTAACTAACAACTTGATTGAAAATTGCTGAAGACCAACAAAATTAGAATAAAAAGGTAAATAGAGGAAGAAGTATAAGAAAACAACGCGTACGTAATCATCATCAGAAGCCAGACTAAATTGAGACCACTTTACAGCCTCAGCCTTAAAAGTCAAAACAAAGGATTTTTATAAGAAAAGCAAAATACCAGAAAACGATTAAAAAATTTTAATGTTTGCCTAAGCAATTTAAAATAAACAACTTAATATATAATCAGTCGGCATCACGCGTATGAAATAAAAATCCTTATCAGCATAACCATCATCATTAGTATCGTCGAGCAATTTGCAAGCAAAACGAAATAAAATGATTTCAACCGAATTCAGGAAACTTCTTCCCTATCACAACCACAGCAATACCAATAAAATGACAGCACACATCCTGCAAGGCTGGTTAAGTAAAGTTTTATTCCACATAAGTATTATTCTACTTCTAAGTGTTCCACCTATACTTGGCAACTCCGATTGGATGCAAAGTTGTAGCATGTGTCATTGTCATTGGAATTCCGGCAAGAAGACCGCTGACTGCAAGAGTAGACAAATTTCTACAATACCCAATGACCTGAGTAATGAATTGCAAGTGATAGATCTTTCAAATAACATCATACCTGAAATCCGAAGAGAGGAATTCATAGAGTCAAGTCTTCAAAATTTACACAAAATCTTTTTAAGGAATTGCACCATTCAGGAACTTAATCGAGATGCCCTGAGAGGTCTTGCCATACTTATCGAATTAGACTTATCACACAATTTCATTAGAGAACTGCATGCGGGCACTTTTAACGGTCTAGCTAAACTGCGTAATTTGGTGATGAACAATAACCAAATCGAAGTCCTGGAGAACCATCTTTTCGCGGACTTGCACTTTTTATCGCGAGTTGAATTTAAGAACAATAAACTGAAGCGTGTAGATATTGATGCATTTGGCTCGCTACCGGTGCTTTCAGCCGTCTATTTGGAATCAAATAGTTTATCTGTTCTGAGAAGAGAAACCTTTCAGCGCACACCAAAATTAGTGCACTTATCACTGGCTTCAAATCCGTGGAATTGTACCTGTGAATTGCAAGATTTTCGAGATTTTGTAATCACTCACCGACTCTACACACCACCTACAGATTGCAGGGAACCAAAACAACTAAGAGGAAAGTTGTGGAACGAAATACCTTCGGAAAATTTTGCTTGCACACCAAGAATCTTAGGTTCAATTAGATCATACGTTGAGGCCCAGTCAGATAACATAACGTTACCTTGTCGGATACAGGGCTCACCACATCCCAACGTCACTTGGCTGTACAATAAACGGCCCATTAATCCTAGCGATACTAGATTTCGTATACTCAACTCGGTCGAACAGCAACATTCCGAAATCCCCAAATTACTCAATTCTGAGTTACGAATTTTCAGCGTGCGCTCCACCGACAAAGGTTCCTACACATGTATTGCTGACAATCGTGGTGGCAAAGCGGAAGCAGAATTCCTTTTGCTTATCAATGGCGATAACTACAGTGCTTTGGATGGTACAGGTGGCACCAACACTTTTGGTAGCATAGACAAGACCACCTCTGATAGGGACACTAATATATTACTAATCATTTGTCTCATTGTAACCACTTTGTTGTTGCTGCTTATCGTTGTTGTACTTGTTATATGCTGGTATTGTAGGCGCATCAAAACGTATCAAAAGGACAGTACAATGCTAAGTGAAAATGGTTTAATATCCTCAAAATTGGACAAAACTCACAATGGTTCAATTCTAGAAGGTTCCGTCATTATGGAGATGAAAAAAAGCCTGTTGACAGAAGTTAATCCCGTTGAAAAGCCGCCACGTCGCACCGAATTGGAAAATATTGATAGCGTTGGCAATAGTGGTGATGATGGGCACGATATTAAAAAGACTTTGTTGGATGAAACACAATTTGGTAAGCAAAAAACTATGTTACAAATACAACTACACTCAGACTTAAAAATATACACACTGTTCGCAAGCATACCCAGTAAAAAAAGAGACTCCAAAAAAGTCATGAAAATGTAGAGTTTGCGATCTAGAAGTAGTGAAAATTTCGATCGGATCTAATTATTTTTACATAGGGCTGTCATTGCAAGAAGCTCTCTTTTTCGATGCCTGGTCCCTGAATTGGAAGCGATATTAAGAAAAATTCCCTTTTTTGTGTTCTTTGATAATATTTTCATCTAGGAAAAATTGTAAATAGTTACCTATTTTAACAATTCGTTTCTTTTTATACGAATTTAAGCCCGAAACAGTGTTTTTATGTAAATTTAAGAAAATAACTTTTAAATTTTAGACTAAAATTAGTTCATAAATTTCTTTAAAAAAATAATTTTTTTTAAATTCTGGTGAGTATTTTCTATCACTATGGAGGAGTTACAAGGTTTTGTATGACTAAAGTAAGCTTCTATATGGTTTTCAGCTTACTCTCGGCAAATTAAAAATATCGATTTTTTGGAAGCAATGAAAATGTAGTTCCACTAGAATGACTTCCATTTTTTTTCACTGGGTATTGTTGCAGAAACTAAAAATATCTTCTGCACCGTTTGCGTAACTTAAATATATGTATTAGGGTACCAATTAACTATATGTGAAAATTTTTTTGAGGAAATGTGTTCCACGCCAAGCCGAATTGCTAAAAAATTGATTGTCAATTTGTTAATATTTATTTTACAAAAAAAATTGTAAGTAAAAGTTATAGACCAAACTCAGAGGAACAACTTTTGCTCACAATTTTTTTTTTGTATCTAATATCTACTGAATTAAAAAAAAATAAACGAAAAACCATAGATTTATTCATATTTATTCATATTTATTATATGGGTTATTTACTTACGTATAGGCGTAACATGAGAAATAAAATTGATACGTCAATATTTAAATTTTATTTGGGGCGAATATTTTTTTTCATTTGTTTTCTGTTTTTTAATATTACCGTAAGTTTACTCACAAGACATTGTTTAATCTCTTTATTTTTCTCATTTTATTTGTAGCAAGTATTGTTGTTGTTTTCAATATTATTCTAATTTTTCCCACAAGACGACGTCGATCATCTCATATTATTTGTAGCAAGTATTGTGGTGTTTTTAATATTACAGTTATTTTTAATACATATTTATACATATTTTGGTCATTATCCTTGCAATTAGTATTTCAAGCTAGACATATGCTAGTGAATTAATAAACCAATAATGAGATGTCTATAAAATTACGCGATAACAGCTATTTGATTGGTTGTTATTCTAATAGTTTAAGTGGCAATAAACTACCATCTAATAGGAAAGTGGTGAAGTTTGTTTTTTGGAATATTCGCGTTGAAAAGCTAAATATACGCGAAAGTTCTACAATAAACGTAAAAGATGATATAACGTTTTGGGAAAAAGCCGAAATTCCAATTAAAGAACCCAAGCACTGTATAACCAAATTAGAAAAACTATACCCAGATTATTGAAAAAATATTGCAAACAAAAAAGTGAAAACCAAAAAAAGAAAGAAGCTGAGTTTTTAAAAAGGTTAGATGCATTGATTTAGCACACGAGAGTTGCTTTCGCATAGGGATTAACTCAGGCCATATAGAATATTTGTCGAAAAAAAAAACTAATAACGTCGTATTACCATGCTTTGACCGTGGTAAGGGTCCTACAAAATCTGCACGCAGTATTGACCAAGGCTCGTCTGGGATTTGCGCAAGAATTTGTCCAGCTGGCTTCTGTTGTTGGATTTTGAACTTCTAGCAAGGGACGCAGCGGCGGACGTGTTTGTTGACGTCGGGAAACATAACGGGCCAATAGTAACGGCTGGCTATCCTCTTGATAGTTGTACGGATGCCTAGATGACCTGCGGTTATGCTGTCATGGTTCTCTGCCAGGACTTGTCGGAGCGGAGTGGCTGTACACAGTTTCCAGGCTGTGTCATCATTGACATTGTGTTGTCGCGGGAAGTGACTATACAGTTGGCTGTGTATGATGGCATAGTCAGCATCAGTGGTGCCAATTTTTTTGACTCTAAAAGCACATCAAAAACTAAAAAAGGCACAAAAAACGTAATTTTTAGATCTAAAAAGCATTAACGTGGAAAACAATATTCAAAAGAGTGAATTTTAATAATCTTTAATATCTTCTGAGCTTTTGTCTATTTCTGCAATAGTATCATATTTAATGAAATATATTAGACGAAAAATTTATGCTTTACACTGAAAAAATAAATACACCAAGTTTTTATTAAAGTAGTTTTAAGAAATACACAAATTTTTTAAAAGCACTACTTAGTGCTTTTTCTTAGCTTGGCACTAGAGCTCAAAATTTTAGTCTTTAAAAAGCACTAAAAATAGTGACAAAAGCACCAAGTTGGCATCACTGGTCAGCATACTTCTGTGGATTGTCTGCGACCTTTTCACGGAGTTCCTTTAGCCATTTGCAATCGTCGATCGTCGCTTCCTCGTAACTAGCTAAATTAGCTGGTTCGACTCGTTGGCGTGACAGGGTATCGGCTACGACATTACTTTTACCTTTCCGATATCTTATCGCGAAACTAAATTGTTGTAGCTCTAGGGCCCATCGTGCGAGTCGACCCCTGGGGGCTTTCTAAAGAATTTAACCATTTCAAAGCTTGGTGGTCGGTCGATTACGATGAAGTGATAACCTTCGATGTATGCTCTCATTTTGCGGATGCCCTAGATGATGGTCATTCTTTTTCAGTCCCCGAATAATTTTTTTCGGCACCATTCAGATGCCGGCTGGAATACGCTTTCACTCGCTCTTCGCCATCAAATTCTTGAGTCAGTACGGCGCCTAGACCGTATTCACTGGCATCAGTCTGAAAGGTGAAAGTTTTAGAAAAATCCGGACATGCTAGTACGGGAGCTTCGGTGAGCTTAGCTTTCAGATTTTCAAATGCTTGTTGCTGATCTTGACCCCACTTCCAATGTTTTCCTTTTTTAACAAACTTACCAGGAGGCGATACCTAAAAATTTGCCGACTTCACGTACATTCTTTGGTGACGGGATCTGCGTGACTGCAGCTATCTTATCAGGGTCGGTCTTGATGCCTTCTTCACTTATGACATGGCCCAATTACTTTGTTTCTTTTGTAAAAAACTGGAATTTTTCAATACTAATTTAAATAAATTAGCTTTCATTAATCTACTGAATACTTCCCTGAGGTTCTGCTCCTGGAAGGATTTCCCCACTACAATGTCATCATTATTAACTGTTGAAGTAAACGGACGTGTTTTAATAAGCGCATAGAATACGAAAGGCTAAATTAATAAAAACTGCAAAGGAAAAGGACATTTTTTCTTTTTTGTCGTGGAAAATAAAATTATAATAAAATACTTATATATTTTCTTTAATTTTATTTAAAAATAATAAAAAACGCTCGGAATGCCTGACTGCAACAGGTGCAAACAAGCAATCCGTGGTAAAACAGGGATTCAATGTATGGGTGTATGTAATAAAGTGTTCCATACATCTAATAAGTGTTGTGGTATTGACCAATACTCATCAAGAATATTGGAAGAGAACAGTTTCATAAGATTTATTTGTGATGACTGTATGCAGTATATACAAAATGTTGATATGGCGGTAAAAGATATACAAGACGAGGTGCACAAAAACAAACAAAACTTGTTGGAATATAAGCATGAATTTAAAGCGTCGCTTAAACAAAATGAAGATGAAATAAAACAATTATTAGAAGCTATTGAAAAAAGATACGAAGAAAGAATGAATAAAATGATTAAATATCAAAAATCCTGTGAGAATAATGTTGAAGAAATTAAAAAGTTGGTTAATAATATAAACGATTTAAAAAAATCAACAAGTTAAGTGAAACAATAGAAGAAAAAACTGAAATCATGTGTAAAGAAATAAAGAAAGTTATAAATCAAACAAACAATAAGCCAACAAAAGTAACAATATATGCAGAATCTGTTAAAAACAAAGTGTTTCCAGGTACAAGCAAAATAGTTCCCCTAATTGTGAAGCCAAAAGAAAAACAGTCAGCGGAGAAAACTAAAGAAGACTTAAACAAAGTGGATCCAGTCAACCTAAAAATAACAAATGTTGAAAGTAGAAGAAATGGAACAATAGTAATACAAAGTGAGAACGGCGAAGAAAGAGAAAAGATTAAGAATGCTATTCAGGACAAAATATAGAACGAATATGAAATAAAAGTGCCCAACCCATTGGAATTAAAAATAAAAATTACTGGCATGTCTTTCGACCATGATGAAACAGAAATAATTGAAAAATTAAAAAAACAGAAGCCAAGCTAATCAAATGCCAACATCAAATTTATTGAGAAATATAAAATGAAGAGCGGAAATAAAGCCACATACAATGTTAAATTAAAAATCGACAACGAAGCATATCGAAAAATCATGGAGGAGGCAAAAGTAAACATTGGGTGGGAAATATGCAAAGTTTATGATGGAACAAAAGTACTACAATGTATGAAATGCAAAGGATATAACCATTTAGCAAAAGACTGTAAAAACCAGGAGGTGTGTCTGAGATGCCATGGTCAACATAGTGCAAAAAATTGTGGAAGTAGTGAGCAAATAGTGAAATGTATTAACTGTGTAAAAGTAAATAGCAAACTAAATATGGGCCTAGATGAAAATCACCATACAAATGATAGGAAATGTCCGGTATTTCAAAATAAATTAAATAACAAAATGAGAAGGATTGGTCTAACGGCCTAACAATTAAAGGATGTACGTGTTATATATACCAATGTGCAAGGAATAATTAACAATTACTGTCAAGTTAAAATTACTGCATTAACTGAAAGCCCTGATTTCCTCATTCTTTCCGAAACACATGAAACAAAAGATATAAATGATTTTGACTATCAACTTCCACAAGAACTGATGGTGTCATGATATACTTTAAAAAGCATTGGAATATAACCAAAATATTTGAAAAGGTCGATGATACAAAATATTGGATATTAGTTTGTAAAGCCACATATGAAAACTATACTTTTATAATTGGTGCAATATAGTCATAGTGAGTATGAATTTTGTAACATATTTGAAGAAATAGTGGAAGAAATCTGTGATAATAGCATTAATAACTGTGATATTTTAATTACCGGAGACTTTAATATAGACTGGTTAAGAAACTCCACATATAAAAATAGAATAAATTGTATATTAAATGATAATGGTATGATACAAATAGTAAATGAATGCAATCGTGTAACAAAAACCTCTAGTACAATAATTGACTACGTAATAACAAATAATTATAATATATCAGTAAATAATAGTGTGACGAGTAAAATTGCCGATCAGGAAACATTAAATATATCCATTCCAAATATAAATAATAGAAATGCAAAAGAAAGAAAGATTATAGAGATATTTAAATACAATAAATATATGTTTAATACAGAGCTAATCAATAATATGAAATTTGATGATAATAAAAATATTAATGAAAACGTAGTCCTATTTGATGCTTGTTTAAAGGAAACAATACAAAGATGTACTTTTAAAAAAATTATACATGAAAATAATAATGTAAATAAGTGGTTCAATGCAGAGTTACAAGCAATGAAAAGAGAAAAAATAATTGAATATTTGCAAGCTAAAACAGTAAACACAGATCAATCCTGGATAAACTACAAGATAATAAGAAACCAATATAAAGTACAAATTGAAAACAAAAAGAACAATTATATAAACAATAAAATCAATAGCGCAGTTTATCCAAAACAAATGTGGAAGCAAATAAAAGAATTAGTACTTAATACAAATCAAAATGTGATAAAATCTGTGATATTTGACCAAAATGAATACAATGACAGCAACAAGTGCAATATATAAATCAAATAACATTTAGCATGACTAATGTGTTCAGATTTCGTGCAATAAATATTTTAGAACTTAAGAATATAATAAAAAAAAATTAAAAACAAAGCAGACCATGAAAAAATATCAAATAAAATTATTTCTTGATAATTGGAATGTAGCATGTAATACAATACTGAGAATAATAAATAAGTCAATAGAGACGGGGGTTTTTCCTGACAATTGCAGAGAAACAATGGTAACACCAATTGAAAAAGTACCAAGAACAAAAAAATTTGAGGAATGTAGGCCAATTAATACATTAAAAACATGTGAGAAAATATTGGAAAAGGTTGTGAAAGAACAGCTGGAAAAATGTCATAAGCAAATGGAAGGGCATAGGAAATAATAAAAAAGAATGGCAATATTTCTCGATTTCAAGAGAGCGTTTGAAACAATAGACCGACAAATAATGCTCAGAAAGCTATATATTTATGTATATGGAATAAGGGGAAAATAATTAGAATGGTTTCAATCATACTTGGAAAATAGAAAACAAAAACCAAAGTTAATGGTTCGATATCAGACGAAAAAGCAAATAATTTTGGTGTACCACAAGGTTCAATATTAGGCGCCCCGATGTTTATAATATATATCAATGACATGTCAAATATTCTGGAAAGATGCGAGATGGCCATGTGTGCAGATGATACTCTGATATTTACTTCTGCTGATAATGATGAAGAATGTCGGACAAATATGACTAATGACATGAATAACGTAAGCAAATGGTTAAAAATGAATAAATTAAAACTAAACGAAAATAGTAGAAATAAACCTTAATACTGATGAAATATTTAAAATTAATAACACGGTAATAGAAAAGGTTGAACATATAAAATACCTCGCATTTATAATAGACAAAAAATTAAAATTTAATGAACATATAGACTATGCATGCAAAAAAATTGGGGAAAAAGTCGGTTTCCTTAAAAGAATAAGAAATAAAATATCAAAAACTACAGCAATAAATATATATAACACTATAATTAAGCCCCACTTTGAATTTGGATCAACAATTTTATATACATGCAGCAACACAAACCAATTAGAAAGAATGCAAAAACTACAAAATAAAGCTATAAGCTCTGAGGATAATTTTAAAATGTGATCGATATATTCATATTAATACAATGCTAAATAATCTGAAATGGATGACTGTTAAACAAAGATTGGAATTCAACACTTTAAAATTTATTAGAAAAATTAAGCAAGGGGATTCTCCGGAATATCTGTGTGAACAAATGAAATACGTGAGTGAGAGCCAGCCATACAGTCTTAGAAATGAAGATGATTTTCGAATACAGAAGGTTACGTCAACACTAATGCAGATGGCATTCTTCAAAATAGTTTATATAAATAGGGCAACACTGAAAAAACAATGTGTTATATACATATATGATATGAACTTAAAAAATAGTGACGCACCAAAAATAAAACCAAAAAAGATCGTAAAATTTCAAACCCAACGAAATAGACTTTCCAATTAATTCTAAAATCATTATAGGGTGAGTTTACATCTGTCATTTCTTGTGTGTCATTTGCCCGAAAAAGCGTAACCAACTAATTACTAATGAAAAATTGTTTGATTCAGACATGTATTTATTGATTTAAACAGTTTGCAACCATGTTGGAATTTATAAAATTGTCTATTAATTATGTATGAAACTGTTTAACTTAATAAATACGTGTCTGAATCAAACAGTTTTTCATTAGTAAAGCTGAAGGTCCATACCATCCGTTCTATGCATATGCGTTGTATGCGTTTCTGTACGTTCTCTTCGATTATAAGTTCAAGTTACATGCAATACGTTTTATGCGCCAAATATTTTTGTTGTGATCAGCTGTAGTGTGAATATTTTTAAAAATAAAAACAGTTCTTGCAAAAATGGAAAGTGAAATTGTGATTTTAAATGAATTCACTCAATTCATTGAGTTTATCTATATAATATTTTGTAGAGGAGTAGGCTTTTATTATACAAAATTTCGTGATTTTTCACAGCTTCAATTAGCTTCTCCTCCATTGCACTTGCTTAAATAATAATAAACACAACAGAGATGACACTCAGTACACAAAAGCAATCGATAACTAGAATGCAAATTTTGTTTTTGAAATATTTATGTTAAAAACTGATTTTAATATATTTTATTCTTGAAAATAGTTATAATCTTTATTACAAAATATTTTTCATTTATTATAAACTTTTTTATAACAAAAAAACTTAAAATTTAAATCCACCACACTAACGTTTTTATCGATATCATTGAAAATATAATATAATTTGCCATCTTTCGCTTTCAAAAACAGCTGACGTTTTTTCATGGTGCATGAGACGGATACAAAAGTAGAAAGTAGATCTACTTTATCCGTCCTATGCGCCTATACGTTCTTTGCGTTTTGTTCTGTAACTTGCCACATAAAATTACTTTGATTCTACTTTTTTGACACATGCATAAAACGCAACTACGCATTGAACGGATGGTATGGACCTTCGGCTTAATTATTTGGTGACGCTTTTTTATGCTTGTGTGGCACATCCACACAGATGTAAACTTGGCCATACACAGACCTCTTTGTTAAACGAAACAACTGCCATTCAATACACATAAAAATGATTTGGACGTGTTTTATCTCTTATTTTTTCAGAATTGTCCGATCCAAGTTATTCTGGTTTCATAATGACTAAAATCTTCGTCGTCATAACAAACATCCCTTTTATTTATGTATGAATATATTTATCTATATGAGACGCTCAAAATAGAAAGGGACCTAAGTCGAAAACTGGTTTTGTTCAGGAGAGGCATTTTAAATTTAAATACGTGTATCTTTGGTTGACTTCATTTTCATAAAACGCGCATATCTCTGGGAGGGAACACTTTTGGGGCATGGGATCGGTCTCATTCGATGCTCAAATGTTGTCCACATCAAAAAATAAGTGAACATTGATTTTTTTTACCGTTAGGTCCCTTTCTCTATGTTATAGGCTACTTAACCAATTTTCAAAATATTTTTGCATATGAAAAAGGTCAACTAATTCTTTCAATTATTGGTGTGTGGGAGCAAAATGTGTGAAAACCAATTTTCCAAAATGGTGTCCACGTTTAAGAATAACTTCGTCATATGTGGACCAATTTCCAAAATTTTTTTTTGTGTTCGAAGAGCTCCATAATTTTATTTAAATTAGAGGTGTTGTGCAAAGGCTTCCTCATTTTGCATATGCAAAAGGTATACTATTAATTTTTTTGGAAATTGTGGCGGGAGGGAGAAGTGAAATGCTCGCATGTAAGAAGTGAATATCAAATAGTTTTATCATATGTGGACCAATTTTCGAAATTGTTTTTTCGTAAAGAGGTCCACTAAATTTTTTTTGAAATGGGCGAGGGTGAGGGTGTCGGTTGTCGAATATTTTCCGCCCCAATAATTTATTATCAAATAACTTCTTCATTTGTCGATCAATTTTCAAAACGCTTTTTGCATATGTAAAAGGCCAATTAAATTTTTTTTAAGGGGGAGGGTGAAATGTGCCTGCCAAAAATGGATTATGAAATTACTATGTCGTATGTGGATAAATTTTCCGAGTTTTTTTTTTTGCATATGGGAAAGGTCAGCTATTTTTTTTTTTGCTTTATTTTGGGACCTCGCATTATTACAAAAAAACATAAAAATGCTAAAAAGGTTATAGCTATAATTGAGTGTCCGAACGTGATGAATTTATGTCATGATGAATGAACAACTTCGTATAAAAAACGGTATAAAAATACTCTTTTGTTCATTGATTTGAAGACACAATAAATAAATATATGAATTAAAAAAAATTTCATTCATTATGCTATAAATTCATCAGATGTGGATACGAAATTAAATAAAAAATAAATTAAGAAAGTAGAAATACATACATATGTATACTTCAGTCTGGAAAAAGTTTCCTATTAAATGATTGATTCAATACAATTCGTACACTAATAGAAAACTAACGATATAATTTTAAGAACAAAAATCTAGAATTTAGATTGTAGAAATTTTCACATTTCAATCTTGAAGTTTGTTCGGTAAGATTGACGTTCTCAAATTTAAGCGTAAATTCTTAATTAATAGAATGAATTCTTTAAATTAAGAACGTGGTCTTAATTTTAAGATTATATTCTTAAATTTTTAAGAATATGATCTTAATTTAAGATTTTTATTAAGAACAAAATCTTGAATTCGATCTTAAAATGAGATTTTATTCAAGATTACAATCTTAAAAGCGATCTTAAAAAGAATTAAGATTTTATTTTTGAATCAAGAATTTTCGCATTTACCAGACTATTAAGATTAAACTGATTTGATTTTGAGCGTAAGATTTTGATTTTTGCACCTTTTTTCCCTTAGTGTATTATTTTTGATACTAATAAGTCATGATTTACGAACTTCATCTTACGTGCTTTACAATTTTCAAAAAATAAAAATACAATTTAATAGACAAACTAAATTAAAATGCGAATTCAAGACAAAATAAATAAATTTAGTTGGCCAAACGCATGCAGTTCGACTAAAACTCATGACGCAATTTATTTGGTTTTAGAAAAAATTATAATAGTATATTTTCTTGATTAATCGCGTTTAATCGATAATCGCGATTAATCGCATATTTTTAATCGTAATCGCGATTATTTGCAGACCCTAATAATACACACGCATGTATTACTTAGATGCTGTTGCATATCTAGAATGATTTCTTTCTTAATTTTATATACAAATTCATAAAACTTAGTTCACCACTAGTTTATCAACCTTTTTGATACAACTTTTCAATGTTTTTAGTGTTTAGAACAATTTAGTTTTACTTTGTTCAATTGAGTATTAGGTGATCTTATCACTACAACAATACAACTACACAAAAAACATTGTGGTTATTTTTGAAACAGCTGATCGTTTTTGGGCTTGCCCAAAACTAGCCCAAAAGAAAAATTACGGGCCAAAAAAGAAGAATAAGAAGAACATAACTCTCTCGAAAGCTCCCTTACTTAGACAAACTTTGAGTACGGGAACAGTTTTCGGTAAAATTGGCTCCCAATGTTGAGTACGGGATCAAACTTAATATTAAATTTCGAATGAAATGGCGAGCAAGATAAATCTGGAGATTATTATAAAAAAGAAATTACATCAAATTATCGTTACCTCAAGCGAATAAATATTTCTATAAATATTATGATTTTCGGTTCGCAAAAAGTTACAGAGTCCAGGTACAGGTAGGAATGAAACTATACGAGTAAATACTCGATACTATTTCTTAGAAACCAAGTACTCCACTACCGAGTACCAAGTAGGTATCGGTAAAAATTACTCGTATCGGTCAAATATATTCATTTATTATTGGGTACAAAAAAGTTGAACATGACGCCAGTTTAACACAATTTTATTTGTCCGTGTTAAATGTAAATTTATATCTAGAATATTTGTATGTACATTGGAGTAAGTTCGTGACAATGGGACCAACCAAATCAAATATTTTATAAAAAAAGATGATAAAATTGCGAGATGCAAAAATTGTTTTAAAAGCGTGCGTTATTGCGGAACAAAACGTATTTGCAAAAATATTTGAAATGTCATCTCGACTATATCTTCTGCTCCAGTCCAACCCAAACGTAGTGATTTTTCCACTTTGTATGACGTCTAAGTTTCTGATTTGGCGCTATGTCCATTTTGCTGGCAATAAATGAATTTATTGGCGATTTTTATGGCTATGTTTTTAACAAAATTGAACTTAAAAATTTTTCTAATTCAGGAAAATTAATTCGTCAAAGGAAGTATTTTTACAAATAAAATTGGAAGATTTTGTCGACTAGTCGTTAAGAATTCTTTAAGAATTAGGAGCATTTGGTTTGGTGTGTATTTAATTTTGTTTTCACTTCTTTAAATCATGTGAAAAGCTTGAATGCTTTTTATTCGATACAGAGTATGTATCGATACTTTTGAACCGATGCCGTATGAAGTAAAAGTATCGATACCTTAGTGTTACGGTTTCATCTGTAGGTACAGGTGTTCCTTATGAATAATATAATAGTAATAAAATATATCTAGAGAAAATTTTATTGATAGTCAAAACGAGATTCGAAAACAATACAATAACGTTGGTTTGTTAAAATTTTTATTTATTACCAAAGTGAAGTAGTTTCGTACATTCTTCAATATACATACATATTAACATGTTTTTTTTAAATTATGATTTTTAATAAGTATTTATCCCATAAAAAATTAAAATTTTTATAACTTTGTTACAGAATTCTACTTAATTTTATTGGAAAAAATTTCCAATTAAGTTTTGAAGAATTTTAGGCAAAAAGTAATAAATAAAATTTTACATATTTGTAAGGAAAAAATAACCCATTAAAGATCAATTTTAAATACTTTAGGTAATCAGTAATCTATTAATTTTTGGATGTTTGCAGGCAAAAATTATAGGGTACGCGCATACTTTTTGAACCTCTCAAACAAAAATAATTATAATAATTATTCAGACAAATTGTAAATACTTACGACTGGAGAGTACATACACTTTTTTGCATTCTAGTAATTATTTGTATCATTACGTGAGAGTACTTATTGAAGTACTATCCAGTTAATAGTGAAATATATCTAGAGATAAATTTATTGATCGTGAAAATGGGCTTCGAAAATAATAAAATAACTTTGGTTTATTATAATTTTTATTACAAAATTTAGGTATTTTCGCATATTCTACGATATACATACATACTCGTATTTACATTTTTTTTTTAAGAAGTTTATTATTCGACATATTGTCATAATTATATTTTAATTTGAAATTTATTTGCTTGTGGTTTAGCTTGGTCTATATACGTATTTCATTGGCGCTTAAACCAAATCATCAGTAGACTTCAACCACAAATTTTGAACAGTCACAAACCTCTTACTTTATGCACAGACTTTCAAAAACTATATGAGAGTTCATAGAATAATAATATTTTTGAAAATCACAAAGACAAAATAAGTTTAGTAGGCTTTGAAACTCATACAAAACCCAGCAAATAATTTATATTCGATATGAATCTATTTTATTTTTCTACACCTTCATACAATTAGAAATCCATTGGATTGGATCCATGAATTTATATCATGATAAATGAACAACTTTCTATAAAAAAACGGTATAAATAATACTTTTTCTATATGAACTTGTTGATTCATTATGATATAAGTTCATCCGATGTGGATACAAAATTAAGAAAATACATATACTTTGTCCTAGAAAAAAATTCCCTATCAAAAGATTTATTTAACACAATTCGTACACTAATAGAAAATTAACGATCCAATTTTAAGAACCAAAATCTTAATTTATATTGTAGAAATTTTAAAGTTTCAATCTTGAAATTTTTTCAGTAAGTTTGGCGTTCTCAAATTTTAGCATACATTTTTAATTTATAGAATGAATTCTTAAAATCAAGAACGTGGTCTTAATTTTAAGATTATATTTTTAAATTTTTAATAATATGATCTTAACTTAATATTTTTATTAAGAACCAAAATTTTGAATTCGATCTTAAAATGAGATTTTATTTAAGATTACCATCTTAAATGCGATCTTAAAAAAATAGGATTTTATTCTTAAAACAAGAATTTTCACATTTAACAGACTATTAAGATTGAAATAACTTGATTTCGAGCTTAAAGTGTTGATTTTAGCACGTTGTTTCCCTTAGTGTATTGTTTTTGATTTGCTCTGATTTACGTCCTTCATCTTACGCGCTTTACAATGCTCTCAAAATAAAAATACAATTTAATTGAAAACTTAAATTAAAACGCGAACTCAAGACAAAATAAATAAATTACTTTGGCTAAATCCATACAGTTCGACTAAAACTCATAAAACAATTTTTTGGTTTTAGAATCACGTTTAACCGATTATCGCGATCAATCGCATATTTTTTAATCGTAATCGCGATTATAAAAATTGCGATTATTTGCAAACCCTAATATGAATGATTGGTTATTTTAATAATAAACATATATGAAATTAACTAAAAAAAGCTACTTTATTCAGAAGATAGCACATTTTAGTTAATAAAAACTAAATTCAGGGAAAAAAAGACATTAAACTAATTTCAAAATAAACTAAAAGACTTTAATTTTGATTACTTTTGATACATAAAAGTGGTTAAAGACAAAGTTATAAAGTAGTTTTAATTAATTGTAGTTACAATTAACTGTTTAAAATAAAGTTAATTTAAATTACATTGTTAGTCCATTTAATTTCATCATAAATAAGGACATACTTGTACATTTTTTAATTGAGTTTCAAAAAAACGTACACTCATTAATTGCGATAAAATTACACAGTACAACATATGATTTTGGGACTCAATTCTCACAATTTCACGTGAAAGTAGGCCCAAAATTAAGAACTTGTGCATCATTCGTTTGGCTTCTTACCTGCTAAAATATTTTTAATGTCGATTTGAAGTTAGTAACTATCGTATAGGGGAATTTTTCACGTTTTAGGCTCTTTTGTTTGACATATCTCGAAAACCACTAGTCCGATTTAGCTCAAACAAATTTAGAAAAATTAAGAATTACAATTCCTCTAATCTGTTTTTATACCGTTTTCCTATGTGTGCACTTTCGAAGTTAGAAATGAATGTATGAAGGGAAAAAAGTATTTTTTGCCTAAAAATTTAATTTGTTTTTTTAAATTCATAAAAAATTAAAAATTGCAAAAAAGTGACAAATCTAATATAAAAAAAGGAATAAACAAAAGGTTATTTGATTTTTATGACTGCGAAGCAATAAACGCTAACAAATGTGTGTGAAAAATTAAAAGGAACAAAAGGATAGTGGACTGTTTTAATTATTTGGGGTTTTCCGGTGACTACCTGAATGATTTTTTTATAGAAATTGCACCCTCATTCATTATTTGGAAAGTTTTGCACAATTTGAAACGTACAAGTGGTGAATCAGGTATTTAGCCAGGTACCCTTAAAATATTCGCCCATTGATAAGTACCTGCCAGTAAAATATTGAAAAATACGTAGTATTTATAGTTAATGGATTTTTGTCATTCAGCCAGTGCCGACGAACGCGAACAGTAAAAGTGATTTTTCTCCAGTTTTTTTTTAAGTGAATAACAAGAAAACATAAAATATATAAATATGGAAAATAACAAGTGCCCAAAATGGGATAAAATGGTAAAAGGGTATATATAGGTTTGTCATTCCGTTTGTAATTTCTACAATATTAATAAGAGACACATAAAGTATATATATTCTGGATCCTTATGCATAGGGAAGACGAACAAGCGATGTCCGTCTGTCTGTACGTGAAATCGGTTTTCCCAAGCTCCCAGAACAGCGAGAGACTTCGTTCTTGGACTGGTGTGTCAGAAATTTTCCGAAAAATTTTGCTATTGAAAATCAGCAAAATCGAGCAGACGGTTTCAGAGCTGGAAAACTCATACTCAATATTCCCATAGAAAATAACTACCGAAAACAAGTTTTCATTACTTTTTTATTAAATTCACATATTTTATACTTCGGTATGAATAAAATTGGTATTTATAATTAAAAAAAAAATTTAAAAATTTAACAAATTAAAAAAACGTTTCCATGGTTGGAAAACTTTAACTTTTTTTCTAATAATTAAACATATTTCATGTTTTAGGAAGAAGGCTATTTTCTCAGGAACGGTAAAAGCTACGGGTCTGAAATTTGGACAGTGTATGTAGAACTTTGGTCGCTACAAAAACAAATATATAAAAGCTAAAAATTAAAGGGTGTTCCAAAATGAGTGACGAAAACTTTTAAAATCCCATGTAATATACATACAATTGTATTATATATGTACATATGCATATTGACACTTGAAATTTGTAAAATTAGTGTATTTTTATATATGCTACAACAATTAATACTAAAATTAAAATAATTCAGTTAATGCAATTTTGACTATGTAATTTTAACAAATTGCTATATCTTGGAAACCGTAAGAGCTAAACTGTTGAAATTTTCAAAAACGGTAAATCTAAAAAATCCGAAAATTATAAAATCGCCAAAAATTTAAGAAAAATCGCCAAAACGAAAAAAACCGCTAAAATAAAAAAAAACCGCTAAAATTAAAAAAAACGCCAAAAACCGAAAAAATCGCCAAAACGAGAGAAACGTGTCAAAACTAAAAATAAATTTCCACAATGACAAAAAAACGCCAAAAACCGCTAAAATCGCCAAAACAACAAAAAATGGTTATATGAACAAAAATCGCCAAAAACCGAAAAAAAATGCCAAAACGAGAAAAAAGTGTCAAAACGAAAAAAATTGCCACAAAAAAATAAAAAAAATAAAATATATAAAAAATAAAAAAATCGCCTAAATGAAAAAAAATCGCCAAAACAAAAAAAATGCTTATATAAACTAAAATCGCCAAAAATAAAAAAAAAATCGCCTAAATGAAAAAAAATCGCCAAAATCAAAACAAAACGCCAAAACGAAAATAAATCGCCAAAATTAAAAAAAACGCCAAAAACCGAAAAAAATCACCAAAACAAAAAAAAATTGCCTATATGAAAAAAATCGCAAAAATTAAAAAAAATCGCTTATGTGAAAAAAAATCGGCAAAATCCAAAAAATCGCCAAACCGAAAATAAATCGCCAAAATTAAAAAAAAAACGTGAAAAACAGAAAAAAATAGCCAAAACGAGAATAAATTGCCTGTATAAAAAAAAATCGCCAAAAAGGAAAAAAATCGCCTAAATGAAAAAAAATCGCCAAAATCAAAAAAATCGCCAAAACAAAAATAAATCGCCAAAATTAAAAAAAAAAAAAAATCGCCAAAACGAGAAAAAAGTGTCAAAACAAAGAAAAATTCCCACAATGACAAAAATCCGCAAAAATCGCCGAAAAGAAATGCTTATATGAACAAAAATTGCCAAAAATGAAAAAAAATCGCCTAAATGAAAAAAATCGCCAAAATCAAAAAAATCGCCAAAACGAAAATAAATCGCCAAAATTAAAAAAATCGCCAAAAACCGAAAAAAATCGCCAAAACAAAAAAATATTGCATATATGAAAAAAAATCGCCAAAATTAAAAAAAACGCCAAACACTGAAAAAAATTGCCAAAACAAAAAAAATTGCCTATATGAAAAAAATGGCCAAAATTAAAAAATCGCCAAAAACCGAAAAAATCGCCAAAACGAGAAAAAAGTGTCAAAACTAAAAAAAATTCCAAAAAAGAAATAAAATCGCCAAAACGAAAATAAATCGCCAAAATTAAAAAAATCGCCAAAAACCGAAAAAAATCGCCAAAACAAAAAAATATTGCCTATATGAAAATAAATCGCCAAAATTAAAAAAATCGCCAAAAACCGAAAAAATCGCCAAAACAAAACAAATATTGCCTACATGAAAAAAATCGCCAAAAAATAAAAAAATCGCCTCAATGAAAAAAATTTTCAAAATCAAACAAATTGCCAAAAGGATAAAAGTCGCCAAAATTAAAAAAAAGCCAAAAACCGAAAAATCGCCAAAACAAAATTTGCCTATATGAAAAAAAATCGCCAAAAAATAAAAAAATGCCTAAATGAAAAAAATTTTCAAAATCAAACAAATTGCCAAAAGGAAAAAATCGCCAAAATTAAAAAAAAAGCCAAAAACCGAAAAAAATCGCCAAAACGAGAAAAAAAGTGTCAAAACTAAAAAAATTGCCACAAAAAAATAAAAAAAATAAAATATATAAAAAATAAAAAAATCGCCTAAATGAAAAAAAATCGTCAAAATCAAAAAAATCACCAGAACGAAAAAATCGCCAAAATTAAAAAAAACGACAAAAACCGAAAAAATCGCTAAAACCAAAAAATTGCCTATATAAAAAAAAAGCACCAAATTAAACATAATGCCTAAAACCTAAAAATTGCACAAAAAGTATGAATTTTTTCACAAAATTAATATGTACCTACATATCTCTATGCTTATGTATGTATCTCTATACAACATAAACGCACTTTGGTAAAGGGTATATAAGATTCCGCACAGCCGAATATAGCACTCTTACTTGTTTTTGTTACATTTGTGGCCAAATCGTCCTAAAAAAACCAAAACTATCGACAAAATTTGTGTACTGAGGAACTCAAAAAAGCATATTGTGATTATTTTGATGAAGCAGATTTAAGTGGTTCAAATTTTACGCCGAACACAGTGTGCAAAAGTTGTTATAATACCCTTGTAAATTGGATACATGGAGGAGGTGCAACGTTGTGTTTTATGAAGCCAGTAATTTAGGCGGAAGACACAACTGGACATGATGAATCCAGGTGCTACGCATGCATAACTTTTCGTCCTGGATTAAACAGACAACAATTGAAAACAAAAGTATACACTGCTGCATTTACTGTCACACTTCCAGTTAACCGCCCTGCTGATGTCGATGCACCTAAACCTCCCAGTCTGGATACTGTGTCCCTGCAAGCCGAAACCGTTTCCACCAATCCGACCAACGTGAATGATGCGGATTGGACACCCGATATTGAAAATAATACAGGACAACCGCTAACACAAATCGAAATGGATTACATTGTGGCCAAGCTCGGAATATCAAAACAAAACTCCGAATGGCTGACATAATTTTTGAAGAGAAGAAAACTCACACAGCAAAATGTCAGAGCAACATCATACCGGTAAAACGAATCCTTGAATATTATGGATTCCTCGGATGACGACGCAAACTCAGACCACGAATATCAACAACCTACGAAGAAAAGCAGATCATCAGAACCACAAGCGTCAACTTCAACGAGAATGGATATTGACAATAATTATAATTATAATTGAAAATGTTTTAAATTTTGTTTTATGAATAGATTCCATAAATTCAATATTTGCTGTGTGAGAATAGCTGCAATACAAATTGGAATTTTTATTTTAAGTTTTGTGTATATTCATTCATAACATTATTGGAATAAATTTATTCATCGATTTTTTAAAAAAATGTCTCACTTTACTCACAGGTTACGTGGCTTTATGCGAAAGTAATTAGATTTTAAAACTTTTTAGCGTTTTTGATTTTTTATGAATTTAAAAAAAAATTAATTTTTAAGCAAAAAATACTTTTTTCCCTTCATATATTAATTTTTAACTGCGAAAGTGTTGCACGCATAGGAAAGCGGTATAAGAACAGATTAGAGGAATTGTAATTCTTAATTTTTCTAAATTTGTTTCGGCTAAATCAGACTAGTGGTTCTCGAATTATGTAAAAAACAGAGCTTAAAACGTGAAAAATTCCCCTATACGATAGTTACTAACTTCAAATCGATATTAAAAATATTTTAGCAGGTAAGAAGACAAAACGAATGATGAACAAGTTCTTAATTTTGGGCCTACTTTCACGTGAAATTGTCAGAATTGAGTCCCGAATCAATGACCTCAAAAATGTTGTACTGTCTTATTTAGCAATTTAATTCTTTTCTGTTTCTTGTACATCTGTCCATTTAAATTTATTTTGTACATCTATCCACTTGATTATTTTTGTTTTTCTATACATTAAGCTGAAGGTCCATACCATGCGTTGTTTGCATATGCGTTGTATGCGTATAATACGTCTTATGCGCCAAGTATTTCTGTTGTGATCATCTGTAGTGTAAATATTTTTATCAAATAAACACAATTTTGGGAAAATGGAAAGTGAAATTATGACTTTAAAAGAATTTGTGGAATTAATTTATTTCATGCACATATAATTTTGTAATAAAAATAAAAAATACATAATGTTTTTCACAGCTGAAATAAGATTCTTTTCCATTGCAATTTCTTAAAGAATTATAAACATAACTGAGGTGACAGTCAGTACATAAAATTAATTGATAAGTTAATGCAAATTTTTTTACATGAAATAACTATGTTAAAAATTTATATAAATAATGAATAATGAATATACATTAGGGCGGGTCTATTTGAAAACGCTCAAATTACAAGAAAAATCCTATTCTAGGGATCAAATTAAGAAACTTTGCCGAAAGAACCATACCTCTAAAATGTATTTTGATGTCCCGACTTTTGATCCGAAGGGTCAAATTTTGAAAAATCTCACTATTACCCATTTAGATTTCCTCAATCGAGTCAAAATGTATGACTAATTTTGGAGGGCCGACCCACCTATGCCAGTGGCACACCTCCTGGAACCACTCCTGGGGGGTTCCCCATACAAAAACTTTAAAAAAAATCACCATTTTTGGCACTTTACAAGAAAACATCAGCGAAATGTCTATGTTTTTCTATTTTTGGAGTTTAATTCTCTCTTTAGAAATTTATTTAGTCAGAACATATGTAAATGAAACAAGAATCTTGTGTTATTTTTGGATTAACTACTGGTAATCCCTGATAGCTAGGTAATAAAATATATCTTCCGTGTGTTTTCAATATGTAGCTGTATGCAGTAAAGAGCCTACCTAAAATCAGGTACGAATATGTACTATTTAGTTTAAGGTACTAATTTTTAGTATTTAAGTCCAATTTTTTATAATAAAAATTCAGTATTTTACAACTACTCAAAGCGTAAGCTTCCTTTTTTTTCAATACAATACATGTATTTATTTATTGTATCTTGTATCGGACATAAACTTAGTGACAGTTATGAATAATACATAAGTAGTGATAATCCTAGAAGAAAAAAAAAGTATTTTCAAGAAATCCCATCTGGAGTGTTGAGTATTAGAGCCCTTGTGTCCCTCTTTTTCAGGCGGATGTGTCCAATAAAGAGCAAGCGGATTAGGATGTGATTCGAGTTTTGTTAAATATTTGCCAGCGTATTTTGCAATTTCTTCAATCACTAGCGGCATATTTAAATCACGATGTATATTTGAATTTTTGATGTACCATGTAGCCGATGTTATCAAACGTAAAATTTTGTTTTGCCTTCGTTGAATTCTCTCGACATTAGAAGCGTAATTAGCAGTGTTGGGATCTGGCTATTCTTAAATTGTACCATGAATATGGTAAAATTGTACCAAATTAACTTCAATTGTACCAAAATGAAGCCACATGCTAACTAAGCTACGCAACAAAAATTCATGACAATTTTTCATTTATTGAAAACAAAAACTCCGTGAGGAAGTGCTGAAGTTAATTTTTATGTTGGCGAATGCCGTTTGCGTTCCAGAAACATATTTTTAACGTGTTAATGGCTTATTAATTAATGCTTGAAGCAGTGGGTTCTGCTTTTCATATTTGTTGTGAAGTTGTTGATAGTTTGCAGAAGATTTTCAATAGTGGCTTCAAGGCGACTGAAATTAAAGCTTGTGCTAGCATTTGTTGAATTACTTGGTGGGGACACTTTCTGCGCGTGAATAGAATTTGTCTTAGCAGCATCGGCATACGATACACGGGAAGTAACTGGTTGGCTCATTTGTGCAAAAGTGGCTGAGGAAGCGTTTGTTGTTTGAGCTGGAGCTAATATAGGTTTTTGCACCATAGCCTGCTTGACGAAAGAGTACACAGGACAACCTCTGTAGTTATCGGTGTGATTGCCTCCACAATTACTGCATTTTTTCCGCTTGATCTTTTCGTTTAGTACAACTAGCAGTACCGCGCAATTCAACGCAGATAACACACACTGTAGGTAAATTGCAGTAAGCTTTTGTATGGCCATATTCTTGGCAATTATGACACTGCACGGGACCTGAACGCTTATGTGGCTCTTCAACTTTGATTTTTCTGTATGAAAAGTATTTTAGACTATAAATAGAATGAGTCTCATTCGGCTCCAGTTCAATGCGAAATAGGGGATGGGCGACCTTTTATCTGTTAATTATATTAGTAACAATTTTTACCTTAAATCCTTGGTAAGTGCGATAAGTGCACATTTTACTTCTTCGGGCTCAACATATGAAACTATGCCCTTTAATACTATCTGTAGGCCTTTAGCACACTTAAGTTGGTATGTGTAAAAATTTGTTTAATTTTTTTTAAATCATTAACAATTTTTCGGAAATCTTTTTCATCATATATTTGGATAGAAACAACGCAAGTTCGAAAAATAATAACTAAAATTAACTAAAATTAGTGGCCATGGGCCTGTGGCAAAAAATTAAAATAAACATACTTAATAGTAACAAACCAAAAAAGTTTGTCTTAAGTAGAACAAAAAATAAGCAAATTAACTAACATGTGCATAACTAGTAAAGAATAAACGACAATGGTAAGTCTGTTGTAAATTAGAGAAGGTAACTTTGGGCTTTTATTACAAAACACGTTTCAGCAAATTGAATTACGATGAATCAAAAACAATTCACGAATTCCATTTGCAAGAAAGTTTCGTATATAAGGCAGAAAACTACATCAAGTGACACCACACACAGTGGACCAACACAAAAGAACGCTGATGATGAAGGTTTAGTGACCTTCGAAAACGGCTGGCTGCTCCGTTCAACTATGTGTTGTCAGAATATTTACAACTAACTTTGATGTTATTTGTTCATTAATAATTATCACATGTAATTTCGCTTAAAAAAGCGATACGAACTTTAGCCCGTTCAAATCATAAATATAGAAACAAATTAAGTTCGAAAAATAATAATTAAAATTAACTAAAATATTTGGATTTTAGTTTCATCAATATTACCTCGTGAAAAGTATTTTCACCAAAGGTCGACAGTGGTTTTTTTAGAAACGCTTTAGAATTTTTTCCCCTCACTTATATAGGTGGTGGCTTAAAAGACTTGAATGATGCAGCGGGCTAGTCGTTATCGTGTTGCAATAATGAAAAACGATTTTGGCGATTCGCAGATGATGCGCTGTTATCCCTAGACATCTTTGGAGCAGATGAAATTTTAGAAGAATTCGGGCTTCACACACCTTACCACGGTTATATATCTGTCCATTCCGACTTGTACCTTTGGTTTTGAGTTACTGTTATCTGTAGTGATAACTTGGTTAGGTGATGAACACGAGCTCGAAGCGAATGATGTCAATGGCTTAACTGACGAAGTACTAGGCAACTTTAATGATAAAGAATCAATAGTTGGCATTGCACAAAGCGAAGTTGATCGCTGTCGAAAAAGTGGATTTGTCGTTGGAAAAATCTATCATCAGATTTTTTATTTTTATTAAGAGCTTTAAAACTTACAGTAAGTCTATCATGAGGTTTTTTATTTTTATTGTTTTCATTATGAGCATCAGAACTCACAGTAAAATAGGCATTTCTGCCATTACAACTTACTTCACAATTATTTGTTTTTCAGGTACTCGTATAGAGTATTCCTCAAGGGTACTTAGTTTGTATTTGCGGTTTTTTTGTTTTTCTTATTTATGACTATGTAAAAAAAAATATTAGCGAAGCAATTAAACCTTATTTATCAAAGTTAATAATATGTATTACAAAAATTTTTTTTATGATATTTTTTTGTTTAGTATGTATGTAAGAAAAAACTCCGTACAACGAGAATGATCATAATCACTGATGTATTTGTTATTTGCTATATAATTACCCGTACAACGAAATTGTACATGCTAATATCAGTTTACAATTCTAATTCTATTTTCGTCGTTTTCAACATGGCATCCCAAGATAAACTCGGGCTAGTATAATATTGACAGGGATCTAAGTTGTAAATGTTTTTACAAAATTTAAGGAAGTTTTCAAATATATCAGAAATCAATAAAACATCAACTTTTAAGTATAATAACAGATAGTCCAACATAGTGTTTCAATTGAATGTAACATTTTCAGCATGTTCGCAATCAATAACACTACACGACTCATTAGAAAGTTTATTAAACAAGCATGAACGGGGTGGTAGCTGTATTTCTTGGAGACGATTTACATAATCTAGATAGTCATACGGAAAGACACAGGATGCCCCTGTGGGTTAGTGGTAGCGATGCTAGCCACTCAGAGTGGAGGTCCGATTTCCACCATAAACTCTGGGTGTTTCCCGCTTTGCGGGATGTGTTTGTTCTTTAAAAAAAATTTAATTCATTGTCAATGTGGTAGGTTGATTTAACAGTTGACAAATCATAATCGGACAAAAACCTTGCTAGTTTTTATAAAATAGATGGCATAAACCGACAAGAATCTAAAAAACACAGTTCAATTGTGTCTTTATCATTAATAATAATTATCTTATTTAGGGGAATTATATTTATATCACCTTCGATAGATAAAAATTCTCGCACAAGCAAGTGACAATCATATGCCGAAAAATTAAGAAAAAGTATTGGGTTGAAATTTGCGATTTGATACTCTAAATTGCACTTGTTATGTGCTGGCCCCCTATATTCACCTGTCCAATGACAATGGTCGGCCACTCTATCTTCAACAGATACATTTTTTTTACAAATGTGACAAATTTTAGCCTCATTTTGTCTAACCTGTTGAAGCGGTGTTAAGGAATTCATTGGTTTAATTACACTTAAATAATTGTTATATATGTATATCTAGACTATCCTTAATTAAATTAATAATGGTGAGTTATCACAACTATACATGTATTCTAAATATTTCTAAACTACAATTAAAAGAACATTTTATATAATAACTATAAGCAAATGGGACATACCTTTGTGTAAAATTCATCCATTTGCTTTTTTAAATTCTTAAAACTTACTAAGTTATTTTCTGCACTTGGGATCTTAGTTACAATCTTGTTGCATTGCTCCTTATAAATTTGTAATCATGTCTCGTTATGGAAATTAATAAGGCAAGTGTTACATATATATAAACAGTTCCCTTGTTTTCTTAGTTGACTTAATCAATCTGTAATTAAATAAAAGAAGTAGAATATGTTTTTGTTAATATATTTTAGTACATATCAATATAAATGTTATTGAATACTTTGAAATATTTTTAGTGGAATCGTTCACCATCTTCCAAAAGTAATAAATTGGTGTGTTTGGATTTTTCTTCTGTAGTACGACATTGTCATCTTTTAAGCCAAACACATTTACACTTATATCAGGGTTATTGATTTCAAATTCTTTAATTTTGTTGGTCGACAGTGAGAAGGTCAATTTTTTTAAATTTATGATAGTATTGTTTTCCAATACAATAACTTCATCTCTTATGTTTGCAACTTCATATGATGTGTATTTATTTGAGTTAAGATTGACTAGATATAATGCCGATACTATGGCCCATTTGAAACAATACTCATATATTTTGCACGTATTATTTTGCACGTAGAGGAATGTATTGTGAACATTTCATGGATTGTATTCATTAATATTAATTTCGAGATGTGATATTTCTATTAAAGTAAACTATTAAGGCAATATAGGAACAAAAATATTAATAGAATCTCAAATATAGTATCAGAACCAAAAATATATAAATCATTAACTTAGCTAGCAGAAATGTCTGAAAGATTACAAAATTCAGATATATATGATAAAAACATATACAGAATGGAACATAGAATATGTAATACAGTAGGTCAATTATTTAGCAAAACTAAGGACAGAATACAAACATTAGAAAAGTCTAATTTAGTTTACAAGATACCATGTAATGGTAATAATAACAAGAATTTTGATAAGGTATATATAGGTACAACAAAGAATAAATTGAAAACAAGAAAAGCTGGTCCTAAATCTGATCAAAAATATAGAAACATAAATTTACAAAAAACAGCATTGTCATCTAATTGTGCCAATTTAAATCATAATCCAGATTTTGATAATGTTTCAATTCTAAATACAGAGTAATTACAAAAGAAGTTATATGTTAGAAATGCTACAAATTATTAATGTTAGATCAGATAAAAGGATAAATTTTAGAATAGATACAGCTAATCTTGCTAATTCCTACAAATATTTGTTATATAAAAACATAAAACGATAACAAAAAATGTTAAAGTTTATAATTTTTAATCAGAAATAATTTTAAGTCAGGCTTAAGTTCAGTAATTTCAATTCTTATTGAATGAAATATTTTTATTAATTAATGTGAGTTTCTAAAGAAGAGAAGAAAAATTAAACTTAGACTTTAAGCTGGGGGAAATACCGATACTTTTCTGTGCAGCCACGCACTTCATCAGCACCCTAGTCTATCTACTTGGGTAGAGATTCTTATTAACATCAGCTATTTAACTTAAATGTACAATGAACGGAATATGAGAAACGATTGTTGTGTATACAATTGATTTACCTTTGGTAAACACATTTATAAGTATCACTATTAATTTTCTGTTTTTTCCAATTTTTCATTTTTCTATTTAGGTTAGCACGAAATTATTTTACTCTACCTCAGTATGTTTAACTATTCTTACTTATCTTTTTTACGATCATCACATTAATTATTTTTTACTTATTCGATGTACCATCGGTACATGCATGTAAGTATAATTGTAGTGGCTTAATGTTACTTGTTGTTGCATTCTACAGTTTTTACTTGGATTTCCAGCATTCTGAAACTGTGATGGCCAAGTGAACAGTGATTGCCAAGTGAACATATTTTTGTCACGTGCCCATGATTATTTAAGTGAAACATTTGTAAATTTTTTAATTGAACTTTTAGTGATTTTTAATCAGAAATAATTTTAAGTCAGGCTTAAGTTCAGTAATTTCAATTCTTATTGAATGAAATATTTTTATTAATTAATGTGAGTTGCAACAACAAGTAACATTAAGCCACTACAATTATACTTACATGCATGTACCGATGGTACATCGAATAAGTAAAAAATAATTAATGTGATGATCGTAAAAAAGATAAGTAAGAATAGTTAAACATACTGAGGTAGAGTAAAATAATTTCGTGCTAACCTAAATAGAAAAATGAAAAATTGGAAAAAACAGAAAATTAATAGTGATACTTATAAATGTGTTTACCAAAGGTAAATCAATTGTATACACAACAATCGTTTCTCATATTCCGTTCATTGTACATTTAAGTTAAATAGCTGATGTTAATAAGAATCTCTACCCAAGTAGATAGACTAGGGTGCTGATGAAGTGCGTGGCTGCACAGAAAAGTATCGGTATTTCCCCCAGCTTAAAGTCTAAGTTTAATTTTTCTTCTCTTCTTTAGATACTCACATTAATTAATAAAAATATTTCATTCAATAAGAATTGAAATTACTGAACTTAAGCCTGACTTAAAATTATTTCTGATTAAAAATCACTAAAAGTTCAATTAAAAAATTTACAAATGTTTCAGTTTATAATTTTTTAATATGTTAAATTATTAGTTTTTAATAATCATTTAAAATTTGAATATTATCGGGCTTGCTCTGACAGTCGCAAATCGCATAATATTTGCGGTTGTGACTTGAACTCGCAAGAGAGGTGTTCTGCAACTCGCAATCGCAAGACTTTTGGCGAGTTCAAATCACAAGAGCATACTGAAGTGAACTGATGAATTTAGCCCAAACATAACTTTAAAGAAACACTAAAATGGTTAATTAATGAAATTTAATATGTTTTCTTTTCATTTTAGTCAAACATATTAATAGTTTCGCAAAATGGTTATTATAAAATTTAAATTTATAAAATGTTCTTTTATTTTGTTATTTTTGTCTTCGCATTGTTTACTTATACACTGACGATTTCAACACACAGCTGACCTAAATCAATATGGCAAGTCGCAAGCAAAACGCATGAGTTACAGAACATGTAGAAACAAGTTTGGCGATTTGCCAACGCTACTCAACGTTGCAGCGAAATATCGATAAAATAATGAATATTGTTATCAATTATTTACAAAGGACCTAAAGCTTAAATAAAGCTTGTATATATTAAACTAAAAGGTCGAATAAATTATTATAATACTAAAATCTTTTTCTTCATAAATTTTAATTTTCGTTTCATCAATGTTACCAGGTTTTATTGCAACAATTTGAAATTTATTCTCACCAATGACCGAGATTAATTTTTTAATGAGAACGTTTGCATTTTACTTTCAAATAGATTGGTGGCAGCTTGGATGTTTTGTTCGTTGATACATCGGGTTTGTTGTTGTCATCTTGCAATATTTGAAAACGGTTTTGACGGTAAGTAGAGGATGCGCTGTTATCCCTAGATATTTTAGGATCAGATGAAATTTTCGCAGACTTTGGGGTTCGCCCGCGTTTTACCCATTTATATATCTGTCCATTCCGACTTGGAACGTGGGTTTTGGGATGCTCTTATCTTCAGTGAAAACTTGGTTAAGTGATGACCACGAGCCCGATGCGGATGATATCGCTGAGTTAAATGTAGAAGTAGTAGGCAACGGTAATGTTAACGAATCACTAGTTGGCATTGGACAAAGCTAAGTTAATCGCCAACGAATGTACAACGAGAACTGACATTTCACCAAGTCTATTGTTAACATATACAGTCCAGCTTGAATATGATTTCTATATACAACTAAGTACAGTTGAACTATCACTCCAAAAAAATATATTTTTTATAGTAACATCTGTGAACGAACTTTGTACTTTATTAGTTAGTTTAACTAAGAGCATAGCAGCTTGGAATAAGTTGTCCAAAATTTCATTATTTGTAATACTGCTGCCGCGTGTGCTACAAAAGATGCATCAAAAAATCAATGAAGTTAAATTTTAGTTATTAGAAGGTTCCATCTTGGAATTTTAATATTTGAAAATTCACCAAGTGTAGATTTATATTCTAACCTTTTCCCTTTTATTTTTGGTGGAAAAGGACTATCCCAAGCTATGCTATTTTTCCATAGTTCTTTAAAGACTGATTTTACAATTACTGTACAGGTTGTGAGTCATCCTAAAGAATCATAAATGCGTGCAGTTTTAGATAAAATAGTTCTTTTAGAGACAGCTTTAAAATTTAATGTAAGTATTTTCTATAAACTCTTCAGGAATTTTGTTGAGCAGTTCAGCTGAGTTAGTTATCCACTTTCGGAGCTTGCATTTACCCTTTTCAAGTAGTGCACATAATAAACCTTTCAATTTGAGATTTCAATGGAATCAGCTCCTGAAATAATATCATCGACGTACGAATCCGAAATAAGAATCTTAGATTCATTAGGAAACTCATTTTTATAATCTTCTGCTATTTGCTGCAGAAGCGGAATTGACAGATATGGGGCAGAAGTGGTTCCATAAGTTACAGTATTTAACTGATATAAGGATATTTCGCCAAGTGGACTATGGCGAAAATTTGTTGAAATGGACGATGCTCTGTAACTTTAATTTGTCTGAAAATTTTTTTAATGCCAGCACCAAATGCAATTTTATGAGTTCTCCATTTTGTTATGGCCGGGTTTACATCTGTGTGCCAAATGCCACACAAGCATAAAAAAAGCGTAACCAACTAATTACTAATGAAAAACTATTTGATTCAGACATGTATTTATTAAGTTAAACAGTTTCATACATAATTAATAGACAATTTTAAAGAATCCAAAATGATTGCAAACTGTTTAAATCAATAAATATATGTCTGAATCAAACATTTTTTCATTAGTAATCAGTTGGTTACGTGTTTTTGGGCAAATGACACACAAGAAATGAAAGATGTAAACTCGGCCTATGACTTGTTTCAAATCATTCTGCAATGCAGGGCCTCATTAAGACTTTTTTAGCCATTCACATGGCTACTACCATCTAAGACAACCCTTAATTTGGTAGTCGTACTATGCTCTTTCAAAACACCATGATGAGGCCAAAAGTAGGAGTTTTTCTTCACATTCGCAGAATACGTACCGGTTTTGGTCATATGTCCTAAAGTTTCATATTCACTCATACATTTTCTGTACATTTCAGCAAATAATAGGCGATTTGAAAATGAGCTTTCCAATTGCTTAAAACGTTTTAGAGCACCAACCATATTGTTATGAATGTTAGGTTAAGTAGTATCTTGTATGAGAGATTTGAATGGCAAATTCACTATGTACGGCCTAAGGGGCAAGGTTGAATTGTGGACTTGAAAAGGTTCTCGCACGCCTGATCTTCACTGAATTTGCGTGCAGAAGTCATCTTTTCTTGTTCCTAAAATGATCGCAAGATGCATTCTAGGTTAACATTATGACACTGAATAACATTTCTGTTTGACCTTTCTGAAGGAACCTACCCAAAATTGGTATTTTGAAAGAATAAATTATTGTGTACAAATGACTCACGAGGGTATTTTAGTTTTAGCACAAATATCAGACCCTAGAAGTATATCAATTTTATCTTCTTTGTAATAAAATGGGTCAGCCAATAACAGAACTTGTTCGGTATGACGAAACATTTGTAAAAACAATGGCTGTACAAGGCAAACTGTTTTTTAAGTCTCTAGACAAAAGTTTTAACGTTACTGTACTCCGGGAAAATTGATAACTGTTGCCTATTCCAGAAATACGATTCTGAGTTTTTCTTTTAGAGAGACGTAAAATCTGGACTGCAGATTAATTAAACTTTCTTGAGCAGCTGGACCCAACAAGGTCCTTAAGGGAAACTTGCCATGGTTTCTGTTGACATAATATGTCAACAGACAAATATTGTGCAATATTACATTATGAAACGCATTAGAGTTATGAATCGTAAGGTGTGAATTTAACGAATTATCTGAAATAATGTTAAAATTTTGAATGGAAGCAAAATCTTCTGCATGCAATACGGTATGATGTGGTTGCTTACAAGTGGCACATCTGTGTAAAGATTTGCAATTTTCATGGTGATATCCAACATAGAAGCAATTCTTACAAATGCTTCTATTATTTAAAAATCGTGTTCAGGTTTAATAGGCAGAGCTAAGAATTTGTAGCATTGTGATATATATGGTTTCTTTTACAAAAAAAAATTTTTTTATGCATGTTTTTTATTTATTGTATCTTCATATATGAACTAACAATAAGTATTCAAATCTTAAATCTAAAATATATGTAATTAGTAGGCCCGACCAATGCCAGACATAAGTTAGTGATAGTTATTAATAATACATAAGTAGTAATAAGCAATAAAAAAGTATTTTCAAGCAGCTTCATCCGGAGTGTTTAGCATTAGAGCCCTTGTATCTCTCTTTCTTAAGCGGATGTGTCCAGTAAAGTTCAAAATATTACGAGCAAGCGGATTAGGATGTGACTCGAGTTTTGTTAGATATTTGCCTGCGTATTTTGCAATTCCTTCAGTCACTAGTGGCATATTTAAATCACGATGTATATTTGAATTCTTAATGTACCATGGAGCAGATATTATTAAACTTAAAATTTTGTTTTGTCTTCGTTGAATTCTCTCTACATTGGAAGCAGAAGCAGTGCCCCATAACTGGATACCGTAACACCATATTGGCTTTAAAAGCGACTTGTATATTAAAAGTTTGAAGTCTAGGCTGAGTGTTGAATTTCTGCCAATCAGCCAATGTTCCTGAGTTAATTTTTGTTTCATTGTAAGCCGTCGATCGAGGTGTATACCAAGATATTTCACTTGTGAATGTTGAGGAACAACTTGATTATTAATCCGAATGGTAGAACAAGTATCTCTTCGTAAGGTAAATGTTACTTGAACACACTTTTGTTCATTTACCTTAATTCGCCATAAGTTTAACCATAGTTCCATCTGGCTAATGTGTTCCTGGAGTTTTCGGGATGCCTCATCAGGGTTTTCGTGCATACTAAGGCAGGCTGTATCGTCGGCAAATGTAGAAGTGTGGATACTACTGCTCACAGGCATATCACAAGTATAAATCAAATATAAAAATGGCCCCAGTATACTCCCCTGTGGCACACCGGATGAGATAGTTTCAGGCATACTCATAAAGTGTCCTTCCACAACTCTAAATTTTCGGGCAAGAATGTAACTTTCTAAAAGATTTAGAATGTTTATTGGTAAGTATGTCTTCAATTTCAAAATCAGGCCTTCATGCCACACTTTATCAAATGCCTGACAAACGTCAATAAACAGGGCAGAACAATACTTCTTTTCCTCAAATGTTTTTCTGATAAATTGAACCAATCTATGCGTTTGTTAAATGGTGCTATGCTGGCTTCTAAAACCAAATTGATGGTCTGGGATGCACCCATTATCAGTTAAAATTTAAGACAATTTTGTCATGAGTAGCTTTTCAAAAAGCTTTAACATTTTTGACAGTTTACTTATTGGCATGTATGACTCAGCCTTGGTAAGCTCTTTAGCTGGCCTTGGAATCATTTTAACGTAGGCAAGCTTCCAGCAGTGTGGATTATACTCCAGTCGTAAAATGGCATTAAAAATGAATAACAGGATTCTAATTGCATTACGAGGTAACTTAATCAGCATCTGGTTACTAATTCCATGCATACCGGGAGCTTTTTCCGGGTTGAGTTCGGCAATTAGTTTTTGTACATCACACATCGTAAATTTTAAGGGTCGAGGTGGTAGAGCAACTATACTCGGCAAATCAGCAACACCGGTACATGTATTTGGTGTAAATACGGATTTTAAATGCTCAGCAAATATGTTACCTTTTTCAGTATCGCTTCTTGCCCAACCTCCGGTAGATGTGCACAGAGGTGGCTTAAACTCAACGGGTGTTTTAAGCTTTTTAGCAGCGCGCCACAAAGAGTAATTAGATGCTGGTGTTCCATCAAGACCTTCCAGATAATTTTTGAAAGATGCAGTTTTTTCAGATGCAAGCAACTCTTGGAGTCGTTTAGTGCACTCTTTAAATCTGATTTTGTGTTGAGTTGATCTATGCTGTTGCCATTCCCTTCTAGCTCTTCTTCACGTACGAGATGTTCAACGTCTGTAGAATAAATTTTATTGAACCCAGTATGCGGATGGGAAGTAGTGGCATGTTCAGAAGCTTGTTTAATATTCTCGTTAAGATTGGCAATGTTAGATTCAATATCATTGGGTGTTCTTAGCGTAATATTTTGCGTGCAATGACTACTAAGATATTTTTTGAATCCCAGCCAATTAACACGATTTATCATCTTGCCATATGGGTGAGGTAAAGCGCTTCTCAGTGGGCTACAGATTGTAACGATTGTGGGAGAGTGATCGGACGAGAGATCTATGGAAACTTCAACGTGAATTAATTCCCTAGAAATACTTTTTATGACGCCGAAATCTATAACATCCGGAATTTTTCGTACGTCAGTAGGCCAGTAAGTAGGCTCCCCACTCGAAATAAAGTCCAAGCCCATTTTTGAAATTGTGTTGAACAACGCCCTACCTCTAGGCGTAATAAGACGCAAACCACAGAACGTATGCTTGGCATTGTAGTCGCCAGCTGCTACGAAACAAGGTCCAAGAAATTGTAGAATTTCTCTTATTGGTCCTCAGTGATTGAAAATCTGGGAGGGGAGTAAATTGAAGATATCACGAAATTTGTACAAAAATTTTCAATGCAGATATTTGTTGCTTGTAGTCTTGTAGGCTTGAGTCTTGACTTTATTAGAATTGCTGATCCACCGCATGCTCTCCCTCGAAGGCGACTAAACTTAAAACTTGAGTTTGCATTCGTTGAATTATTTGGCGGTGAAACAAATTGTGTGGGAATAGAGCTAGCCTTAGGAGCATCGGCATACGATACACGTGAAGTAACTGGTTGGCTCACTTGAGCAAAAGGGGCGGAGTACGCGTTTAATGGTTGTGCTGGAGCTAATTTAGGTTTTTGCACCATAGCCTGCTTGACGAAAGAGTGCACAGGACATCCTCTGTAGTTAGCGGTGTGATTACCTCCACAATTATTGAATTTTTTTCCGCTTGATCTTTTGGTTTAGTACAACTAGCAGTACCGTGCAATTCACCGCAGATAACACACACTGTAGGTAAATTGCAGTAAGCTTTTGTATGGCCATATTGTTGACAATTATGGCACTGTACGGGTCCAGAACGCTTGTGTGGTTCTTCAACTGTTATTTTTCGGTATAAAAGGTATTTTAGGCTATAAATAGGATGAGTCTCGTTTTTTTTCAACTGTATATCATTCGGGTCCAGTTCAACACGAAATAGGGGTTGGGGTACCTTTTCTCTGTTCATTATGTTAGATAAATTCTTTACCTTAAATCCCTGGAGGACGAGTGCATCTTTTATTTATTTAGGGACAACATAAGAATCTATGCCCTTCAATACGATCTTCAGGCCTTTAGCGCTCTTAAGCTGGTATGTGTAGAAGCTTGTTTTATTTGTTTCAAATTCAAAAACCATTTTGCGGAAATCCTTTTCGTCATAAATTTGAATTTTCGTTTCATCGATGTTGCCACGTTTTATTGGGACAATGTGGAATTTATTTTCACCAATGACCGAAATTAATTTTTTAATAAGGACACTTGAATTTTTCTCGCAAGTAGATTGGTGACAGCTTGGATATTTTATTCGAGGATACATCGAGTTTGTCGTTCTCATCTTGCACAATTTTAAAGCGGTTTTGGCGATTAGTTGAAGATGCGCTTTTATCCCTAGACATCTTTGGAGCGGATGAAATTTTTGAAAAATTAATTTTACAAAATAAGCATGAAATTTTTTTTCCGATTTGGAAGTGTTGCTATTATGAATGTGTCAGTTCTCAATGTTTTTTCATAGTGAACTAACGTCATAGCAGAGTTTTTTCTTACATATACATATTATACAAACAAAATCATAAATAAATATATTCTTAATAAATATTTTTTTCAGTAGGGAAGTAGTCAAGATCATTTTTATGTTGGCGAATGCCGTTGCGTTCCAGAAACATATTTTTAACGTGTTTATGGTTTGTTAACTAATGCTTGAAGCAGGTGATTTTGCATTCTCAGCATTTCTTGCATCTTGCTTGTCATATCTGTTGTAAAGTATTTTATAGTTAGCACCAGATTCTCAATAGTAGCTTCAAGGCGACTAAAGTTAAAGCTTGAGTTTGCATTCGTTGAATTATTTGGCGGTGAAACATTGTGTGTGGGAATAGAACTAGCCTTAAGCCCCGTTCAGACTATTATACAAGTATTAATACTTTTGTGGAAAATGCAGCTCTGACATGTTTAGTTTTTATTGTTTTTTTGGAATTTTTGAAACAAAAATAATAGACCAGGGATGCATTTTCGGTTAAAGTATTAATACTTGTATTATAGTCTGAGTGGCCCTTTAGCAACATCGGCATACAATACACGTGAAGTAAGTGGTTAGCTCACTTAAGCAAAAGTGGCGGAGTACGCGTTTAATGGTTGAGCTGGAGCTAATTTAGGTTTTTGACCCATAGCCTGTTTAACGAAAGAATATACAGGACAAGCTCTGTAGTTAGCGGTGTGATTACCTCCACAATTACTGAATTTTTTACCACTTAGATCTTTTGGCTTATTGCAACTAGCAGTACCGTGTAATTCGCCGCTCACAACGCAAACAGAGGGTAAATTGCAGTATGTTTTTGTATGGCCATATTCTTGGCAATTATGGCACTGTACAGGACCTGAACGCTTATGTCTATCTTCAACTGTGATTTTTCGGTATAAGAGGTATTTTAAATTATAAATTGGGTGTGTCTCATTTTTTTTTTAATTTTATATCATTCGGCTCAAGCTCAACGCGAAATAGAGGTTGGTGGATTTGCTCCTTATTGATTATATTGGATACATTTTTTACCTTAAATCCCTGGAGGACGAGTGCATCTTTTATTTCCTCGGGAACAACATAAAAATCAATGCTCTTCAATACGATCTGCAGGCCTTTGCGCTCTTAAGCTGGTATGTGTAGAAACTTGTTTTATATTTTTTTTTTCAAATTCAGTAACCATTTTGCGTTTTTCGTCATAAATTTTAATTTTCCTTTCATTGATGTTGCCAAGTTTTATAGAAACAATATGAAATTTATCGGGCTTGTAATTGTCATCTTGCAATATTTGAAAACGGTTTTGACAATTTCTAAAGGATGTTCCTAGATATATTTGGCGCAGATGGAATTTTAGAAGAATTTGGGCTTCGCCCGCCCTTTATTACAGTTATATATCTGATCATGATCGTGATGACCACGAGCCCAAATCGGATGATATCGCTGAGTGAAATATAGAGGTACTAGGCAACGGTAATGTTAATGAATCACTACTTATCATTGGACAAAGCGAGGTTGATCGCTGGCGAAGTAGTGGTTTTGCCGTTAGAAAAAGTCTGTTATCAGGTTTTTTATTTTTATTGTCTTCATTAAGGCCTTCAGAACTCACAGTAAGCTTCAAATCAGATTTTTTTAAAGTAGGCATTTCTGCCGTTAGAGCTCACTTCACAATTTTTTGTTTTTTAGGTACTCATATAGAGTATTCCTCAAAGGCACTTTGTTTGTTTGTGTGTTTTTGTTTGCGATTTATTTGGTTTTTGTTATTTATGACTACCCAGCTAAAAAAATATGTATGGAGCATATATGATATCCCATATATGGTTCGGATCCGAAAAATGAGGGTATATGGGCATATATGATTATATATATTCATACATTTTCATACATGGACGTGTAAATTCCCTGCACAGTAAGCAAAGTTCATATTCATACACTCTTGATTCACAAAAGCGCACTGCTGTGCAATAAATTAAATTACTAATATTAAATTTTTTTAGACTTGAGAGAGAGGTTTTATTTAATGAAACATTTGTTTAGACAAATATTCAAAACGAAGTAAAAGTCATTTCATTCATCTGAATCAATTATTTAAAAAACACATAAATCATATTCGTACATAACATTTAGCTTAAGAAATCAGACTACAAACTAATGCAATTAATTATAAAAGAAAAAATAATCCCTCTAACAATAGTTTTCAATACAGTAATATGAACTTTGTTTCTTATCTAGATTATCCTTTTGATTATTTGATATATTAAATGGGGCCACAATGTATAAAATCATACAAGAATGGTTTTTTTTGTAATAAAAAGTTTTTATTTTTTAAACGTTGAGGGTACGCATATAAACTTTGCATACCGTATGTATTTTCTAATGGATTTCCAATTTAGCAGTGATAAAATTCCAAGCTTTTTTGATTGCAAAAACGATGTTATCTGAGATATCATGTATGTATACCTTCTTATATGGCTAAATATATATAATCTTATATTTATATATGGATCCACATATGAAGAGCTTCATAATTAAATTTTCATATATGAGCTCATATGTTATAATACATTTCATATATTAGTTCATATATAATAGTTTTGCCATGTATAATCCCATATATTTCCATACATGAATTCATACATATTCATATATAGTTATATACATTCATATATTAAAAATATATGGACCATATATAATTTTTTTAGCTGGGTATGTAAAATATATTAGCAAAGCAAATAAAGCTAGCTTATTTATTAAAGTCAGTATATATGTACCTATTACGAATAATATGTACTACGAATATTTGTTTGTATATTTTTTTGATTGTTTTTTAAGTATGTCAAATTCCGCTAATCGACCGTTCACTATGAAGGTAAAACGAGAACCGATGTATATAAAAAAGAATTATACATATGTATGTATATGTAAATATGTATGGGTGAGATGTATAAAAAAATTTCAATGGTATCAAAACCTCTTATTGTGTACATATGTAAAAATAATTATTTTTAATCAGAAATAATTCATAGTTAGGCTCAAGTTCAGTAATTTCAATTCTTATTGAATGAAATATTTTTATTAATTAATGTGAGTTTCTAAAGAAGAGAAGAAAAATTAAACTTGGACTTTAAGCTGGGGGAAATACCGATACTTTTCTGTGCAGCCACGCACTTCATCAGTACCCTAGTCTATCTACTTGGGTAGAGATTCTTATTAACATCAGCTATTTAACTTAAATGTACAATGAACGGAATATGAGAAACGATTGTTGTGTATACAATTGATTTACCTTTGGTAAACACATTTATAAGTATCACTATTAATTTTCTGTTTTTTCCAATTTTTCATTTTTCTATTTAGGTTAGCACGAAATTCACTACAGTTCAATTAAAATATCTAAAAAAATTTCTCACTTAATACATAATGGGCACGTGACAAAAATATGTTCACTTGGCAATCACTGTTCACTTGGTTATCACAGTTTCAGAACGCTGGAATAACCAAAATAAAACTGTAGAATGCAACAACAAGTAACATAGACCACTACAAAAATACTTACATGTATGTACCGATGGTACATCGAATAAGTAAAAAATAATTAATGTGATGATCGTAAAAAAGATAAGTAAGAATAGTTAAACATACTGAGGAAGAGTAAAATAATTTCGTGCTAACCTAAATAGAAAAATGAAAAATTGGAAAAAACAGAAAATTAATAGTGATACTTATAAATGTGTTTACCAAAGGTAAATCAATTGTATACACAACAATCGTTTCTCATATTCCGTTCATTGTACATTTAAGTTAAATAGCTGATGTTAATAAGAATCTCTACCCAAGTAGATAGACTAGGGTGCTGATGAAGTGCGTGGCTGCACAGAAAAGTATCGGTATTTCCCCCAGCTTAAAGTCCAAGTTTAATTTTTCTTCTCTTCTTTAGAAACTCACATTAATTAATAAAAATATTTCATTCAATAAGAATTGAAATTACTGAACTTGAGCCTAACTATGAATTATTTCTGATTAAAATTCACTACAGTTCAATTAAAATATCTAAAAAAATTTCTCAAATAATTATTTTTTTAACATACATATCGTTGGTCACAAGTAGAAAGGCCCTAACTCAAATAATTGTAATTTTACAAGAGAAGGTAAAAACATAACAATAAACAGTACAACTGCTTGTGGAACTGCTTTGTAAAATTGCTTCTAATTTTCTTCCAAACGTGAATGCTGAATTTGAAACCCCTACTTAAACTTTAAATGTAGAAATAACTACAACAATAATATTCAAGTCTCTCAATAATTGAATTTAACTTAGTATTTCATTAATTTTTTTATAAAAGATAATACGTTAAATTTAAAGAATTCTACCTGCTGTAACACAAAGCATTATTGTTGAATTGTAAAAAAAATGTATTTGGATAAACATATGTACAATGCACATTGTACATATGTACTTACGTATTTATAAAAACAAAAAAAAGTTGAAAGAAAAGAGAACGAAAAAAATATGTACTTATTGTAAATTAAAAGATGTATGCAGAATTAAATTGTCTTTAATCCATCAAAAGATAAAGTACAGCTTTCTTCTGTTAATTAGTATAAAAATACTTTTAATATTTGAATTTGTAAAATTTGAAAAAGTACAACTTAATAAATGTAAGGAATGAAAATTACTTGAAACTTTTCTTGGAAACTCTTACACATTAAATGGTGCCGAAACCCGGGAACTGTTCAATTGCTGACGTATTCCATTCTACTGCTACAACTTCTACGACTTAAAAAATTTTCTGAACTAATTACATAACTATCAAGTGTATGGTGTTATTTATACATATCTTCTCTAAAGCTTCTTGTTCAAACCTGTTCTAACTATTTGCAAAGCCATGGAACTAATTGCTACAGAAATCGAGGATCAAAAAAAGCTTTTCGATCACATTGAGCGGATGACTCAGTCCTCTCAATGTAAACCAACTAGTGCCCGTTCAAAGGGGTATGCCCAAACCATGCTCGAGGACTTGTAGGTGTCTTAAAAGATTTCAAGATGGTCATGATCAAATCATGAATACCGTTCATGAATCTTCTATGAAAGAAAATAATGTACCATATGTTAGTAATGGTATTTACTACACATGTTATGATAAGTATATTTCTTTTAAATCTTTACTACTTGATTTACTCTTTGAGTTTGAAACTCCTCAAACCTCCTCCGCCCATGCTAGTACTTTTTCAAGTTCAAGTGCTCGACAAGAAACATCCAGCGTTGCTGCACGCCTGCCGAAATTAGACTTCCCATCCTTTTCGGGTGACTATTTGGATTGGATGGCTTACCGTGACTTGTTTTTGTCTCTTGTACACAACAACAGTTCGTTGACAAATGTTCAAAAGTATTACTTTTTAAAGGGCTCCTGTTCAGATATAAATATCTCCATAATAAATGAATACCCTGTTGCTGACTCAAGCTATGAATCTAGCTTGGGATGCGTTAGAAAAACGCGTCCACAATGAAAGAAAATTAATTGAACAAATTTTAAAGCGATTATTTAATATACCATCGTCAAATGGAACTTTTAAATCTATAAAGGACTTGTTAGATACAACTAGAAATTGCCTTGCACAACTCAAAAATTAGACTTTTCAATTCTTAAAGAGTGGGAAAAATCTCTTAATGCCAGTACAACTATACCAGTAATGTCAACTATGTTAAGTTTCCTAGAAACCACATTTAGAACCTTAGAATCTGTTGAGAAAGAATCACCATCACATAACAACTACATTAAAAACAAAACATCAGTATTTTCTAAGGACAAAAATAAAATACAAACTAGGGCGGTCCGTCTTCATACTGCGACTATGAAACAAGATGAAAATTGCCCATGTTGTAGTAAAAGGCATCATCTCTACAAGTGTTTTCGATTTTTGTATTTAACTTCAGCCGAAAAGAAAAATTTGATAAATGAAAAACGATTATGCCGCAACTCTCTTAATACTGGACACCTTCAGTCGGGGTGTAAACTTATGGCCAGATGCCAAATTTGTCAGGAACCTCACCACACTATTATACACCAAGAGTTTACGTCACTAAATAATACTAAGCATTATCCTCCGAGTTTTGAAAAACAAAATGCTACAGTCAATCACACTTTTACTGCGCCAGCTCTAGTGTAAGTACAAATCTCTCTTACCATAATTCAAAGCAGATATTTCCGGCTCTAAATTATCTCTTTCGGTACTTGTTTTTCCTACTGTTACGTCATATTCTCCAAGCAACGTCATTTCAAATAACTTACCCGACCTTTCATATTTTCATCTTGCGGACCCTAGTTTTCTAAACACCGAAAAGATTGACTTACTTTAAGGTAATGAAGTCTATGGGAATATACTTTTATCCGGATTGGTAAAATACGTGGACAGCTTCTTATTACAAGAGACTCGCTTTGGGTGGATAGTTTCAGGCCCACCTGGATTATCAGCAGTAATTCCCACTGTATCAATTAATATTTGCTCCTTAGATCAACAGCTTCACTTATTCAAGGACCAAGAAGAATTATTTGATGAGAAGTCACATGCTAACGAAGAAGATCTTTGTGAAAAATTATTTTCTGAAACTCACTTTCGCGATGAAAGTGGTCGTTATACTGTAAGTCTACCTTTTAAAAAATTAATACGAGGCCAAGAGCTGCCAAAGTTTGCTCACACAGACTACAATGCTTTGAAGAGGTTGAAGCAGTTGGAATCTACCTTTAAAACAACCAATTTTTGCACAAGAATATTAAAAATTTTATTAATGAATATGATTCTCTGCAGCATATGGAAAAATTAGGAGAATATCCTCAAGCTATCCCAGAAAACGCCTATTTCTTTCCTCATCATGGAGTGTTAAGAGAGAGTAGTACAACAACTAAGCTACGTGTTGTATTCGATGGTAGTAGCAGACGGTTGCCCCAAACATCAATTAATGATGAATTAGCGGTCGGACCAGCACTACAAAATGATTTGACGTGTCTCCTCCACCACATTATATTGGCTTTACAGCTTATCTGGAGAAGATGTTTAGACAAATCAATGTTACGAAAAATCATCTAAATTTCCAATGTATTCTCTGGAGAGAGGAGCAAAGTGGAAAAATTTACGTTTATAATATTCGAACTGTAACTTATGGAACAACGTCTGCACCGTATTTAGCGATTCGTGTCTTGCAGCAACTTTCTGTAGATGAGAAAAGGAATTTCCCTGAAGCGAGCGAAATACTTCTTTCAGACACCTACGTAGATGACGTGATTTCTGGTGCTGATTCATTAAACGAAGCTGTGTATATACAAATACAGCTCAGTGCTCTTTTAAAATCTGGTGGCTTCCATTTAAGAAAATGGTCTTCGAATTCCCCACAGCTCTTAGAAAATATTCCTAAAGCTGACTGCGAAAAAATGGACTCATTTCATATTCATCAAGATAATATGTCAAAAGCATTAGGACTTACATGGGATACAAATAATAATTGCTTTTGCTTCACTGTCAACTTAAATTTTCAAACCCTGTAGTTTACTTTCAGATGCTGCCAAGTTATTTGATCCATTAGGGTGGTTAGCACCAATAACTATACTTGCAAAAATCCAGTTCCAAAACCTTTGGAAAATAAAACTTGATTGGAATGATGTACTCCCGCAGCAGCTACAAGATGAATGGGTCCAATTTAGAAGTGGTCAAAAAATACTTGAAGAAATACGATTGCCTAGATGGATTGGATACAAAACCACAAGACCAGTTGAGCTGCATGCCTTTTGTGACGCCTCACAAACTGCTTATGCTGCAGTTGTATATTCGCGCATAGTATCAGAAGCTGGCGAAGTTCTCGTTACTCTCTTGCAATCTAAATTTAAAACGCGAAACAATACCCCGTTTAGAGCTTTGTGCAGCTACATTACTTGCTAGGCTAACACATAAAATTCAAAACAATATTGCACTTGAAATTCAATGCATTACATACTGGACCGATAGTACCATAAATCTTCCAAACTGGACGTCTATGTAAGAAATCGAGTAGATATCATTCAAAACTTAAGTGATGTCAGCAATTGGAATTCTGTTCCATCTGAAAACAATCCGGCAGATTGCGCATCCAGAGGACTAATGCCCACAAAATTAGTACAACATCACCTATGGTGGCAAGGCCCACAATGGCTTAAGTCATCGCCAAATACATGGCCAACTCTTGACTCCAAAAATCCATTGACTGAAGTTGATATGAATGTAATTTCTCTCATATCAACAAATATCACAGCAGATATTTCTACGAAATATACAGAATTACCTCAATTGTTTATTGCTCAAATACTAACCAAATTTTCGTCTCTTTCAAATATGATTCGCGTGACGTCATACATTCTTCGTTATTTTTTTAACCTTAAACAAAAAATACAAGGCAAACAATCAGCGTGTGGATTTCTAAAAACGTATGAGCTTATACGAGCATTGAATAAATTAATAAAACACACTCAATATCAAACATTTCATGAGGAAATAAATTGCTTAAGATCGGGAAAGCCGATTCCAACAAAAAGTAAAAGCTAAACCCATTTTTTGACGAAATGGAAATACTAAGGGTTGGGGGACGTCTAGCTAATGCGACACTTCCATACAAAACCAAACACCCTATTTTGTTAACAAAGCAAAATTATCTTTCCACATTAATATTTTTAGATACCCATGAGAAGACACTTCACGGTGGCGTACAGTAAATGCAGTCTTACGTAATGCAACGTTATTGGATTTCGTCTGGACGTGATATTGCAAAATCCGTTGAAAGAAAATGTATCGCCTGCTTTAAATACAGAGCAAGAACATGCCAACAATTGATGGGAAATCTCCCAGCAGCTAGAATACAGCCTTCTAGAGCATTTAAACACAGTGGGGTGGACTACGCTGGTCCAATAACAATTAAGACTTCAGGCTTGCGAACAGCTTCAACAACAAAAGGATATATTTGTCTTTCTATCTGCATGTACAAAAGCTATCCATTTGGAAGCAGTGACCAGTCTAAGTGTAAATGCGTTTCTTGCAGCATATCATCCCGTAGAGGCATATGCACGGATTTATACTCCGATTGTAGAACCAACTTTGTTGGAGCAAATAAAGAGTTACAAATTTTGTACCAGCGAAACAAATCTTCGCTACCAGAATATCTTGCTGAAAATTTGTCTAATCAAGGCACAAAATGGCATTTTATTCCCCCAGCTTCCCCTCACTTTGGAGGTCTCTGGGAAGCTGGAGTGAAATCTACCAAATATCATCTTCGTCCAATAATGAAAGATCGCCACCTTACCTACGAAGAGCTCAGCACGCTATTGGCTCAGATAGAAAGTTGCTTAAATTCTCGACCACTTTGCCCTATATCGTTCATTTTTTGGTTGGTGAGCCAACTACTTGTATTCCTGATGCAGATGTAATGAATGATAATATAGATCGTTTAAACCGTTGGAAACTTATCGAACGCATGAAACAGTATTTTTGGGATCGTTGGAAAAAGGAATATTTATGCAAGCTCGCCCTAAATGGAATAGAATTGAACGGAATGTTAAAAAAGGCGAAATAGTGCTGTTACTCCACGAAAAAAGTGCTCCTGGGCAGTGGCCTTTGGCAGTCGTTGAAAATATCCATCCTGGCTCTGACGGATTGGTAAGAGTTGTAACTCTATATTGCTATGGTAAACAAATTAAACGACCCATTTCAAAAATTTGTTTTCTACCAACCACCGATGCTTTCCAAGCTCTTGACGAAATATGAAGGAGCAGGACTTCTTGTGGCGGAGAATGTTTGGGAATTAAACCTTAAATGTAGAAATAACTACAACAATAATATTCAAGTCTCTCAATAATTGAATTTAACTTAGTATTTCATTAATTTTTTAATAAAAGATAATACGGTAAATTAAAGAATTCTACCTGCTGTAACACAAAGCATTATTGTTGAATTGTAAAAAAAATGTATTTGGATAAACATATGTACAATGCACATTGTACATATGTACTTACGTATTTATAAAAACAAAAAAAACGTTGAAAGAAAAGAGAACGAAAAAATAATGTACTTATTGTAAATTAAAAGATGTATGCAGAATTCAATTGTCTTTAATCCATCAAAAGATAAAGTACAGCTTTCTTCTGTTAATTAATATAAAAATACTTTTAATATTTGTGAACAGCTGTTCCTTTTTCATATTAAAACAACAAAGCAAAGTAAAGCGAACGCTCGTTTTTAAATGTTCTATAAGTGCACAAACGTGCTAACAGTACGGTACGGTACAGTACGGTACAGCAACAGCCACGTTCGGCTAACCCAGCCTTTAGTTTGTTTTCAATTTGTTTTTATTTTGTTATATTAAACTCATATACATATATATATATATTACTAAATTGATTAATAAAAACTTGATCCTTATATAATTTAAACCACTCTTACAATTAAGAGTATAAATAGATCGGTAGAAATTAATATAATTCATTCTTGTTTTGAAAATTTCATCATAACATATCATTAAAAAATTAATAAATAAAACCGAAAAATGGACATCTTTACTTGTGATATCGGTGGAAAATCATTTAATCGCAACATCAAGGTTCATATATAACATATGTAATATACGTTTCTCGGACCGTAAAGAATTTCTTAAGCACACTCAATTTAGCGTCATAAAAAGTGGGAGAAACTAGTGTTTATTGTAAAGATTGTGGAGATTATATTCCTAAAACGACATCATTATCCTGTAAGAACAAATAAGCAGAAAAATGTTAGACAATGGTTTAAGGTGTATAAACTCAGTATACCGGGACAGCATTGCAACATATATGATCGAAAAAAGCAATAACGACAACTTAATACCTGAAACCTTTTTTTGGGTGATATTAAATCTTGCTGTTGAATTGTGGAGAAATATGGTTCAAAAATATTATTCCATAAAATTTAATTCTGAACTATTTTGTGAACATGTGTTGATAAAAGAAGCACAATACGCATGTAATATCAACGTAAAGTCACACCAAACTAAAATGACTCTACGTAGCAAAGCCTCAACAACAGATGATATTTACCAAAGTTACAGTGCCCAGTGACATATTATTTTGGAAAAGATGAGCGAATTTCAAGAGCGTGATACCGGATGGGCTTTAATAGAAATATCACATCTCGAAATTAATATTAATGAATACAATCCATGAAATGTTCACAATACATTCCTCTACGTGCAAAATACTACGTTAAAAATATATGAGTATTGTTTCAAATGGGCCATAATATCGGCATTATATCTAGTCAATCTTAACTCAAATAAATACACATCATATAAAGTTGCAAACATAAGAGATGAAATTATTGTATTGGAAAACAATACTATCATAAATTTAAAAAAATTTAACTTCTCACTGTCGACCAACAAAATTAAAGAATTTGAAATCAATAACCCTGATATAAGTGTAAATGTGTTTGGCTTAAAAGATGATAATGTCGTACTACAGAAGAAAAAGCCAAGCACACCAATTTACTACTTTTGGAAGATGGTGAACGATTCCACTAAAAATATTTCAAAGTATTCAATAATATTTATATTGATATGTACTACAATATATTAACAAAAACAAATTCTACTTCTTTTATTTAATTACAGATTGATTAAAAGTCAACTAACAAAACAAGGGAACTGTTTATATACATGTAAAACTTGCCTTATTTATTTCCATAACGAGACATGATTACAAATTTATAAGGAGCAATGCAACAAGATTGTAACTAGGATCCCAAGTGCAGAAAATAATTTAGTAAGTTTTAAGAATTTAAAAAAGCAAATGGATAAATTATACACAAAGGTATGTCCCATTTGCTTATAGTTAAAATGTTCTTTTAATTGTAGTTTAGAAATATTTAGAATACATGTATAGTTGTGATAACTCACCATTATTAATTTAATTAAGGATAGTCTAGATATACATATATAACAATTAATTAATCAAATGACTAGTCAATTGACTATCAATATTGAATTCAATATAAATTGCTGCAATTGTGTTAGTGAAAAAATTGTGTTTGTGTTAGTTTCAGTCATTCATTTCTTGTAGGGGAATTTATTCTACAGTCATTGAACGTCTTTAACGTAAAAAAAGGACAGCTAGAAGGAAATGGCAACAGCACAGATTACCCCAAAATAAAATTAGATTTAAAGAGTGCACTACACGACTCCAAGAGCTGCTGGCATATGAAAAAACTGCATCTTTTAAAAATTATCTGGAAGGTCTTGATGTCACACCAGCATCTAATTACTCTTTGTGGCGAGCTGCTAGAAAGCTTAAAACACCCGTTGAATATGGACCACCTCTGCGCACTTTTACCGGAGGTTGGGCCAGAAGCGATACTGAAAAAGGTAACATATTTGTTGAGCATTTAAAATCCGTATTTACCCCAAACACATGTACTGGTGTTGTTGATTTACCGAGTGTAGTTGCGCTACCCCATCGAGCCATACAATTTAAGACGCGTGATGTTCAGAAACTAATTGCTGAACTCAATCCGAAGAAAGCTCCAAGTATTGATGAAATAAGTAACAATATGCTGATAAATTTGCCCCATATTGTATAATTTTTTTTTTGCCCCATTTTGTATAATTTTTTGTTTGTTTAATAAGAATGTAAGAAAAATTCCGCTAAACGACTATTCACTATGAAGGTACAACGAGAACTGACCAAGGATTTAAGGTAAAAATTGTTACTAATATAATTAACAGAGAAAAGGTCGCCCATCCCCTATTTCGCATTGAACTGGAGCCGAATGAGACTCATTCTATTTATAGTCTAAAATACTTTTTATACAGAAAAATCACAGTTGGAGAGCCACATAAGCGTTCAGGTCCCGCGCAGTGTCATAATTGCCAAGAATATGGCCATACAAAAGCTTACTGCAATTTACCTACAGTGTGTATTATCTGCGGTGAATTGCACGGTACTGCTAATTGTACTAAACCAAAAGATCAAGCGGAAAAAATGCAGTAATTGTGGAGGCAATCACACCGATAACTACAGAGGATGCACTGTTTATCCTTTTGTTAAACATACTATTAGTCAAAAACCTAAATTAGCTCCAGCCCAACCATTAAACGCGTACTCCGCTTCTTTTGCTCAAGTGAGTCAACCAGTTACTTCACGTGTATCGTATACCGATGCTGCTAAGTCTATTTCTAGTCCCTCACAAAATGTTTCACAGCAAAATAATTCAGCGAATGCAAACTCAGGCTTTAACTTTAGTCGCCTTGAAGCTACTATTGAGAATCTGGTGCTAACTATAAACAACTTTACAACAAATATGAAAAGCATGATGCAAAAAATGCTACGAGTGCAGAATACAGTGCATCAAGCATTAGTTAACAAACCATTAACATGTTAAAAATATGTTTCTGGAACGCAAACGGCATTCGCCAGCATAAAAATTAACTTGAGCATTTCCTCATGGAAAAAAATTTTGGTCTCTGAGACTCATTTGACTTCAAGGAGCTTATTTAAAATAAATGGTTACAATCTTTATGATTCAAAGGACCCGAGGGGGAGAGCATGCGGTGGGTCAGCAATTCTAATTAAGTCAAGACTCAAACACTATGTCCTTGATAACATTTGTGAAGAACATCTACAAGCAACAAATATTTGTGTCAAAAATTTTGTTAAGCTATGTACAGACGGTTGTCAGATCTTACAATATTGTAAAATGTGCTCAAAATTTCTTACAACCGTGTGAACCGACAAATTTTGTCAGACGTCGTTGCCAGAAAAAGCATTGCCAGTCCATTGCAAGACTAGCAGCTGACAACAAATTGTCAGACATCTTACAATCGTGTGAACACATTATAAAATTATTGCCAGATATTTGTCACACATTTTAATATTGTCAGATGTGCGAAGTAAATGCATCTGACAATGGCGTCATTGTAAGATAATTCTTTCTATAGGCAACACTGCATACGCTTCGTTTTACAGAAAAAATTAATAATAAAATATATGCACACAAAATCATTGCAATTGGTTCTTTATGGTCCATAATAATTTATACTTTCACTTGTTACATTTAAAACAAAAACAAACGATTGATATTTAACAATTTCTAACAAATGCTTTGAGTCTGGCAACGCATAACAATAGATCTGACAATTTGTGCATATGACAACCGTGTGAACTGACAATTTTTCTACTGACGATTTTGTCAGATAAATGTATTGCCATACAACCGTCTGGCAATAAATTGTAAGATTTTCTTACAACCGTGTGAACTGACAAGGAATATTGAACTGGCAATTTTCAATTGCCAGTAAATTGTCAGCACATTGCCAGAGCTGACAATATTGTAAGATCTGACAATCGTCTGTACATAGCTTTACAAATTTCGTGATATCATCAATTTACTCCCCTCCCAGATTCGCAATTACTGAGGATCAATTCGAGGAATTTTACAAATCTCTTGGCCTTTGTTTTGTAGCAGCTGGGGACTACAATGCAAAACATACGTTCTGGGGTTCGCGTGTTATTACACCTAGAGGTCGGGCATTGTTCAACACATTTTCAAAAATGGGCTTGGACGTCATTTCAAGTGGGGAGCCCACTTACTGACCTAAGGACATACAAAAAATTCCGGATGTTATAGATTTTGGAGTCATGAAAAATATCACTAGGGAATTAATTCATGTTGAAGCGTCTGTAGATCTCTCCTCCGATCACTCTCCCCCGATTGTTACAATTTGTGGCCCATTAAGAAGTGACTTCCCTGTCCCATATGTAAAGACGATCAACCGTGTTAATTAGCTGGGGTTCAAAAAATACCTCAGTAGCCATTGTACGGAAAATATTTAGCTAAGAACACCAGGTGATATTGAATCTAACATTGAAAATCTTAACGAAAATATTAAACAGGCTGCTGAACATGCCACTACTTCCCATCCGCAGACTGGGTTTAATAGACCCTACAAGAACACTACCAGTCAATTGACTGCTCATTTGATCGATAGTCAGGCAGGATATTCAGGCTATATTCATCATTGCGTAGAGCAAAGTTTCCATCACTTTATTAAGGGCAAAATGAAAAATGTGATGGAAACTTTTGTGTACGTGTGATCTTGCATCTCTCTCTAACTAACGAATATAACATATAGTTGAACTGCTCACTCCAGTGCTTTTTAATAATCAATGATAGCATAAATATTACTCAAGTTTGACTGATCATAATTGATTTATATTTCCCCCACAATTGAGTAATCATACATGATTGATATAATGACAATGTAGTTTTAATTATTTGAATTGTTTTTTTTATTATAAAATGATATAAAAATAAATAAACAATTTAAAATAATTGATAGACTTCAGCAAAAAAAGAATAAACCAGGCGGTATATTGCCCTCTTTACACCTTTTCACCACCAACGAATCTTGCTTTTTACAAATACATATCTAAAATTTTGAAAAGAAATATAAATTAAATTAAATTTTTTTAAATTTCTTTATTAAATATTCTTTTTACTTATCTTTTTTAACACTTTTAAATTTTACTTTTCACAGACAGAATTAAAATTAGTTTTCTTTAAATAAAACTCGATGTAAAAGTTTTGGCATATGTACATTAGATGTCCCACTCTAACATATATGCTAGAGTAGAACAACTATAATTAATAAATAAATCCATCATCACTTCCTATCAAATGACTAGTCAATTGACTATCAATATTGAATTCAATATAAATTGCTGCAATTGTGTTAGTGAAAAAATTGTGTTTGTGTTAGTTTCAGTCATTCATTTCTTGTAGGAAAAATTCCTGATGTTATTGATTTTGGCGTAATGAAAAATATTTCTAGGGATTTAATCAGTGTTGAAACTTCTCTTGATCTCTCCTCCGATCACTCCCCCACTATCGTTACAATTTGTAACCCACTAAGAAGTGACTTACCTCACCCATATATGAAGATGACCAATCGTGTTAATTGGCTGGGATTCAAAAAATATCTTAGTAGTCATTGCACGGAAAATATTGCGTTAAGAACACCCAATGACATTGAAACTAACATTGCCAATCTTAACGAAATTATTAAACAGGCTGCTGAACATGCCACTACCTCCCATCCACAGTCTGGGTTTAATAAAATTTATTCCAGGGATATTGAACATCTCGTATGTGAAAAAAGAAGAGCTGGAAGGGAATGGCAACAGCACAGATCACCCCAACATAAACTCAGACTTAAATAATTTTCTAAACGACTTCAAGAGTTGCTTGCATCTGAAAAAACTGCATCTCTTAAAAATTATTTGGAAGGTCTTGATGTCACACCGACATCTAATTACTCTTTGTGGCACGCTGGTAGAAAGCTTAAAACACCCGTTGAGTTTAAGCCACCTCTGCGCACATCTACCGGAGATTGGGCAAGAAGCGATACGGAAAAATGTAAAATAATTGCTGAGCATTTAAAATCTGTATTTACCCCAAATACATGTACTGGTGTTGCTGATTTGCCGAGTGTAGTTGCTCTACCCCCTCAAGCCTTACAGTTTAAGATGCGTGATGTACATAAAGTAATTGCTGAACTCAAGCCAAAGAAAGCTCCAGGTATTGATGGAATTAGTAACAAGATGCTGACGAACTTGCCGCATATTGCAATAAGAATCTTGCTGTTTATTTCAAATGCCATATTACGACTGGAGTATTATCCACAACTCTGGAAGCTTGCAAAAATCAAAATGATTCCAAAGCCGGGCAAAGATCTTACTAAAGCTGAGTCATATAGGCCAATAAGTTTGCTGTCAACTATGTCAAAACTCTTCGAAAAGCTGCTCATGACAAAATTGTCCCCAACTTTAACTGATAGTGGGTGCATCCCAGACCATCAATTTGGTTTTAGAAGTCAGCATAGCACCATTGAACAAACTCATAGATTGGTTCAATTTATAAGAACAACATTTGAGGAAAAGAAGTATTGTTCTGCCCTGTTTATTGACGTTTCTCAGGCATTTGATAAAGTGTGGCATCAAGGTCTAATTCTAAAATTAAAATCATATCTACCAATAAATTTAGTGAATTTATTAGAAAGTTACATTACTACCCGGAAGTTCACGGTTGTGGAAGGAGAATTCATGAGTGTGCCCGAATCTATATCATCCGGTGTGCCACAGGGGAGCATACTGGGGCCAGTTTTGTATTTGATTTATACTTGTGATATCCCTTTGAGCAGTAATATCCATACATCTACATTTGCCAAATGATACAGCCTGCCTTAGTATGCACGAGGCTTCCCGATATCTTCAAGAACATATTACACAGTTGGAAATCTGGTTGAACTTATGGAGAATTAAAGTCAATGAACAAAAGTGTGTCCATACAACGTTTACCCTAAGAAGAGATACTTTTTCCCCCATTCGAATCAACAATCAAAATATTCCTCAACATTCCCAAGTGAAATACCTTGGAATATACCTTGATCGAAGGCTTACATGGAAACATCATATTGACTTTAAGCTAACTCAGATGAAACTTAAGTTATTGATTGGCAGAAATTAAACACTTAGTCTGGACTGCAAACTTTTAATATACAAGTCGCTTTTGAAGCCAATATGGTATTACGGTATCCAGTTATGGGGCACTGATTCTGCTTCCAATGTAGAGATTATTCAACGAAGACAAAACAAAATTTTAAGGTTAATAACATCTGCTCCATGGTACATTAAGAAATCAAATTTGCATCGTGATTTAAATATGTCACTAGTGACTGAAGAAATTGCAAGATACGCAGGCAAATATTTAACAAAACTCGAGTCACATCCTAATCCGCTTGCTCGTAACATCTTGAATTTTACTGGACACATCCGCCTAAAAAAGAGGGACACAAGGGCTATTTTACTCAACACTCTAGATGGGAATGCCTGAAAATACATACAGGCATTTTGATAAAAATTTTGTTTTCATGAAAAGTTAAAAGCTCAGTCAATTGCTTATCTATTTTTAACCCCAAATATTTATTGTAATCGTAAATGAACGTAGTTTTTTATTAAATTCAATAGTATTATTGTGAATTCGCTCGTGTAACACAGTTCCTGTTGATTTTCTCGTGTAGTAGGTGTCAGCTGGGATAAAAATTCAAGTGAATGAACAGCGGAATAATAAGAATGACGGGCGAATAAATGTTGATTCTAGAAAATTGTTGATTGAACAACCACGTTTTTTTTGTATACTACGTAACTGAGGATTAATAAAATTTAATTTTTGTATTGAATATTAAAAACCTCTTGGGACCGCATTTTTATTTAATTGGTAATTCGCAAACCACAACATTTGGTGTCAGGTGTGGGGTTTCCGTTCTAGTGCGAGAACGCATTTTTCCACAATTTAAGGGCAAAAATGCCTAACAAAAAATCGGAGCAAATGCGGAGGCAGATAAGTGAAGAGTTCCAGGAAGAGCTCCAGAGGCAAATGTTCAGTTTTACGGATTCACTGTACGCCCGTCTTGGCAGTATGATTCCTTCGCAAACTGGCCAACGAAACTCGTGCCAACAACAAATAAGGGAGCTAAGAGTGGAGATAGAGGAGAAAATTCGAATTACAGCAAGCCTCTTTAGAAAGGCGTTTGGTAAGTTTGGAAAGATTAATAACAGACGCAGCTGTCAGATCCTCTTCACCATCCACAGAACAAACAACAGCAGTACCAACGACAGGTGTTGAACCCAATTGTACATCGTCATTAGTTCATGACTTTCATGCAATGGCCGCTTCTTCGAGCTCAACTTTTATGCATTTAATACAGCCTCAAATTTGTACGGGGTACCCACTACTCTGTTCAACTAGAATGTCACCACTACCCCCAATGATAACTCGGACAACACATACACCAACTACAATTAATCACTTAACCAGTTCTTCAATTTAATCAACAGGATATATCAACCTATGACGGGAAATCTCCTTGGTTCAATTATAAATGTTTGGTAGAGCATACCGCATACAGTTTATGGTTGGAGTGAAGAAGAGAAAGTGATCGCTGTCATTTCTAAATTGAGGGACGATGCTCTTCGCCTTTTTTGCACTGTGCCATCCGATCACTTACCCACCTTGGCCTCTTTACAGCAGCTTATGAGAGAACGGTTTACAGTTCATGAGCAAGTATGCTTTCAAGAGTTTAAAAGGCGAGTGCAGGGTGACCGTGAGTCTCTGGCGGAGTTTGCAACTGTTAAAAAATCAATTTATAGACGACTTAAAAGATGCCGTGTTGATAAAACTGGTAGCTGCAAGCCAACACGTCCATTAAAACTGCATTAGCCGCTGCCCAAGATATCCAGGCTCGTTCGGATCGCCAAACATCAAGGCAAGATCAAGATTTGGACTCTAAACTTTAATAATAATTTATTTAGAGGCAAAGACACGCGCCGTAAAACCACACCACCGCCGGAAAACATAAACCTGCTGACTTCGAGGAGCGAAGGTCGAGCAGAAACAATGAATTAGCTCCAGACTCAACGCAACAAACTTTTTTTATATAAAAAAATTCACGTGTGCCAAATCCACGTTTTCGTATTGAAGGGCATCGATTAATATGTTGCTCCCGAAGAAATAAAAGATGCACTCGTCCTCCAGGGATTTAAGGTAAAAAATGTATCTAACATAATAAATAGGGAGAAGATTCCTCAACCTCTATTTCGCGTCGAATTTGAGCCAAACGATATAAAATTGAAAAAAAGCGAGACTCATATCCAACTTACAATTTAAAATATCTCTTATACCGAAAAATAACAGTTGAAGAACCACACAAGCGTTCTGGACCCGTTGTCAAGAATATGGTCACACAACTTACTGCAAGTTACCTTCAGTTTATCTGCGGTGAATTGCACGGTACTGCTGGTTGTACTAAGGCTAAAGATCTAGCAGAAAAAAAATGTAGTAATTGTGGAGGTAATCACACCGCTAACTACAGAGGATGTCCTGTCTATTCTTTCGTTAAACAGACTAAGGGGCAAAAACCTAAATTAGCTCCACCACAAACAGCAAACGCTTACTCCGCCACTTTTGCTCAAATGAGCCAACCTGTCACTTCACGTGTATCGTATGCCGATGCACTTAAGACTAGTTATATTCCCACACAAAATATTCCGCCTCAAAATAATTCAACGAATGCAAACTCAAGCTTGCCTGAATATGCACGAAAATCCTCATGAGGCTTCCCGATATCTACAAGAACATATTACACAACTGGAACTATGGTTAAAATTATGGAGAATTAAGGTAAACGAGCAAAAGTGTGTTCAGGTAACATTTACCCTGCGAAGAGATACTTGTTCCCCAATTCGAATCAACAATCAAGTTGTTCCTCAGCATTCACATGCAAAATACCTTGGTATACACCTTGATCGACGACTTACATGGAAACACCATATTGACTCAAAGCTAATACAAATGAAACTCAAACTAATTCAGATATATTGGCTGATTGGTAGAAATTCAATACTCAGCCTAGACTGCAAACTTTTATTATACAAGTCGCTTTTGAAGCCAATATGGTGCTACGGAATTCAGTTATGGGGCACTGCTTCAGCTTCAAACGTCGAGAGAATCCAACGAAGGCAAAACTAAATTTTACGTTTGATAACATCGGCTCCATGGTACATCAAAAACTCAAATTTACATCGTGATTTGAATATGCCACTAGTGATTGAAGAAATAGCAAAATACGCAGGCAAATATTTAACAAGACTCGAGTCACATCCTAATCCGCTTGCTCGTAACATCTTGAATTTTACTGGCCACATTCGCTTGGAAAAGAAGGACACAAGGGCTCTTATACTCAACACTCCAGATGGGATTGCTTGAAAATATTTTTTTTCTCTTTTTTTTTTATTATCACTAATTATGTATTATTTATAACTATCACTATCAGTTTATGTCCGACAGTGGTCGGGCCTAATACTTATATTTTAGATTTAAGATTTGAATACTTATTGTTAGTTCATAATTGAAGATACAATAAATAAATAAATGTATTAAAAAAAATCCACGTTGTTTTATAAATTCTAATATCGAAAATTTTATTACAAAACCGGGAGTAGGTATCAAAAACATTAATAGCTCCTGCTACTTAAATGCTACATTACAGGCACTTTTTCACATCCCCACTTTTGTAACAATAATTTTAAATATTCCAGAGCATGGCGAAATTTGTCGCTTCAATGAACACCTATGTCTTTTATGTGTTATCAGAAAGACCTTGTTAAGTACAAAGCTTAGTAGAAAAGCTATCCGGCCATTTATGATTTTCTCAAGAATAAAAGCAATTAATAGCGACTTTTTATCTGGTAAACAGGAAGACGTTCATGAATTCTTGAAATTCTTTTTTGGACCACTTAAATTAAGCTGTCTGCAACCTGAAATCAATAGAGTCGCAATGTACAATAAATAGCTTCGAAGAATTGAAGGAATACTGTAAGGTCGAAAAACTTGGCGAAAACAATTATAAATGCGATAATTGTGGACAGTACACAAATGCGATTAGACAAATTCGAATGGAGCAAATGCCTCCCGTATTATGTCTACACCATAATCGGTTTTCTGCCAACAATGTGCTTATAGAAAAACCCATTCACAATAATTTAGACCTCGATTTCAATAATTATGGAATTTTGTGCGAGCCTTTACATTGCTTATATCGTATGGTAACAATGATCTCGAGGGAGGGCAACACACTTGATCATGGCCATTTCGCAGCACTCTGTTTGGTGTGGAAAGAAGATTTTTATAAATTTAATGACAGCTCAGTAGTCAGAGTGAATGCAAGCGATGCCGTAAATGCTACCGCTGTTGTTTTGTTCTATGAGAAAGTCTATAATAACCAGACTGCAACATCCGATAATGAAAGAACTTACGATATCCCCACAGAACTCTTACCCACTTTATTTCACCAAAATGAGGGTGAGGATGGTGACCGACGCTTGCATGCCTTGGTGTGCTTGAGTCGTAAAGTAATTCCATTTTTAATTGCCACAGGCGCTAGGGTATCCTTAATACCAGCTACTTTAGTGCCGAGGATGGCAAAATTAAAAAATAATCGTGTAAGACATGTTGGCGCTAGTGGAGCAGTTTTTGAAGCGGTTGGTAACATAAATTTAAATTTTTCAATTGAAGGAATCGTTTTTTAACCCAACTTTTTGGTCGTTAGAGTCCCTGTGCCACCTATAGTAGGTTTTGACTTCTTGCACGCGCAAAAGTGTAAAATTAATATGGCCGCCATGTGCATGGAGTTTTCTAGTGGGATGATACAAATTAAGCTAACAAGTAATCATAATAGTAACTCAGTGAGGCTAACTCACCCTCTTCAGCTAGCTCCTCGCTCTGATACTTTTTTGGGCATAGCACAGCCAAATAAGCGGGAAGCTGAATTCTACATGGTTGAACGATCTACTACTTTTAATTCCTCCAAAGACGTAATGATTCGTAGAACTTTGATTAATGCTAGTCAGGGGCTTATTCCTATTCGCTTAATTAATGTCACCGATCAAACATTGGAGAAGAAGTTATAGAGGACGACCAATCAACAGCTGTCACTAGCATGGATTTATTGCCCACAAGTGAATGTTCGGAACTTACCAGCTGTGAAAAATCGAAATTCCATGGCATGTTAGAGAATTATACAGGGTGGCCCAGAAAGACCGAAGTGGTGTGAATTCCTTATAACTTTTTATTTAAGACATATTTTTTTAATTTTTTGTTTTTTAAATACAGTAAATTTATAGGGAATATTTTTAGATTAGTTATTAAAAATTGTATCCCGCAAGTGGTGGCCATTTTCTGCTTCGCACAAATGTGCTCTTTCCATTTCCATTATTCATAACTTATTTATGAGTGACGAAGCCCATTTCCAATTAAATGGGTTTGTTAACAAGCAAAACTTTAGGATATGGGCTAAGGAAAACCCGAGAGTACTTCATCAACGACAATTACACCCAGTTAAGTGTACTGTTTGGTGCGGTGTTTCTTCAGAAAGGATCATTGGTCCATATTTTTTGGAAAATGAAAGAGATGTCGCCATTTCCATCAATGGTGATCGATATCGGGCCATATTGGAAAATTTTGTAAGGCCAGCCGTGGAATACCATCCGCAAATATGGTTCCAACAGGATGGAGCCACAGCGCACACTCCGAGGGCCACAATGGCTATTTTACGCGACATCTTTGGGGAAAGAATAAATTCGCGTAGAAGCAATTTTAATTGGCCTCCGCGTTCCCCGGATTTAACCGCTCCAGACTGTTTCCTTTGGAGTTATTTAAAAGGGAAAGTTTATGTTAATAAGCCTAGGACTATTGAGGAATTAAAAACCAATATTCCAGACGAAATTAACAACATAACACCGGAAGTTTTGCGAAAGGTCATGGAAAATGTGTTGAAAAGAGATCATTTGTGCGAAGCAGAAAATGGCCTCCACTTGCGGGATATCATTTTTAACAACTAATCTAAAAATATTCCCTATAAATTTACTGTATTTAAAAAACAAAAAATTAAAAAAATATGTCTTAAATAAAAAGTTATAAGGAATTTACACCACTTCGGTCTTTCTGGGCCACCCTGTAGTAATGTGTTATCTAAAAGCTCAAATGACTGGCCGAACCTCAATGGTTAAGCATCACATTAACACCGGTGATTGCCCTCCTATTCGAGTTCCACCGAGAAGAATGCCTTCTGCCAGACGGGAAGTAATGGCTGATTTAATTCGGGATATGACATCCAAAGGCATCGTCTTCCAGCCCGTGGTCATCACCAGTCGTTCTTGTAAGAAAAAAAGATGGGTCTTTCGGGTTTTGTGTGGACTAACGCAAATTAAATTACTGGCAAGAGGAAGTTGAAGCAGAGTCCAAGGAAAAGACAGCATTCTCTTGCGGGGTAGAGCTTTGGCAATTTAATGTCATGCCTTTCTGACTCTGCAATGCCCCTGCGACCTTTGAGAGACTGATGAATCAAGTATTTAAGGGGCTGCCATGGAGTACAGCACTAGTTTACCTAGACGATATTGTCGTTCATTCCCGTACTGTTGAGTATCACCTATCACGGTTGGAAGATGTTTTTTGAAAAACTTTTGAAAGCCGGACTAAAACTAAGCCCTAGCAAGTGTAATTTCTTCAAAGATAGAGTATGCTACTTAGGGCATATTGTGGGTCGTAGCGGCTTAAAAGTCGATCCTGCCAAAATTGATAAGGTGCTGGATTGGTCAGTACCCAGGTCAAAAACAGAAATTAAAGCTTTTTTAAGTATATATACTACAGATGATTTATTCGGGAATTTTCTACGTTCGCCAATTCATTAACAGAATTAACTAAGGCCAAAGTTAAGTTTGAATGGGATGAGAGTGCAAATAAGGCCTTTAAAACACTTAAACAGTGCCTTACAAGTACCCCAGTTCTACCTTTTCCAAATGAAAAAGGACAATTCATACTAGATACTGATTTCTCTAATGTAGGCATAGGAGCCATGCTAAGCCAAATTAAAGACGGAGAGGAGCGAGTGATTGAATTTTATAGTCGTACACTCGACAAAGCTAAAAGATATTATTGTGTGTCTCGGAAAGAGCCGACATTCTCTTTTAGGCCGTGAATTCATTTTAAGATCCGACCACGCTTCACTTAGATGGCTTTACAACTTTCGGGAACCAGAAGAGCAAGTAGCTCGTTGGCTAAAGCGTCTTTAGGAATACCAGTTTACCCTTAAATATCGTCCTGGTAGTAAACATCTGAATGCCGACGCACTATCTTGTAGGCCATGTGGTGATTGCAAGCACTGTGAAAGAGCCGAAAAAAAGAGGGTGCAGAAGTTTTTACAGTTGGAGTTACAGCAGAGAGTTTGAGTACAGCTCAAATGGAAGATCCAATTCTTCAAAACGTTATTAAATGGGTCAGGAATGCAGGAAAGACCACAGAAATCGAAAATTCTCGCCTTTGAGCCTGAGCTTAAAGCTTAGCCCACCAAGCCAATTGGTATTGGATAGTGGTATACTAAAAATAAAGTTTATAAGGAAAACGAGAGGAATTAGTGCCTACTGCTCCACGAAAAACTATTCCAACTGTACTTGAACAAGCCCACAATAGTGCAACAGGTGGCCATTTGGGTCGTCCTAACACTGGGGAAAGTGCGTAATACATTTTATTGGATTGGCTGCAGTGAGGAAGTTATTCGCTAGTGTTTTATGTGCAACATTTGTGCAGCAAGGAAAGGACCAACCCAAAAAACTGTTGGGAGGTTGCAGCCATCGGTGATTGGTAAGCGCATAGCTGTGGACATCCTGGGACTTTTATCAATAACTGAAAATGGAAATCGATATGTAGTGGTTATAATGGATTACTTTTCAAAATGGCCAGAATGTCTCGCGGTGCCTGATCAGTCGGCAGAGGTAGTTGCACAGCGACTTGTTTCAGATGTAGTTTGTCGGTTTGGCGTTCCTTACATCATCCATTCGGATCAAGGGCGGAACTTTGAATCCAACGTCTTCCAACCTATTCTGAAATTTGCTAGGAGCTGAGAAGACTAGAACCACCCCTCTTCACCCTCAATCAGATGGGATGGTCGAAAGGTTCAATAGAACTCTTCTTGATTACCTTGCAAAGTTCATAGATGCGAATCAAAAGAATTAGGACATGCATTTGCCTTTGGCATTACTTGCGTATAGATCCGCAGTGCATGCAGCCACCGGGTACTCCCCCTCCATAGGTATCAGCTGGGATAACAATTCAAGTGAATGAACAGCGGAATAATAAGAATGACGGGCGAATAAATGTTGATTCTAGAAAATGGTTGATTGAACAACCACCTTTTTTTTATATTACGTAACTAAGAAATAATAAAATTGAATTTTTGTATTGAATATTAAAAACCTCTTGGTACCGCCTTTTTATTTAATTAATAATTCGCAAACCACAACAGTATTATAGTTTCTTTAAAAAATAATGTATAAAAACGTCTCCAAAGTTGAAAAATTTTTGTAAAATCTACAAAATTTGTGTTTCCTGGACAATAATACCCAAATTTCTTAGGTTTTCTTAGATAAATTATATATCATTCGAAAGATCTCAGTTTCATCTTTCCAAATCTAAATCTAATCAAAGAAATTGAAAATCGGATCATTATCAACAAAGTCTGTAGGCTTATAAGTACGCAAAGGTAAAAAAAAACGTTTTTTAACCGTAAATCTGGATTTGGGAGGTATCCGGCATATTTCATTATTGGATTCTTCTTTAACTCGACAAGCCCTACAAGAAAAATAATATCAGGTCCCAAGTTTGTCTATTTCATTATTCAATTTGGTACCACTGTGTTATATAATGCATTATCGCAATCTTCAACAATGTATGAAACATGGTCTGATTTTAAAGAAAATTCATATAATTCTTGAATTTAATCATTCGAATTGGTTGAAAATATATATTAATATAAATAATCATCAATAGAACATTAGCTAAAAATACATTTGAGCAAAACTTTTTTTAACTGTTCAACAATGCAGTATATGGCAAAACTATGGGCAATGTCGACAAAAGAAAGGATATAAAAATAGTATGTGAATGGGAGAATAAAGGTAAGGGATTAGGAGCAAGAGCTTTTATTACCAGATCTAACTTTCATAGTTCCTTCAAAATGCATGACGAAATGGTTGCCATTGAAATGAGTGTAGTACGAACTGAATATAATAAACCCATTTACATTGGGTTTGCTGTTTTAGAATTATCAAAATGGAAAATGTATAATTTTCATTACCATCAGGGTTACCGTTAACCCGACTAAAGTCGCAATTTACCCTTTTTTTAGCGGTCTGCGACTTTTTGTGAGAATTTATTTTTCACCGACTTTTCCGACTTCTTTTAAGTTTTTGCGACTTTTACCCTTTTTTGTAAAGCTTATCTAAAAACTCGTAAAAATAACGCCGGCAAAATTTAAAAGCAATTCACATGTTATTGTGTTCATTTGCAAATGTATTAGCAACGATGCAAATTTATTCAAGAAATTTTTCACAAAATTTTCAGAGAAGTTACAAAGAAATTATTGTGGCTAGTTATAAAGATTATATATATATATATATATATATATATATATATATATATATATATATATATATACTCTTTTATTTGTTTACATATTTTACAACATTATGTATTGTATACTATACTAAACAAAAGATTCACGCGGAATATAGGGCGTTAACGAATTCCCTCCATTTACTTCTATCTCTGGCTAACAATTTAACTTGATTCCTGCTGCTTCATATGCTTGTTTCGACGTCTTTCGTGGTCGTCCTTGACGCCGCTGGCCGCTGGTCATAAAGATGAAATCAATATTAAAGATGTAAAAAATGTTTATATAGACCATGAAGCGGAGACTTTAATAAGTGATCAAAATATATCTGAAAATTATTGCATTTATATTAAACGACATATTTTAAATTTTTATCAAAGGCTTTGCGATGAAATATTGAACAAACCAGTGTTTCCTAATTTGTACAAACTGGCCATACACGTATTAACTCTACCTCACAGCAGTGCTTGTGCAGAAAGAATTTTCACGAAATTAGCTTTGCTGAAAAAGAAATCAACTAATAAATTAAAAGTAACGACATGCAAGTCACTGCTGTCTGCTTTAAATTTAATAGACAAAGATATAGCATATTCCCTGTGATGAACTTACTTTTAAATGTAGAAATGAAGTTTCTAAAAAGTATATGTATGTTAAGAAAAAATTTTTGAAGTATAAATAATTTCACTTAAAATATATGAAATATGGTAACAAGAAACGAATGGAAGTAGAATAAAAAGAAAAAATATCTTAACTTTAACTTAACTACTCTTTTGACCTTGGCGGAATACGACTTAAGTAAATTTTTTCAGTGTACATGAAAACATGTACATACATTCATATATAATGCAACTGTATATGTTATGAGATCTAATAAAAATGGATTCTGCAATAAGATTTTTGTTCTGTTTCAATTGTTTTTTTATTTTTTTATGCTTTTCATTAATAAAAAACGTTAAAAAAGAGGTGCGACTTTTATTTTCTGAAACGACTTTTTTGTGCGGCTTTATTTTCACAAAACGACCTCTTGTGCGGCTTTTCTAAAATTCATAGCGGTAACCTTGATTACGATTGATTATATGAAACCTAAATGTTGCGAAAATATTAATTAATCTTAATTATATGGATACTGATTCCTTTGACTTATTCCATATAAAACCAACCAAAAAATCAGGATTTCGAACCAAACTCGATGTGGTAATCAAATTTTGCGCAACTAAAATTTGAAATTTATTTTCTGGTGGTTCAGCTTGGTCTATATACGTATTTCATTGGCGCTTGAACCAAATCATCAGTAGACTTCAACCACAAATTTTGAACAGTCACAAACCTCTTACTTTATGCACAGTTTTTGAAAGTCAACAGTGAACTTCCTATCAATAATATAACTTTCCAAAAGCTTTTGAATGTTTTTTTGGCAGATATATCATCAATTTTTAAAATAGGCCTTCGTGCCATACTCTATCAAATGCCAGAGAACACCAATAAAGAGAGCAGAACAATACTTCTTTTCTTCAAATGTTCTTCTTACAACTTGTACCAGTCTATGCGTTTGTTCAATGGTGCTATGCTAACTTCTAAAGCCAAATTGATGGCCCGGGGTGCTCCCACTATCAGCTAAAATTTTGGACAATTTAGTCATCAACAGCTTTTCAAAAAGCTTTGAGATTCAAGATAGTATATGACTCAGTCTTGGTAAAATCTTTGCCCGGCTTTTGGAATCATTATTATCTTGGCAAGTTTCCAGTTATGTGGAAAATACTGCATTCTTAAAATAGCATTAAAAATATATAGCAGGATTCTTATTGCAATATGAGGCAAATTCATCAGCATTTTGTTACTAATGCCATCAATACCTGGTGCTTTCTTCGGGTTGAGTTCAGCAGCTACTTTTTGTACTTCACGCATCTTAAACCTTAAAGGACGAGGGTATAATAAAAGGGCACAAAAGTCACAAATTCCAACAAAATTTAACCGTCCAGCTATGTTCCTTCTCCTGAAATTCGTACTTTTTAGAAAATCGAAGTTTTAAAATTTATAAAAAAATCAAATTCCTCTATAAAAAACGCAAATGTTAAGGGTTTTGACCTCTGGGTATCATTAAAGGGTACAAAAGACATAAATTCCAACAAAATTTAGCCGCCCAGGTATGTTCGTTCTCCAGGAATTCAACAATTTCCATAAAAAACTAAATTTACTTTGATAGTTAAAAAATTATCGTTTATTTGAATTTTTTTATGACTTTTTTTGTTTTTATAAAGAAAAATTTAATAATCTGCCTGTTCGATTTTTTTAGCTCATTTTGTTGAAAAATATGGCCAGGATTCCATTTGGAGTACACAATTCCAAGATTTTCATGTTTAACATGGCTCTGTTATCAGGTTAACATAGCTCTGTTAATGCAACTGTTTTGTGTCTTATAGCATATACAGACGACAGCGTTAATTTGCATTAACTGTCTTAATTCAAATTAATTTGTGAATTATCTCCATCCTAATGCGCATTAGATTTACCGTAAATGCAGTAAATGAAATTGAATTAATACCGAATTTAGCTTTTTCAATATGGTAATGCCGTCAAAAGTCAATCAAAATTAAATTAATTTTTAATTTTCAAAATTAAAATGGATTTAAAATCGGGAAATATAAGTTATTTTAATTATTTTTAGAAAAAAAAAAAGAAATATTAAAAGTTCGACACAAATTTGTTCCATTTTAAGATTTCCAAGGAAAATTATCTAAGTGTGTGTGTACGAAAGGGATGCACAAATTTTGTTAGTTGTTCACTTAATTCAAATACCGTCGTCTGTCAGGGTAAATGTTTATTTTGCTTTAATGCAAATTAAAGTTGCCGTCTGTCTACGCTATTACGTTTTAAATTTCGAAATTTATCTTCACACACATGATTTTTTTAGGAATTGGGGTACACATTTTTGCTTATAATTGCTGCGTATTTTCATTAAAATAAAAAAGTGGCGGGTCGTGGCGGGTGCAAAAGTACATATACGCTTAAAGAACACACTTTCATCTTTGTCTGAAAGGTTACGGTTTTTTGATCCCTTTTGATCTTCAAAAGTTATACACTAATAAACTTCAAGTTTTACGAAAATATGGGGAATTGACATTTCTTACATCGCACTCTAACTACAAATTCTTCAGGGTATGCACATACTATTTCTTAAAAACAACAGCTTACTCAACATAACAAAAAAGACCGCAGTCCTTTATCGATAAGAGAAATATTTGTTTATTTTTTTAAATTAACATACATTTTTTGTTATTAGCAGTTGCCACGACCACTACTGAGAATATTTTAACCAAATTTGTTTGCTACCTTAGTTTTGATATGTTTCCTTTGATGGCGTAAAAATTTTAAGAATTTATGTCAAGAAATTAATAGGTTTTGGCCAATAAAAATTGATTCTGAGCCACCGTGCGACGGTAGCGTTGATATGAACGGCTGTAGACTTTGCGAAAACTTAGTTGGAAAAAAGGTACTGACCGACACATAATTACACCTGTGAAAAGGAGCGAACCAAAAGAAAAAAACTATAGTTTGGCTGAAATGAGTAAGAGATAAAGGAGTAAAATGCAAAAAAAGATGGCGATTCAGCGCGAAATTAAAAGGTCAGAAAAAAGACAAAATGTCGATCGGCTGTGACCAAGAATGATAAAATACAAGATTGCGCATTCAGTGTGTAAAAAATTTTTCGTTCTGCGCATCTTCGTCACATCAGCCAATCGTTTAACAAAAGCAAAAACAAAACATAAACAAACAGATTTATATATACAAATGAAAGAAAACTAAGAGAATTTTTTAAATAAAAGCAATCAGTGTTCTTATATTTATTAAATATATGTACATTTATTTAAAAATTAAAATCAATGATTTTAGCGACAATTGCACTAGTTGAAATGTCGACAACTTTCCTTTTATGCGCGAGTAGAGATACGTTATAGACAACAGTCCTAGTGTCTTTCTGGTGACATTGTCAACGAACGCGTCAATAGTTTTTTTGTATTTTTTATAATGTGCAATATTGTTAAAAAATTACATACATATGTATGTATATATGTGTTTAAGTTTGTTGCCCCAACCCTTATTAAATTGTAGACAATGGCCACTAAAATGTATTAGTGAATCTTTGATTCAAATGTCTCCATATGGTCGTAAAAGAATAGTGCTAAAGTCTACTGGTAGATTTTCAATGACAACCCTATGTTAGATGTCAATACGCGATTACATTGGATGGGTGCACCTAGTCAGAAGTACTATTGACACTGTCACTAGTAAATCACTACGACATCGAGCGAGGAAATATCGATATTGTACACTAGGGAATCTAGTGCTGTCAATGTCTCCATGTGGTCTCAAAGAACTACTTACTCAGCAGTGCTACAGTCTAGTGGTAGATTTTCAATGACAAGCTAATGTTAAATGTCAATAGATGATTAAATTGGCAGGGGTACACCTGGTCAGTAGTACTACTGACAATGTGAGTACCAAATCGTTACAATTTCACTATTCGCATTTTCTGCAGGTTATGTACAGATATATTATGTACATCACAATAAAAGTCAGTGTATTGTTTTGTTTGTTTTTCGTTTTCTTTATTTAAAAAATTCGGAAATTTCGTTATTTAGAGCTCTAATTTTAAAATACATACGAGCTCGAAAGAAAATTGTCTGAATTTCATTGCTGCACTGTACATTTTGGGGCAATTCCATGTGTTTTTTCAAAAAACCTTCTGTGATAAGGGTCCGGGGCTCAGAATTAAAAACACATATCTTAAGCCTTTAACTCAAGCAATTTTTTTGAAATTTTGCACACATGTTACAATAATACAAGGCTATAAATTTTTATAAAAAAAAGTGGGCGTTAATACGCCCATACAATTTAAACCTCCTATTCCATGTACTTCCGGCCAGTACATTTAAAATTAAAATTTACGCTAGTGAGCTGAAATTTGATAAACGAGTAGTTATAGATTTGAAAATTACTAGAAAAATCTGAAAACTCCAAAATTTTGCCAAGGTGGACAGGACTGCGCCCATAAGGCTCAGAATCTAAAATACAAGTCTCAGGCCTTTAACTGAAGCGATTTTATTGAAATTTGGCATACATGTTGCAGTAATTTAAGGCTATAAATTTACGTTGAAAAAAGTTGGCGTTAATACGCCCATACATTTTAAGCCTACTATTTCATATACATTTGAATATACTACATATTTATAAATATTCTTACTATTTGTTTCCAACGAAACTCGACTGGCCAAAGAAAATCTTGAGATTGAAAAAGTGGGCGGTATCACGCCCATTAGAATTAAAATTTGCGCTAGTAAGCTGAAATTTGATAAAGAAGTAGGTATGTATGTATGTACTTCAGATCAGCAATTTAAATAAACTATTTATGTATTTATTATTAAACGTTTCCAGCGAAACTCAACAGGAGAGATAAACAATAGCCAAAGAAAATTTTGAGTTTGAAAAAGTGAGCTTGATCACGCAAATAAGAATAAAAATTTAAATTTTCGTTAATGAGGTGAAATTTGTTAGACAAGTAGGTCTAAGGTAGAAACTAACTAGAAAAATCTTAAAGCCAGGAAAATATAGACATAGGGGCGAGGCTACGCCCATTAAGTTTAGAACTAAAACATGAAATTTAAATCGTTGTCGTAAGCAGTTTTATTGAAATTTTTTTAATAATGAAAGGCTATAAATCTTCCTTTAAAAAAGTGGGCGTTAAAATTTTTTTTAATACATTTATTTATTTATTGTATCTTCAATTATGAACTAACAATAAATATTCAAATCTTAAATCTAAAATATAAATATTAGGCCCGACCACTGTCGGACATAAACTTAGTGATAGTTATAAATAATACATAAGTAGTGATAATCAAAAAAACAAAAGAGAAAAAAAATATTTTCAAGCAATCCCATCTGGAGTGTTGAGTATAAGAGCCCTTGTGTCCTTCTTTTTTAAGCGAATGTGGCCAGTAAAATTCAAGATGTTACGAGCAAGCGGATTAGGATGTGACTCGAGTTTTGTTAAATATTTGCTTGCGTATTTTGCTATTTCTTCAATCACTAATAGCATATTCAAATCACGATGTATATTTGAGTTTTTAATGTACCATGGAGCCGATGTTATCAAACGTAAAATTTTGTTTTACCTTCGTTGGATTCTCTCGACGTTAGAAGCTGAAGCAGTGCCCCATAACTGAATTCCGTAGCACCATATTGGCTTCAAAAGCGACTTGTATAATAAAAGTTTGCAGTCTAGGCTGAGTGTTGAATTTCTACCAATCAGCCAATATATCTGAATTAGTTTAACAGCCCGTTTTTGTAACATAAGTTTTTTTATGTTGTACGTCAAATAACGAATGAATTGAACTTTTGGTTTTTGTACATTTTATTTTGAGTAAAACGAATAAGCTTTTAGCTTTCGTTTGAAAAATTGGTTCACGTATGTACGACACAAACAAAATCAACTGTCAAATTAAACAATCAGGAAAAATTTAACGTGTTGGTGAAGTTTTTGAATTTTTACAATTAAAATTTAAAATAATGGATGTTTTTACCAAGAAAATTTAAATATTTTTCAGCATAAAAAAAATAATCCTTGGCAATTGAAAGTTTTGGTCCAATCAAGTCAATTACACCCTCCGAAAGTTTTGGTTTCGACATGTATGAAATACATTCCTTTCCGGCACAAGACTGGTAACCACCAGTTACGAGAAATTTTAGGAATGTTATCACTTTAATTATAGCGAGAACGCTTGTGATTCTACTGTTTTGCTTCATTGTAGATTCCATTTTCTCCAGCAGTATTCGGAAAACATCCTTGTTGGAAGTGGTATATAATCATTTTATTTATTGAACTTACTGCTCGTGTGGAAACTGTAGCGAATTTGCTGTGTCTCGCAACCTTCTGCATTATCTCGGTCGCTATAAAAAAATCCAAGTGCAAGGGATCAAATCATTGTTTTTTCAATACACGCGTATTTTTTGTACACTTTAAACAAACAATTTTTGAAAACTTTACTTTTTATTTATTTTTACAATTGATCGATAGGGTTGCTTCCTTTTCATTTTTAAAGAAACTTTTAATTTTCTATGAAAAAAGCTCTAAGAATTACAACTAAATGAGTAATGGAAACATTGTTCTTAGACGTTTAATTACAAACAAAAAGAGCTTTTATTTTCAAACGAAAAAAGAAAATGAACTCAATTTCCAACTCGATCGTTTGCCTAATAATCGCTCGCCTTCTAACGTAAGGCAGTTCGATGAACAGGCTGTAAGTTTCATTTGTATTAGCTTTGAGTCAATATGGTGTTTCCATGTAAGTCGTCGATTAAGGTGTATACCAAGGTATTTTACATGTGAATGCTGAGGAACAACTTGATTGTTGATTCGAATTGGGGAACAAGTATATCTTCGCAGGGTAAATGTTACCTGAACACACTTTTGCTCGTTTACCTTAATTCTCCATAATTTTAACCATAGTTCCAGTTGTGTAATATGTTCTTGTATATATCGCGAAGCCTCATAAGGATTTTCGTGCATACTTAAGCAGGCTGTATCATCGGCAAACGTAGATGTATGGATATTACTGCTCAAAGCCATATCACAAGTATAAATCAAATACAAAACTGGCCCCAGTATGCTCCCCTGTGGCACACCGGATGATATAGATTCGGGCACACTCATGAATTCTCCTTCCACAACCGTAAACTTCCCGGTAGTAATGTAACTTTCTAATAAATTCACCAAATTTATTGCTAGATATGATTTTAATTTTAAAATTAGACCTTCATGCCACACTTTATCAAATGCCTGCGAAACGTCAATAAACAGTGCAGAACAGTACTTCTTTTCTTCAAATGTTCTTCTTATACATTGAACCAATCTATGCGTTTGTTCAATTGTGCTATGCTGACTTCTAAAACCAAACTGATGGTCTGGGATGCACCCACTACCAATTAGAATTGGGGACAATTTTGACATGAGCAGTTTTTCGAAAAGTTTTGACATTGTTGATAGCAGGCTTATTGGCCTGTATGATTCTGCCTTGGTCAGATCTTTGCCCGGCTTTGGAATCATTTTAACTTTGGCAAGCTTCCAGCTGTGGGGATAATACTCTAGTCGTAAAATGGCATTAAAAATGAATAACATGATTCTAAATGCAATACGAGGCAATTTTATTAGCATTTGGTTTGGCGTTAACATGACAATAAAATTTAAGTCTCTTCTTTCATGTACTTCGGATCAGCAGATTTATACTACTTATGTAGATATTATTAGCTGTTTCCATCGAAACTTGACACGTATGATTGGCACTGACTAAAAAATTTTTTCTTTTTTTAAAAGTGTGCAAGAATACGCCATAAAAATAAAATAATTAAATTTGCGCTAGAGAGCTGAAATTTGATACGCCAGTAAGTCAAGATGAGAAAAATCTGAAAAGCCCAATATTTAAACCAGGAGTGAGATTTTCCACGCTAATATTGTACTGAAGCTTTTAACTGAAACTTTAACTTAAACTTATTGTCAAGTTCACAGATTATCTACAAATTATATGACACTCTTACAGTTACAAATTTATATAATGCATACCATATTACAGTGATAAGTATTTTGCCAAACAAGAACTTGGTCAAAATTTTTATATCACTACTTTTAATGGCCGAAATTTTGGAAAAGAACTTGGCCTTTTTTCACATTTATGTTTTTGTGAGGATTTCGTTTAAACGGCACTTCATTGAATGCTTTAACGTTTCTGAAATTTTATTACTTGGATAATTAAACATAATTTTTTTGTTTTTAAGCTTTTTATACAAATATTCATTACCAAATGTTTCTTTTCTATTAAAAGTATTGTATAGAAACATTAAGCTAATAACATCCGATAATATTGCATTTAACATGGCCAATCTTAACGAAAATATTAAACAGACTGCTGAACATGCCACTATCTCCCATCCGCAGACTATGTTTAATAGAATTTGTTCTACGGATATTGAACCACTCGTATGTGAAAAGATAAGAGCTAGAAGAGAATGGCAACAGCACAGATCACCCCAACATAAAGGCAGACTTGAAGAAAGCACTAAACGGCACTTGATAGCTTCTGAAAAACGGCATCTCTTAAAAATTATCTGGAAGGTCACACCAGCATTTAGTTACTCATTGTGGCGCGCTGATAGAAAACTTAAAACACCGTTGAGTTTAAACTAGGGATTGCCGTTCGGTTTTAACCGAAACCGCGGGTTTTAACCCACAAAAACCGAAACCGACTAAAAAATCGTCCGTTTTTAAGTTTTATTTTAACATTATTATGTTGTTTAAAAATACAGTAAATGTACTTTTTTTTATTTATTTATTTACAAATTTATTATAATTAAATTTACAATAAATTAGAAGCTAAAAGCACTAGCAGCAATGGCTATCGGCTTAAATGTACTTTACATTGAAGACTTCTTTACAATACTAATACGTTCTGTAACAATTAAAGGCAAGAAAATTTTAAAATTAAAAAAAAATTATATCTCTAAATTATGCAAATAAAACAAGGAGGGTCAGGTGCTAACAACAAAGGTTTTCTACCTACAAAAAGACGATAATTTTAAAAAGAGCTTTTATTTCCAAACGAAAAAAGAAAATGAACTCAATTTCCAACTCGATCGTTTGCCTAATAATCGCTCGCCTTGTAACGTAAGGCAGTTCGATGAACAGGCTGTAAGTTTCATTTGTATTAGCTTTGAGTCAATATGGTGTTTCCATGTAAGTCGTCGATTAAGGTGTATACCAAGGTATTTTACATGTGAATGCTGAGGAACAACTTGATTGTTGATTCGAATTGGGGAACAAGTATCTCTTCGCAGGGTAAATGTTACCTGAACACACTTTTGCTCGTTTACCTTAATTCTCCATAATTTTAACCATAGTTCCAGTTGTGTAATATGTTCTTGTATATATCGCGAAGCCTCATGAGGATTTTCGTGCATACTTAAGCAGGCTGTATCATCGGCAAACGTAGATGTATGGATATTACTGCTCAAAGCCATATCACAAGTATAAATCAAATACAAAACTGGCCCCAGTATGCTCCCCTGTGGCACACCGGATGATATAGATTCGGGCACACTCATGAATTCTCCTTCCACAACCGTAAACTTCCGGGTAGTAATGTAACTTTCTAATAAATTCACCAAATTTATTGCTAGATATGATTTTAATTTTAAAATTAGACCTTCATGCCACACTTTATCAAATGCCTGCGAAACGTCAATAAACAGTGCAGAACAGTACTTCTTTTCTTCAAATGTTCTTCTTATACATTGAACCAATCTATGCGTTTGTTCAATTGTGCTATGCTGACTTCTAAAACCAAACTGATGGTCTGGGATGCACCCACTACCAATTAGAATTGGGGACAATTTTGACATGAGCAGTTTTTCGAAAAGTTTTGACATTGTTGATAGCAGGCTTATTGGCCTGTATGATTCTGCCTTGGTCAGATCTTTGCCCGGCTTTGGAATCATTTTAACTTTGGCAAGCTTCCAGCTGTGGGGATAATACTCTAGTCGTAAAATGGCATTAAAAATGAATAACATGATTCTAAATGCAATACGAGGCAATTTTATTAGCATTTGGTTTGGCGTTAACATGACAATAAAATTTAAGTCTCTTCTTTCATGTACTTCGGATCAGCAGATTTATACTACTTATGTAGATATTATTAGCTGTTTCCATCGAAACTTGACACGTATGATTGGCACTGACTAAAAAATTTTTTCTTTTTTTAAAAGTGTGCAAGAATACGCCATAAAAATAAAATAATTAAATTTGCGCTAGAGAGCTGAAATTTGATACGCCAGTAAGTCAAGATGAGAAAAATCTGAAAAGCCCAATATTTAAACCAGGAGTGGCATTTTCCACGCTAATATTGTACTGAAGCTTTTAACTGAAACTTTAACTTAAACTTATTTTCAAGTTCACAGATTATCTACAAATTATATGACACTCTTACAGTTACAAATTTATATAATGCATACCATATTACAGTGATAAGTATTTTGCCAAACAAGAACTTGGTCAAAATTTTTATATCACTACTTTTAATGGCCGAAATTTTGGAAAGGAACTTGGCCTTTTTTCACATTTATGTTTTTGTGAGGATTTCGTTTAAACGGCACTTCATTGAATGCTTTAACGTTTCTGAAATTTTATTACTTGGATAATTAAACATAATTTTTTTGTTTTTAAGCTTTTTATACAAATATTCATTACCAAATGTTTCTTTTCTATTAAAAGTATTGTATAGAAACATTAAGCTAATAACATCCGATAATATTGCATTTAACATGGCCAATCTTAACGAAAATATTAAACAGACTGCTGAACATGCCACTATCTCCCATCCGCAGACTATGTTTAATAGAATTTGTTCTACGGATATTGAACCACTCGTATGTGAAAAGATAAGAGCTAGAAGAGAATGGCAACAGCACAGATCACCCCAACATAAAGGCAGACTTGAAGAAAGCACTAAACGGCACTTGATAGCTTCTGAAAAACGGCATCTCTTAAAAATTATCTGGAAGGTCACACCAGCATTTAGTTACTCATTGTGGCGCGCTGATAGAAAACTTAAAACACCGTTGAGTTTAAACTAGGGATTGCCGTTCGGTTTTAACCGAAACCGCGGGTTTTAACCCACAAAAACCGAAACCGACTAAAAAATCGTCCGTTTTTAAGTTTTATTTTAACATTATTATGTTGTTTAAAAATACAGTAAATGTACTTTTTTTATTTATTTATTTACAAATTTATTATAATTAAATTTACAATAAATTAGAAGCTAAAAGCACTAGCAGCAATGGCTATCGGCTTAAATGTACTTTACATTGAAGACTTCTTTACAATACTAATACGTTCTGTAACAATTAAAGGCAAGAAAATTTTAAAATTAAAAAAAAATTATATCTCTAAATTATGCAAATAAAACAAGGAGGGTCAGGTGCTAACAACAAAGGTTTTCTACCTACAAAAAGACGATAATTTTAAAAAGAGCTTTTATTTCCAAACGAAAAAAGAAAATGAACTCAATTTCCAACTCGATCGTTTGCCTAATAATCGCTCGCCTTCTAACGTAAGGCAGTTCGATGAACAGGCTGTAAGTTTCATTTGTATTAGCTTTGAGTCAATATGGTGTTTCCATGTAAGTCGTCGATTAAGGTGTATACCAAGGTATTTTACATGTGAATGCTGAGGAACAACTTGATTGTTGATTCGAATTGGGGAACAAGTATCTCTTCGCAGGGTAAATGTTACCTGAACACACTTTTGCTCGTTTACCTTAATTCTCCATAATTTTAACCATAGTTCCAGTTGTGTAATATGTTCTTGTATATATCGCGAAGCCTCATGAGGATTTTCGTGCATACTTAAGCAGGCTGTATCATCGCCAAACGTAGATGTATGGATATTACTGCTCAAAGCCATATCACAAGTATAAATCAAGTACAAAACTGGCCCCAGTATGCTCCCCTGTGGCACACCGGATGATATAGATTCGGGCACACTCATGAATTCTCCTTCCACAACCGTAAACTTCCGGGTAGTAATGTAACTTTCTAATAAATTCACCAAATTTATTGCTAGATATGATTTTAATTTTAAAATTAGACCTTCATGCCACACTTTATCAAATGCCTGCGAAACGTCAATAAACAGTGCAGAACAGTACTTCTTTTCTTCAAATGTTCTTCTTATACATTGAACCAATCTATGCGTTTGTTCAATTGTGCTATGCTGACTTCTAAAACCAAACTGATGGTCTGGGATGCACCCACTACCAATTAGAATTGGGGACAATTTTGACATGAGCAGTTTTTCGAAAAGTTTTGACATTGTTGATAGCAGGCTTATTGGCCTGTATGATTCTGCCTTGGTCAGATCTTTGCCCGGCTTTGGAATCATTTTAACTTTGGCAAGCTTCCAGCTGTGGGATAATACTCTAGTCGTAAAATGGCATTAAAAATGAATAACATGATTCTAAATGCAATACGAGGCAATTTTATTAGCATTTGGTTTGGCGTTAACATGACAATAAAATTTAAGTCTCTTCTTTCATGTACTTCGGATCAGCAGATTTATACTACTTATGTAGATATTATTAGCTGTTTCCATCGAAACTTGACACGTATGATTGGCACTGACTAAAAAATTTTTTCTTTTCTTAAAAGTGTGCAAGAATACGCCATAAAAATAAAATAATTAAATTTGCGCTAGAGAGCTGAAATTTGATACGCCAGTAAGTCAAGATGAGAAAAATCTGAAAAGCCCAATATTTAAACCAGGAGTGGCATTTTCCACGCTAATATTGTACTGAAGCTTTTAACTGAAACTTTAACTTAAACTTATTGTCAAGTTCACAGATTATCTACAAATTATATGACACTCTTACAGTTACAAATTTATATAATGCATACCATATTACAGTGATAAGTATTTTGCCAAACAAGAACTTGGTCAAAATTTTTATATCACTACTTTTAATTGCCGAAATTTTGGAAAGGAACTTGGCCTTTTTTCACATTTATGTTTTTGTGAGGATTTCGTTTAAACGGCACTTCATTGAATGCTTTAACGTTTCTGAAATTTTATTACTTGGATAATTAAACATAATTTTTTTGTTTTTAAGCTTTTTATACAAATATTCATTACCAAATGTTTCTTTTCTATTAAAAGTATTGTATAGAAACATTAAGCTAATAACATCCGATAATATTGCATTTAACATGGCCAATCTTAACGAAAATATTAAACAGACTGCTGAACATGCCACTATCTCCCATCCGCAGACTATGTTTAATAGAATTTGTTCTACGGATATTGAACCACTCGTATGTGAAAAGATAAGAGCTAGAAGAGAATGGCAACAGCACAGATCACCCCAACATAAAGGCAGACTTGAAGAAAGCACTAAACGGCACTTGATAGCTTCTGAAAAACGGCATCTCTTAAAAATTATCTGGAAGGTCACACCAGCATTTAGTTACTCATTGTGGCGCGCTGATAGAAAACTTAAAACACCGTTGAGTTTAAACTAGGGATTGCCGTTCGGTTTTAACCGAAACCGCGGGTTTTAACCCACAAAAACCGAAACCGACTAAAAAATCGTCCGTTTTTAAGTTTTATTTTAACATTATTATGTTGTTTAAAAATACAGTAAATGTACTTTTTTTATTTATTTATTTACAAATTTATTATAATTAAATTTACAATAAATTAGAAGCTAAAAGCACTAGCAGCAATGGCTATCGGCTTAAATGTACTTTACATTGAAGACTTCTTTACAATACTAATACGTTCTGTAACAATTAAAGGCAAGAAAATTTTAAAATTAAAAAAAAATTATATCTCTAAATTATGCAAATAAAACAAGGAGGGTCAGGTGCTAACAACAAAGGTTTTCTACCTACAAAAAGACGATAATTTTAACGTTCTTCAACAAGAATTTTTATTTTATAAAAAAACGAACAAAAAGGCAACCAATATATTATTACTTCACAAGGCAATAACACAACACAGCCCTCTTTCACTGAAAGCGTAAAAGTGTTTTCTTTCGCTGCATAGTGTTCGATTTAAGAATTTAGGATGACAAAAATCATAAATTTGTCAATAATTAAGATAGAGTCCTAACTCTTTTGCATTTTTGTATTGAATTTGTTTATATTAAATTTATTTATATATTTGGGGTATTCAAAAAGTATATACTTCAAACTTATGTTCACACATATTTTACAATAATAAAAGTAAAAGAAATTGCATATATTAATAATAATATTTTTTTTAATACATGTATTTATTTATTGTATCTTCAAATATGAACTAACAATAAGTATTAAAATCTTAAATCTAAAATATAATTATTAGGACCGACCACTGTCGGACATAAACTTAGTGATAGTTATAAGTAATCCATAAGTAGTGATAATCCAAAAAGGAAAAAAGTATTTTCAAGAAACCCCATCTAGAGTGTTGAGTATTAGAGCCCTTGTGTCCCTCTTTTTCAGGCGGATGTGTCCAGTAAAGTTCAAAATATTACGAGCAAGCAGATTAGGACTTCACTCGAGTTTTGTTAAATATATGCCTGCGTATTTTGCAATTTCAAAAAAAATTTAATGTTAATAACATCTGCTCCATGGTACATTAAGAGTTCAAATATACATCGTGATTTAAATATGCCACTAGTGATTGAAGAAATTGCAAAATAATAATAACTTCTTCTGAGTTGATGCTGATATTATGTTTTTGAAAAAAAAATATTGAGGCAGCTTGAGGCTATAACCAAAACGTTGAAAGATTACAGAAAAGTTTATGGGTGTGGTGAAACAGCTGGAGATCAAAAGATTTCGTCTGACAAAGTTAGCTTGGTAATAATTAAAAAAAACTCTTATCTTAACACTTAACACATTCGAAAATAATGTGTTTTTTGGTTGTTATATAAAAACAAGTCAAGTTACAATTGAATAAAAAAAGTTAATATCGCATCTACTTCTATATACTTTTAAATTTGCATAAAATACGCTAGTATTTTTGTGTTTTTATTTTTTTTAACATGTCATTTAGAGTACGGTTATAAGCATACAAAGCGAAATATATACAAGAATCACATATTTTTAAGCTAGTCCAGGTCTTCGCTGTTTAATTAACTTTATTTTTTTATTTTTGTCGTCCTAATTTCTGAAATCGAACACTGTGCGCTGGTAGCTTGTACACAAAAATTAAATTTCACTTCAAAGCACTTCATTGAATGCTTTAACGTTTCTGAAATTTTATTACTTGAATAATTAAACATGATATTTTATTCTTAAGCTTTTTATACATATATTTATTACCAAATGTGCATTTTTTATTAAAAGTACCTGAATTGAATACAAACAACCCAGCTAAAAAAATTATATATGCTCCATATATTTTTAATATATGAATGTATATAACTATATATGCATATGTATGAATTCATGTATGGAAATATATGGAATTATACATGGCAAAACTATTATATATGAACTAATATATGGACTAATATATGAAATGTATTATAATATATGAACTCATATATGGAAATTTAATTATGAATATCTTCATTTCTATATATATAAATATAAGATTTTATATATGGAGCCATATAAGAATGTATGCATACATTATATCTCACATAAGATCGTTTTTGCAATCAAAAAAGCTTGGAATTTTATCACTGCTGAATTGGAAATCCATTAGAAAATACATACGGTATGCAAAGTTTATATGCGTACCCTCAACGTTTAAAAAAGAAAAATTTTTAATCTGATTTCTTAAGCTAAATGTCATTTACGAATATGATTTATGTGTTTTTTAAATGATTGATTCACCTTTTGATGAATGAAATGACTTTTAGTTCGTTTTGAATTATTTGTTCAAACAAATGTTTCTTTAAATACAACATCTCTCTCAAGTCTAAAAAAAATTAATTTTATTAATAATATTATTATTCTATGAATTCTTTTATAGTTTTTGAAAGTCTGTGCATAAAGTAAGAGGTTTGTGACTGTTCAAAATTTGTGGTTGAAGTCTACTGATGATTTGGTTCAAGCGCCAATGAAATACGTATATAGACCAAGCTAAACCACCAGCAGATAAATTTCAAATTAAAATTTAATTTTATTAATTTAATTTATTGCACAGCAGTGCGCTTTTGTAAATCAAGAGTTTATGAATATGAACTTTGCATACTGTGGAGGGAATTTACACATACATGTATGAAAATGTATGAATATATATAATCATATATGCCCATATACCCTCATTTTTCGGATCCGAACCATATATGGGATATCATATATGCTCCATACATATTTTTTTAGCTGGGAAGAGAAACTTTATTACCCCTATAGTAACAATTTTTGCATCGAAAAATTTTTCCCAGAAATGTTTTCGCTTTTTTTGATTCCCCTTATCATCAATAATATTTTTCACGTGAAAATTTTCACTTTTCCCTTGGTTTTATTCATCTTTTTTTTTGCAGGTGACCTGGATTATTACATCGAATAATTTCGATATTTTTCTTAGAATTATATATTAACAGTTTGCTCACAGACAGTAAATTTCATGGGAGTCCACCCACGGTAATATAGTTAATGAAAAAAATAGCTAAATCAACAGAATACATCCATGAATATAACTTTAAAGTTAAATACATTTTATTTAAAACCTAAAATTTGTGTGATTTGTTTATTTAGCTTAAAATTGTCCGATTTTCAATTAATTTTTAAGCTTTACAAATATTATTTTTTACATTCACGTGGTCTGATAGCGGGGGAAAAAGTTCACGGGTTTTTCAAGATAGCATTTTTCCCTTCGAGAATCAACATTTCACGTAAAGAAAAATTCCATTCGTTTTTCACGATAGGGGTGATTACAAGGTTGGCAACCGAAATAAATAACGGTATCGGTATTGATACCGGTACAACTATTTTTTAAATTTCGGTATCGGTAACGGTATCGGTATTTTTTTTATTTCGGTATCGGTATTACCGGTACATACCGTTAACGAGTTTATAATACCGGTATACCGATATTACTGCTAAATTATTAGTTCATATTTAATTATATGTCCACTGTCATAGCAAAAAGAAATTTTTTTTTATTAAATTACTTCGAAAATTAAACAAAATAATAAAAATAAATACATATGTACATTGTATAATATACACACGAAGTACATGTAGAATTGTATGCACTTATTGATGTGCGAATATTTGTATTCGAATTCCCGAATATTCGGCTTATTTTTAAGATATTCGTATTCGTACTCGGCAAATTCAGACGAAACGAATGTTTGAATATTTCAAATCAAGCAATAAACAATATTTTCGTTAAAGTAATTACTTTTCTTTACCTCAAGAGACCAATCTTTAAGTTCAGGTATAAAAGTTTCGAAAATTTTTCTCCACCATCACTGTTTGAATTAGATTTATTTTTTGTTATAAATATCAAATTCCAAATGTTTAAAACAATGTATTACACCACTTTAAAACAAGATATGTTTTTAAATATGCACACATTTCCAAAAATCTAATCTGCGCCCGGCGACAAATAAGAAGAATACTGCAAAAATACTGAAAAGTCCCATTTTTAATTTAATTTTATGGGAAATCTCCGGGAACTCAAAAGCAAATTATATTCGTTACTACTTTCTGTGTATTGATTGCATCATTATCTTCCTAAGAGAGACTTTTCAGCCGAAAATATTGAATGGCGAAATTCTTTTATAAATGCGAAATAAGTAACCCACCTTTTTCTTCAAAATTGGCGAAAACCTACTTTTTTAAATTTTTTTTTTAATTAATTGGAATTTTGATACCACTTTTTTTAAATGTTACAAGTTTTGTCCCTTATTCATAATGAGCTTAATTTTATAAATCTAACAAGATTTGACTTCTCCATTAGCAGAACAGTGGGCCAAGGTTGGTGAAAAAGCCAAAATCTTTATCTTTTTTTCTCTAATATTTTCTAAACTGTAAGCGAAAACACACAAATATAGAAGACTTTGTTTAGCTCCTTGGATAGAAAACAATCCACTTGCAAAAAATCTTTTTTATATGATCGAAAACATGAGCATCGATTTCAATTTTTCATTAATCCAAGGCTGCCCACTTTAGTGCTTTGTGGCTCCGTCGTCTAAATTCCCGACTTGAGCTCTCTGACACCTCCTCCTCCTGTGTAAAATTTCATAACAATTGGACAGCTACTTTAGAAACTGCAGAATTATTTCCAATTTTTTTTTCCACTACTTATCGGGTACTCTAGGCCTCGCTAGGCTTTTATGGCAGCAAACGTCATATTTTAGACAGAGCACATATGTATGTAGTATATCAATTAAATAAAAATATCTTTGCGACCAGTTTAATGTGCATATATTAAAAAAGAACTCTTCAAAACTTAAAATCTTCGCATCAGCTTGTGTATCTGGTACAGCCAATATACTAATTTTCGCGATTTCATATACAACAAATGTGGCTTAAAATGGCTTTGCTAGAGATACGTTTTTCGTTCCTAAAGGCATTAAGCAGTTCACGCAGTTTGTTAGTATTTCGCGCTAGTGATGATTATGATATGATTGCACTTTTCGGTTAATTAAAAACAAGAGCGCTTCATAAGAATGTGTGAAGGAGAACAAAAACGTGTTCATAAAAGAAAGTTAATTAAAATATATTTTTGAAATTTTCTTTTTGGTGGGAATCGGTATACCGGTACATACCGGTATAGACGTAAGCGGTATTCTGGATACCGGTATTTTCTAACCGAAATAGATTTCGGTATCGGTATCGATACCGGTATCTAGTTTTAGCGGTATTTGAATCGGTATCGGTATTTTTTCGATACCGTTTGCCAAACTTGGGTGATTACTTTTAAATCCAGTCGTTAAGCATAGGGATGAAACGATACGAGTAAATACAAGTAAATACTCGATACTTTTTTTAGAAACCAAGTACTTTTGGTATCGATACTCTACTACCGAGTACCAAGTAGGTATCGGTAAAAAGTACTCGTATCGGTCAAATCTCATTTCTTATGGGCTACAAAAAAAAAGATGAACATGAAGCCAGTTTAACACAACTTTAATTGTTCGTGTTAAATGTAAATCTATATCTAGAATATATATTAGAGTAAGTTCGTGAAAATGGGACCACTCAAATCAAATATTTTATAAAAAAGATAAAATTGCGAGCTGCAAAAATTGTTTTAAAAGCGTGCGTTATTGCGGGAACAAAACAAATTTGCACAAACATTTAAAAGTCATCTCGAATATAACTTCTGCTCCAGTCCAGCCCAAACGTGGCGATTTTTCCACTTTGGTTGGCGTCTAAATTTTTGATTTGGCGACATGTCAATTTTGCTGGCTATTTTGGATATGTTTTTAACAAAATTGAACTTCAAAATTTTTGTAATTCAGGAAGATTAGTTTGTTGAAGGAGTATTTTCATAAATAAATTCAACCAAAACTCGTCTGCAAGAAATTTAAACAATTAGTTTTTTCTTGTAATAATCGCTTCCGAAATTGGAAGATTTTGTTGACTAGTCGTTAAGAATTCTGTACGAATTAGGAGCATTTGGTTTGGTGCGTATTTAGTTTGTTTTCACTACTTTAAATCATGTGAAAAGCTTGACCGATACAAGTAAGTATCGATGCTTTTTATTCGATACTGAGTATGTATCGATACTTCTGAACCGATGCCGTTTCAAGTAAAAGTATCGATACTTTAGTGGTATCGTTTCATCCCTAGTTAAGCAGCTCTGGTTTGCGGAGCATCTCTCGCGTCATCGTAATTATTTCTTAAGTGCGGTCAGGCTTGTGTTTGTTGTTTGGACTTCGAGAGTTTTTCGTCTCACTCGCACTGGTTGACTGATCTGCCACGGATTACCGTATAGTCTTACGGTATTTTGTGGAATTTCTTTAACATCCACGTTGCTACTTCCTATGTGAAGGCATAGGTCGTGTACAGTCAGTCACAAAACTTTAAAATACTGTTAATAACATCTTGGACATATGGTCTACGTTACTTCGCCCATATTTTACTTTGCATTAATATCTTTAAAATAAATAAATAAAATACTTTTTAATCATCATATACCTTTGCAGCATACATACTAGTGATGCCAAACGGGAAATCTTTGATTCGGAATTTTTGGATTTGTAAAATCAATCCCGGGATTTCTTTTTCAGGATTTATTAGCAATTTTAATATAAAAACCATTTATAAAATAAAATTTTCGTTGATTTTATGATGATTTTTTATAATATTTAAAAGTCCTATATAATTTTATACGTGCAGTTTTGAAAATTTAATAACTATTCGTGACATATTTCTTATAAATTAACAAGAGCAAATTAAATTAACTACTTCCTCAAGCTTATTTTCATCAAAGGTGCTACGATACACAACTAAGAATTATTTTGAAAACAAAAAGAAGCACATGAGCTTTGGAAGGGAAATAACATTTGGAAAATTCATAAGTTTGGCAAATTTATTCCGTCTTATTCTATATTATGAAAGCAATTATGAATAAAATTCCACGAGCAATTTTCCCGGGGAATAATTTCAAACAGTAAATAATATGGAAAACAAGATAATCTATTTGGAAAAGGGAGAAATTTGTTGCGGAAATTTATTCATAATTGCATAATTGCAGATAGGTATTCTTTATTTCGACTACTCAACGCTACATGTCTGAATCAAAAAGTTTTTCGTTACTAATTAGTTGGTTACGCTTGTGTAGCGTTTGTCACACAGATGTAAACCCGGCCATACACATAAATAAAATAAAAAATTACATGAGTAAACAAATTTCAAATTTGAGGACAACTATGAAAAGATAACAACATCTCAACATACATATACAAAAATCCTTAGAGGAATTCATTGGGACAGAGTGACGAAAGATGGGGTGACTTAAGAAAGCTAAAGAGACGAAGCAGAACGTAAACTTTTTGAAGCCGAAGAAGCAGAACGTGAGACTGAGCTTACATCTGGCATTTCTTGTGTGTCATTTGCCCAAAAAAACGTAAACTAATTACTAATGAAAAACTATTTGATTCAGATATTATATTTATTGATTTAAACCAGTGTTCGAAAATAAACATTATTTAATGTACTTTAATGTTCTGTAAAGTACAACCTCACATACACAAGCACTAATAATGTAGGTATACCGATTACATTAAAATTATAAGTACTTATAATTTTTGTTAACTTCTGCCCAACGAGAATAGTTATGTTAACCCTCTCAAAATGATGATAAACAACACTTCGTTTTGTAATGCTAAAGACATTATTATTAAAGTATATTTAATGCATGTGGGTACACTCAAAAAAGTTTTACAATAACTGAATGTACAAGAAGTTTCTGTTAATTAAAATTAAAGTAAATTTTACAGGTTGGTAAATTTTTACCAAGGTATTTGTATGTGAAGTCTTTGTGTTTATTGTTTATTAAGCTAACCACAATATATTGATGATTTTATGTGCACTCAATATAATAAATTATTTAGAATATGTATTTAGTAAAACAATTTCATCGGAAAATTTTTCTCGTACAATTTTTACTTAAGCGTTTATTTAGTAAATGCTACATACGAATGTGACTGTGAAATCACGAGAATTTTCAGCATGTTGGTTAATTTTTTTAATTAGTAGTAGTGGCTAGATGACGTTGAATTTTCATAGTATTTTTGTTCCAAAATCTAAATGTGAAACATTTAGCCGAGTCGTGCACATTTCCAGAAGCAGCACGTGTGTAAAGATGTGAGTTTCTACATTAAAATGTGCTACTAGTAGACGGAATGTAGTCAATATAGCTACATGGTGACGTCAAAGCTGCCTTAGAACCACATGCGAATGTGAAACTCACATGCGATATGCTATTTCCTTTAAATTATTTTCTTACATTATAAAAATTAAATTCCAACTTAAGTGTATAGTTTAAAAAATTAAAATGGTTTCGCGTAAACTTTAACATAGATATGTACATATGTACAAATTCATTATTGGCGGATATAAAAATATTAAGGTTGTAAGCTATGTATGTACATGAAATTGGTATGTATCATGTTTTGGAATATGTATGTATTTAAGTATGTACAAATGCGCATGTATACATATGCGTATGTATACATATGCGTATGTATACATATGCTCGTGCGTATGTACGTGAGTTTCGTAGAAAACTATTGCAAATTAAGAAAAAAAATATTTTTTACTGAAGTTTGATATTAAAATAACTTAAAAATCATTCTGTTCGCATGAAAAATAAAGCCAGTTGTAATCGGCAAATAAAAAACCTCTTGCGCATGCGGCTTGGGCGTAATATTGACATCACTATGAAGCTGCATATGCTATATACAACGTAGTTATGTCAAAATAATAAACATAATTGAGAAAGTATTATTATTTAGCTACTTTTTTGTTTGAGCAGATCTTCACATGTATGTACACATTTGGATTTTGACCTATGCTCTGAATCATACGTGCAAACTTTTATTTAAAATACAATACAAGTTCGCTGATAATCCAGTTAAATTTTTATTTGCAGCGCAGTGATGCATTTACGAACACACCCTTTACTAACAGCAAATTTTGAGTGTAAATGTATCAAGAACTGTTGTGTCCACACATACCCTATCATATTCTTTGTTAGTATGTGTGCTAGGCTGTGAGCATCACTCACTCATTATACCCGCCTTGCAATGTTGTCAGCTTTTGAAATTTTGAACGCGAAGAAATATGAAGATACTTGTAGTGCTCAGTGCTTTTTAAATTTGTTTTTAATTTTTTTTGTTATATTCTTATGAAAGGAAAGTTTGGTATGTTCGTTCTTTTTGGTGTTTTTTAGCATATGTTCTTTAATATATGATTCTCTGATTTAGTACCTTTTTATTTAACTTAAGTGTTTTCCTGGTTGCAGTGCTTTTTTAATCTAAAAGTTGACAGCATTGTTCTCTGTTATAGAAAATTGAGAATGCGCTCACCGCCAGTGCTGTCAGATGTAGAGATTTGTCACCAAAGGAGACGTTCAGACTTCGTTTTTAACGATGAAAATTTTGAAGTCGCTTTTGTCTATTTACTTGGCAATATATCACTTCCTTGGCGATATTTTTAGCATATACATGCAAAAGAGAGTTGTTTTCTAAATTTAAAGTTTGGTTTTTATGAAACATAGTGGGAAAAACTTCGTTTTATGAATTGGAACTAGCATTTTGGATAATGAAGTATAAAAAGACGTTTACCATTATACCATTAAGGACTTAAGTTAATGAAAATAATGACTAATACAATAATTTGATTCAATAATTGGCACGTGTACTTAAAAATATTCTTAAGTAAATATAGTTTGTATATTAATATAATAATATAATATAATTCTGTTAATGTAAAATTTTTTTGTTTACAATTTAACAATATTTGTTAAATAAAGATATGTATATTTTCATATACTATATAATACTTTATTATATTGGCGATACTCGACAACTAATTTAGCGAGGAGGCTAAAAACAAATCTGGTATTACTGGCTAGCATTGATCAAGAATGATGCACATTTGTATATATGTATGTATGCACAACCGCAAAAAATTGAGTAAACATCACAGTGGAACATATTATAATTTTTCTCTCTAAATTTTGGAAGCAAAAAATTTTTAGTTTTTGTCTGAATTTATATACATATGTTAATGTAAACGAAAAATGTGGTTCATCTTACGAAAACATTCGTTATTTTTATGTTACGAAACCTTCTTTGATAACACAAACGGTATTTGTATATCTGTGAATAACAAAATTTTGTACATTTACAAGTATTTTTTTTTCGTAAATTTACAAAAATTATGTTTAAATAATAAAAGAAATTCGTGAATCATGAAAAACAATTTCGTGTCATATACAAAATTTTAGATAAAATAGTTAATATATAAAAATCTGCAAACATAATATTTTTTCTTACATATAAATAATAAGTTTGTAGAAAAATCTATAAATCTTGGAATGGAAGGTTGTAATAATTATGAGAAAATATAGTTTTAGTGGAATTATTACAACCTCTGTATTTTCCATACACTACATGCATACATACTGTACATATGTACATTAAACTATGCACTGAAACTCGCAAATCAAACTGTCGATTAAGAAAATCGAAGAAAAATTTTTTTGCTGTTATTTTGCTTGCAACTGCCCACTGCACACATCTTTTTACCTATTTTTTTTTAACTATAGGACTGCCAACCTTAACGATAGTAATTTTATCCCAAACTTTTCTTGATAAGTTCGGTGAAAAAAGAAGAGAAAAATTAATCCTAATTTTCATATTATTTTGCATTCATACTTTCTATGATTTTATCGGTAATTAGTTAATTAAACTTTATGGATTTAAAAATTATAACCAGTGGATTCTTAACTAGTTTCAGTTTCTACAACATATTATGGTTAGGAAGTAAAGAAAAGTATTTGTGACCAATTTTGGCAATGGAAAATGTCAAATTCCACTCACAAATACAACACAAATGCGTATTTTGAGCAATTTGAAGTTACAAGTCAAGAAATATTATGAATTTTCGATTTTTTTTTATTAAAATTCATCTTTATTTGGAAGTCTTATAAGTTATTAAGGCACAATATTATGACATTTTACTCAGAAGTATTGCAATATTAAACCTAATAATGGAATAAGACTTTTCAAACCACGTCCAATTGTGCATTCAACTAAAACATTACTATTCGTACCCTCAGCAATGTGTTATTCTCGAAAAACTACGTTTTTTGCATTTTTATAGCCTGTGCTACTTATTATTATTTTATTTCTTCAAATATTACATTGTTTGTGTCATTCCCAACTTATTTCTGTTGTTAGTTCCCGAAAATATATTATTTTTAATTACTTGTCTTGGGAGAAAATTCGAAAGTGTGCAAAAAACATAAACAAAAACACGGTACCGCTCATGAACGGTCGTATCTAGCCCCTGAATTTTTTGGGAGTTCTGATTTAAAAAATCGATATTTGAATTTGGGACAAGTTATACTTTTTTTCAGTGATTGATAATGTACATATATTTAAATATATGCATGTATAAATCATAGCTGGCCATTGAGAGGAACCGAAAGTAATGTATTCGCGTTGGTGTATTCATTTGTATAAGAAGCCGATTGGTGTTCGGCACACTGGTGCCAGTTTGAACAGCCTGGGTATAAATCAGAACAGCTCACAGAGAGAGAACTGAGAGAAATGTATAAGCGTATTTGTATTCATTTTTATAAAAAGCCGTTTGATGTTCGGCACTCTGGCGCTTCTCTGGGCAGCCTGGATATAAATACAATTCTATGTATTTGTGTAAGATACATACATAACCTTTTATTTTTCAAATAAGTTAAAAAAACATTGTTTAAGGCTCAGTTAGCCGAATGTAATATAATGTAACTCGAGCGTAAAAAACAGCTGATCTATATTTTTATATGCAAAGTAGGTTACGTCACATTACATCTGTATAATCATTTTCATTACTTTTCACATAACAATTTATATCAGCTGTTTATTACTGTTGTAGTTACTTTACATTACAGGCGGCTAACTGAGCCTTTACCCAACAAAACAAGCAAAAATGTCCTTTTCGCTTTTTATTAAACTTTCACCAAATTACATAACACATTTGTGACAGCTTTTCGTATGAATTCCACTGCAGTCTGTGCAATTTTTTATATTAGGTTTAATAATGCAATACTTTTAAGTAAAATATCATGACATTGTTCCTTATTATTCGTAATTTATAAGACTTCCAAATAAAGATGAATTTTAATTTCGAAAAAAATACTTAAAAACCCATAATATTTTTTGATTAGTAACTTCAAATTGTTCAAAATACGCATTTGTATGAGTGGAATTTGACATTTTCCGTGTCAAAAAGTGGTTCTTTACTTAAAAACCATAAAATGTAGTATAAAGGAAACTCGTTAAGAATCCACTGGTTATAATTTGCAAATCCATAAAATTGAATTACGTAATTACGGCTAGGATCCAAGAAGGGTATATAAAACAAAAACAATATGTTTTTGTTTCCTACGTACATATGCACTTGCAAAAGTTAGAAGATGGTATAAATTTCTATCCACACTCTATTGCCAAACTTAATACAAGAAGAGCGGTTTTACATTACATGTGTAAAAGTTGGCAATCCTGGCTTAAAATTATTAACAGATAAGTATAAAGAGAGCATGGCGCCGTCCGTCTGCAATGTTCTTGGGTTGGTTTAATCTTGTATTCTATTCAGTGTTGCCGGAATCCTAAATCATTTTAAAGGGATAAAACTTCAAACTAATCCAAATTTAAAATATTACGCAAAAAAACGGCTGGCTGTTCCGTTCAACTATGTGTTGTCAGAATATTTGCAACTAACTTTGATGTTATTTGTTCATTAATAATTATCACATGTAATTTGGCTTAAAAAAGCGATACAAACTTTAGCCCGTTCAAATAAATCAAAAATTTTTTGTAATTTTAGTTACGGCGCTCTATTCCTATATACATATATATATAAATATGCACATTACTTGTATGTATATAAATAAATCACGATAACAGTGACTTCTGACAAATAACACTGTGCAGCTTTTGTATCTGAAGTAAAAAAAAAAATATAGCTGAAAATTATATTAAAAATTGGAGGGACTTCCAAAACTCTTTCTTTTCATTGTCTAGAAAAAAAACTTCTTGTTTGCATGGAACAGAACAGAACTCGTCTCTTGCACCATAAGCAGCCTAATGTGTAACTTTTGTTTTTGATTTGTTTAGTTGTCGTACTTTCCGTTGCAAATAATTTAAATAAAATAATAAAAAATAATTGTTGGATGGATCACTATTGGTTAAGAGTAACTAATATAGCTCCTAAAGCCAACGTGATTATCAAAAGTGAATAATTCGAGCATACAATAATGTTGAAGCAAAATTATATTAAAATTACATACATATCTTATAATTCAAATACAGTTAAGAGAAAAATTGGTTTGTTCCATTATAGATAACATCGCAGAATTCGGCAACACTGATGTTTTAATTTATACTCTCAATAATTTTCTCTCCTAGTTATATGAATGGATATACATATCTTTACAGTGTTTGCTTATGAAGCACACTAACACTCTGACAAAAAACACTAAAATTTAGTGTATTTACACATAGTTCTACAAAACAATTTGAATTTCAATGCTAAAGGCCGTCAAGCAGAGTGCTTTAGAAAGCATATTACTTGAGTTGAAAACTCATTGTGATTCTAATCGCGTAGTGTATATGTAAACATACACAAAGTAGAAAGATGTCATATCTAACCCCTTGTATATTACATTAAATAATGTACAGTTTATTTTCGTACACTGATTTAAACAGTTTGCAATCATTCTGGATTCTATAAAATTGTCTATTAATTATGTATGAAACTGAAATAGTTTTTCATTAGTAATTAGTTGGTTACGCTTTTTTTACTCTTGTGTGGCATTTGGCACACAGATGTAACCCGGCCCAAGGAATTTGAGGGCACATCATTTATGAAATGGAAATTGGAATTTGTTTATGAGCGATAATACGCTTAATAAGTCTGATACCAAATACTTGCTGAAAGCTCGACAACATTGATAGTGTAAAAATCGATGAAACACTGTTTGAAGGAATTGGCGAGCTCGATTTGGACGAAGATTGGGTGCCTGGAAATGATAAGTAAATTGAAATAATAATTATTTTATTTTCGGTCTTAACGAAATTGTCATCTTTTTTATTCTTGTGCTAGTTGATATTGGAAAAATTTATTTAATAAATTGAATTAAATATGATATGATCAGATTATTTTTAGATGAGGTTAATTAGGAGAGCTGTACGCCATTGTTAACTGTTTCTATATTATCTAAGTTGAAGGTACCATCATCGGAATCGTTTACTGATATGGTTTTTCTAGTGGATTTTCTCGTTTACTGATGTGGTTTTTCTGTTGTCCAAATTCTATTGGTGTTGGAAATTTTTCTCGTGAAAAGTCCAATTTTGACCATCAACCCGGTTCGGCTTTAGGCATTGTAATTTATACTTTTGTGCCGTACATCTGCGTCTTTTTATTGTTCACATTTATAATCTGAAAGAAATTGTTAGAGGTTTAATATACATATGTATACCATCTCCGGACATACACATACATATGTATGTACTAGTGATGTAACGAATGTCAATTTTCGATATTCGCGAATACGAATATTTCAAACGATATTCGCAAATAAAAATAAGAATATTTGAAACGATATTCTGCATTTTTAGCAGTTATTTTTACTTTTTTATCAAAAGTGTGTTTGAAACTTATTTATGATAAATTTAGAAACCTGAAGTTTGTTGCATTAAAATAGAGTGTTGTTTAATATAATAATTACTAAAAATAAAGGAAAATATTTTCGAACCCTTTAACTTTCATTGTCAAATAATTTATTTAGTTACACGCCATAACTTCATATATTTTATTGCTTTATTGCAGGCAACCACCATACAAAGGATGATGAAACTCATTCTGTAGCCATGTCTGATACCACAATATCAAGGACTCGTCACACATACATTGACGATACATACGGAAACAGTTTGCCGCCAGATCTATTGGCATTTCCTGCCCGTGTTCCACCAACTTCACCCTCAATGCAATCATCACAGTCCAATATACCAGATCAAGTAATTTACGGTTTACGCTCTCCACCTCTCACCAGCCCCGTTTATGCTCATATGACACCTCACGGCATTTATGGCACAACAACTATAGCAGCAGCTACACCTAATGGATTTATGACATTGCAACATCCAAAATCACGTAATTTAGCACTAATTGCTGCAGCCAATAGCAGGCAGCAACAATCACCGTTTGTACCAGCACCAGTTATTTACTCGCCTGCAACTACGTCTTCAGTTGTTATAAAACAAGGTTATATGACAATACCACGGAAACCAAGAGTGCCTAGTTGGGCTCCCTCCTCTTCGAATACCCACTCGACACAACTGAGTGAGTTTCAGTCACCCACCTCTCCGAATCCAAGCGAATCGGGTACAGCAACAACAGCGGAACTGACAGTGGAACCTGTTTATGACAATTTGGGTCTGCGAACAACCGCTGGTGGTAGCTCTACTCTTAATTTGAATAAAAGTAATTTGCAAGAAACAGCAGCACGTTATACAATGCGGGATCGTCCATTACCTGCAACACCAAATCTCACATCGATGAATACCAACCAAGCGCACCAACAGCAGCAGCAGCAACAACAACCCCAACAACATCATCCAAACGATATGACAAATAATGTGAACAAAATGTACGAACCTTTACACGAACTAATTAATCAACTACATCAAACGACAACATCGGATACAGAGCCACTATATGACTCGTCGCGACATCATTCTGGCCTTACCATTGTGTCCAGCAGCATCAACAGTAATTTGAACAATAATACAAGTGTTAACAACGACACATCCTCCTCCTCTGTTACGAACTCGCCATACAATACTGGCAACAGCAGCACAGAACCAAAATTAACGAAAATACCACCACGACCACCACCAAAGCCCAAAAAGAAAATGTCATTAACAGCAACACGGAGTGGACATGGCAGCAGAAGTCAACTATTTGACGACGAAGGTGAAGATGGCACGGAAGTTTAGTCAATAGTTCAAGCCACAGCCGCTGATGGCAGCGGTGGTGGTACGAATAATAGCAATGGTGTATCTAATTGCCTTTTCACACTTAATGAGTAAACAGAATACCGGCATAAACACATTTTTCATACAAATTGACACAAAAGAACAGCCCCTGAAACCAGTCTTGAGATAGAATCTATCTTATTTTGAGAGCGATTTTTTCTTATGCTCTCACATATCAATACTCATTCTCACAAAAATGTTACCATACTTTCAATCAATTTCATACATTTTGTAAACAAAACTACAAATAAAAAAGCACATAAGAAAATAAAACAAAAATCAGAGAGCATTTGAAGTTACTGCCGCCGATTTTATTTTGGCTTTATTAATTCGTCTGCGATTTACCTGAAGTTGCAGACTTTATTCCGTTTCATCATTTACTCACATCTTTCATCATTTTGCCATAATCTTCCCACAAAATTATACAGGGCTGAATGTTTAACATCTTCAAAAGATGTTCCTATTACACTTTGTTTCATGCAACATCTTTCGATTATTTTAGTGCAACTACGTCCAGCCCATATGCACAACGTGCAAACTTTTATCAAGAGGTTATTGTGCTTTCACACCGACGAGAGTACACATCCACAACAAAAAAACAACTTTGCAAAGAAACATGAACTAATTTTAAGAGAACAAAATTAAGAGCTGTTTACCTAAAATGAAAAAATCAGTGTATGTGTGTACACATGTACAACACTTGTATTTTTTGGTATAAACAAATGAAAAATTGTCAAAAACATCTGTCTTTTGTTTATAAAAATAACAATTACAGGGTAACTAAAGTACAATTGCAGACGCGGCATTCCTGCATGATTATAGTTATTCAGTGTTGCCAATCTGGGTGTAATTAGACAGTGTGTAATTTTTACTCACATGTGTACGCCATGTAATTAAATCCTTGTATTATCTGTGTGTAATTCTACTTTGGGTTCTATTTTTATTTATTTTTGTTTTAATTTTAACCTATACAAAAGATGTGTAGTGTAATTTTCTTCAATATGTAATTGGAGACATAGCCATGTGTAAATTCATTGGCAACACTGTAATTATTTCATTCACACACATGCACTAACATTTTTGCAGCTTGTAAACAAAGTTTGACAATTATATGCAATGTATACAGTAACATGCTGGGCTTGTGCATGTACCTAGTATAATTGTATCATGAGTGTCATCACTACAAAAAATTTATACAACTATATACATACCATGATACAATAATATAAAGGTAAAACCATTATCTCTTTTCGTCGCCATATTAACCTTCTGACGTTTATCCTGATTATTTTTTACTCTCAAAAATAACGCTACCGTATTCATTTATAAAATCAGAGTTTTTTTTATTACTTTTTGACTGTTATGCTTTTTTAATTAAAAAAATGTTTTAGAATAAAAATATTGAAAAATTCATCACTTTTGCTTTTGTTATTAAATAGATATTAATACAAATACATATATAATAAATAATTTTAATTTGTGTAAAAAAATAAATTTTGAGCAATGAGCAGCATATACCAACCACAACTGCAGTAATACCAAGCATTTCAGCAAAGGCAGGAATGTCAAGTTTTTTCAATCTCCTTCAATTCCATATATGCGGCAGAAATGGATAGAAGCATGCACTATAGATGATGGTTTCCTACCAAAAAATCCTTTGGTTTGTTCTGTTCACTTCCGTGAAGTGCATATGAATGTAAAAAATCATTGCATACGTTTGAGCCTAAGTGCAATTCCTCTTCAAAGGTAACTGCCATATTAAATACATGCATTACATTATTGCTTTAAAGCAGTGTTGTCCACACGTACACTTTCACATTAAGAATAAGAGGCACAAAATGCGCATTTCCCCCAGCTAAAAAGTATAGGTTAATTTGTCTTATCTTTAGAAAATCACATTAATTACTAAAAATATTTAATTTCATAATAATTGAAAATACTGAACCTAAGTCCTAATGCAACTGCTTTGGAATGTGTATCAGGTATGTTCTGACACTCTCATCGTTTTCAAATCGCATGCGAGTTGCAAATCGCCAAACTTGTTTCTACATGTTCTGTAACTCATGCGTTTTGCTTGCGACTTGCCATATTGATTTAGGTCAGCTGTGTGTTGAAATCGTCAGTGTATAAGTAAAAGAAACATTAAAGAAACAGTAAAGAACATTTTATAAATTTCAATTTTATAATAAAAATTTTGCGAAACTATTAATATTTTTGATTAAAATGAAAAGAAAACATTAAATTTCATTAATTAACCATTTTAGTGTTTCTTTAAAGTTATGTTTGGGCAAAATTCATCGGTTCACTTCAATATACTCTTGTGATTTGAACTCGCCAAAAGTCTTGCGATTGCGAGTTGCAGAACACCTTTCTTGCGAGTTCAAGTCACAATCGCAAATATGCGATTTGCGAGTGCCAGGACATGCCCGTATGTATGTTAATATTATGCAAGGTTACAAAGGGTGGTGCTAAACACACCTCCAATCGTATACCAAGTTGGTTCCATTCGGAACCAACAGTATGCAAACTCGAAAGTACTTTCGTTCCCTTTGAATTACAGACTAGAACCCTTGTATTTACATTCGGTATAAGTTCATGTAATGTAAAGAACACTTTCTATGCATTTCGTTATCCTCATGTCCAATTGATACAACGTTTAAAAAAATATGCATTAAACTACAATTTCTAAACTCAAATTACACATTTCAAAAAGAATTCCTAAATTAAAGTTACCATTGTATGTATGTGGCAACGTTTTCCTCTCTGTTTACAAAAAAACCGCATTCAAATAATTTGGGTAAAAGCCATAATTAATTTTAAAAGTCAAATGTGGTTTTACCTTTATATTATTGTATCATGATACATACATACATCAACACATACTATCCCTGCAGTCAGACTGGGGCCAAATGTCTGTCAACACTGAAATTCTAGTAGTAGTTACATTGTATACAATTTCTCTTCTAATCGTCAGTATAAAAGAGAGATAGGAAACAGATGTGGTGTATTTCTGGTGAATTTTTCAACAACTTGTCAATAATAAGTAAATTTGTATGTAATTAAGGTATAGAAATGTACCAGTAAACGTCTGGTTGGCATGTCTCCATGTTCCCATAAGAACTATGTAGTTACTACCTAGTCAATTATTTTAGTGTTACTACTAGATTTTCAATGACAAGCACAGGCTAATTAATTGTAGAGCAGTACTGGTGACAAAGTCAAAAACGACTCAGTACATTTTCACCATCGCTAGCATAATTTCTACTAATTCTGCATATTGTAGCATTAATTGTTTCGGCTCCTCAAGAGCAGCAATTAAATCAATTTCTGCTGAATTTTTAATTTACATTTGATTTTTAATTTTAAGTTGCTCCCACTCGTAAAAATAGTATTATAATACATACATAACAGATGAAAGATGTTGCAATGTGAACAAGTTTTTTTAACTTTTAACATATTCCACGCATTCCTCAAAGATGTGTGTAAGTATGAAAAGGCTATACCAAGTTCGATGCCATTATTGTCACTATAGTGTACTATGGTTCCATTTTCGTACTGTTAGATTATTAAAACGAAATGCCTTCGCTCCCTAATTCAAACTACCATTAAAAACATGTGCAAATAATGTTATTAAGCGTTTTGAAAATATTTCTGACCAAGATCCGTTTTGTAAGGTAATTACATATATTGGAGTATTAATTTTAATTTTTCTTGTTTAATTCTATCCCTTTATTGAACAAATTTGCACGATATTAAATCCCAACGTAAAAGTAACTACAACTACATACAAAAAAATAGAAGCACACTGCCCAGCGGCGAACAGAAGTAGTAAGAAGGCCTTATGGAAGTCCTTATTTGTCAGACACAATGCCTTATTACCCCATTCCATACTCATAAATTTTTACACATGCTGTCGTAGCCAATCAAGGCCTTTTGCGTCCTCTTCCTCAACAGGCCTTTTTCCACAGACATTTTTATTGTAACGGTTTATCAGTTTTGTTGCTACAAACGTTGTACGTATGTATGTATACATACTAGGGATGGGCACATGTTACAAATGTATCGATATATATCGTATCGATATTTTTGAACAGTATCGATATAATTTTTTTTAAACATCGATATTTCGATAATATCGATATTTTTTATATGAAAAACTATTTTTTCCAGAAATATTCCAAATTTGAAATAAATACACATACCAACATACATATTTAAAACATGTTACATAAATTTTTTATTTAAAATTCAATATTTATTTATCAAACAATTCAATAAAAACAATATAAACAAAAGATTAAATAAAAATAATAAAACAATATAATATCTTAATATATATAAAAATCAAAAACACGTTTATTTGTTGGGGGTGAACTCTTCAATGCCCCAACAGATTTTCGCCTTCCACCACACAAAATATTTGTAAAAGATCGGCGCGTGTTTTTATATATATTCTCTATGGGCCGTGAGTAGTGTTTCTGTGTAGTTTGTAATTCGTCCGACAGATGGCGCAATTTTTAGTTTTTGTTTTTGCACCGTAACTCAAGAACTATTGAACCGATTTTGACCAAACTTTATATACATGATCTATAGGGCGTGAGGAGTGTTTCTGTGTAGTTTTTTGAAGTTCGTCCGACAGATGGCGCAATATTTAGTTTTTTGTTTGTGATTTCGCACCGTAACTTAAGAACTACTGTACAGATTTTGACCAAACTTTATATACATGCGAGGAGTATTTCTGTGTAGTTTGAAGTTCGTCCGACAGATTGTGCAATATTTAGTTTTTTCGTGGGCAAAATCCAATTTTCATATTTTACCACCAATGCCATATGCAACACTAATGTTTGCTTAGGGCCAGCAACGCGGACCGGGGTCAGATAGTAAACAATAAAATAATGTAAACAAAAAATTTAACACAAACAATGTGAAAGGAAATTCATATGCATGCATATGTACATGTATTTATACTCATATCGCATTTATTGTGTATAAATGTCAAATTAGATATTCTAAAAATTTGTATATTTTTGGTCAAACAACTCGAAACAAAAAACTAATTTTTCAGACAAAAATGTTGTCTGACATTTTGTTTTTTTTTTGCTTTCAAAAATTATATCAGTCACTGCTGTCAGTAGATTTTTAGAAAAGTACCTAAGTTAAAACTATGCTAAGAAATTTATCATTTTAATTTCAAGTAGTATGCCAATTTTTACTTATATGTCAAAATATGTATGGAAATTTTTTTTGGATAAAACAAGTGGGTGATAGAGTTGGGTCCAATCCGTTCATTTGTTAATTTTTGCCACAAGCCTATGTTGTATTTCCACACGTTTTGTATGTTTTACTACACAAATTGCAAGAAGCGGGTTCTTTGTTTCTTTTTTTTTTAATTTCCACACAGGCGACATATTTCTTTACACAAATCCACTAAAGCAATAACCAAAAACACATAAAAATTACTTGTAATTTCTCATATTAACGAAGGCACATCAAAAAGTTTACAAATATTACAACAAGAAATATTACAACACAAAAACCGCGTGAACTTTGTTGGTATAAATTACCATAACACTTGTCGATGCAACGTTACATTGTCTTGTCAGGTTATATATAATGTCAAACACCATACAAAACTCAATATTTTTTTAGTTGTTGTTGACGATAATAATGCGGCCCCAACACCTTGCAATTGGTCGTATAATTGTGTTCCATATACCAGTTGATCATTCACTGCATACTGCAATTTCTTATCAAACTTCATTACAAAATTATTTTTATAGAGTCAAAATTTTTTTTATGCATGTTTTTTTATTTATTGTATCTTCATATATGAACTAACAATAAGTATTCAAATCTTAAATCTAACATATCATTAATAGGCCCGACCAATGCCAGACATAAGTTAGTGATAGTTATTAATAATACATAAGTAGTAATAAGCAAAAAAAAAAATTTTCAAGCAGCTTCATTAGGAGTGTTTAGTATTAGAGCCCTTGTATCTCTCTTTTTTAAGCGGATGTGTCCAGTAAAGTTCAAAATATTTCGAGCAAGCGGATTAGGATGTGACTCGAGTTTTGTTAGATATTTGCCTGCGTATTTTGCAATTTCTTCAGTCGCTAGTGGCATATTTAAATCACGATGTATATTTGAATTCTTAATGTACCATGGAGCAGATGTTATTAACCTTAAAATTTTGTTATGTCTTTTGTTGTTGAATTCTCTCTACATTGGAAGCAGAAGCAGTGCCCCATAACTGGATACCGTAACACCATATTGGCTTTAAAAGCGACTTGTATATTAAAAGTTTGCAGTCTAGGCTGAGTGTTGAATTTCTGTCAATCAGCCAATGTACCTGAGTTAATTTTAGTTTCATTTGAGTTAACTTATAGTCAATGTGGTGTTTCCATGTAAGCCGTCGATCGAGGTGTATACCAAGATATTTCACATGTGAATGATGAGGAACAACTTGATTATTTATCCGAATGGGGGAACAAGTATCTCTTCGTAAGGTAAATGTTATATGGACACACTTTTGTTCATTTACCTTAATTCTCCATAAGTTTAACCATAGTTCCATCTGGCTAATGTGTTCCTGGAGTTTTCGGGATGCCTCATCAGGGTTTTCGTGCATGCTAAGGCAGGCGGTATCGTCGGCAAATGTAGAAGTGTGGATACTACTGCTCACAGGCATATCACAAGTATAAATCAAATATAAAAATGGCCCAAGTATACTCCCCTGTTTCACACCGGATGAGATAGTTTTAGGCATACTCATAAAGTGTCCTTCCACAACTGTAAATTTTCGTGAAAGAATGTAACTTTCCAAAAGATTTAGAATGTTTATTGGTAAGTATGTCTTCAATTTCAAAATCAGGCCTTCATGCCACACTTTATCAAATGCCTAAGAAACATCAATAAACAGGGCAGAAAAATACTTCTTTTCCTCAAATGTTTTTCTGATAACTTCAACCAATCTATGCGTTTATTCAATGGTGCTATGCTGGCTTCTAAAACCAAATTGATGGTCCGGGATGCACCCATTATCAGTTAAAATTGAAGATAATTTTGTCATGAGTAGCTTTTCAAAAAGCTTTGACATTGTTGACAGTAAACTTATTGGCCTATATGACTCAGCCTTGGTAAGATCTTTACCTGGCTTTGGAATCATTTTAACCTTGGCAAGCTTTCAGCAGTCTAGATAATACTCCAGTCATAAAATAGCATTAAAAATTAATAACAGGATTATAATTGCTGTATGAGGTAACTTAATCAGCATCTGCTTACTAATTCCATCCATACCGGGAGCTTTTTCCGGGTTGAGTTCGGCAATTAGTTTTTGTACATCACACTGTTGTATTATTTCAAGACTAACTTTTATTTTTTATTTCAGTAATCATATTACCGTATTACAATTGTCTTATAAGTACTAAAAATACATACATACACACATATGTATGCACGTGTATACTTATATACAAGTCAGTGATGCCATAGATTTATATTTTAATAAGATAGATAATACATATGCAACATCTTCTCTTTTAAATGTAAATAAATAAATACGTTAATAGCTAATCAAAATGTACATACATAGCTTAAATATATAAACTTATAAATCTAATTTTCTAGGTTGTCTTACAGCTCTACCTTTTCTAGTTACATAGTTCTGGCTATCATTTTCAGTAGTTACTGGTAATTCTGTAATCAGTTGTTGATTGCTTTCCTGCAACCCTGTGTTCTCCATATTCTCAAGTGTTTGATTTTCTGGTGTTTTCTTTATATGATCTTGATTTCTTCTGTAAAGAATATCATTGTTATCCTTTACTATAAATGATCTTGGTTCTTTGCATGTCCCTACAACTTGTCCTTGAAACCAACAACTTGTAGGCGTTTTCTTAAACATAACCGAATCTCCTTCATGCACAGGATTTAGTTTTTTTGTATTTTTATTGTAATAATCAGTATATTTTTGAATATTTGAGTTCAATTGCTTTTTGTACTCATTTTTATTAATTACTTTTGGTTCAAAATTTTTTGTCATAGATGGAATCTTTGTTCTTAAGGACCTTGACATCAGCAGTTCTGCTGGGCTGGGCAAGTTTCCTTTTGGTGTTGTTCTATATTGAAGCAATGCTATATATGGATCTGAACGACTTTCTTGTGATTTTAACAATAATTTTTTGATTGTTTGAACAGAACGTTCTGCCAACCCATTTGATCTTGGCAAATATGGGATAGATGTGCAATGATCGATTTCCCAATCTTGGCAAAAGTCATTGAAATCCTTGGAATTAAACGGAGGTCCATTATCTGTTACTAACGTGCACGGAATTCCATGTCTAGAAAATATTGACTTTAGTTTTTCTATGACCAGAGAACTATTATATCCAGAGTTTAATATTTCTACTTCAATGTATTTAGAGTAATAATCAACAACAAGCAAGTAAGTCTTTTTATTAAATTCAAATAGATCACACCCTAACTTAAACCATGGCATAAGTATGATTTCATGAGAGAGCATTTCCGATTTTGAATTTGAATTTTGGTGACGCATGCAAATCTCACAATTTGAACAACATTTTCTATATCATTATAAATATTAAGCCAGTAAATTGACTGTCGAGCCAAATCTTTACATCTCTGCACTCCCATATGACCTTCATGAATTTTTCCCAAAATTGAGCTACGCAAATTTTTTGGAATTAAAATCTGATGATTTTTTAGCAAAATGTCATCCAAAACTGAAATTTCATCTTTTATTTTAAAATATGGCATTACATCTGATTCTATATGTTTCTTATTGTTAGGCCAGCCATTTTTAACATATTTAAAAATCATTATAAACGTTTCGTCATTTTTAGTTTGCTCCCTAAGAACATCCACCTTCGCAAAAGGTGTCTCTAAGCACGAGGCTAATAAATTACAATGAAGCTAGATTTCCCTATCTATTTCAGTCAACGCTGTCTCCGCTAGAGGCGCTCTCGAAAGTGTATCTGCTATTTTCAAGTCCTTTCCAGGCTTGTATCTTACTGACAAATCATATAGTTGCAACCGCAGCATAAACCTTTGAAGTCTAGCAGGAATTTTGTATAGAGGCTTATTAAACAAATTCACTAATGGTTTATGGTCGGTTTCAACCAAAATTTTCGACCCATAGACATATTGATGAAATTTTGTACATCCAAATAAAATTGCAAACAATTCTTTTTCTATCTGCGCATAATTTTGTTGAGATAACGTCAACGCAACAGAGGCATATGCAATTGGTTGCTTGTCATGCATAATCGTTGCACCAAGTGCAAACTTAGAAGCATCTACAGACAAAGTCAATTCTCTCTTTGGGTCAAAATATGTTAGTACGGGTGATTTAGTTATTTCATGTTTGAGATTTTCGAATTCTGTTTCATGTTCCTCTGACCAATGCCATTCAATATCATCTTTTAAGAGTTCTCTCAAGTGCTTGTTCTTTGATGACAAATTCTCTATGAATGGTCCTAAATAATTTATCATACCTAAAAATCTTTGTAACTCTTTTACATTGTTTGGTTTAGGCATGTCTACAATAGATCTGACTTTTTCTTCGTCTGGTTTAATTCCAAAATTACTAAATATGTGACCTAAGAACTTGATCTCAGTCTGAAATATTTTGCATTTATCTTTGTTAAATTTTATGCCAACCTCTTTTGCTCTTTGAAACACAGTTTCAAGAATCTTAAAGTGCTCCTCTCTAGTAGATGAGTAAATCAAAAAATCATCTATATAAATTATTAATCCTGCAATATCTCCGAAAAGTCTTACCATTTCGGCATGAAAAATTTCGGGTGCTGCATTAATACCGAATGGCAATCGTAAAAATCTATAACGTCCAAAAGGCGTATTAAAGGTACATAGCTTTGACGATTTTTCACCTAATGGAATCATCCAAAACCCACTGTTAGCATCGAGTGATGAAAAATATTTTGAACCATTCAGTTTAGCTTTACAGTCTTCGATATTTGGAAACGGGAAATGTGGCCTTAATATGGCCTTGTTTAAATTACGCGGATCTAAGCAAATTCTTAAATTACCATTTGGTTTAGATACCAAGACAATTGAATTCACCCACTCAGTTGGTTCACTGACTTTTTTAATGACTTTTAAGTTTTCCATTCTATCCAATTCTATTTTTAATTTGTTGTGCAATTTAAATGGAATTTTCCTGGGTGGATCAACTACCGGAGATACATCTTTTCTTAATTCAAGATTACACTCACCATGCAAAAGACCAAGACCACCAAACACATCGGAATACTTTTGAATCACACTGTTTACTGACAAGATATTTACATTTTTAATTAAATTCATTTGAATAGCCGAATTAAGACCGATAATATTTTTACATTTCATGTCCAAGACAAAAAATTTCAATATATTATTATGATTTTCATAAAAAACGTTTAACTTGACAGTACCTAAAACTGCCAGTTTTTCGCCACTAAATGTAAAAATATTAACGTTCGTTTTCTCTAATAATTTTTTGAATTTAAGTTTATAAAGAGTTTCAATTGATATTATGTTGGCCTGTGCCCGAGTATCAATTTGACATACCAGTTTTTTGTTTTCAACCATAACCTCAATGTTCCATTCCACTGATGTCGATTTTGTTGTTTTAGAAAGGGCGCCAATAAATAAGTCTCTTTCATCTTCATCGCCATCTTCTTCACCATCAATGTCGCCGTCGCCATCTTGGTTAATGTTTATATCTTTTACATACCGCCTTTTTATAAAGCACATTTTGGCAAAATGTCCATTCTTTCCACAATTATAGCACCTTGTTCCTTCTGCCGGGCATTTGTTTCTATGCATTTGACCACATCGAGTGCATTGTGAAATTTGTTGTTTGTTGTTAGATATTGATTTGGGGGGTTTTTGGCTCAAGACATTAATACTTGGCTCATCTTCATGATTAACTTCTTCAAGTTTTATTGCATTCTCCTTTGCCATAGTAATGGATTTAGCGATACCTATAGCCTTCTCCAATGAAATGCCACCCTCTGCCAATAGTCTTTCACGAATATTTCCCATTTTAGGAGACAAGCCACAGGTGAAAATATCTCTTACAAGATCTTCTCGCAAAGTGCCAAACTCACAGTTTAAACTTAGGTTTTTTAATTTTGTAACATACTCGTCAATAGTTTGATCCTGCTGTTGTTTGCATGAACAAAATTTGTGTCGCTCCATTGCGATATTCACCTTTGGTGTAAAGTAGGCTTCAAGTTTTTCTACCAACTTTACGTATGATATGACATCTAAGTCTTCATTAAAGGAATTAAAAATTTCTATGGAATCACTGCCTAGATGATGCAACAATAAAGCCACCTTGCGACGGTCTGTTTGTGACTCTAAATTAGTCGCTGTCATAAAGATTTTGAATCTTGTATACCATAACTTCCATTCTTTTGCCAAATTGGTGGATTTTAAGTTTATGGGCTGCACCGTGGTTGCAAAAATTTGACCACCTTCTTCCGTTGATTTCATTTTAGTTGAAGACGCTAGATTTTGTCCTTCAACTGACATTTTATTTGTTCAAATGCTTTTATTTTTATTTTATTTTTATTTATTCTTCACTTTTTATTTGTTCTCTTCTTAGTTAGTCTTCACTTCTGACACCATGTTGTATTATTTCAAGACTAACTTTTATTTTTTATTTCAGTAATCATATTACCGTATTACAATTGTCTTATAAGTACTAAAAATACATACATACACACATATGTATGTACGTATATACTTATATACAAGTCAGTGATGCCATAGATTTATATTTTAATAAGATAGATAATACATATGCAACACACACATCGTAAATTTTAAGGGTCGAGGGGGTAGAGCAACTACACTCGGCAAATCAGCAACACCGGTACATGTATTTGGTGTAAATACGGATTTTAAATGGTCAGCAAATATGTTACCTTTTTCAGTATCGCTTCTTGCCCAACGTCCGGTAGATGTGCGCAGAGGTGGCTTAAACTCAACGGGTGTTTTAAGCTTTTTAGCAGCGCGCCACAAAGAGTAATTAGATGCTGGTGTGACATCAAGGCCTTCCAGATAATTTTTAAAAGATGCAGTTTTTTCAGATGCAAGCAACTCTTGAAGTCGTTTAGAACATTCTTTAAGTCTGAGTTTATGTTGGGGTGATCTGTGCTGTTGCCATTCCCTTCTAGCTCTTCTCTTTTCACGTACGAGATGTTCAACGTCTGTAGAATAAATTTTATTGAACTCAGTATGCGGATGGTAGGTAGTGGCATGTTCAGAAGCTTGTTTAATATTCTCGTTAAGATTTGCAATGTTCGATTCAATATCATTGGGTGTTCTTGACGTAATATTTTCCGTGCAATGACTACTAAGATATTTTTTGAATCCCAGCCAATTAACACGATTTATCATCTTGACAAATGGGTGAGGTAAAGCACTTCTCAGTGGGCTACATTTGTGACGATCGTGGGAGAGTGATCGGACGAGAGATCTAGGGAAGCTTCAACGTGAATTAATTACCTAGAAATACTTTTTATGACGCCGAAATCTATAACACCCGGAATTTTATGTATGTCAGTAGGCCAGTCAGTGGGCTCCCCACTCGGAATAACATCCAAGCCCATTTTTGAAATTGTGTTGAACAACGCCCTACCTCTAGGCGTAATAAGACGCGAACCCCAGAACGTATGTTTTGCATTGTAGTCCCCAGCTGCTACAAAACAAGGCCCAAAAGATTTGTAGAATTTCTCGTATTGGTCCTCAGTGATTGAAAATCTGGGAGGGGAGTAAATTGAAGATATAACGAAATTTGTACAAAAATTTTCAATGCAGATATTTGTTGCTTGTAGATGTTGTTCACAAATGTTGTCAAGAATATAGTGCGTGAGTCTTGACTTTATTAGAATTGCTGATCCACCCCATGCTCTCCACCTAGGGTCCTTTGTATCATATAAAGCACAGATATAAGCAGATATGGCAGCACTGACGTATGTCAAAGGCCCATATCAGCTTTTAGTTAACCCCATATTTAGAAGAGTTATATTCTAGGTGGCATCCTGAAAAACAATGTGATAGAAGAAAAAAACTATACATTACCAAGAATTTTGCCAAAAAAAATGTAAACAAACAAAATACAAATAAAATTTGTTGTGAAAAAAATTTTGTTTTTATTAAAAAATTTAAATATATACATACATGAAATTGTAATTTTCAATTAATTTTTTCTGCTGAAATTGTTGGCTAAACATTGAAATGGTAAGTATAAGCTGAAAAACAAGATATTTATGTTTTAAACAAGTTTATTTAGTAGAAAATGTTTATTAACTTACAGGCACAAGCGCATTTACATACAGCTGCACAATCGCTCCCAAATGTGTTTTTTTGGCAATTCTTCCACCATGCACATTTTCCACAAAGGTAGGAATTCCGAAATATATAAAAAAGATATGTATTAAGAAATATGTTTCTCAATTAGAAATATTTTTTACATTTTTGATACATACCTTGCAACTGGGGATGGTAAGCAAAGTTAGATGGATGCACTCATGTCTTTTGGAGACTTCGTTGCCGCAAAAGCGTCTAAAACGGCTGTAAGTATTAAAAAAAACCTGAAAGTATTAAAGTTTAATATTATAATATTGAATTGTTAATTTCATTAGACATTTCCTTGATTACCGTTTGGACAAAAAGTGACAAACCAATTTGTAGCCTTCTTTATATGGAGAACCACCGCAAGCGTCATGGAATAGCTGAAAATATAAATATAAAATATTTTAATAAAAAAATTTAATTTTAATTGACTATTTATTTCATCAGTTTATTATTTTTTATGTCTGCCGGCCAGACAATCATGGTGATGTGATGGTGTTTTTGGAAGCACTGTTTAAGGGTGGGTTTTCCAGCCAGACACATTATCTCTTGTAAAAAAACCCACGCACAGTATTTACAAAACACATTAATTATGTATGTACATATGTACAATGTACATACATAAACACATGCGAGTACGTATGGATGCTCCGGTCAAATTATGGTTGAGTGCAAATACTGTTTAACATACAAACATTACATGCAAACAGTATCTGCACTCATTCAATATTTCACACAAATATTTCATTGACACTTACCTTCTTGGATTCTTCAGGAACTGATAAGCTTCGCCACATTTGGTCAATCCTTTACAATGACACTTGCGCCTCCTAAAATACATACATATATATTTTAGTTTTGAGTTATAAGAATACATAGCACATAATTTAGTTTGTATATATGTACGTACGTGTGTGCCTGCCGGCCAGGCCATTATATGCATGTGTGTTTAGAAATACTGTTGAAGGGTTTGTTTTCTTTCTATACAGACAAATATCAGCACTTGGAAATTTCAAATATAATAAAATTTGTCTGTATGTTAAAAGAAAACCTAACCACAACAGCATTTGATAAAAACACAAAACACTATTGGAAACAATACAGTTCTCGGTCTGCCGGCCACACCTTCATTGAGTGCCAATACTGTTTATGAAATATAATTATGCTCCAAACAGTATCTGGCACTCATTGAATAAATATTTTGTCACTTTTTAAAATTTCAAAAGCTAACCTTTCGGGATTCTTCGGGAACCGATGGAGCTCCTCCATATCTGGGCAGCCTTTTATGTACTTGCGACTCCTGTAAAAATTAATGGGAACTATTGTTTATTAAATAAAATCTATAAAATAAGTACTTACATGTTTATTTTCCTTGGAATTTGCTTTGTAAAGGAGCTGCAAAAGAAATTTATAATTAAGAAAAGTAAGACAAATATAAACAAAACGACTTACCTCTTTGAAAAACTCCAACACAATGGCTGCTGCCATAAAATTTGCGATGGAATGCAGGATTGCATTTATGAAAAGGCGCCAATTTGTGCATTTTTTCTATAAATTTGCGACTTTTTGTGAATGCAATCCTAAAATTTAATTGAAAATAAAGTAATTTATTTTTTGACATTTAACTTGTTAAAATAACAAAGACAGGCATATTCAAAACAATATCATTCTGTCCTTTAATAAAAATGGGGTTAATGGTATTGCCATTTTGTGATGCCATTCGTCAATTTTTCGGAAAAATTACGTGGCCGAATTTCCCGTGTCCAGTCTGCCTAACCTGTGATATAAAGTGTAGCAATTCATTTTAAAGAGGCTTCTAGAAGTCAAATGAGTCTCAAGGACCAACATTATATCAATATTTTTTTCCGTAAGGAAGTGCTCAAGTTCATTTTTATGTTGGCGAATGCCGTTTGCGTTCCAGAAACATATTTTCAACGTGTTCATGGCTTGTTAATTAATGCTTGAAGCAGAGTATTCTGCATGCTGAGAAAATGAGAAATGCTGAGAAAATGAGAAATGCTGAGAAAATGAGAAATGCTGAGATTTCTTGCATCATGGTAGTCATATTTGTTGTAAAGTTGTTTATAGTTAGCACCAGATTCTCAATAGTAGCTCCAAGGCGACTAAAGTTAAAGCTTGAGTTTGCATTCGTTGAATTATTTAGCGGTGAAACATTTTGTGTGGGAATAGAACTAGCCTTAGCAGCATCGGCATACGATACACGTGAAGCAACTGGTTGGCTCACTTGAGCAAAAGTGGCGGAGTACGCGTTTAATGGTTGAGCTGGAGTTAATTTAGGTTTTTGCACCATAGCCTTCTTGACGAAAGAGTACACAGGACATCCTCTGTAGTTAGCGGTGTGATTACCTCCACAATTACTGCATTTTTTTTCGCTTGATCTTTTGGTTTAGTACAACTAGCAGTACCGTGCAATTCACCGCAGATAACACACACTGTAGGTAAATTGCAGTAAACTTTTGTATGGCCATATTCTTGGCAATTATGACACTGCACGGGACCTGCACGCTTATGTAGCTCTTCAACTTTGATTTTTCTGTATAAAAGGTATTTTGGGCTATAAATAGGATGAGTCTCGTTTTTTTTCAACTGTATATCATTCGGCTCCAGTTCAACACGAAATAGGGGTTGGGGTACCTTTTCTCTGTTCATTATTTTAGATACATTCTTTACCTTAAATCCCTTTAGGACGAGTGCATCTTTTATTTCTTTAGGGACAACATAAGAATCTATGCCGTTCAATACGATCTGCAGGCCTTTAGCGCTCTTAAGCTGGTATGTGTAGAAGCTTGTTTTATTTCTTTCAAATTCCGAAACCATTTTGCGGAAATCCTTTTGGTCATAAATTTGAATTTTCGTTTCATCTATATTGCCACGTTTTATTGGGACAATGTGGAATTTATTTTCACCAATGACCGAAATTAATTTTTTAATAAGGGCATTTGAATTTTTCTCTCAAGTAGATTGGGGGCGGCTTGGATGTTTTATTCGAGGATACATCGGGTTTGTCGTTCTCATCTTGCAAAATTTTAAAACGGTTTTGGCGATTAGTTGAGGATGCGCTGTTATCCCTAGACATCTTTGGAGCGGATGAAATTTTTGAAGAATTCGGGCTTTGCTCATACCATTTTGATTCTCGAATTATTTTATCTGCTTCAATGGGAGTGGGAACTCTAGACTTTCAAAATTTAATACAATTGCTCCTATATTAATATTCTCATCTGAAATGTTTGCAATCTTGTAGTTTCCAAAATTTTTCCGTTGTCTTCGATCTAGACTGCTATCTGTGTACAAAGCAGCAATAAGAGACCATTTAAAGCAATAAATATCATTGCTCTCGACATTTATGCATGCACATTTCACTGCAATATTTTTTGGGAAAGGGATAAAGCTCGATCCTCTTGTTATGGACGCCTTGTTTATATTAACTTCAAGGAAATTTATTGAAATTAAGGTCCATCCGCTATCCCTCTCTTGAAATTCTTCCATTTTGGCTCTTAGCTCCTCCGTCTGTTTCTTGTACATGTCTTCTATGTCATCAGACAAAGTCACCATCATTTTCGAAATATGTACAAGTTGGGAAACATTAATCTCATCATTCAACATCTTCATATAATCAAATTTGAGCTCCATATTAAATTTAAATGTAGTATGTATCCTACTACATTCATTGAGTTGTTGTACTATGGAGCTCTTGGCAGATTTCAGAAACTTCTCCGGAAAGAAGACACCCACATTTGATGGGATCATCTCATCACAATCCTCACAATATTTGTTCAGAAGATTTACCTTACTACTTCCAAGGATAGACTTTGATTGGTTAGCATATGAGTACGTTTCCATATGCTGATTTAGTTTTGTTTGAGTCATAAAGACTTTATTGCAGATGGTACAACTTCTAGTATACATTTTAATTTTTTTATTAATTAATTGAATTATTTTATTTATAAACAATTTATTTAATTATTTTTTATACACTATAAACTTGTTTAACAAACAATAATTACCCAGGCAGAAATTGTGACTGCCCAAAAATTATGTGCCATCACAACACTGTAAATACAAAATTACGACGCTTCCAAAATTTGTGTAACACCACAGTACTGTAAACACAAAAATATGACTTAACGTTTACAAATATCGCGTCCTTAGTAATGATATACCACTACAACACTGTATTCACAAAAATCCGACGTTACTTCTACAATACCCCGTTTACAATAATTCTATACCGCTACAACACCGCAAATACAAAAATTCTTCTTTACTTCCCCAAATACCCCGTTTACAATAATTTTTTGCCGCTTCAACACCGTAAATACAAAAATTTTACTTAAGTTGAGAAATTTACATTGTGACGACCTTAAAAATTTGTATTTAGAGTGTTGTGACAACATTGAAAACAAGAGTCGGAGGACGGTGATTTGGCGTTATCATTTTAATGTTTTGAGTACATTAAAATTTTGGTAAACGAATGTTGTACTGATGTTAGTTGTACCCGCAGACAATCGTAGCAACGTCGTGATGATTGTCTTTTTCTGCCTGGGTAGTTGTAGCACTTTTACTTTTTTGATTTCAAACACTTTAAAAATTTGGTTGGGAAAATAGGTTGTGCCTTGTTGAGATATCAGAGCAAACTGATGACAATCTACAATGACAATGACAATATATTTATTTTCCCATTCTCTTTACATTTTTAAAAAGTTCTTAAAAACTATCAGTTATTTCATTTTCCTTACATACTATTACTATTTTCCAAAGGATACATCTATCTTAAATAATTTATTAGTAGCATAACTACATCGTTCTTAATATTTTTATCACTTTAACAAAATCCCCGAAAAAGGGAGTAAAAGGGGAGACCAAAATGACAATCTACATTGTTTCATCTACTTATATACTTTATATGAGAATCGCGTATTAGTCATCAAATCTAATTTATTACGACACATGATGAAATTCATACACACACATATATACACATTTCCACGATTCTCTGTTGGTATTACGATACACGGTGAAATTGATATACACAGCAACACCCAGAACAAAATCGCTGGCATCAGTTTGTAATATAAAAGTACGAGACAAATCGTGACACGTGAAAGTAGGTGCTTCTAGAAGTTTTCTCTTCCGATTTCTCCAAAAGTTATTTCCTATAATTGTTTCAATAAAGTAAAATATACTACCACTAAAATTTAGTGGTAGTGCAATTTTTTTTACATACCACTAAATTGTTAGTGGTGGTGCAATTTGATGTTTCACTACCACTAACCATTTAGTGGTACTGAAATTTTAATAGCACTACCACTAATTATTTAATTTTTAGTGCACTAAAAATCTAGTGGAATATGCTAATCCCTGAACCAAATTCTATCAAATAACAATGACTATATACACACAAATACACAGATCCCTTGTCACTACCCTGCATTCTAGTGACAATTTTGGTATAATAAGTTTTCTTCTATCCGTCAGTATAAAAGAAAGATAGAAAATAGACATGTTGTAGTTTTGGTGGAGTTGTCAACATACATACATACATTTGTATGTTCGTAAATTTTAGAAATGTATCAGTAACTAACTGTCTAGTTGGTATATCTCCATGTTTCCCTAAGACCTACGTAGTTACTACTTAGTCAATTGTTTTAATTTTATTTGTAGGGTTTCAATGACAAGCTTATGCTAAGTGTCTATAATAGTAATTACTGGTGACAAGTCAAAATCGAGTCAGTACATTTTCACCATCGACATTTCCTATAGGGGTATAATGTTTGGCTACCACTACAACAAAAGTATCCGACACCGGCAAAAACACAAGTCAATATAAAAACACACATACATATGCAAACAAACACATACATACACACACAAACACGCACACATTCATCCATCCACAGTAAGCACAACGTTTCTTTACAACACTCATGTCAGTTTCTTGGCACAATTGTGGAAAATAAAATCACACACATTCTTATTCTCTTTCATTTTGTCGTCAATGAGACAGCAACGATACACATGCGTGGCGGGTGTATTCAATTCTTCATAGATACAGTGAAAGAAAAAAAGTGGAATGCGAGAAATATTTAATGATCACTAATGCTTTTCGCGACATTCAATGTGTTTTATGTTGCAAAACTTTTAGGGAAAGAAATGAATATGTATTAAAAAGACATTTCAATATTTTTTGGAGCAGCTTCAGTAAACTGCATATAATATCAAAACTTAAAGGACCAATAACTCAGGAAATATGGGTCGCAGCCAATTTTTTTGTTTAATTTTTTCTTCTTATTTTTTAAGTTTCTATCAGATTAGTTAAGTAAAAATTTTAGTCTTTTCTTTGTTTTGACCAATGAGTTCTTTTCGTATTACTGATTTTAAAATCAGCCTAAGGTAACCCCTAGTAATACTAAAAGTATTTAAACATTTGTTTTTGTAAATTTTTCACAGTTTCCTATGAAAAGTTTACAGTCCCGTAACTCGGAAAATATGGGTCGCCCCAACTTTTTTATTTAATTTTTATTCCTTTTTTTTTAATTTTCTATCACATAGGCTCCTTTTAATTTTTTTTGAGAAGCTTTACTAAACGGCATTTGTTGAAAATATTTATTTTTTTCTATGTACTTCAGAGACAAATGATACAACTTTTCTCACACACCAACTAGATTTCTTTTTGACATCACTGCTCTACAATAACAACAAAAGCTGTACACACAAGTGTACATACACACATAGAAACAGAGAGAATCAAACACACATTTAGTCTAAGAAAATTTCAGTATGAAAATTCCCCAATTTTTTATAACAGTGTTGCCATCGTATTTGTGTTAATGGGTACGGACGACATGTTTTTCCCGGTATGTAATTCCCACAACATGTCGTCCGTCCCCATTACTACACTACTAAAACTGATTAAAAATTTTATTTTCCTACATTAGACATATAAAATTAAGTTTAGTTTTGTTCAATTTTGTTTTATGTTATTCTTGTTTATAATCTTTTTTATTGATGATATTTTTTGTATTTTAATTATTTTTAATATTTTTTTATTTTCCATCGTTAATAGTTTTATATTTTATTTTTTGTAAGGATATTTGGTGTTGATTTTTATTTATTTTTATTCCAAGTCCAGTCAGTGTTTTTAATGTTATAGCATCATCTTTATGGTTGATTATTTGTTATTTGCAAATGTTGCTTAAGTTTTTACTTGAACTGCTACTAACAATAGGTAGGAGTTGCTTTATTTGTAGTAACAGGTCATAACGATATTTTGTAGTTTTTTACAAATCTGCTGCCATTTGATTTTCCATATGATTAATAGCATCATTTGTTTCATCTTTGCCTGTTGAGGTGTATGTTGCTGGTTCGTCTATATTATCACGAAATATACGAGCATATTTATAACGTTTATGACAGGTTTCTTTGTAGTTTTTCAATGCATCTTCGCAGCTTCCAAAGATACCACCGCGCAGCGATTCATATATCTTTGTCGCTTCCTTAAAAAATTAAAAAAAAAAGTTGTTATCATTTTGAGAGGATTAATATACTATGTATGTATTCATTTAATTTGTATGTATGCATATAAAAAAGTAAGAATACTCCTATTAACAACAAAAATTAAAAATTTTAAAAACCCCCGATATATCCAGAAAAGATGTGATATCTTCTACGAGCCTGGACCGATTTTTTTTCAAAAAATAGCTAAGATCACTATACATCAAACCTTTAAAAAAAATTAACTAAATCAAAATCGGTCCAACCGTTTGGTCTGTACGAGTACAAAATTATTTTTATTAACCTTTCAGAATGGAAATTTTTTTCGCTTACATGCGGTAGAAAGGAGATTTTGATATACTCGTACTTTGACTTAATATAATTTATTTCGTATCTACAAATGTATTAGCCTAATAGTAGTAGTGAAATACCAATCCGGGGTACATTAAAATGACGAAATTTGGGTAATTAAAATTTGAAATTTGAGAATTTGAATGCAAAATTTTCTTAAATTTTAAAATTTGAGTAATTAAAATTTTAAAATTAAGAAATTGAGTTTTCGGTGCGCTTTGATGTTTTTTGTTTATATTAAGAGTTTACGATTAAATTACCAGTTTTTTGTTTACATTAGGAGTTTTGTGGACACACCCTATAGGAACTCAAACCCATTTGTAAGTACCTTCAAACTATTTTTTTATTAACCACAACTGGTTGATTAAGTGATTTTTTTCCTTGTCGCCGACTCACTATTTTAACATAGGCATGTCATAGGCGGTAGTCAATTGGCCATCTCTGCATGACTTTTAAATTGACTACTAACTACTTATTTTTCAACTAATTTGTAGTTAATTAATATTATAGTCAAATAAAGATATATGTATATTTATATTACATATATGTGTATATTTATATATATGTATACATACATATGTATGTATTTATTATTATTATATTCACTAAAAATAAAAATACGAACCGCTCATTATTTATTTTTTTTAAGCAAACATTTCGCATTTGATTTCATGGCATGCTTCTTTTGAATTTTTTTTCTTTTCTTTTCATTTACTTATTTTGCTTTTATTTATTTCTTACGTTTGCTTCTATTCAATATGTTTGGTTGATATCTGCATGAGATTTCAACCAATTTGTAGTCACTTGCAAAATAATTAATTTATAAGTTAGTGTTTTTTGTCAATTGATTATTTTATATACTAAAAGGTATATATGTATGTATGCCTGTGGGAATTTGTATGTATGTAAATTAAATTGTTTGTTCAAAAAAAGATTAAAAAAAATTTATTTTTTATTTTCTATTCTTTATTATTCACCAGTTAATAGTACACTTAAGACTAACTTAAAATTACCACAGTACTCACAATTAGTACCTGTTTACAGTTTTAGAATTTTGCACAAAAAGCATTTTTCATGAGAGAATAAATTGCGAAACCCAACACCTTTATTTTCCTAGACATGTCGTCAGCATAAACGGTGTGAAAAGATTAAAATAAAATAAAAATCAAATACCTTAACTCCCCCCTTTGTAAAAATCAATCGTCTCGATTGTTCAAAGAATTGGCAGGTCATTAACACTGCGAAACTCGGGGTTTAGTTCGTATTTGAAAGCTTTATCGGAACTTAACCCCTTCGGATCTTTTGATTCCTTTTGTTCTTCACCAATGACATTTGTTATATTTATGTCTGGATTTGAAGTTCGTTTGAACTTATAAATTAGAATCATGCTTAAAAGCAATACAATAAAAATTATTGAATTAATAGAAATCATCCATTTTCCTTTTGTTGATATTGAGCTAATTCGTTCAATGTTATTTACTTGGAGATCTTTTATCATTTCTAGCGAAAGGACTTCTTCAATTTGTGTTTTATTTCCGGAAAGCTGTAGTACGGCTGGTAGTGGTTTAAAGGATGTAACTTCTTTTGAGATATAAGTTTCATTATCTATTTCTATTGTATCATTATGGAATTGAATTATGTAAGTGCCTGATAATTCATAAGGGGTTGTTTTCGCAACTTTTAAGGAACCTTTAAATTGATTTAATAGAATTGTCCCTGGATAGATTTCTTCCACAGAAGGAACATGCTGATTGTTTACAAATGTACAATTATGATTCTTACTTGACAAGATCTGTGTTACACATTTTGTATTACTTATATCTAATAGATTATTTTTACTACAGATGCTTAAATCATTAATTTGTTTACATTCTCCTCTTATTTCATTTTTACATTTGATATAGTTTTCAGTACTTAGCTTTATAACTTTGTTATTTTTCTTCACAGCTTTAATCAATAACTTTTCACAAATAATCTGGTTTATAGCTGGCAAACTTACAATATATATTATTGTAGCATCATTTGTGGCTACTCTGATGTCAGCAAAACCTAAGGCTTCTTCTAAATTGTTGTAGGGAAACTTTTCTGAGTCTAAAAATTTTCTGGCTTCGTCCATTTCTTTTTCTGACAGTACAAACGAGTTTACAATGCCCACTTTTGCCCATTGCAAGGCATATTCTATATTGGTGATTTCTTCTTTAATCATTTTTGTTTTTCCTGTTATAATTTCTTCTGTAGACTTTTTCACTTCTTCTAAAGATTGAACTGTCTTTAATATTGTATTTGTAGTGTTAGTCAAAATGTTAATTTTTTCTATCGTATCCTTGTTAATGATTCTCTGTAGTTCATTGTTGGTCAGTAGTCCGTTTACTTTATCTAAGACTATTTGATGGTCTTCATGGTCTGGAGTACCAGCGATCCATTTCCACGCTGTTCCTATTAAATTGATCGACCGTTTTCTTTTAGGTTTTAACCTTTTCAACTGGTCTCTTATTTGCTGAATGTCATGAAGCAAAAATGGGAGTGCTGGACTATTCACATGTACTTTATTCTCAATTTCTGAGGAGAGGTATTCGACGGAGTCTTCATATTTTTCTAAGTCCAAGATATGTATCAGTTTAAACTTTCCGTTTTGAAGTCGAGCATGACCAAGATGAATTGGTATTAACTGAGAGTTAGTATAGTCCAATATTTGAATCTCCAGTTTACAAACCTGGAATACTGCTAAAAGCAGTATCAGCAATTTGTCCATATCCTAAAAAATGTAAATTTAAAAAGTCAATTCTTAATGTTAGTCTTATGGATTATTCTGTTTCGTGAGTGTATCTTTACTTTGTCCCCTAAGTCTTCCTTAACTTTTTGTCTTTTAAAACGCGGTTCGAGTTTGTTTCTCTGTCCAATAATTTTCTCATAAATTACATCATTCGGTTGATAAATCTTTACGGTACTGTCTTTACTTCTCTGTAACATCTTTGCTTGCGCAGTTCTTAATTTGCTAACTAAATTTGCATGCGCAATTTTATTAAAGAAAACATCAATCAGTTTTTCTCCAGTTACTGAATGATATGACTGATTGTATTGCTGGCTTGCTCTATAAAAACACTCAGAGTCATCCAGCACGTGAAATTCGTTTTTAATGCATCTTGCCAATTCTACCAAAGTGGAATGAACCCTTTCCACTTGTCCATTTGTGGAGCTGTGTCTTGGTGTACAGTAGTACAGTTCTATTCTTAACCTTTGCATCAGTGACTTAAACTGGGCTGTCGTAAAACCTGGCTCATTGTCCAATGTGATTTTTTTCACATTTGGAAAACTTTGAAGGACTTCCAATACTTTTTCACCCAAATTCAACTTATCATCAATTTGCTTAATTACCAGAAATTTTGAATAAGAATCAATACACGTAATAAATTTCAGGTTTTGGGCATAGAAAATGTCCAAGTTCAGGTACTCACCCTCCCTTTCAGGAATAGGAGCCTCTCCTATTTTTATTTTTTGTGGATGTCTGTTATATTTTGATTTATTACAAATTTCGCAGTGTTTTATATACTGCTTAAAATGGTCTACCATTTTTGGCCAATAATATTGCTTGTATATTTGCCTGCAATTTTCCTTGCAGTTTCTATGAGCCCTGGTGTGAGTCTGTTCAATAATACTCTGTTGGTCGTCTGTATTTGTGACGTCAACAGCAAATATCTGTGTATAAACAAATTTGTTGGTAAAAACATTTTTTACTGTTTCTTTAAAGTCGTACAAGTCCTCCGGTGTGCAATATATCGCCGTCACCAGACTTGGTTGCAAAAATTCCTTCAATATTGTTAAAAGATTCTCTCTAGAATCATATTCGATTATATGGCGAGTCCGACCAAAATTGGTTACTGACTCATGAATTGTAAAGTTATTCTTCGACAACAAGACCTGTTGCTTAAATTCATTCAATGGTTTCCCGGTTTCGGGTATAAGATTATCTTCGCTACTCTCGGCAGAATGTTGTGTTTCTGTATCTGATGGATCGTTAGAAATATTATTTAAAACTTGTCTAGACAGAGCGTCTGCCACTACATTGCTTACTCCTGGCTTGTATATTATTTTTGGTGAAAATTCTTCGATAAAAGATCGCCATCTCTTTATCTTATGGTTTGGATTGCGCTTTGAAATAGCGAAGGACAATGGTTGGTGGTCAGTATAAATTTCTAGATCTTTGACACCGTAGGGATAGTTTCTTAGTGTTTTTAATGACCAAACGATAGCGTAAAGCTCTTTTTCATTAGTCGCGTAATTTGATTCGGTTGGAGTTAGTGTTTTAGAAATAAACGTAATTCGTTTGCCTTCTTGTGTTAACACCGCTCCTATTGCAACGTTAGAGGCATCCGTAGTAAGCACAAACTTCTTCGAAAAATCAGGCTGTGTGAGTTCAACTTGATTTATTAGGAGATTTTTCAGTTTCTCAAAGGCATCAATGGCTTCGTTATCTAATTTTATTTCAGTTTTCTTTGACATGTGCTGAGAGATCCTTCCGTTTTCTGCAGTTAAATATTTCGTTAAAGGTTTTGCAATTCTTGCATAGCCTGATATAAATTTTCGGTAGTACCCCGTCATTCCCAAAAAACTTCTTAATTGCCTAAGTGTTGTTGGTTTGGGGTAATCTAAAATTGTTTGTATTTTGTTTGGGTTAGTCTTAATGACATTGTGGGCTACTATATAACCCAAAAACTCAACTTCTTGTTGAAAGAACTTGGATTTCTCCAAGGATATTTTCATGTGGGAATTTTTTAATGTTTCAATTATAGTTTGCAGGTGCTCAATATGGGCTTCAAGACTATCCGAGAAGACGATAATATCGTCCATGTAGACGTGACATATTTTGCCAACGAATTCTCGTAGGATATCGTCCATGGCTCTCTGGAAAATTCCAGGACCGTTCTTTAGACCAAATGGCATCCTTACGAACTCATATTTTCCGTTGTTGACGGAAAACGCAGTTTTTTCAATGTCATCTGGTTTCATCAATATTTGGTGAAAACCAGATTCAAGGTCTATTGTAGAGAAGAATTTGGCTCTTCCCAGATTTGAAAGAATGACATTGCAGTCTGGAATTGGATACTTGTCCGCAATCGTTTGTTCATTAATTTTCTTATAATCAACAACCATCCGCATTTTCGGAGTACCGTCTTCATTTGTACCTTTCTTTGGTACTACCCAGATCGGTGAATTATACGGGCTTTTACTTGGACGAATGATTCCATCCTTCAGTAAATTTCCTATTTCTTTGTTTACAAAAGCATTGGCGGATAAAGGATAAGGATATTGTTTACTCCAGATTGGAGTTTCAACAATTGTTCTAATTTCCGCTTTAACGTCCGTGCGAAATGGTAGCACGGTGTTTATACTAGAATGAGTTCTTTTTATATCATTTATTATATTATTCCGAAGTGTATCCACATCCAGAATATTGTTAAGGGACGTTTCTTCCGACTTTTCTTGGTTTAATTCTACATAAATATTTTCCTTATTTTTTCCATGTTATTGTTTCATTTTCTAAATTTATTGCAACATTTGCCCTTTTTAGCAGGCTTATACCTATTAACATGTCATATTCCATGTTGTCCATCTCGTAAAAACGCTCTTTAGCATTAAGTAATATTGTTTCATAGTAATGTGTCAGAAGTGAAAAGCCGTGAACTGTTTTCACTCGCTTTCTTACAACTAATTTTTGTCTATTGGGTAATATATTCTTTTTACAGTAGCAGTTAGTTGCTCCTGTGTCAATTAGAATTTTTATTTTGCTCCCGTCTAATTTAGTGCGGTAGAAGAAGGGGAGTCCAATCCTTCTTCTAAAAAAGCATCCTCCACTATATTATTAATTCTTTGAAATTTTTGCTGAGGCTGTGTGCTTTGTTGCACACTGAAAGGAAGTTCGCGCTTTACAGCTTGGTTTTAACCTGAGGGTCCCCTTCTATTGTCATAAAAAGGACGAGTAAAATGACGATTTGTATTTTGTTGGAAATTGTTGGTTGGCCTTTGCCATTTACTTAAGGAGGATTCGACTTCCATTGGTACTGGAGCCGAATGGGGATTATGTTCAGATCGATGGCGGTGATTATTTTGGAATCTGTGAGGTATGTTTGGAGCTAGCCTCAAAATGTTTTGGTTCCTATTGCTATTATTTTGAGTTTGGGTGCGATCGAATTGTAAAGCAAATGTAGCCCGGAGATTGTTTGATTCCAATTCCTGTGCTTTAGCCAACGCATTAGGCAAGTCACTGGGCGAAAGGGAAAAAAGAATATTTGAGAGTGGGGCATTTAGTCCTGTTATAAAAACTCGAAGGGCATATTGCCTGTTCTTATTATTTAATACGTGTTAAGTCTGAGTCAGTCCCATGTGTCATGATAGTTTTATTAATCAGCGAAGTTAATCCCTGATTTACCTTATTGTAATATTCTAAAATAGTAGATTGTCCCTGTCTCATAACACTTAATTCTTGTTCTATAAGGTGAATAGGACGTTTGTCGGCGTACGCAAAGTCCAGTCTACTCATAATAGCGTCAAGGTTCAACACTGTCCCATGATTGGTCAATAAATCGTTCGCCTCTTCAATGATTTTATTTCGTAATATTGTTAAGGCAGCGTAATATTTTCGGCTGTTCTTAACATATAATCTCATCGAGTTATTGGCAGCTTCACGCCAGCTAACGTATGAAATTTTTCCATCGAATGTTGGCAAGGATTTTATTACATCTAACGTTTCCTCGCACCTGACGGAATTATCAATAATTTGTGTCTTATATTCTGTAACTGTATTTGACTGTGTTAAACGTCTCAGGTCTAATGTCAACTGAGTTATTTTTGTCTGCAATGGACCTATATGAGCTTCTATCAACTCCTTCATCTGGTCCGTAGTAGTCATGCTTCTGCTAGTTTTTAACGACCTAAATGACTCAATAAGTTTATCTAATTCTTTGACTTGATCCAGCTTGCCACCAGATTTACAATTATATTTTTTTATACTTATTCACAAAATTTATAAGATTTCAATAAATTTAATTTCTCAATTTCTTAACTCAACAAATTACAAAAACCACAATCAAAATTACAGATAAAAACTTACTACTAGTAATTCTCTGGATTCTGTTGTATTCCTCACGCTTGGTATAATGATGTTGAATTCTGTTGTATTCCCCACGCTTGGTAATGATGATGATGAATTCTGTTGTATTCCTCACGGTTATGTTACTGATGATTTGTTTTCATTTGATTAAACTTCTTCTGCTGATTCGCAAATATTCAGTGTTTTCTTATTTTATATTTTTGAGCTTGTCTTTTTATTATTTCCTTTTTTTTTAGGTTTGGTTTCTTCAAGGCACATTCATAGAAATAACTTCACTTGGCCACGTAATTATATTTTTATATCTTCGATTACATTTATTTTCTAATGTTTTGTTACATATTAGAAATCATCAGTTTTAGGATTAGAATCCTTGTTAACTTTTCAATATTTATTTTTACAAAAATTTATTTATTTCGTTCTTGTTTCTCCTTTTATCAGGATACTTTATTGTTATATTTCCTGGTTTTCTTTTAAAGGATAATTTGTTTTTTCTCCCTTATCAGGAAATTTATTTGTCTTTTTTAGATCACTCGACCGAATCCTTACTTTTTGTTTTCAGGATATTACTTCGATGGAGGATCCCGGTTGAGCCCCCAATTAAATTGTTTGTTCAAAAAAAGATTAAAAAAAATTTATTTTTTATTTTCTATTCTTTATTATTCACCAGTTAATAGTACACTTAAGACTAACTTAAAATTACCACAGTACTCACAATTAGTACCTGTTTACAGTTTTAGAATTTTGCACAAAAAGCATTTTTCATGAGAGAATAAATTGCGAAACCCAACACCTTTATTTTCCTAGACATGTCGTCAGCATAAACGGTGTGAAAAGATTAAAATAAAATAAAAATCAAATACCTTAACTTGTATGTATGTGGTAATGCGTTGAGGGGGTTCATAGGTTTGAAGTTTATCTTTTTTATTATGTGTGTATATGCCGACGAGAAAATCATGAAAATGGTGAAAATAGTTTTAGCTAATACCGACGGGAAACGTGAAAGTTATTTTTTCTAATGCTAATACACATATGTAGGTGTTACTAGACTGTGGAAATTTAAGGCTGACCATGATTTGGGCGGGCGGGGTTGTATTTGTAATATGTAACCATGGACATTTGTGTGCGTATTTGTCTGTGGGAATTTACGCCAGGCTACGATTCGTGTGGGGGGTGGTGGTGTTGTATTTGAGGTAGAATGTGTGTATGTATGGAGTTTAAGTCAATCAATCAATCAATAAATTTTTTTTTCTACGCATTTGTTTCAGTTATTTATGTGTACATTAGGGGTGTAACCAATTTTTTGGCATAGTACCATGAAGTCAACCATGTCCTAGTAACCACGAAAATAATAAACTTTTGTAATTTTTCTCAAAAAAATCACGCACCAACTGGTTTTTCTACAGATGTATAAAAAATTTGGAGCACTTTTGTATGATAGTGTATCACGGGCTTGACAAGAATATTATTATACATAATCTAAAATCATTTCGAGGCCTTCTTAATGCAATATTGAATATTCATAACTTTATACGGTGTCTTTTATTTATTTTATTTTTTGTTTTTAATAAACATATTTTTCTTAACAAAAATGAAAATTAAAAATCTTCAAAACTCCATCGCGGTTGGTGCGTGAACTTTTTTGACCTTATCGAAGAAAATACATATACGTTCCCTTATAGTTTTTTATGTCTTATCGGACTGTGCTATGCCAATTTTTATATTTAAAATTATACCCCCAGTAAAAAAATGGAAGTCATTCTAGCGGAAGTACATTTTCATTGCTTCCAAAAAATCGATATTTTTAATTTGCCGAGAGTGAGCAAAAAACCATGTAGAAGCTTATTTTAGTCACACAAAATCTTGTAACTCCTCCATAGTGTTAGAAAATATTCACCAGAATTTAAAAAAAAATTTATTTTTTTAAAGAAATTTATGAATTATTTTTAGTCTAAAATTTAAAAGTTATTTGCTTAAATTTACATGAAAACACTGTTTCGGGCTTAAATTCGTATAAAAAGAAACGAATTCATAAAAAGGCAACTATTTACCCTTTTTCCTAGATGAAAATATTATCATAGAACACAAAAAAGGGAATTTTTCTTAATATCGCTTCCAATTCAGTGACCAGGCATCGAAAAAGAGAACTTCTTGCAATGACAACCCTATGTAAAAATCATTAGATCGGATCGAAATTTGCACTACTTCCACATCGTAAACTCTACATTTTCATGACTTTTTTGGAGTCTCTTTTTTTGCTGGGTATTAAAAAGTTATATCCCTATATATCATATATTTGAAATTGAAATTGAATTTTTATATTTAAAAAAAATATTAAAAAGTTATATCCCTAGTGTAATATGGATTCATATATTTTAATATTTAAATTAGGTAGATCAGAAATGAAGCTTAACATCAAAAACAATATTTTATGCGCAATAAAGTTTTTATTTATGATTTAAAAAATTTATTATTTGACATAGTATATTAGCATTAGAAAAAATAACTTTCACGTTTCCCGTCAGCATTAGCTAAAATCATTTTCACAAACATCTCTTGTGCACAGACTTTCAAAAACCAATTGAGAGTTCACAAATAATATTTTTGAAAATCACAAAATAATAAAATAAGCGTAGTTAGAAACTTATACAAAACCCAACTAATAATATTTATATATATATATATATATATATATATATATATATATATATATATATATATATATATATATGTATATACATATAAGTGATGAATTTTTGATATTCGCGAATACGAATATTTGAAACGATATTCGCGAATACGATTATTCGTGCATCACTATATATATATATATATATATATATATATATATATATATATATATATATATATATATAAATATATATATAAATATAAATAAATAAATCTTAATTTTTTTTATTTGAAATTAAAAAACTTTGTTTTAATTTTTATCTGTATTTACTCAAAAGTTTGTGAGGAGTTTCTGTTTTAAGTAAAATTGAATTCTTTATAACACAAACTCGATAGTTGCAGCAATAATCCCAGCGAAAAAACGTTCAACTGTGTGCTGTCAGAATATTTACAACTAACTTTGATGTTATTTCTTCATTAATAATTATCACATGTAATTAGGCTTAAAAAGCGATACGAACTTTAGCCCGTTCAAATTATAAATATAGAAACAAATTAAGTTCGAAAAATAATAATTAAAATTAACTAAAAAGAAAAAAAAATTAATTTTTTACAAGCACTAACAACTGAAGAAAACCATGTATTGCTTATTTGATAACAAATGTTTCGAAAAATGCTTCCAAAAAGCACTTACGTAAGGCGGGCTCTTACAAAAATTATATTTTATTAGTTCTGTGAAGCACTTTACGCGAAAAAGTTCATGGCTTTTAGGAAGCTAAATGTATTGCTTCTAGCTGGCTCATCTCGAACAGAAAATATGCATTATTCATACGCGACAGCAAGTGATTCTATAACATTGTCTTCTTTACAAAATGCTTCTTGTAAGCAGTAATTTTTGCTGGGTAATAGAAATATTTAATATATTTAATTTCCATGGCGCATATTCAGAAATCATCACTAAGTGTTAACTTTTTAAGTACCTATTTAAGTTATTCATACTTGATTACTTTCAGCAGCAAAAGTTTACAATTAATTAGTAATTCAAAGAGCAGCTGCTTGATTTCATTTAAAATTTATTTGAAAAGTAAAATCAATTTGTGGACCTCTAAAATGCACAAAACAACGAATACTTTTTATTTCGTAACCATTTCCTATATAATATGCTTACCTTATTATCTTTATATTTTGCATTCATTTTTAATGCGTCCAAAAAAACATTCATATAATGCAATACAAATGTATTAGAGATGTGATTTTGGTCAACAAAATTTTATTGAATAACTTTATTTTTATAGGCTCTTATTTTAATTGATTTATATACATAATATGGACAAAAAATTACTTTTTTACAATTTTTATAGGTGTTTTAAGGAAATAAAACAGTTTTTAATAGCTTCATTAACTTATTAATTAATTACAAAATTTATTGTTTAATATATTATTGGCATTTTATGTCCTCTACATAACAATATGCAAGGTTGCATTTCATTTACCAGCTGAAAGCAGTTGCTGCGCTAGTTACGAATTATGAATAACAGCTATAACTATCTATTAACTATTTTTTAGTTTCTGTTTTATTAGCTTAGCCTTTGGTTACGATTTCTGAATATGCGCCCATTTCTTTAAAGTTGATGTAACCTATATAGTCAACGGAATAAATATTTTGAAACAAAATTTTTTCCAACCGTAGGATTTTTACATTTATTTTATAACACCTTGCATTGACGTTTAAAATTTGCCAAACATTGAAATGAATCTGGTCCAGCAGTCCAGCTTAGGTGATGATATTTTTTGTTAGCTAGTTTCCTTCTTCTTACTTTTTTCTATTTTTTGTTGGTAAACATTTAAAATCAACAGAGAGTTTTATGATGAAATTGTTATAATCATTGTTGAAAAAACCGCTACTTCTTTTGCGATGAAATCATTCGAATTAGTTTTAAAACCTTGCACGTCTATTAAAACAATTTTTTTATCCATATTATTTAATTTATAAAACTTTCTGGACTTGGTCTTTGACGTGATGTATGTTTTATTATACGATCATCAATCAAAATGCAGTCAGCTGAAATTTTGCTTGCTCTTTCAAATTAAATTTTTATATCAATTAGTCTGCTATTGACGAAAAGAAGCTTTTATCTTAAACTCTGATGCAGTTAGAGTCTCTTGTGATTCTTTTATATAATAGCATTGTTGGAAAACCTAACAACATATCATATAGAACTGCTTAGGTTTAATTTTTAAATTTAATTAAAGAGACTGAACGTAAAAGTACTTATAAAGTAGTCCAATCACAATGATCAAACTTATTTTCTTCTTGAATATCGATCTACAGAAAACGAAGTCGTTTTCTAAGGATTTAGTAATACCCTCTCGATGGTTCCTGTAGTTACAAGATGACTTTGTATGACAAAATTTCTCTCTCTCCTTTGTCAGCGCTATGGGTAATTAAATTTTAAAATTTTAACTGCCCAAATTGTGTTATGTACTTGATACTATGTTTATATTGTAGTGTACCACACTTATAGTAGTACACTGTAACAGAAAGCACTTGCACAAAAATTGCAACACAACCCAAAACAATAAGAATGCTGAGTATAAGAAATTGAGTGACATACTTTTGAGTCACAATATAAATTCTTAATACCAAATTCCCTTACTTTTGATTGGTTGTTTAAAAATATGTTTACCATTGTAATATTAAAGAAAAGAACAAAACATAATTTTAAATATGTAAACGTAAGTAAGAAGGGCTAATTAAGATTTGTAAAAATGGTATATAAGCTGAGCAAAATGTTAAATAAAATCAGACTTTAATTTGTAAACACAATCCGGCAATACTTGCCTTGTTTTGAATTGATTTCTCATTTTTCTGGAAGTTCCTTTGAACGCCTATTTATAAGCTGGACCCTCTGTATAGCTGGATAAAAATAATAATTGGGCTATAGGGAAGCAAATCTTGGACAACACATCCATTAACATTACATGATAGTTGAACCCTTATATGACACATCAACCTTCAACTTTTACAATATTAATATGCTACATGTTTATTTTATGAAGGGTGGTCGCCTATGGCTTTATTTGATGCTCTAGATCACCTTCGTCCAAGCCATATATATGAACGATGGGTGATAAGAATGAAAAAAGTATTTGCTTTTTAACCCCCGGCTAAAAAAAGGGGTGTTATAAGTTTGTGGTGTGTGTCGTACAGACCAAACGGCTGGGCCGATTTTGATTTATTTATTTCTGTTTGAAAGGTGACTTGATCGAGAGGGTTCTTAGCCATGGTTTAAAAAAACCGGTCTAGCCGTTTAGAATATATCGCATCTTCGCTTAATTTAATTTTTGTTATTACTTAAAAATTTGTTTTAAAATCAAAAAAATTTATGTTTTTTTTTTAAATTTTTAAGAAAAAAGCAAAAACTTTTTTTATTCATACTACCCACTGTGCAAACTTTTTGTTCTTTCACACCGACGAGAGTCCAACATCCCCAACAACAACTCAACAGACAGCAATGCTTGCTCTTACTTTGCAAAGGAACAAGAACAAATTTATGCCCCTATTACGGTTTACAACTCAACTGAGTTTAGTTGAAATTGTAACATCTTAACCTTAAAACAACTTAACTGTTTTTTTGCATTCTGAATTACAACTAATTTTAGTTGTATTCGAAACAATGCTCGAAAAGAAAAGGTTTTCATCTAAGCTATGTTTTTTGAAACCATAGTTGCCATCACAAAACATTTTAAATAGTTTTAGTTTTTACCTTGCATTTTTTTTGTTAGATTTCATGTTTTATGCACGTGGCAATAATATTGGTTGACAAATGAGATTGGTTGGTGACTGGAGTAATGAAGCAAAGCTAATATAACATTCGAAACAAAAACCAAAATACAACTCATAAAAAGCAGTTGCCTCGAGGTGAAAAAAGTTGAAATCCGTAATAAAAATTTTACAACAACAACTAAACTATCCATTTAGTTGGAATTCATAATAGGGGCCTTAAGAGCTTTCAAAGCTGGGGCTTATATAAGCACACATGGTTTAGACCTGTTAAGCAATAACTACACTTTAAAAAAATTGGAATAATTTTTTATGAGAGAGTTGCAAGTTTCAAAATTCTAAAAAGCGGTACAAAGCGGGATAGAAATTGGAGGCGAGATCGAACTATGAAAAGCTGGACAATCCCGCCTAAAGCTGACAGGTCACACAAAGGAAATTTATTTTCAATATGTCGTTGTCAAGAAAACATAATAAAACAACACAAATTCATGGCTTCTATAAAAGTCTATAAAACGCAACACATCATTGTAATTTTTTATATTTTTATTCCCAAACATATTTTTTTACAATTAGTGTTTTTATGGGAATTTTTACAATTTAAATTTGTTAACGCACTAATAATCCCAAAATTATTATTTTACTTATTCAGTAAAATATTTTTTTATTAAAATACATTGAAATTGATTATTCAGGGGTTTAGCTGGATAATATGCGCATTTCACTGTTGCTAATGCAGATCATCAGGGAACCTGTACCCAAGGTTTCTTAGAACAACTAGAGTTATAAACTTTCATTTAAACAAATGAGAAGATCAACAACAAATAACAAATTTGAAACATGAACTCAATAATCATGTTTTTTATTTTCTTACTTTACCATTACTACATTGGCTGGCTTTTTTCAGCTTCCATTTGTAGATATAAACAAAGCGAAATTAGAACAGGTGACCTTAACAGTCCAGATGATTATCAGGTGTTCGAAGCCTAATTGAACTGCTTTGCAGCCTTACTGTCAAAATCTCTTCTTTTATCTAATGCTTCTTTACATTTAAAGTGAAAAGTGTGTGTTTTATAAATATGTATGTATGCATTGGTATATTAGTCAACTGTTTTTGACAGATAGGGTTTTTTAAACCCAGACGAATTGCATGTTGTTTTTAGTATTGTTGTAGCGATAAGGTCACCTAATATGAATTCGCCTTGGATATAGAGTATGTAAAAAGAAAATAAATGTAAATGATGTAGTTTACACGGGATTAGTTATGCTGTCACAACATGCCAGTTTGTAGGCAAATTCGGTGAAGAGAGTGGTTTTTTGGTTGGCATAATTTTTCAACCAGCTTCAACCCCGCATTAGCAGAACAAAACCAATACATACACACTTGCGAAACCACAGGTTCGGTGCTTTGTATTTTACAGAGCGTATTTAGTCTTTAGTTGGCCATCGTCGTGGAAACATGAATTTAAAAGAAGAAGGGGGTTGGTCACGTCAACAAACTTTAAAACTAATAAGTGAATTTATTGTTTTTTCGTGTTAAATAAATTATATCAGTCTTATTTATAAAAATTTATAAGGCTTTATTGACTTTTTAAGAAAATTTTGTATGAAAATTTGTTTTAAAAAACCTTTTTAAAGCCTTAATAAGTTTTATAAATAAGACTATGAAAATAAAATGAACGTGATTTTTTTATTTAATTCTTTTAAAAAAATAAAAAAAGTTCTTCTGGATATGTAACTACATATTTAGAAATAAATAAAAGGTAAGGAAAACAATTTTTTCATATTAATTTTTTAGTAAATATTGCCAATAATAAACAATTGCTCATTTATTACCATTTTTCCTGCAAGTATGTTCCGATACGTTTATAACGAAAACCAAACTTCAAATGAATAAATAAAACACTAACACACACAAAGCTGTACATTTTATGCCAGATTAATTAGTCTCGTGTAATTTGACTAGGTTCACACACAGCAACTTTTGTTGCGCAACTCTTGATTTTATGGACGAGGGAGGAAAAGAGAGGAGGAAAGGGGTGCATAATTGCCCGTGCTCCAGTTTTCTTTTGTTATCTCATCCGTAATTTTAATGGTGAAGCTAAAGAAACCAAAAATTGCCGAAACAAAATTTTCCTGTGTGAACGTAAAAGCAAGTTCAAAAGAGAATTGAAGTAGAGTTGCGCAACAAAAGTTGTCGTGTGTGAACCTAGACTTTGGAAAAGAACAAAAATTGTGCGGCTTAAAAATTGTTCTCGTGTAAACTACCTCATTGCTTGTGTTAGTGTTTTATTTATTCATTTGAAGTTTGGTTTTCGTTATAAACGTATCGGAACATATTTGCAGGAAAAATTGTAATAAATGAGCAATTGTTTATTATTGGCAATATTTGCTAAAAAATTAAAATGAAAAAATTGTTTTCATTATCTTTTATGAACTAATGCGAAAATGTATTCATATTTCTAAATAGTTACATTATCCAAAAGTACTTTTTGTAACTTTTTTCAAAAGAATTAATTAAATAAAATCTCGTTCATTTTATTTTCATACAGCCTTATTTATAAAACTTATTAAGGCTTTAAAAAGGTTTTTTAAAACAAATTTTCATACAAAATTTTCTTAAAAAGTCTATAATAATAATTATTAATAATTTTTATAAATAAGACTGATATAATTTATTTAACACGTAAAAACAATAAATTCACTTATTAGTGTTAAAGTTTGTTGACGTGACCAACCCCCTCCTTCTTTTAAATTCATGTTTCCACGACGATGGTCAACTAAAGACTAAATACACTCTGTAAAATAAAAAACACCGAACCTGTGGCTTCGCAAGTGTGTATGTATTGGTTTTGTGCTGCTAATGCGGGGTTGAAGCTGGTTGAAAAATTATGCCAACCAAAAAAACACACTCTTCACCGAAATTGCCTACAAATTAGCATGTTGTGCCAGCATAATTAATCTCGTGTAAACTACCTCATTAACAACAACAGCTATTCAAGAATAGAGTGTTGCCACACAAGTATTTTTTTTTGACCGGCTGCAGTCAAATTAATAATTAGTATTTTTATGGGAATTTTTACAATTTTAGTTTAAAATTTGTTAACGCACTAATAATCCCAAAATTGTTAAGGGTTTTCATGAGACTGTTCAAAAGTCTCGCAAACTGTGCAATTGTGCATTTTTACACTCTCGTAAATAAAGTGTTAAAAATTGTATAGAAATTTATTTACAAAAACCTGTAAAATTTGCCCAATAATTTTAACTCGTAAGCTTAAGCAATTGTGCATTTTATAAACATCAACTTCTTGCTTATTTGGAATTCTTTAGGCATTTTTAGACACACACTTATAGCCTGTTTGTAGAACACGACTCGTCAATAAAAAGCGCTAACATGTTAGCATTATTTATTTTTTGGGGTTTTAGAAGACGAGTGTTGACGATTTTTTTTTAAAAACGTAACTGATGTCAGATTATTTGGGTTTGTACAACACGATTGGGCTCACCATAAATGTCAAGACGGGCGATTAAAAAATTCTAGTCGTGTTCAAAATAAATAAACAAAATATTGAAAATGTGCTTGTTTTTGAGTTTAGTTAATAAAAATATAAGAAAATGGAATTTCAAACAAAAAAAGGTAAGTAAACTTTCAAGTTAAGAGTGCACTTGTTTTGATTGCTTATAGATGTTTTGGAATACATATGTATATAGTACCAGATAAAGCTGATTGTATGATTGACATGGGTTTTCAACGAGACGTACAGAAAATTTTGAAATACATGCCCGTAACAAATCTGAAGCCAGACAGAGAAGAGCTTGTGGTGAATCCTATATTTATCTAGCATACTAATGTGATAATGGTGATAAACATGAGGTAATAAATACTGGCTTCCCTTTACCTTGGAAAGATTTTAAAATATTAATATGAAAATTTTAGACCTCAGAGCATAGTCTGTTCAACGTTTTATGCACCCATACATATTCCACCTGCTCCCGTGCTGGCCTTTAAAACAAATCCTGTGCAAACTTTTATGGAGAGCTCTTTGTGCTTTCACACCGACGAGAGTACGACATCCGCAACAACAACACAACAGAATGCTTGCTCTTACTTTGCAAAAAACAAAGAACAAATTTAAGAGCTTTGAAAGCTGTTTACCTCAAATGAAAATATTAGTCAGTGTATGTGTGTTTGGACGCAGCTGATGTGTGTATATTAGAGAACTGCGTCATGACGTCATGTTTTTTAAATGTATTCTCGCGGCATGTATTATATTAAGCCAATAATAAATGATCTCGTACTATAAACGAATTACGATGGATGTATTTGTATACGTGTATATGACTGTTAACAAGCAATGTCGCCAAGATGTGAGTGAGTGTGAAAATTTTCACAATTTTCAAATAAATTAAGAAAATAAAATCCAGCATGTAATATTAAAAATAAAGAGTCATAAAATACTCTTTTATGGATAAAATTTAGAGCTCTTTCATGAGTGACCAGTTTATTGGAAAAAGCCACTCAAATATGAGCGTTTTATGACTGTTTATGATTATTTTATGAACTCATTATGAGCGTCAGCGTTCCGACAAAAGAGTCTTTATGAGCTCATTTAGAGCGCATATGGTATGCTGGGAAGGATATAACAAACTATCAAAAGAAGTACTGTTAATACGTGTATGCTTGTTATTTTGCATATTGTAGTTTGGGTGTGTGTGTAAGCAAGCGCACACAACTCATGTAAATGCATGTGAAAGCATATACACAACTTATGTAGGTGTGTACATGCATGACGTTTGTGTACGCGCTCATGCGTAGAAAGAATCACAAACATCGCAAATTTTTCAGTCACGAACTATTTTCTTCTTTACTCCTATACCTGCAATAAATAATAAATGTATTGCTAGCAGTGTTGTTTAGCGTTTGTTGTAGAACATTTCGCTGTGGTATAAAAGATTTGAAAAATCATTCATGTCTTAAAAGTTCTTGTGCACGTTTTTAATGTAATTGAATAAAACTTTTTCCTTTTTTGTACATAAATAAAAAACAAAATTTGGTATTTTATTCAGTTGACTTCTTTTTTTTTAATTTAAAGTTTCTTTTAGTTTTATCAAAAATTTTTGCTCCTTTTTTTGGTTCATGATGTGTACACTCAACTTGATGAAACTCAAATTTGCTATTATGTCGCAAAATATCTAATATCTCGTCAAATTGCTCCTTGTTTTAATTGTTTAATTTATTTTATTTATTTATGTGCATGTCAGCACAAGAATAGGGTTGCCGTTTTCTTAAACTAAAAAAACCATTTTATATGAAAATATATAAGAAAACATTATTTTTTAACATGTTGGCAACAGTACGATTTAGTACATATGTATGTGACATAAGGGCGAGTTAACGTAAGTTGCACGACAAAGTCGAGTCGCGTTATACAAACGCTTCTCATTACGTAGTCGTCCATGAAATAGCTCGTCGTGAGTCGCCCTTGTCGCGTTCTACAAACAGGCTATTACACTTTTTTATTTTTATTGAAATATATAAATATGTTATGTTTGCTTGAAATTTTCTTATTTTATTTTTCTTTAATGAACTTTTTGACGTTTGTTTTAAATTTATATAAACTGTTTACGCAAAAGTTCGAAAGGGACTTCATGAAACAAATCTCGCAAGTTTGCCCAATTGCACAAATGGCAATTTTAAGAGTTCTCATGAAAACACTTATTATTTTACTTATTCAGTGCTAATGCAGATCATCAGGGAACCTTTACCCAAAGTTTCTTAGAACAACTAGAGTTATTATGTTATAAACTTTCATTTTAATAAATGAGAAGCTCAACAACAAATAACAAAGCTGGCTTTTTTCAGCTTCAAATTTTGACTGCACCAAAATTACAAAATCGCCAAATTGAAAAAACGCCAAAAACCGAAAAAATCGCCAAAATGAGAAAAAAAGTGTCAAAACCAAAAAAGCGCCTGAATGAAAAAAATCGCCAAAATGAAGAAACGACAAAAACCGAAAATCGCCAAAATTAAAAAAAAAATCGTCAAAACGAAAAAATCGCCAAAAAAATAAAAAAACGCCAAAAACCTAAAAAAATCGCCAAAACAAGAAAATAAGTGTCAAAACTTAAAAATTGCCAAAATGAAAAAAACTACAACCGGAAAAAATCGCCAAAATAAAAAAATCGCCAAAATTAAAAAATCGTCAATATAAAAAAATCGCCAAAATTAAAAAAACGTCAAAAACCAAAAAAAAATTCCAAAACTATATTTTATATAGGCTAAAGTTCTTATTGAATTACATATCTCGTGTCCGTACGGAACCCTTTGTGCGCGGATCAAAGTCGCACTTCACTGAATTCATTTCATAATACTTTAATTGAATAGCTTCAATAAGTTTTTTAATTTCCATTTCATTATGTTTAAGAGCTGCTATAAATTCACCTTTGTATTCAGCTAAATTTTCTTTATTTTTGTTAACGCTTTGCTGTACTTCTCCAATCACCAAATCTACATTATGAATGTATTGGAGGCAATCATCACATAGAAAGCGTATGAAACCACCAATTTGATATAACTCCCATATAGGTATACAATCAGAATTTAGATAATGATTTTATTAACATTTATATGTATCTAACAGCAATTACAAATTTTATTTTATTTAAGAAGTTTATTATTCGACATATTGTCATAATTATATTTTAATTTGAAATTTATTTGCTTGTGGTTTAGCTTGGTCTATATACGTATTTCATTGGCGCTTAAACCAAATCATCAGTAGACTTCAACCACAAATTTTGAACAGTCACAAACCTCTTACTTTATGCACAGACTTTCAAAAACTATATGAGAATTCATAGAATAATAATATTTTTGAAAATCACAAAGACAAAATAAGTTTAGTAGGCTTAGAAACTCATACAAAACCCAGCAAATAATTTATATTCGATATGAATCTATTTTATTTTTCTACACCTTCATACAATTAGAAATCCATTGGATAACAATAAAAGTAATTACAAGGCAAAATGAAAAATAAAATCTAAAATCTAAAATTTAATATTTAAGAAGTTTATTATTCGACATATTGTCATAATTATATTTTAATTTGAAATTTATTTGCTTGTGGTTTAGCTTGGTCTATATACGTATTTCATTGGCGCTTAAACCAAATCATCAGTAGACTTCAACCACAAATTTTGAACAGTCACAAACCTCTTACTTTATGCACAGACTTTCAAAAACTATATGAGAATTCATAGAATAATAATATTTTTGAAAATCACAGACAAAATAAGTTTAGTAGGCTTAGAAACTCATACAAAACCCAGCAAATAATTTATATTCGATATGAATCTATTTTATTTTTCTACACCTTCATACAATTAGAAATCCATTGGATAACAATAAAAGTAATTACAAGGCAAAATGAAAAATAAAATCTAAAATTTAACATTTAAGAAGTTTATTATTCGACATATTGTCATAATTATATTTTAATTTGAAATTTATTTGCTGTGGTTTAGCTTGGTCTATATACGTATTTCATTGGCGCTCAAACCAAATCATCAGTAGACTTCAACCACAAATTTTGAACAGTCACAAACCTCTTACTTTATGCACAGACTTTCAAAAACTATATGAGAATTCATAGAATAATATTTTTGAAAATCACAAAGACAAAATAAGTTTAGTAGGCTTAGAAACTCATACAAAACCCAGCAAATAATTTATATTCGATATGAATCTATTTTATTTTTCTACACCTTCATACAATTAGAAATCCATTGGATAACAATAAAAGTAATTACAAAGTTTGATCAGATAATTATCAAAAAGTCGCCTGACTGCTGCAACAAAAAAATGTATGTTAACAAGAATGTATTTAAGAAGGTACTCCAAAAGAGAACGTAAGTGTTGTCGCACCTACGCACAGTGGCGTGAATTAAAAAAAGTGCTAAAAAGTCCGCAACTTTTGAACTAGTCAACCGATTTAGATGAAACCAACTGTTTTAGAAAGTAGAAGTGTGGAAATTTTTAGAAAGCATATTTTGAGGCACTCATTTGTAAGACAGGGTAGGTCCAAAGAGCCTCAAAGTGAGGAACTGCGGGTATCGAAATTCTTTCGGAGCTTGTAACTTTTGTAAATATAGACCGATGGGCAATCAACGTTAAGAAACAAAAATAAAATATCTTAAAGCACTATTTTATATCTTACAGTTTCCAAGATATTTGACGTTAAATTTTTTTTTAATTTTTGACCATGACTTTCTTTAATCGTTAATACATAGCTTCTTTATCACTAAGCACAAATTGTTTACTTTTATTGTTTTTAAAATAAAACTTTATCCAAATTCATATAAAAAAATCATTTGGATAACTCAAAAATTATAGTAAGGAATAATTTTGCAATTTGGATTTTCGAAAAATATGAGAAGATTTTATATATTTTGGAAAAAAAGGATTTTTAATTTTTTTCCAATATTTTAAAAATTGTATATTAAGTATTTGATTAATACTTTTTTAGGAGAAGAGGCATTAAGAAAGGCTCTGAAATAAATTTTGGAGATTTTTGTTGGTGCACCCTACATGCAGCATTGGCTGAATGCAATTTTTTTTTCAAAAAATCTGATTTTCGTATGTGACAAAAAATGGCACGGTCGTTTTTGTATTTTTTTTTTGTTTTTTATTATAAATAAACTTCTTGTAAGTAAGAAACTCTAGATATCCTACAAATAAATTTAGGCAGATGAGATTTTCTAAAAATTCTAAAAAAATTTCTAACACAATTTTTCCCAATAAGAAAAAAGTATTAATAAATTATATATTGCGAAAAATTTTAATTTTTTCAAAAGTATACCTTTAACTTTGCAAACTGGAAAAAATATTCTCCTACTTTCAATACTTTTCGAAATATTCAAAATCCAATTTTGATTAAAAAATTTAATTTTGTAAATTTTTTATTTTTGTCTAATAACTGATTTTATTTTCTTTATTTCAAATGTTTCTTAATTTTTTTTACTATCAGGCATATTCTGAAAATCACTTTTTGTGAAAGTGATTTGAAATCACAAGAAAGGTGTTCTGCACACAAAACTTTTTGAATTTTTGTGATTTTAAACCGGTCAGCTAAATGCCTGCCGATTTGAAATCACTTGGTTATTTTTTCAATCACTTTATCTTGAAATTCGAAATAAATTAATTAATTGAATAACTTAATATCTTTTTTTATTGTTTTTAAAGTAAAATTAATAATTTTTTATGAAAGAATTTATAAAATTATGAAAAAATTAAAGACACTTTTTTTGCAAGAAATGTTGTTATTTGCTTTGTGATTTGCATTTGTGATTTTGCATTTACAAAACAAAACATCAGCTGTTTTCTTGTGGTTTTTGAAAGGCTAAAATCACACCGAAAAGTTAAAACTTTTGTGATTTTCAGAACACCATCAAATCACAATTGTGATTTTAAAATCACAAAGTGATTTGAAACCTTGTGATTTACAGAACATGCCTGTATGTTATCACAATAGTAGATATAATTGTCTATTCAACGGTTATAATATAACGGTGTATACCTCTGCCGTTATATCAGTCCTAAAACGTATACACAAACACCTCAGGTAACAATTTACGTGTTTTATCTGATATTCAAAAAAGGCATTCAAGTCAACTCTTGCAACTGTGCAAAAAAACCATAATTGCACTCTCTGACGTGAGCAACCCATTTTGTTTAGTTGTCTATAAAGCCAGAGATATATTGTACTCGTATGTTTCTTAGGCTCAAATTCACTGTCTTTAGTTAACTAATGAATGTGGTTTAACCAATGTAATTGATAAGAAAAATCGTTAGTTAAACCACGGGCGTTAGTTAATTATAGACTGTGAATTTTGACCTTAATTGTTAAAAGAGTTTGTTTAAATGCTGAAACAAAGTGTTGGAACTGTTGTGAATCAGAATTGATCAACCCTCGTACCCGTACATTGCACTAATTGGTTAACGCAGCAACAACCAGTTCATTCACTTGGTTGTTTGTTAAATTCTTTGCGTTGACAAATTGTGCAATAGCGATATTTCGCAATTGGGTCAAAAGCTTAATAATATTAAGTACGTTAGCAAGTAAGCATAATAATATTAACTATTAAGCGCAATATTAATATATTAAATTATGATTAAGTTTGGTATAAATAGTTCATGTTAAGAAACCAAATGAGCAGTTGTAGTGTGTTAGTTGGAGGAGTTGTAGTTTGTTAGTTGGAGGAGTTGTAGTTTGTTAGTTGAAGACAGTTGTAATTAGTTAGTGAGGGCAGTTGTAAATTAGTTAGTTGTATTTATAGTCTTCTATTTTTGCAGTCAAGAAGTTAGAGTCATACCTGCGATTCCCACGGGACCCTCCAGGTTTAAATTTGTAAAGTAAAAATAATAAGATTCTAGTTTTTATTAATAAATCCCTTTTAATATACAAAAGAAAAATCCGTTTTTAAATTCAACACAACATTTTGGCGGAGCCGGTATTAGCAAGAGTACAGTTTGATACCTTTTGGCAGTTTCAAGGAAGTATATTGATATTGGAAAGCTATTTTAGCTCAATTTAATTTTAATATACTGAATTAAATTGTTAAAAGGATACGTTGTTCTGTATACCAACATTTACTACACAACTCAAGGTTTTAATGAGCTATTTTAGCTGCCTTAAGTTGCACAGACTTTGGTGGTAAACTCAACGACGACAAACATTTGCTCGAGACAAATGGGACCAACACAAATGGTAACAATATTTATATAAGTGTTAAATTAGTAGATTAAACTAGATAAACGCATAGTGAAAAATTCAAAATGATTAGCATTATTTAAATAGAAGGAAATTTTGTTTGTGAAAGTGAACATTGAAAATAAAAGTGGATTTAGGAAATTTTACTTAATCTATATGGAGGATTTGAAAAAAAAATTACAAAAGACACAAGAGGAGACCAGGGAAATTTCTGAGCGAGTGTGGAATCTCATAAAGTACCTTAACAATACCAAAGAGTTTATAGAGTTAGTAAAGCATAAAGTGAGGAGCCAGGGAAACATATCCGAATTTGAAAAGATAGATATTTTATTAGAAGAACTACAAGTGCTACATGAACATCAACAAAGTCCAGCTATATCCAAGGAAATAGAAGAATATTTACACGTTAACCGGATCTTGAAGCAGCAGAACGAAAGCTTAAGAAAAACCATTGAAGAAGCTGAACAACAGATTCAAGACAGCGAACAGAAGACACAAGCATTTAAAGACTTCGCACAGCGCGTTAACCCCAACTTGACTCCTGATCAGTTGCAGCAAGTCATCGAAAATAGAAAGGTGATAGAGGAAAAAACTCAACAAATTGAAACGCTGAAGTCAAAGATACGAAACTTACAAGGAGAGACGAGGAAAGTGATTACAATTAACACAACAAGTAGTAACAACATGACAACTTTTACCGAACTCTTGAAAACCATATCCCATGTGGTACCAATTTTCTACGGAACTGATGGGCCAGAACTGGCAAGGGAAGCCAAGAAGTTTATTGAAGGATGTATGATAGCAAAGGATAAACTAGAAGAACCAGGTAATGTGGTCGACATAATCAAATGCATCAAAACTAGACTATTTGGAAATGCTTACTCATATTTGCACAATAAAGAGTTCACAACAATAGAAGCCTTATGTCAGGCTATTAGAGAAAAATTTGTAAAAGGCAAAACCCTAACAGAATTGCAAGAACTAATTTTCAGCAGTAAGCAAGGTCCAACAGAGACAGCATATGAATTTGGAGAGAGACTAGAAGGACTACTTACAGATGCCACAGAACTAATTGCAGCACAATGGCAAGAAGTTTCCCATCGAAAATCTATGATAGATCACTGCAACCAATCCGCAGTAAGAAGTTACATAAGAGGCTTACGAGATCCTAGATTGATGTCAAAATTCATCGGACATGAAAACGAAAAGCTTTCTGCCCTGCTGAAAATCACCAAGGATGCTCAAAATCTCTTTGGTTCTAATATGAAATCTTCAAATATCATGACAATGCATACCGAGGAACCTTTATATGATACGGTCCAGCAGTTGATAAAAGAAGTCCGACAACTATCCATGCATCAGAAGACCTGTAACCATTCAACGCCAAACAGTAATTCACGAGAAAACTCAAATTACTGGAGCCCTATGATAGACGAATGCTATTACCAAGGAAACAATATGTGCTATAATCAAAGACAGTGGCATAACGAATGCAATTTGAGAAGGAACATGAAACCTCCCGACTATGGAACAAATAGGCAAAATTTTACAAGCTCGAAAACTCAAAACAAAAGTGGAACTAGGTATAACAACAACGAGGAGCGACGCTGTTTTAGATGCAATACACATGGTCACATTTCTACTAATTGCCCAAGAAACAGACGGAGTATAAATAGCGATAATAGAAACGGCATCAATAGAGGCAACAATGATGTAAACAGAAGCAGATTTAATTACAACAGCAATAATTCGGGAAACGAGAATCGGCCCGGCCAAGATTAATGGACCGGAATGCCGAAAAATGTAGAGAAATTACTAATGAAAAAAATAAAAATAAAACACAACACCCCGTAGGAACTAACTATGAAGATAAAGCTTTTAATTTAGATATTAACAATATACACTTGACAGAGGAGCAGGATAATCAGAAACAGGAAGACAAGGATAACACCAAATTAATATCTGGTGCAAGACGCACAGATTTTGTAAGAAAATACCTGAATAATACGGCAATGATGACATGTAATGATATAAATAATAGAATAATTAAGGACGGAAACGTCGCAGAACATCACATAAACCACTCAGAGTATAAAAATGAACTGAGACTGGAGAATGATGTTAGTAGCAACGAAAGTTGTGAGATAAACGATGGGTATATAAGCTTTCCTTGTAGAGAGGCAAAAGAGGAAAAATTACTACTGTTGGTAGACTCAGGCGCTGATACTACACTAGTAAAGGAAGAAACTTTGACATCGTGCATAAAAGTTAATGAAAAGGAAAAGAAATCCTTGTCAGGAGCCTTTGGAGGAAACATGAGTACCAAAGGAAGTATAACTGTGAACCATAAATACGTGGACAAACTAAGTTTTAAAATGCACATAGTACCAAAGGGCACAATTTTGCCAGCAGATGGTTTGCTGGGCCGAGATATGATGTGGAATAGGTCGGTTACCGACACAATAAACAAAAACATAAAATTTTTTGACAACCAGAGAGAAATAGTTTCCTTGCCACTTGTTTCAGAAATTCCTTCGTTATATATATCCGAAAATTTTTCTATAAAAGGACGTTCCCAGGGAGTTGTATCAGTAGTAGTAACCAAGGCTACGGGAGAAATAATAGTAAACAAACTACAAATTTTACCAGGGGTTTTTGTGGGCGAAACCCTAACATCAATCAGAGGGGGAATAGCATTTATTCCAATTCTAAACACCAACAACTATACAGTAGACATAAATAAGAAAATAATGTTAAGTTATGAAAATCCTGAGGACTACCAGATAAAATCAACAACAGCCATTAATACAATAAGCACTGCGGACAACAAAGAAAGAACCAAATTACTATTGGAAACAGTACAGCTTTCCGCAGATTTGAATCCGGAAGAGAGATTATCGATCGAGAGCATTTTGAAATCATACGATGACGTGTTTCAATTACCCGGAGATAATCTAACTCACACAAATGTACTTAAACATAAAATCCCAACTGATTCTACTCAACCCCCAATAAATACTAAGCAATATAGACTACTGAGGTCCACCGAAATGAAGTGAATAGACAAGTAGACCAGATGGTCAAAGATGGAATTATCTCTCCCAGTACTTCCCCTTGGAATTCACCAATACTCCTAGTACCAAAAAAGGCAGGAAAGGACGGAGAGAAAAAATGGCGCTTAGTAGTAGATTTCAGAAAATTGAACGAGGCCACAATAAAGCAAGTCTTCCCCATACCAAGAATTGACGAAATCCTAGACCAACTGGGATACAGCCGATATTTTTCTACCCTCGATCTAGCGAGTGGATACCACCAAGTTTTAATGGACCCACGGGACAGACAAAAAACCGCTTTTAGCACCAATTTGGGACATTTTGAGTTTAATCGTATGCCTTTCGGATTAACAGGGGCACCAGCCACTTTTCAAAGAATCATGAACTCGATATTAACGGGTCTACAAGGAATCGACTGTTTCGTCTATCTGGACGATATAGTAATCTACGGCAGAAACCTAGCGGATCACCAATTAAGGCTCAAGAGAGTATTATATATATTAAGAAGGTACAACCTTAAGTTACACCCCGAAAAATGTCATTTCCTTCAAAGGGAGGTAGTTTATCTAGGCCACCAATGTTCGGAAAATGGAGTCTTACCGGATCCCCATAAAACTAAAGCAGTAAAAAACATTCCATCTCCTAGAAGTATCAAAGACTTGCAAGCATTTCTAGGATTGATCAACTACTACAGGAAGTTTATACCAAACTCATCCGAAATTGCCTTACCCCTAAACAAACTACTAAGGAAGAACGTGAAATTTGAATGGACACAAGAGTGTCAGCAAGCTATGGACAAATTAAAAGCAGCAGTTTCGAATCCACCTCTATTACAATACCCTGACTTTGCGAAACCATTTGTTCTGACTACGGATGCTAGCAATGAAGCCCTAGGAGCTATCCTTTCTCAAGGAGAGCCTGGTAGCGATTTACCAGTATATTTTGCAAGCAGAGTACTAAGTGTCACAGAAAAACGATACTCTACAATAGAAAAGGAGTTGCTTGCCATCGTATGGGCAACAAAAACTTTTAGGCCATATTTACTCGGGAGACACTTCAACATTTTTACATTTTTTACGGTATAAATCAGGAAAAACGAATCAAAACGCTGATGCCCTCAGTCGCCTTCCAATAGAGAAAATAAATGTAGGGGCAATAACTAGATCAAAAGCTCGAGAATTACAAAACAAACAGAATGGAGTGAATGAAGAAATTATGCATCAAACAGAGGTAAATCAGGATATGGGAGAGGAAGATATGGCTGTTTATTTAACGAATGCAGAAGATATAAATAAAGTAATAAAAACATTCCACGATACACCTTTGGGTGGACACCAAGGGACATTCAAAACTTATTCCCGCATCAGGAACCAGTATAAATGGGCCGGCATGTATCGACAAATAAAAAATTATGTAACAACGTGTAGCCTATGCCAGAAAAACAAATGTTCGAAAGTTGAAAAAATGCCATTGGTAATAACAAGCACTTCAAGTAAGCCTTTCGAAAAAGTTTTCATGGACCTGGTAGGTCCGTTGCCAGAATCAGCTAGGGGAAACAAATACATCGTCACCTTTCAAGACGATTTTTCAAAATTTTTCGCATGTGCAGCCGTGCCTGACGCAGAGTCACCAACTGTAGCTAAAGTCTTTTTTAAGGAAATAATTTCAAGATACTTCATTCCCAAGGTGTTGGCAACAGATAATGGTTCAAACTTCACATACAGATTATTCAAGGAAACGTGTAAGATGCTAAGAATAAAGAAACTACTAACTACTCCTTATCATCCACAAGCGAATGGGGCTTTAGAACGAGCTCATCGACCACTGGCCGAATTTCTGAGAAATTTCGTTAACCTGGATGGTACCAACTGGGACGACTGGACTCATCACGCCATGCATGTGTATAATAATAGCAAACATTCAACAACAAAACAAACACCGACGAGAGTGTTATTTGGGTTTGAATTTGAAATGCCCATCTCTTTGAAAATATCCCCGACACCACTATACAACGCGGATGATTATAGCAAAATTCTGAAATATCAAATCCAACGTTCACATGAAATCGTTAGAGAGAACCAAGAGAGGGCAAAATTAAGAGCAAAACAGTATTATGATAAGGGTTCAAAGGACAGAGAATATAAAATAGGTCAAAAGGTTTGGTTAAAGAATCAAACTAGAAAGAATAAATTTTCACCCTTATGGTTAGGACCATATGAAGTTATAGACATACCAACACGTGTAAACATAAAATTGAGAGTAAAAAAGTGTGAAAAGGTCTACCATAAGAATTTAGTAAAACCCTATAAGGAACGGCATTTAATATAAGTTATTTTACTTCTTTTTTTACTTCAAATGCAGCCAATTGTGTAAAGAATTCATTTCCGGGTACCTTAAAACAAACAAAAAACACAAATATGCTTACTAAAACGTTTCTTCAAATAATAAAAAAAAAAGTTAGTTGAATAAACCCTCGCTACAATACGTAATTGCAATTAAACAAAATTGTTGACAAAAGGAAAATGATACAAAAAAAAAACAAAAAATGTTTAACTGCAATATGAGTTTTGGGAAAGTTAAGCTAGGTCAGTTATGCATTGTACGGTTTGAAGTCAACAATCTGAAGTACCAAAGTGCTGACGACGTATTTATTTGTCCTACACGCGTATATATGCACACCTGTTGTCATATTTTTGTTTTTTATTCTTTTATACAACTTTATGTTGACATACTTTAAATTTGATGACCATTTATACTTAATAATTTTATATTGAAAAAAATAATAATATAATAGCAATAATCATAAACAGTAATTATTCCGAAAAAAAACTAATTGCAAAGGCAAAATATGTACATAGTTAAATTATGCATCTTTAAGAAAAAAAAAATATATATACATATATTGAAAATCTATACTTGTATGGTCAATTATTTAGCTGCTAAAATTAAATAAATATAATGATAGCGAAAGAAAAATGTTTGTATTTGAAACAAAACATCCAAAAGTATTATTACATATTATATTATATTATAGCATAAGATCAACTACATTTAAGATTATAACATACTATGTAAAAGCATTTGATCCAATTAGTGTTTTTGGAAAATATCTATAACTAGATATTTTCTTCCGCCAAGGGGGAGGGATGTTGTGAATCAGAATTGATCAACCCTCGTACCCGTACATTGCACTAATTTGTTAACGCAGCAACAACCAGTTCATTCACTTGGTTGTTTGTTAAATTCTTTGCGTTGACAAATTGTGCAATAGCGATATTTCGCAATTGGGTCAAAAGCTTAATAATATTAAGTACGTTAGCAAGTAAGCATAATAATATTAACTATTAAGCACAATATTAATATATTAAATTATGATTAAGTTTGGTATAAATAGTTCATGTTAAGAAACCAAATGAGCAGTTGTAGTGTGTTAGTTGGAGGAGTTGTAGTTTGTTAGTTGGAGGAGTTGTAGTTTGTTAGTTGAAGACAGTTGTAATTAGTTAGTGAGGGCAGTTGTAAATTAGTTAGTTGTATTTATAGTCTTCTATTTTTGCAGTCAGGAAGTTAGAGTCATACCTGCGATTCCCACGGGACCCTCCAGGTTTAAATTTGTAAAGTAAAAATAATAAGATTCTAGTTTTTATTAATAAATCCCTTTTAATATACAAAAGAAAAATCCGTTTTTAAATTCAACACAACAGAACTTTGCTGATTAATTTTGTAATTAATTCACTTATAAAAATATCAATATTAATAATATTGGTATTATTTAACAAAATTCTAATAACAATTTAAGCCATACATAGGTCTTTTGAATATAGCAAAATTACGTATTTGTGATCTTAAAATCTTAAAATAGAGATACGTTTTTTTTTTGTTAGTATATCGCACTAGTGATGATTATAATCAGGGCAATTATGAATAAAATTCCGCGAGAAATTTCTCCCTTATCCAATTAGAATTTTTTGTTTTCTCTATTACTTACCATTAGTTGGATTTGTTCCCCGGGAAAAATTTCTCGCGGAATTGTATTCGTAATTGTCCTCAATATGATTGCACTTTCCGTTTGATTTAAAAAAGACAGCGCTCCATAAGAATGTGTAAAGGCGAACAAAAACGTGTTAATATAAGAAATTCAATTGAAATTTTATTTTTGGTGGGAATCGGTATACCGGTACATACCGGTATAGACATAAACGGTATTCTGGTTACCGGTATTTTCTAACCGAAATGGATTTCGGTATCGGTTTCGGTACCGGTATCTAATTATAGCGGTATTTGAATCGGTATCGGGATTTTTACGATACCGTTTGCCAACCTTGATTTAAAGATATGTGGGTAAATACTACTCCAGGCTCAAAGATTTTATGCCAATTAATATGTTTTGAATACATGAAGGAAAACAAAAAAAACAACTCAAAATCTGGTTTATGGTATAAAACATGAAGTTCCTAATATGGAACCCATTGACTTTCATATATTAGGACGAGTAATAACAGTATCTTTTAGACCTTATTTGACAATGATAGATGGAAAAGTTGCAAATGCAATAACCGATGCAAAATCTTATTTGGTTTGTAATATATGTATGTGGAAAGAAAAATTCAGATTTTAAGGACATTGAGAATTATACTCCAACTAATGAAGATGCACTTAAGCTTGGAATATCACCACTTCATGCTCGAATTCGATTCATGGAGTACATCTATCTTACGACAATAAATATTGCAGTCTACCAGAACATCAGAACGTTCCGGTTGTGAATAATTCTACTTTAAAACAAATACGGTTGGAAGAAAAGAAAATAATTCAAGATGCGTTTATGAAACGTGGCTTAATCATTGACAAACCTTTATATGGCTATGGAAACTCCAATAATGGCAACACTGCTAGGCGATTTTTCGATGACCCTGAAACCACATCTTCTATAACTGGTATTAGCTTTAATCTTATTAGACGTTTCAAAATAATACTGGCCTTCATAAATAGCAAAAAGTTAATTAATAAGGACAAGTTTGAAAAATATGCAAAAGACACTGATTCTAATATATGAGTTATATCAATGGAAATCAATAACTCCAACCGTACATAAAGTGCTAGCACATACAAAAGAAATAATAGAAAACAATATTCTTCCTGTGGGGGAATTAACCGAAGAAGCATAGGAAGCTAGAAATAGAGATGTTAAGCAATATCGAGTTTTCAATACACGTAAATGCTGTAGAGTTGCTCAAAATAATGATTTAATGCATCATTTGCTATTGTCTTCAGATCCCGTCCTACAAGGCATAAGAATGAAATGGTTGCCAAAAATAAGTATTGAAATCGAGAAGGACGATCCCGAAGCAGAGGAAATCAGTAGCTTGCTAGGCCATGATGTCTCAGATTATTTTAAAGCAAATTCTTAAAGTAAAACCCATATATAAATTAAAAACAACAAATGTATGTATCCATGCACTTATATATGAGTAATAAAGAAAATGAAACTGAATTTATTGAATATATTTTTAATACAATTATTAGAATCAAAACGAGAAATTTAGTCGTAAATTTTCATACATCTGATATCATTGCAAAAAATCTCTGGAATTCTCTGTCAAATTATATTCAAAACTTAGGCAATTTATAGGCGTTTAAAAAGGAGATACATTAAAATCTTTCCTAATTTAATGTTCTAATGTTTAATTAACTACTAGTTTTTTTAAATAAATAAATAACTCAATCTATTTGTCCTTGTAGGCATATAAATATACTGCGTGTGTACATATATAAATTCTTATATTTTATTGTATTTAAGTAAAGAAAGTATTTAATAACAGCAAGAAGCCATAAAAATGTGGGGTTGTTTGAATATTAGATAAAACACGTAAATTGTTAGCTGAGGTGTTTTAATACCCGCCAAGATCAAAATGAGCTTGACAAAATCGGGATCTTCTGTAAGTCGATCGCAGGCCCACTTAGCGAAGCGAAAACGCATTGGATGGTCAGTTGACTCGTTCAGCGGAAGGATTAAACTAATTATCTGTTAAATCAGACATGAGCGAAGTGTTATCATTCACGAAATCAGCACCAGTTGAAAAAAACGTTAGATGGCGGACCCTTTATTTGTGTATACATTTTAAAATTGATATAACGGCAAAGGTATACATATTATATACCGTTGAATAGACAATTATATCTACTATTGTGATAACATAGAAACATTTGAAATAAAGAAAATAAGATCAATAATTTAGACAAAAATAAAAAATGTAGAAAATTTAATTTTTTTTAATCAAAATTGGATTTTGAATATTTTGAAAAGTATTGAAGGTAGGAGAGTATTTTGTTCAGTTTGCATAACTAAATGTATACTATTGAAAAAAATTAAAATGTATTGCTAGTTTCGACCAATGCTGCATGTAGGGTGCTCCAACAAAAATCTATAAAATTTATTTCACAGCCTTTCTTAATGCCTCTTCTCTCAGAAGCAATCAAAGTTTTAATCAAATACTTAATAGTTTTTTGAAATATTGCAAAAAAATTAAGAATACTTTTTTCCCAAAATATATAACATTTTCTCATATTTTTGAAAATCCAAATTGCAAAATTATTCCTTGCTTTAATTGCTGCGATATAAAAATGATTTTTTTATATGAATTTGGATAAAGTTTTCTTTTAAAAACAATAAAACTAAACAATTTCTGATCAGTAATAAAGAAGCCATGTTTTATCTGTAAAGATCGATTTATCCAAAAAACTTAAAAACTTTTGTAAATTATATGAAAAGAAGATACGTGAATGCAATAAATCAATTTCTAATTTCTGTCTTACAACAGGGTGGCTCTCCAAAACAGTTGGTTTCATCTAATTCGGTTTACAGTTCAAAAGTTGCGGACTGTTTACCACTTTTTTTTAATTCACGCCACTGTGCAGCGTACGAGAAAATATCTGGCGTATTCATACATAAGATTTAGTTTTCATGTGGCTTTAATAAAATAAATTTCTTTTCTTTACATTCTTACAGAAGCCATTTTATTAAAATATGTGATTTTTAAATTGCAATAACACATAGTAGAGTTTTACATAATTTTAATATAAATAATTGATCAAATGGATGCATTTGAATTGAGAAAGTAAAAAATTAAAAAAATATTTAAAAAAATAATCAATGAATGCAATTTGTTAGAAAACTAGGCTCGAAGATAAAACTGATTAAAAATTTTATTTTCCTACATTAGACATATAAAATTAAGTTAATTTTGTTAAATTTTGTTTTATGTTATTATTGTTTATAATCTTTTTTATTGATGATATTTTTTGTATTTTAATTATTTTTAATATTTTTTATTTTCCATCGTTAGTAGTTTTATATTTTATTTTTTGTATGGATATTTGGTGTTGATTTTTATTTATTTTTATTCCAAGTCCAGTCAGTGTTTTGAATGTTACAGCATCATCTTTATGGTTGATTATTTGTTATTTGCAAATGTTGCTTAAGTTTTTACTTAAACTGCTACTAACAATAGGTAGGAGTTGCTTTATTTGTAGTAACAGGTCATAACGATATTTTGCAGTTTTTTACAAATCTGCTGCCATTTGATTTTCCATATGATTAATAGCATCAGTTGTTTCATCTTTGCCTGTTGAGGAGTATGTTGCTGGTTCGACTATATTATCACGAAATATACGAGCATATTTATAACGTTTATGACAGGTTTCTTTGTAGTTTTTCAATGCATCTTCGCAGCTTCCAAAGATACCACCGCGCAGCGATTCATATATCTTTGTCGCTTCCTTAAAAAATTTAAATAAAAAAGTTGTTAGCATTTTGAGAGGCTTAATATACTATGTATGTATTCATTTAATTTGTATCTATGTATATACAAAAGTAAGAATACTCCTCCTACTAGAGGTCGCCGCTTGCCATGAACTTGGTATGGGCATCATGTCGGACATCGCAAATGGCTAATGCTCATGTCCAACTTTCGTCCATGCTCTGACATCAATGTCCGAGCATATGTCTGAGCAACAATGTTCGCCATGAGATTCGCCGTCCGCAACCATTTGCAATATAAAGAAAAGAGACAGAAGGAAATTGGTAAATATTCCATCTCTATTGCACTACCGAAAAATGCTTTGATAAGCCTGAACATGGACATAGCACGTGTTCCCCACTACAAGGAAGTTGATGAATTTTTCACACCTGCTCTGCCGGCGTCACGTTCATGTCATGTCCAAGTCGATGGCTAGTGGAGACGTAGGGTTAATAACAAAAATTAAAAATTTTAAAAAACCCCCGATACATCCAGAAAAGATGTGATATCTGGACCGATTTTTTTCAAAAATAGCTAGGATCACTCTCGATTAAGTCACCTTTCAAAAAATAAACTAAATCAAAATCGGTCCAGCCATTTGGTCTGTACGAGTAGATGTACAGACACACAGACACAAACTACAAAATTATCAGGAATGTTCTGAAAATCACTTTTTGTGAAAGTGATTTGAAATCACAAGAAAGGTGTTCTGCACACAAAAGTTTTTGAATTTTTGTGATTTTAAACCGATCAGCTAAATGCCTGCCGATTTGAAATCACTTGGTTATTTTTTCAATCACTTTATCTTGAAATTCGAAACAAATTAATTAATTGAATAACTTAATATCTTTTTTTATTGTTTTTAAAGTAAAATGAATAATTTTCTATGAAAGAATTTATAAAATTATGAAAAAATTAAAGACACTTTTTTTGCAAGAAATGTTGTTATTTGCTTTGTGATTTGCATTTGTGATTTTGCATTTACAAAACAAAACATCAGCTGTTTTCTTGTGGTTTTTGAAAGGCTAAAATCACACCGAAAAGTTAAAACTTTTGTGATTTTCAGAACACCATCAAATCACAATTGTGATTTTAAAATCACAAAGTGATTTGAAACCTTGTGATTTACAGAACATGCCCGATAATGTTTTGAAAATTTTCTGATTGTTTTTATTTTAAATTAAATATATTTTCATCTTCTAGTTAAAAACATATTGATATTATAAATTTATTGCGCATGTGATAAAACACCAGGCTGAACAAAATGCAACATTTTAATAACACAAAATACCTTGTAAAAGGAAAAAATAAATAGTCAATACATTTCGAACTGTTCATTCAAAAAGTTTCACTTAAATGAAAATATTTTAATATCAAAGAAGTATTGCTTTGATGTTTTTCTTCTAAATGATAACAACAAGATATTGTATTTTTATATTCTGGGTAAGATATCTTCCAAATGTTTGTAGGGTATACATGTTTATAGTATGTATGCATGTACATATGTATATAGCTGTATACATTTTTTCTAGTGTTGACACTAAAATAATCGAAAGATGTTGAATGGAACAAAGTGAGATAGGAACCTCTTTTGAAGATGTTGAAAGATGTTGAATATTCAGCCCTGTATATTTCTTATGGGAAGATGTTATCGTCTTGGCAAATTGATAAAAGATGAAAGATGTGAGTAAGTGTGAAAAGGCTATTAGGATATATTAACAATGAAATCACAGCTTCTCTTGCGTGACCTTGTAGGCATTTTTGCAAGCGCATTAAATTTTCACGATGTGTATATTTGTACATATTCGTTGTTTCGTTATAGTTAGCTATGAGGGCCATTCTTCAGCCAAACCAGAAAATTGTGGCAAATCATATAGCTTATGGGTTGCACTAAAGGAATTTGTACGCATTTCTTGTGGTAATAATAACGGTTCTTGATTCATGTCAAGGTTCTCAATATCTCTTCTAGATTAAGGTGCTTGAATTTGTTGTCTAGTGGGCAACTGATCTCTAAGCTCACTTATATCCATAAGACTGTCAGAAATTGATTTGGCTAGTTCCTGAATGCAAGATAAGACTTCGGCAAATTGTTACTCAATGTAACTCCGGCAGCATTCACTATATTTGGATCTTCTGAACATTCAGCTTGGCTCCTCCAATTATATTGCTTAGGCATTTTGTAAGTTTATCGTAAATTTCACAACAAAATTCATATGGCGACAAAATGTGAATTTACGAAAAAGAAACAAAATAAGAAGACTTTGTAAAGTTCAACAGCGACAAATATTTCTCACGAAATTATTATTGTATAAAAAATACAAAGAAAATTAAAACTTGTAAAATATTGAACGTTTCAGTTTTTATCGAACAATAATTTATTGGAAAAAAATTATGACATTTAAAGAAAATACTAAAAGTTTATATTCATAAATATTTGTTGTTTCATTTTCGTAGAACACGTACATTTTTTAAAAGTGGCTTTAACAGACGCACAAAATGTGAGCTCTCAAAACAAAAACAAATCTGTTTCGTATATTGGAAGACCTACTACATACATATAATAACACGCCTACAAAGGAAGACACCATTAAGTAAGGTTAAATGTTTTAATTATTTTAATTTTGGACATTATTCTGTTAAATGCCCTCAGCCGCAACCGATAAACCCGTGTGTACACGACCATATCGTATTTCTTTCGCCACACGCCCTATTGTGTCAGAAATTATAAGTGATTTATTGGAAAATCAAATAAAACGCAATCGAATTCATCTTACGCTTCTGGTATAGTGTTAGTAGAGAAAAAAAAATGGCGAACATCGCCTACGCATCGACTATCGGCAGTTAAATAGTATCACGACAAAAATACCATACCTAATGCCTATGATGGATGAACAATTCGCCCAACTCGCTGGTAATAATTATTTTACCACCCTTGACTTACGTATGGGATACCACCAGATAGAGATAAATGAAGAATCGAAGAAATTCACAGCTTTTGTGAAAAATTAAGGACATTATGAGTTCAATCGAATGCCTTTTGGCCTCGTAAATGCCCCGGCCGTATTTCAGACGGTGATGAATCTTGTTTCTTCTACCCAGGAGAAGTTCTTGTTTATCTCGACGATGTTATTATCCCTAGCAAAACAATAGATGAGGGTATCAAACGATTGGATCGTTTCCTTTCTGTATTGGAACAAAGCGGTCTCCAACTACGTATGGATAAGTGTAACTTACTCACAGAAGAAATTTTGTAGCTGGGTTATAGAATAAAAAAAAATGGTATCGGCCCTGGTGACGATAAAGTGAGTGTTCCCTCCAACATCACAGAAGTGCGAAGACTTCTGGGACTTACCGTGTTTCAGAAAATTTGTCGAAAACTACTCGGTGATAACCATAACTCGGACATTTAACCATTTTGTTAAGGAAAAACGCAGGAGTGTAATTTCTTATGGGCCAAGCCACAACAAGAAGCTTTTGAAAAACTGGTCAATATCCTTTGCAGTGAACCGGTGCTAGCGATGTATGATTTTAAAGCGGAACACGAGGTACACACCGATGCAAGTGGGGTAGGCATAGCTGGTTATTGCTGCAGACGAAGTGGAAGCAAATGGCATCCCGTGTTTTACTTCAGCCGCCATTGTACGGAAGCTTAGAGCAAATACCATAGGTATGAGCTAGAAGTGTTGGCAGTAGTTGAAACACTTGAACGTTTTCGAATTTACCTATTAGGTAAGTCATTTCGTGTTATAACAGATTGTGCTGCAATAACTAAGGCAAAAACAAGCAAAGAGTTAATTCCAAGAATCGCCCGTTGGTTCTTGAGGATTTTGGAGTATGATTGTGAATTCGTTCACCGCGAAGAATCGCGTATGGCCCATGTGGATGCCCTTAGCCGGTCACCTGATCAACCACCTCAAGAACTGGAACCAGCGGGTTTCATTATGAAAATAGAGAAACATAGTGAGGACTGGCTTCTGACTATGCAGTTGCAGGACGAGAAGTTACGTTGCAAAATTAAAATATTAGAAGGTTGTTTGAAGCGACCAAACTAAACAGATAATGGATGAATTTGTTTTGTAAAATCACCAGCTTTATAGAAAAACAGAAGGTGGTCTAAGGTTTGTGGTACCAAATGCTATTCTGTGGAGAATCGGCAAACTGTGCCACGACGATGTTGGGCACTACGGTCGCGAGAAAACGTTGGACAGGATGAAGCAAATTTTTTTGTTTAGTCGAATGCGAAAATATGTGATTACATTGCTGCATGCACTGAGTGCTGCTACAATAAAGCAAGAGGTGGAAAAACTGAAGGAGCATCGTAATTTCGGATGCATTTACGAAGTTTATCGTGGTAAAGGCAGTTAAAAACACGAAAACAGCTACCGTGCGCACTCGGTGAAACGACTAGCTATTTTGGTCTGCCGAGACGCATTATATCTGATCGAGGAACAGCTTTCACTTCCAAGCTGTTTGAAGACTACTGTGATCAGAATAACATACAACATATAAAAATGGGCGTAATATCACCTCAGTCAAACGGCCAAGTTGAAAGAGCGAACCAGTTAGTGTTGTGTTATTTACGGACTACAACAAAAGAAAACAAAACTGGGATGTTACATTGCCCCAGTTACAATGGTCCGTGAATTCTCAGAAAAACGCCACCTCCGGATTCAGCCCCAGCGAACTCATTTTTGATTATAAGGTGATTGACTTTGTACAAAATCGTATTCTTGCCGCTATACAGGACGACTCCGAAAATAGCAATAATATTCCGATCGAAGAGAGGCAAAAACTTACGGTTATAAACATTGAGCGGGAAAGAGAGAAGTGGAAGAAGAGGTTTGATGAAAACCACCGAAAACCAACCGAATATAGCGTAGGACAGCTAGTAGTACTGGAGAATGAACCACAGGCTACTGGGGAGTCTAGAAAATTAGAGCCGTAATACCGCGGCCCCTATACAGTCACCCCAAATCTTGGTAACGATCGCTATCTCATCGAGGACAATCCAGGGATGCAGATATCAACTCGAAAATTCTGGTCCGTATACAGCACCGATAAAATGAAGCGTTGGTGTGACAGTTCCACGGAGCTGGGTGCTGAAGATGAAAAGGAAACCGAGGATCCCCCCGTGCAGGAATGGCCGAACTGTCAGACGACGAATAGCCGAACTCTGAAGAAACAGCCCTGCATATTATTTTGTTTTATGTTAATGCAGCAGCCATAATTGTATTTTGATTTAAATGTATGAGTTATTCTTTTTGCAGCGCCCTAACGTATAACATCAACACATTTTAAAAGATTGAATTTTGTAATTATATTTTATTTTCTTGAACATTAAATTGTAGAACTTATCAATAAACTTTAAAATACACAAATACGATGAATTCTCTTGTTGATATTTTCAATTGCGAAAATATATATCTTGACACTTTGGTAAACACATTTATAAGTATCACTGAGCAGTTCAATCCACTGAGCGCTTTCAACTCAGCACTGAGTGGTTTCTGGATTTGTATCGAACACTTAGTAGCTCGTTTTAGACACAAACCTGTAATCAAACCCATTTAAATTACATGTGGCTTCTATCAAACTCATTCAGCAGCACGTTTTAGACACAAACCTATGTAATTTAAGTGGGTTTGATTATAGGTTTGTGTCTAAAACGACCTAATGAAGGAGTTTGATACAAGTCTTGTGCTTTTCCAGCAAATTTTTTGTATCGCACAAGTACATAGAAGAAGTATATCTATGTATGTAGATATACTTATTAACGAATTCCACTCATTAAAGTATTTTAGTTTTATATATTTTTTATACAGCATATGCCTTGTTTTTTAATGTAGAATGGCTGAAAAAACAAATATTATGTTCTCAGAAACAAATGTGTGGCCTTTGAAAACAAGTTATGGTTATTTTAAACATAATTTTGTTAATTTTCGCACAGCTGTTTTAAATAAGAGATCTACCAATATATATATATGATTGAAAAACAAAATATTATTATTATATTAAATAATACTGTTGTCGTATTTAACAATATTATTATAATATAAAAACATGGTGTGTTGAGTCTCAATTATATTTTAGTCACATTTAACAATAGTGTTGTCATATTTACATTAATAATATTAGGTAACAAAATTTATTGTTTTTGTTGATAATATTATTTATAACTCAGATTTAAAAAAAAAGTTTGCTTTTCTATTGACAATAATATGATTAAACTACAATCATATAATTCAATCATAGTATCTTTCTGCTTGATTTTGGTTACCTCAACCATATTTTTTCTTTGCGTGTATGCCGTCAGAAAAATATATAATAGGTATGTTTTATTCGAACTTTATATAAACATTCAGAACAAATTTAAGTGTGTATATACTTATTAAGTAGCTATAGCTATAGCTGCTTAAAAATGAAGTAGGTATATGTTTCGAATAAAACATACCTATTTTATTTTGTGGGGCGCTTTCAAATTTGTTTTTTTAAAAGAAAATGAGCTAAATCAGTTTTTTTTAATAAAAATATATTTTCAATATACACATAACTTAATTATTTTTCCTACTTGCTGAAATTTTTATTTATATCTCAGAAACCTGTAAGGGGGTAAACAATAATATATATTTTTTTTAAATTTTAAAAGTACCATTTTTTAGTTACAATGTCATGAATCGTGGATTACAAAAAAACGACATCTATAATTGTTATGACCTTTTTGATTTTTATAGTCGTTGAAGCACTATTATAATACCTTTGAAACAAGGCACAAATCATTCTGCTACCCCAGATATTAAAAAAGTTTAAACAATTTATAAAAAGACAGTTTTAAGAAATTTTTGTATTTTTTCGTACATTGTATGCATCATAATTTGGGTAGCACTGGCAATATTGTTAAATTTTTTTGGTAAAAATTTCAGTTGTTCAAAACTTAACAACCATATCGAGTTTGGTTCGATTTGGAAGGGGACGGGCGCAATCACTTGTTGGTTTTATATGGAATAAGTCTATATTGATATTTGTCATATTCTTGACTTGGTAAACTCAAATTTGAAACTGTGTGGATGTTCTTCAAAGTATATCTTTGAGCTAATTCGTGGACACCCTTGATTTCAAACTGGACTTTAAAAGACTTTTCGGTAACAGACTTGTCACCATACCATTGTAATGTAAGTGGGGAAGATTTGCCTTTAAGACCCAGTTGAATTGCAGTTTGTTCAGCAATTAAAGATATAGATGAACCCTCATCAAACATTGCGAATATCTTTAAATAACCAGCTGGGCCATAAATTGCTACAGGAAAAATTTTAAAGAGGATACTTGCCTGTTGCGTTCTACAATTTAATATCGCTTGCAACGGTTGATATTTCTCTCGCTAATACCTCTGAATGAGTTCTCTTTGATTCATGAAGCATTTTATGATGATTTCGGTAACAATTCTCAATTCCACAGAATTTTTTATAACGACACAAACTAGTTCCATGACCTTTTTGTAGACAAGAGAAACAGAGTTTGAACTTTTTTACTATCTCCCATCGCGCTGTTAAAGGCATTTTTTCATTTTTGTTTGTGGATGAATTTTCAAAATTATTTTTTACTTTGGAATGGGTCCACGATAGAAATTTAGGAGAGGGAAAAGTGATCAAATAAATTTGTCATTTGTGGACATACATATTTCCAAAATTTTGATTGATTATGGAAAAAGTTTACGAGAATTATTTTTTTAGAAATTGTGGGGGTAACAAAGCACGCCGGGTTAAGCTAGTTTATTATACTTTTCAGTATTTTTTTCAATTGCGTAGTATTTATTTCAAGACAAATTCATCAGGATTACAAAAACAATGAAAAAATATAACAATGAAAAAAACAACATAGCTTTTAGTTCATCCAAAATATCAAAAATAGAATGTGTTGTAACAATAATAATAACAAAAATTATTCACATAAATTTAAAAAAATTTCTCCATGGCGCTAACCTTAACTAAATTTGTAACGTTTAGCACTTTTCACATTTTTTTAATAGTTTTTTTAATATTTTTAAATTTGATTTCACAAAATTTTTTCAATCAAATATTTTTATATTGAAATTTTTTAAATTTTTTTTAATGTCTCTACGAGCGCATGACATGTTTTTGTGCTTGTGTGTGTTTATTGAAAATACAGACATGGCATCATGTGGTCGTATTGAAAACATTATGTGGTCGTATTAGGAAGAATTTCGTTTAATTTTCATAAGTATATAACAAATACAATTCATAGTTTCATATCATGCTATAAATAAACAGAAAAATTGCGTTCTGACGCTCCTTTGATTTCATAAAATGTATTTTTATGCAATTTTATTTTCTGCATTTTTATAACCTAACTTTTTTGTTTATGGTAAGCAGCTGTTCTTTGGAAAGCTTTCCATAATATTTGGACGTTTTTTAGTGCTGCCGTACTTTCAACGTAATTTAGTAAGAACTTTAATTAACCACTGAAAAAATTAAATCGTATTTAATTACAGCTTAATTTTAAATGAAAATTAGCTAATTATATATTTATAGCTCGATTATGGATGGCAACCAAACTGTAGTTGCGTTGCTAGTTGCCGAAATTGTATTACGGATGGCAACTGGCAACTAACAGCTGGTAATTTCGGTTGCCATATTGGCAACCACAAATTTGTTGTATATAGTTGCTGTATAGTAAAAAGTGAAAAAAATTAAATATTATGTGCTATATTATTTTTATTCTTAAGTTTCTTCTTTGCATATTAAAAATAAAATATGATTTAAAGTTAAAACAGATTGTTAAAACCTATTTTAGGCCGTCTAATAGATTTAACATTTTGCATTTCCTTCTCTTCGTCAGAAATTAATTCCACTTAGGGCGACTTTTTGAGTTGAAGATTAGAGATTAAATTAACCTTAATTTTCATTTGCAATTTTTGGGTAGCCGATTATATAGGTTTACTTGCTAGTTTAAACGGCCAATCGTGGTGGTTTAGTCTTACTTTAGTATTGACTACAAGCACTTATGAAACATATAACTTTTTGTAAAAATTATATGTTAAAATAATTTAAAAACACTTATTTATTTATTTATTTATTTATTTTATTTATATAAATATAAATATTTTATATTATATTTTGTATTAAATATATACAGGGTGGCCCAGAAAGACCGAAGTGGTGTAAATTCCTTATAACTTTTTATTTAAGACATATTTTTTTAATTTTTTGTTTTTTAAATACAGTAAATTTATAGGGAATATTTTTAGATTAGTTGTTAAAAATGATATCCCGCAAGTGGAGGCCATTTTCTGCTTCGCACAAATGATCTCTTTTCAACACATTTTCCATGACCTTTCGCAAAACTTCCGGTGTTATGTTGTTAATTTCGTCTGGAATATTGGTTTTTAATTCCTCAATAGTCCTAGGCTTATTAACATAAACTTTCCCTTTTAAATAACTCCAAAGGAAACAGTCTGGAGCGGTTAAATCCGGGGAACGCGGAGGCCAATTAAAATTGCTTCTACGCGAATTTATTCTTTCCCCAAAGATGTCGCGTAAAATAGCCATTGTGGCCCTCGGAGTGTGCGCTGTGGCTCCATCCTGTTGGAACCATATTTGCGGATGGTATTCCACGGCTGGCCTTACAAAATTTTCCAATATGGCCCGATATCGATCACCATTGATGGAAATGGCGACATCTCTTTCATTTTCCAAAAAATATGGACCAATGATCCTTTCTGAAGAAACACCGCACCAAACAGTACACTTAACTGGGTGTAATTGTCGTTGATGAAGTACTCTCGGGTTTTCCTTAGCCCATATCCTAAAGTTTTGCTTGTTAACAAACCCATTTAATTGGAAATGGGCTTCGTCACTCATAAATAAGTTATGAATAATGGAAATGGAAAGAGCACATTTGTGCGAAGCAGAAAATGACCACCACTTGCGGGATACAATTTTTAATAACTAATCTAAAAATATTCCCTATAAATTTACTGTATTTAAAAAACAAAAAATTAAAAAAATATGTCTTAAATAAAAAGTTATAAGGAATTCACACCACTTCGGTCTTTCTGGGCCACCCTGTATATTTTATATTATATTTATATTTCCTTTAACACGCGCAATATTTTACTTGTAAATAATAAAATATGGCAATTTCTACTTCTTCCCACAAAAAATCAGTGTGTTGATAACATGTACGACTTTTGCACAGAAAATATTGCCACTATTTTGTTCCTCAGTATGGTAATACCACACATAACAAGAAGTTTAAACTACCACTCAAAAACATCAAACTCAATTATGTGAGATTAAGTTAACTTTCGGATTAGCTAACTAGAGAAATAAACTAATCTTAATCTCGAACCCAAAAAGTCGCCCTTAACTAATAATTTTTAAGATAAGTATTTTTTAAACACTTTTACTTAATGATTTTGCTTTAAGCACTTGGATTTCTTATATTTAGCATTTTTGTTCACATTAATTTCAGTTGCCAATCAGTCATAATGGTATTTTCGATAACTTTTTGGCAACTGGAGGAATTTGCCATACATAATACCAATTTTAGTTTCAGTTGCGTTGCTAGTTAACTCGGCAACTGAAGTTCGGTTGCCATCCATAATCGAGTCATTAATTATTAAGTCAAAAAATGGTGGTTAGTGTGCAGATATACATGTATATACAGTCAAATCCCGATAATTCGAAATCCCAAGGGACCGGTCATTTCTTACGAATTATAGGGGTTTTTGATTTAGCGGCATTTCGATTTAACGGGGTCAAAATAACATAAATACGAATTAACGGGGTTTGTCAATTTATTTACTAAAATGATAAAAGAAAACCTTTTTCTTTATTATTAATTAACAAACTGATCTTAAGAAAATAAACACACAAACAAGCAAACCGAAAATTCCTCGCAAAAAATAAAATAGCGGTTAACAAAAAGTAGTTATTTCAATGTTTCTGTTGTTTTTATTACGAATTATAAGTGGTACTTAGCAAAAAAATACGGTTTATAAGAGGTAAAGAAGATTTTATTTGAAAAAAAAAAATTACGAATTAACAAGGTAACCAAAATGTATGGAAATTTTACGAATGAACGAGATTTTTTCAAGGGACAGACAGTTTATTACAAATTATCGGAAATTACGATTTATCGGGGTACGAATTATCGAGGTTTGGCTGTATATACACATATGACCATTAAGATAGGTAGGTACGACCTGTATAATTCATATTTCTCAATTTTATGTGAACAATTTGCCAATCTTCATTAATATTTATTGCCTGCAGCATTAGACTAAATAACAATAAGAATAAAAAGTAACATTTTGAATTAATTCACATACCTTGCGAAAAAACACGAAATTCACTATGCCATTAAAATACCCAGGCAGGAATTGCGTATTTGCCCAAAAAATATGTACCACGACAATACTGCAAATACAAAATTACGACTCTTCCAAAATTTGTGTACCACCACAGTACTTTAAACACAAAAATATGACTTAACGTTTAATCGTAGCAACGTCGTGCTGATTGTCTTTTTATGCCTGGGTAGGTACGAAATAATAGATGCTGAAAATTAAAGGATTGATTATTGAGTAATTTTTCACAAAAATAATATTGGAACAGTTAAATTACATCAGAAGCCACTATGTCCAACATGAGTTTTAATGAGATTATCTAATATGTAGGAAGTAGAAGATATAATCTTGCGGCAGGTGTCAAATATGGTATGATCACCCTCATACCATATTTCGTGCACTTTTTGTCGTAATTGAGTCTTGTTTTGAATATTTTATTTTCCAATCCTTGTTTTTAGATCTCCCCACGGATTCTGAATTGGGTTGAGATTGGTGGGATCGGCTTTTCCACTCGATAAGAATAACCCTATTTTGATGAAATCAATCATCCACTAATTTATTTTTTTTTTATTTATTATTATTATTAGTATTAAAAATACTTTTACAATATTCATATGTACATGATTTAAACTTCCTATCATTATAAATCAACATTAAATCTTACAAAATTAATAAATTTTTTTCTAAATACATTCTCGTTATTTTCATTTTTCATATTATTTGGTAGTGTATTATACAGTTGTAAGCCCTTGTAAAACAGTGATATCTGCATCTGCGTTGACATAACCCTGTTTAATCGAAAATCGTTCATATTTCTTAGTCCGTACGGTTGGCTTTCTCCTACATATCTTATTTGTTCACAAAGGTATTTGGGTGCGTCGCCTTGTTTCATCTTTTTAATAAATCTGAGCGTATTGAATTGAATTCTCGGTTTTACATTTAACCATTTCAGGATATTCAGCATTGCATTTATTTCAGTATATCTATCACATTTTAATATTATTCCCATAGCTTTATTTTGAAGTTTCTGCATTCTTGCTAATTGGAGTGTGTTGCTACATGTATATAAAATAGTAGACCCGTACTCGAAGTGTGGTTTTATTATGGTATTATATATATTTATCGCTGTAGTTTTTGATATTTTGTTTCTGATTCTTCCAAGAAAACTGATTTTTTACCGATTTTTTTGCATATGTACTCAATGTGTTCATTAAATTTTAGTTTCTTATCAATTATAAACCCGAGATATATTATATGCTCGACTTTTTCAATTACCGAGTTATTTATTTCAAATGTTTCGTTCGAATTGATGTTAATTTCTATTATCTTCGTTTTGTTTTCATTAAGTTTAAGTTCATTAATTTTTAACCAATTATTTATTTTATCTATATTATAAGTTATAATTTCTCGACATTCTTCTTCCTTGTCTGCAATGGTATATATTAAGGTATCATCTGCGTATAGGACTATGTTACATCTTTCTAATATATTTGGTAAGTCATTAATATAAATAATAAAAAGCAGTGCGCCTAGTATTGAGCCTTATAGAACTCCAAAGTCATTCATTACTTCCTCCGATACTGAATTATTTACCTTAGTTGTCTGTGTTCTGTTGTCCATGTACGATTTGAACCAATTCAGCTCTTTTCCTCTTATTCCATACATATATAGCTTTTCTATCATTATTTCCCTATCAATAGTTTCAAATTGCAATCAGTTTCTTATCATTTCCTATCTCTTCCCATTTACTAATGACATAGTTAACGGTCGTTTCACATGAGTGTTTTTTACGGAATCCTGATTGATATTTGGATAGTATATTATTTCCTCTATATATATCCCCAATTGTATCCAGTATCTTTTCACAAGTTTTTAAGGTGTTAATAGGCCGATATTCTTCGCATTTCTTTGTGTTTGCAATTTTTCAAATTGTCCGGAAAACAGCCAGTCTGCAATGATGTATTTACTATTTTTAATAATACGCTACCAATTGCGTTCCAGTTGTCCAATATAATCTTATTTGATATTTTATCGTAATCAGTTTTATTTTTCATTTGTTTCACTAGGTTATATAGTTCTAAATTATTTATTATACGAAATGTAAAAAAATCAGTTACATTGCATGTTATTTTGTTTACATATTGCACATTGTCTATCGATTCCCGTATATTACTAATGCTGCGTATAAAATAAGAGTTAAATTTATTAGAGATATTATAACTATCAGTGTATTCTACATTGTCAAATACCACTGATTTGATCATACTTTTGTTATCATGAAGTACTAGGTTTTTGATTTCTTTCCACATTTGTTTCTGGTCCCTTGAGTTACTAATTTTGTTGTTTATATAATTATTTTTACTGTTTTCAATTTGTTGTTTATATTTATTTCTAATTATTTTATATTCTGGCATTTTAACCATATTTCCTGGTTCTTACATTCCCTTGCTAGATGATTGTATCCTATACATTTTAAACAATGTGTGATTTCTGTTCCATCATATACTCTGCATTTTTCCCAATCATTGTTTACTCTTCCTTCTTCTATAATTTTGTTATATAATTCGGTATCAACTTTTAATTTTACAGTATATACTATTTTATTATTCCTTTTTACTTTATATTTTTCGATAAATTTAAAATTAGAGTTTGCCAAATTATAATTTTGTTTTTTTATTTTCTCAATAATTTCATTTTCATTATATTCAAAAGTCATGCCTGTGATATTTATTTTGTACTCTGATGTATTAGGAACCTTGATTTCATACTGTTCCGATATTTTATCTTGAATCGTGCACTTAATTTTTTCCCGTTCGTCGCCATTTTCACTCTGTACCACTATTGTTCCGTTTCTCTTACTTAAAACGTTTGTGATTTTTAAACCAGCTGGATTAATTTTATTTATATCTTCTTTTGTTTTAACCGCTTTTCCCTTGGTTTTACAATTAGGGGTACTTGTTTGCTCGTACATGGCAACTCTTTGTTTCTACCTGCTTCTGCATATGTTGTTTTTGTACTTGACTCATTTATCACTTTTTTGATCTCTTTACACATATTTTAATTTTTCTTCTATTGTTTGATGCAGTTTTTTGTTGTTGTTTTCAATTTCGTTTACATTACCAACTAATTTTTTAACGTCTTCAAAATTTTTTCACAAGATTTTTTGTAATTTAATTTTTATTAATTCTTTCTTCATACTGTGTCTCAATAGTTTCTAATAATTTTTTTTTAATTTCGGTTTCATTCTGTTTTAGTGATGCTTTAAAATCATGTTTATAGTCTATTAGGTGTTGTTTATTTTCGAGGACTCCATCTTGAATTTCTTTTATTACTAAATCAATGTTTTGTATATATTGCATGCAATCATCACAAATATATCTTATAAATCTATTTTCGATCATAATTTTCGCCGAATATTGGTCTATTCCGGCACATTTTTTTGTGATATGGAATACTTTGCCACACACTCCATTTCAACTTATTCCACTTTCGCCCCTTATTGCTGAACTGCATGTCTTGCACTCAGCCATATTATTGTTATTAATCCACGAATAATTAGTTTTATTGTTAATTTTCACTAATTATCAGTTTAATATTATTTATTTTAAAAGTGTTTATATGTTATAATAACACCTTTATTTTATTTATTTTGTAATTTTTACAGAGCTATGATATTTTGCTTGTTTTCTTTCTTTCCAACATACATAGAAGAGATATACGAAATCGAATTTAAAAAAGTGTTTTGGATAGTTATCTTGATGGAAAGACCACCTTAGTGCCATTTGTTCTACAGCATAAGACAACATAAAATATTCTAAAATGGTTTGTATATCTCCTTCGTAATTGCCTCTGATGTGAGATGATGTCAGGCGAAGAAAATCATTCCCAAGCTATGAAATTACTTACTACCACCATGTTTGATTATTTGTTTCATGTAACGCGGGTTGAATTCTTGGCCCTTGGGACTTCTAACATTTCTTCAGGGATCATTTACAAATAAACTAATTTTTGTTTCATCGCTCCAGAGGATATTGGACCATTTTTAGACATTCTGAACTACACTATGTCTTATGACGATTCCCAAGGTATTTTCTCTTGGTTAAATTTACTTTTCGTAACAAGGGAATTTTGCGTGTTTTCGTTCAGATCTCGATTCACTAGAATTACATCCGTAGTTGGGCTTTTTTTCACAGCACCACGCCTCTCCGTTATGTTTTTGGGGCTTAAGGACATTAGCGACAAGGATTGGAAAATAAGATATTCAAAAGAAGACTCAATTGTGGCAAAAAGTGAAAGATATATGGAATAAAACCAATATTGACACCTGCCTCAAGATTATGTCGTCTATGCCCAACAGATTACATAATGTCATTAAAACTACAGGTGGACATAGTGGCTATTGACGTAGTTTAGCTGTTCCAATATTATTTTTGTGAGAAATTACTCAATCTTCCTTTTATTTTCAGGATCGACTTTTCGTACCTATTTTAATGGCCAAGTGAATTCCGTGTTTTTTTTTGCGTATTATGTTAATTAATTTAATGTCTATGTTAAGTTTTTATTGTTTTTATTTAGTCTAATGCTGTAACATTTTCAAACAAAAAAAATATGCATTTTGACAGATTATAGAGGTCGAACCTATTTTATTGGCCACACATGTGATTTGAAAAATTTGATTTTCAGAACATACCGCTATATATACATATACCCCTATATATATAATATATATCTTTGCACAGATTCGTAAGGCCGGGTTTCCATCTGTGTGCCAAATGCCACACAAGCGTAAAAAAGCGTAACCAACTAATTACTAACGAAAAACTGTTTGATTCAGACATGTATTTATTAAGTTAAACAGTTTCATACATAATCAATAGACAATTTTATAGAATTCAAAATGATTGCAGACTATTTAAATCAATAAATACATGTCTGAATCAAAAAGTTTTTCATTAGTAATTAGTTGGTTACGTTTTTTTGTGCAAATGACACACAAGAAATGCCAGATGTAAACTCAGCCTTAGTTTATTTTTAACATTGTTATATTGATGGTATGGTTACTGCAAAATTAAACATCAAAAACTAATTATTTGTTAGTGGTTTTTATGTGTATCCCTACAAGAACACTACCAGTCAATTGACTGCTCATTTGATCGATAGTCATGCAGGCTATATTCATCATTGCGTAGAACAAAGTTCCTATCAAATTATTAAAGGCAAAATGAAAAATGTGATGGAAACTTTTGTGTACGTGTGAAGTTGCATCACACTTCCGACCAAATGACTAGTCAATTGACTGTCATTATTGAATTGAATGTAAAATTGTTTTAAATGTGTTAGTAAAAAAATTTGTTTGTGTTAGTTTCAATCATTCATTTCTTGTAGCAATGTTTATGGCAGTAACACCATGGTTATTTCTTTTACTGAGTAAAGAAAAATACCAAATATTGATGTTACACAAGTTTTTCAGAAAATCTGCAATTTGGCAGTAAAAATCTGCAAGTTCACTTTATAATTTTTGTAATGAAAAATCTGCCAAATGTAGAGAAATTTGCAAATCTGGCAACAGTGCCGCAGATCGACGTTATCATTTCCATATACATACATAGGCAAAGCACTTTAAACGTTGAATATTTTATAGTGTGTACTAAAGGGCTGCGTAGGACGTTCTCAAAATTTTGAAATCTATTTCACACCACTGCCAAGCAGTCTGTTTTATTGTAAACATAAATAACAAAACAATACTAACAAAACATGACTCTCACTAAAATAAATCCAGCATCATGATACAATTATATGATATAATTATACAATTATACTATAGTATAATTGTATCATGTCCAGCATCATTCGAAAACTTTATCTCTGCAGTTTTGTAGTGCTTGTGTTCTCAAAACAAGTAGAACACCAAAACAAAAAGCTAGAGTGAAAAAAACAACAGTAAATCATGGCAGAAACATCGAGTGCACTACAACACGAGCACAAAAATATATATGTATGTATATATATGTACACAAATTGCAAATAAAAATTAACAAATTATGTACATATATATGTACGTTATTATTTCATTGTAAATAAAGAATCTTTTCAGCTTTTATATTGCTAACGAAGAGCAATGTTTCTTTTAGATGGAAAATTGTCTTTGCTATTAGAACATTAAAACATGTTTTGAATATTCTGTATGAATTTTGATGTTCTATTCTATTTGATCGTAAAGCAAAACACATCTCTTTTGAAAGTTTTGTTCTACAAAACGGAGCAAAAAAACACACACATTTTGAAATTAATGAGAGTGTTTGTAAACCTTTTTTAAGGCTTGTGCAACATTCTAGAGGGTACACAATTTGCAACGTGTTTACGCGACACGTTTATATTACATGTTGCATATTTTGACACAGACACTGCAACCTACAATGCAACCGCCAATGCAACCTATAAACATCAAAACATTTTGATATTTTTGAAACTTCTAACGGAACCATAAACAAGACTACACACTATGTGACCGACAATGCAACCTGCCTGGTTGCACAAACACGTTGCTAGTACTTGCCAACGTTTCAATTACCTTGGAAAACGGTTTGGCAACGTTGGCCCGATTGTATTTTTTCTGCGTGGGTATATTTTTTATCTGCATGAATTTTAATGTTCTACTATTCTACCATTCAGTGAAAAGTTTGCAGGATTGAGTGAACGATATATATGATATACATATGTACATATATTTGTTATCTGCATGAATTTCGATGATCTACTATTCTATCAGTCAATAATTTGCAGGATTGAGTTCCACTCTGTTTAGCTGCAACAAGTTCGACTTACCTCAAGCTTAAGTTTCTCTATATCAAATGTTGTAATTAAATCAATTGCGGCTTCCTGGTTACTTTTATTTAAGTCATACATGACACGCGCTGCTTCGTATAAATGCGATATTGACGCAATGTTATTCACAATGAACTCGTCATTTAACTCTTTAAGGTTCTTCGCACCAATCAGTTCTTGAATAGATTTATCTGCGACGGTTTTAACGTGCATATTCAAATCCTTAGTTAAAATTGGCAGTACTTGCATCAATCGAGTTAAACAACGATGCACCTCAGGATGATCAGCATTTATTGCCCGTGCTCGTTTAATCGATTGAATCATTAGTAAAATTTTACTCTTGCGTGAATATACTTCAAAAGCCAGTAAATGGGTATCAATACGTTCTTTGGCTAATTGTTGCAACGGCTTCAAAAATTCAATAGCCTTTTCCAGAGGATCTACTGGCCGTTCTAACTTTTCGGGTATTAACTCATCCAATTGGGGGGCCTCAGGATCTGCTTCCTGGTTAGTTTGTTGCTTTGACTTTTGATGTTGTTCGCGTTTTATTTGTGCTTGCGCTGCTTGTTGACTTTCCAATTCTGCTTTCTTTTTAGCTTTTCGTTGTTTGCTGCGAAGTTTCTTAAGTTCTGATGGTGGTAAATTTTCTATACAAAGGCAGAACAGATTATATATTGGCAAACAAAATAGCTTAAAATATATAATGAATACACACCAGTATCGATTTCCTCAATTGTTTCCTCAGGCTTTTGCGGCTTATCATATAGTCTTATGTAAACCTAAAACGAAACAATTTCCCAATTCTCCTTAAAGTTACTATGGAATAAGGAGCATTTAAAATTTACCTCGATGGCACATTTAGCTGCCTTATAGTAGAACGGATGACGCCGTAATATATCTTCCAAACGCAACAATCCAACATAAGCACGCATTGTCATTTTGCGCATGCAATATGTATGGAAATCAAACTGATCTTCAATAATTTCTGAAAAATGCCTATCTACTTCGTGGCATTTCTTCAAAGACTCACCCCAACATTCCATACGTTGATATGCCAAAGCGCATTCAGTTTGGAACCACATGCACTGCATTTCGTTAAGATTTTCCATTGGGGACACTCCCTCACGTGTGAACTTCCCACAAATATCCTCAGCCTCTTTAATTAAGTTGGCGCGCAACAAATATTTTGCACATTTGGAATTTATATACCGATCGGCTGTATCCATGCTTTGAGCTTCGTCAAGCCACATGTAGGCTTCCACAGGATCACCGGCATGTTTATAAATGCGTCCCTTTGTGATAAACAGTTCAATTAACGTTGGTGTGTGTTCGATTGCAGCATTAATGTATTCTAACGCTTTGTCTGATTCCCTCTTATAGTCATAGTGCTGGGCTAGGAACAGAAGTGTCCAAACGACGGCAGATGCTGGCTCTATAGGCAAGTTGTTGTCAGCGTCTACTCGTGAAAAATGGCCAGATCGAGTTAAATTTTCATAATACTGTAGAATTAGTTCCTCAATAACCATGGAACTTTTCGATTGCGTGTACAATGAGCGTACGTTAACGAAAAGTGGCGGTACACCTTTGCGAAGACCACGTCTCAAATAATCATCCAACACCACGCGAAAAGCACCACCAGTGGCCACGTCTAAAGGCAATCGACGTGGACACATTGCGCGCGGATAAGTTTCTTGCAGTTTTTTAAACGCTAACAATTTTTGATCGACATCTTCTAGTTGTTCAGCCAAGAAGTATTGTCCATAGTAAAGAGTATTCTCGGGGTTGCGACGTATTAGTTCCTCAAAAATTGGCACAGCCTTTGGCTGTTGTCCCAATTTGATATACAAATCGCCCATACTTTCTTGAACAGCCAACTTATCAACCATTTGGGTTTCGTATTTTAGTAAATGATCTAATGCTTCTTGATATTTCCCGGCTTCTACTAATATTTGATTTTGATATAATAGTAACTCCGAGTGACGGTAATCGTTGGGCTCCTGCAAGCAATAACCAAAAAAAAGAGAGGTTTAATATATACCTACCAGCAACAGTAAAAAGGTAAACTAACTCATTTTAATACTAACCACTGATGTCTGAGATTGATTAAACGCATCCAGTATGCTATTGGCCATCTCTAAATCACCCAAGAGATGGTAACTCATGGCAAAACCAATCCAAGATGCATGCTGAGAGGGGCGTAGCTTGAATAAGTGATGCCTTGTCTCTTTATATCCTTCCAAATCTCTCATTTGTATTTGCAACAGCGACAAGTCTTTTAAAATTTGCAAATTATCTTTTTCCCATTTCAACGCATTCCGATAACACTTAATAGCTTCATCATATTTTTTATCGCTGCGCTGCAGCAAACCATACACATGCCAACACACATGTGACCGTAAATCGTTTCGCAGCCCTAAACGAACGTATTTATAAGCTTCTTCTCGTCGTCCCAAACCGTTCAGAGTTAACCCTTTCATCGCCAATGTTTCTCCATGTTCGGTGTACTTCGGATTCGATAGTATTTGCTTGGCCAATTTCAGACCATTCTTGTATTGTTTCATTTCATAACATTTCTAAAAAAATAATAAAAACAAGTATTGGAATGTTTTTCTTATCTTTAAGTTCGTAACATAAAATCTTAAAATTGTTTTCACATCTACTTTGAACTAAACGCTCGATTGAAATAATAAATTAGTTGCTACATACATATGTACTATGTGTCATTTATTTACATCTGTTGAACTACACGTTCAAATATTAATGCAAAAGCATAATAACAAATGACAATGTTTCCAACCAGTGCTGAAAGAAGAAACGATGACATCGTAGTCTTAAGCTAAGTTTAGACAATATCGGTTCAGTTTTATGTAAACAAAAATACAAAAAAAAATTCATACCGATAAGTTGTGTTTTAAGGGTGCGTCCGGCCCTCAAAGTTGACCCTCAAGGTCACATATTCAATCAGGGCAATTATGTAAAAAACTCCGCGAGAAAATTTTTCCCAGAGAACAATTCCAACTAATAGCAAATGATAGGGAAAACAAAAAATTCTAATTAGAAAAGGGAGAAATTATCTGCGGAATTTTTTACATAATTGGTCTGAATGTAATTTTTTTGTTTAGTTTTATTTTGACTATCAGGGCAATTATGTAAGAAATTCCGCGAGAAATTTCTCCCTTTTCCAAATAAAATTTTTTGTTTTCTCTATCATTTGCTATTAGTTGGAACTGTTCCCTGGGAAAAATTTCTCGCGGAATTTTTTACATAATTCCCCTGTATATGTATGAAATAATTTAATATATATATAAGCTATTTTTTTTATTTAATATTGAGTAGTATTTTAATACTTTGAGGGCTTACATAATATTAAATATATAATAAAAATAATAAAAGTTTTAAGTGTTCTGAACTAAATTATTTCTGATGAAATTTACAACTTTTTTTCTAAATGTTATAATATTTGGTTCATTTTTTATTTCACTTGGCATCATGTTATATAGTCTCAATCCTTTATGAGCTTGTTGTAGTCTGAAGTCATTAGCATTTCTGAGGTTATATGGCTGAGCTTCTCTTACGTATCTTGCCTGGTCCGTCAAATAATCAGGTGCATACCCCATTTTCAATTTTTTCCCCAATCTTTTTACAAATATATTCAATATGTTCATGGAATTTTAAATTTTTGTCTATTACAAAGCCTAGATATTTCATACTGCTTACTATATCGATTGTAATGTCATTTATTTGAAATGTTTTATCAGTATTCATATTAACTTCCATTAGTTTGGTTTTATTTTCATTTAACTTTAATTTATTCATATTTAGCCATTTATTTATATTGCACATATCACTTGTTATATTTTCATATCCACACATATCCTCTGTCTCTGCTTCTGTAAAAATTAGTGTATCGTCTGCATACATAATTATTTCGCACTTTTCCAACATATTTTCAATATCGTTTATATAAACAATAAATAAGAGTGCTCCCAAGATTGAGCCTTGTGGTACCCAGTAATTATTTTCTATCGCGGTCGATTCCGTATTATTTACTCTTGTTTTTTTGTTTACGATTTGTTAAATATGATTTAAACCAATTTAACTCATTATCTTGGATACCATATCTGTAAAGTTTTTTCATTAATATATTCCTATCTATTGTTTCGAAAGCACGTTTAAAATCAAGAAAAACTGATAGTATTTTATTATTTTTCTGTACACATTTCCATCTGTTTATTAGATAGTTCACTGTTGTTTCACATGAATGTTTCTTTCGAAATCTCGACTGATATTTAGATAACAAGCTATTATTTTCAATGTATTCTTCTAATTGATTTTTCACAACTTTTTCTAACACATTTTACATATTTTTAGACCATTTATTGGACGAAATTCTTCACACTTGTCTGTATTTTTTACTTTTTATACTGGTGTAACCATCGATTCCTTCCAGTTATTAGGAAAAATTCCAGTTTCCATTGATTTATTAATAATGTTCAGTAAAATATTGCCAGTTGTGTCCCATATATCTAAGATGATGTTTTTTGTGCTTTTTTTTATAGTCAGGTTTGTTATTCATATTCTTCAAAACGGTTTTTAATTCCAATATAGATATTGCACGAAACTTAAACTTATAATTTATCACAGGTATCAGATTTTGGTATTGCACATTTTCGATTGAATCTCTTATTTCTTTAATACTATCTACAAAGTAACTGTTAAATTTTTCGGCTATATCTAGGTTTTTCTTATACTCTACTTGATTAAATATCACAGATTTTATAACATTTCTAGGTTTTTTTAACATTAGATCTTTTATCACACTCCACATTTCTTTTTGGTCCTTCGAAATTGACATTTTATTACTTATATAATAGCGCTTTTCATTTTCAATTTTGGTTTTGTATTTATTTCTCATTATTCTGTAATATGTCCATGCTTCATTTGTGTTTGCAATTACGGCTCTTTGGTATGCTCTCACTTTTTCCACTTTTAAATTTCTTAGTTCGTTACTAAACTATTTATTGTTACTACTTTCATTTATTTGTTTTTTTATTACAAATTTTCCTATTGTACATTCCATACATTTATCGAATTTATCCGTCTGTTCATTAACATTTAGCATTTCATTATATTCTAATATTGTACTTAGCTCATATCTAAACAGGTTTTTATTATATTTAAAGATGTCTACACGTTTTCTTTTTATCTCTGATGTAGGTATTGTTTTCGCATTCAATAAAAATATCTATAGCTTCGTGATCTGATATTTTATTATTAATATTGGTTCTAGCAGATACTTTTTCATTATTTGTTATAATATAATCTATTATTGTTTTTGAATTCTGTGTTATTCTTGTGTCAGCATTCATTATTTGTTTCAGACCATTATCGTTTAGGATACTTTGCACTCTTTGTTTATAGAAATCAGTCTTCCAGTCAATATTAAAATCACCAGCTATTAATGTCACAATTCCTTTCACACAATTCTTCCAGGAAATCTTGAAATACATCACAAAATTCTGCCTTAGAAAAACTTGGAGATATATATATCGCTATTACAATAAAAGAAACATTATCATTTTTTGCCATATATGCACTTATCCAATACTCTGCATCTTTTACACATGTCTTTATATTTGATAATCTCCATTGTTTTTTAAAATATAGTATAATACCTCCCGTTTTTGTCGATTTAGATGTTGTAGTAAATAGATTATACTCATTTATTTCCACCTCTGCTTCATCTACTGGTTCAGTCATATGTTTCAGTTAATATTATAAAATCTGGTTTAACAGATTCCAATATTATTTCGAGTTGATTCAAATTATTTGTTAGCCCTTGGATATTATTATATATTCCATATATATTCTTTGGTTGTTATATTTCTATATCTATGCCAAACCTTTTCTTTTTTAGATTTAGTTTATTTTTATAAACTGGACATTCTTTGCTAATCGTTGCATGATTTTCGTCGAGTCCTAGATTTAATCTTGTATTTTCTTTGTTGCAATTAACACATTTTCTCACTATCTCTTTTGTACAATCTTTATTTTGTGATTACAATGACATTTAAAACATACTGCTTGATTCCGACATTCATTTGCTTTATGATTATACCGTTGACAATTAAAACATTGCACTATATCAGTACCATCAAATATTCTACACCTCTCCTATCCAATATTTAATCGTTGCATTGCCATAATTTTATGATAAGTATCATTATCAACTTTTATTTTCGCATTATATAGACCTATTAAATCTTTTGGTCTCAAAACATTTTACAATTTCGAAATTACTGCCTTTCATTACATCATTTTGCTTTTTTATTTTTTCAATTAATTCACTTTCGTTAATTTTAAAGTTCATGTCGGTTGTTATTATGTTCATTTCGGCCTGTTTTTGAATTTTCACTTCATAGTTCTCACTTATTTCGTTTTGAATTGCCAATTTTATTTTTTTTTCTCGTTCGTCCATGTTTTGCTCTGGATAACTAATGTACCATTTCGCCGGGTCTCAAAATTTACGATTTTAAAATTCATTGGGTCCACTTTATTGAGCTCTTCTTTAGTTTTTTTCACCGTTTGTTTTTCTTTCATTTTTATAATTAAGGGGAAATTTTTTGATACATCTGGTATCACAGTTTTATTTGTAACTGTTTGTGCATATGTTGTTTTTACATTTGTTTCTGTAAGGCCCCTTTCACATTATGCAACTTTACTTGCGCAAGTCTTGTGTTTGTGGGTGTGAGAGGAAAGGTCGGTTGAAGGGGAAAGAATTGCCGAGATTTGAGTACAGACTTGCTTGAACTTGGCAATTCTGCCACAATTCTGTTTCAGCTGTCATTGTTGGCTTGGGATATTGATTTGTTTTTGACATTGTCTTTTATTTCTTCTTCGGTGTGTTGTCTAATTAATAAATAATTTTGTGTTAAGAAAATTTTATTTGTGAATAAAGTTAAAAAATAATGAGAAATATGAGAAAGAAAATTAAACTTGCTCAACAAATGAACTGAATGTGAACATAGAAGCAAGTTCAAAAGAAAATAAATAAAAATGAAAATTATACTTGCGCAAGTAAAGTTGCCTAATGTGAAAGGGGCCTAACCATTTTTTTAATTTCATCGCACATCTTTATGATGTTGTTGTTAATTTTTTCATATGTCTTTATTTTTGTTTTCAACTTCGCTTACATTACCATACAAGCTTTTCACTTCTTCAACACTTTTTCCACACATTTTTTGCATGTTATCCATTTTTTTAAATCTTGCATCATATCTTTTTTCGATGGCTTCTAATAATATTTTTATCTCGTTTTCATTTTGTTTAAGTGAACTTTCAAACTCATTTTTATATTCATTTAATGTTTGCTTCCTCATTATTTTCTAAAATATGAATTTTAGCAAAAAACTTTCTTTGAGACTAATGTTGTTGACTTGAAGAGCTAAAATATTGACATGTCATATTCTTGTAAAATTATTTTTTAAAAAGATAGTCATATGCAAAAAATTACATTGAGAAATGGGCTTGAAGGCCAACTTTGAGATCCGGACGCACCCCCTAAAACGCAACTTATCGGTATGGTTTTTTTTACATAAAACTGAACCGATTTGGGGGTGAGAGTGGAAAAATCAAAAAATTAAAAATAACAGCCCCCTAATATACATTGTACATATCGTCGGCGTAGAGTGTAAACCTGCTAAATCCACTTTTTATAACATATAACATTTTTTGTCTCTCCTGTAAAATTTGCTGAATGGTATCAAATTAAGTTTAGGGGCACTTCCCAGAAATTTAAAAAAAAGTATCCTATCTTATAGAAAATTGAAAAATAAGAAAAAATTAAATAAAAATATTGCCGGTGATGCGTATTTTCCGAGTTATGGCCCTCTGAAATTCAAGTATAATATTGTGATTATACGGTGTTTTCCAACGAATATAACCAATTGGTATCGCAAAAATTTAAAAAAATACCGTATCTTATAAAAAAAAATGAAAAATGAGAAGAAAAATTTAACAAAAAATTGTCGGCAAGGCTTAGGCTGAATTTACATCTGGCATTTCTTGTGTGTCATTTGCCCAAAAAAACGTAACCAACTAATTACTAATGAAAAACTTTTTGATTCAGACATGTATTTATTGATTTAAATAGTCTGCAATCATTTTGAATTCTATAAAATTGTCTATTTATTATGTATGAAACTGTTTAAGAGTATGTTCTGAAAATCACATTTTTCAAATCACATGTGTGGCCAATAAAATAGGTCCGACCTCTATTATCTGTCAAAATGCATATTTTTTGTGAGTAAATGTTACAGCATTAGACTAAATAAACAATAAAAACTTAACATAGATATTAAATTAATTAACATAATACGCCAAAAAACACGGTATTCACTTCGCCATTAAAATAGGTACGAAATGTAGATCCTGAAAATAAAAGGAAGATTGAGTAATTTCTCACATTGGATCTGTTTTTACTATTATTTAAAATTTAATTCCCTCTTACTAATTTTGAGTGGCTGGGGAGTCACTGACACTGAGACTTATTCATTTAATTAATTTATAATTTTTTATTTTTTTTTTAATATAACATATAATTTACATTCTGTAGCTTTAAGTGACTATTAATATAATTGTACAGGTACACGTAGGCCTTTTAGGCTTCCTATGTATCGGATTGAAATAAATAAATAAACAAATAAAATAATATTGGAACAGCCAAACAAAGCTAAATGACATTATGTAATCTGTTGGGCATAGACGATATAATATTGAGGCAGTTGTCAATATTGGTTTTATTCCATATATCTTTCACTTTGTGCCACAATTGAGTCTTTTGTATATCTTATTTTCCAATCCTTTTTAAGCCCCAAAAACATAACGGTGAGGCGTGGTGCTGTGAAAAAAAGCCCAACTACGGATGTAATTCTAGTGAATCGAGATCTGAACGAAAACACGCAAAATTCCCTTGTTACGAAAAGTAAATTTAACCAAGAGAAAATACCTTGGGAATCGTCATAAGACATAGTGTAGTTCAGAAGGTCTAAAAATGGTCCAATATCCTCTGGAGCGATGAAACAAAAATTAGTTTATTTGTAAATGATCCCTGAAGAAATGTTAGAAGTCCCAAGGGCCAAGAATTCAACCCGCGTTACATGAAACAAATAATCAAACATGGTGGTAGTAAGTAATTTCATAGCTTGGGAATGACTTTCTTCGCCTGACATCATCTCACATCAGAGGCAATTACGAAGGAGATCTACAAACTATTTTAGAATATTTTATGTTGTCTTATGCTTTAGAACAAATGGCTCTAAGGTGGTCCTTCCATCAAGTATCCAAAACACTCTTCTAAATTAGTGGATGATTGATTTCATCAAAATAGGGTTATTCTTATCGAGTGGAAAAGCCGATCCCACCAATCTCAACCCAATTCAGAATCCGTGGAAGATCTAAAAACAAGGATTGGAAAATAAAATATTCAAAACAAAATCAATTACGGCAAAAAGTGCACGAAATATGGTATGAGGGTTATCATACCATATTTGACACCTACCGCAAGATTATATCTTCTACTTCCTACATATTAGATAATCTCACTAAAAGTCATGTTGGACATAGTGGCTACTGATGTAAACAGTTAATTCCAATATTATTTTTGTGAAAAAATGTGTTTGTAATTGCAATACAATATTATTATTTAATATTATATATTAATATTATTATTATTTAATATGTGTGTTTCCCGAGATGAGGCAGCCTAATAAAGATTTTCTGAATTGCGAAGTATTCTCGCTTAATAACATTTTCCTGCATTGCCGGCATTCGGCCGGGATTAAGGATTTTCTCCACCTAATAACGTGTTACTTGCAAAAGTTTCTTGCATAATTACATTTTCCTGCATTGCTAGCCTTTGGCCGGGCTTAAGAATTTTCTCAGCCATGGTGTTTCCCGAAACGGCGCCGCTCAATAAAGATTTTCTGAATTGCAGTTTTCTCGCCTAATAACATTTGTTAGCATTTCCGGCCGGGCTTAACGATTTTCTCAACCATTATATTTTCCGAGACGGCGCAGCCTAGTGAAGATTTTCTGCTTTGCAAAGTTTTCTTGACTAATAACGTTTTCCTCCATTGCCGGCCTTGGGCCGGGCTTGCACTCTAAGCGACGATATGTATGTATGTATATTTTAGGTTTTGCAGGTTGCTCATTTCACAAAACCAGCTGCTCCCTTATCACCAGTCAGGACCCATTGAACTGTATGTATGTATATTTATTTATTATTGCATATTGTACAAAGTAAATTTGCAGAATAAGGTTGCACAAAAATGGGCGGGATGATTAAGACCATATGTCCATGATTATTAATATTAATAGTATTCTTAAATACTACACCGCAAGACTATATTATTGTACATACATAGATACATTTGTGTACATGTGCATACATATGTACATCGCATATTTAAAATCTTTTAATACAATTTGGGGATGTCAGGTGGCACCCACATCTTTGAGGTTATGTTCAAAATAATTTGGATATACGTTTTAAACTGGTCTATAACATAAATTTCAATAAGAATTAATACAGCTTTTTTTTTTTGTTTTCTATAAGAAAATAGCTACATTTGATTTTTAGAAAATGATAATGTATGTACTAAGTATGTATGCATGTACGTAACTCTATTGGATCTACAATGTCATAGATTCTTGAACATACTTATAAACATAAATGCATTTCATAAGTTTAAAAAATTACCATTAATTTCCTAAAGAGCGCACTCTCTTTTGGAGGCAGTGGATCGCTGGAAGGCATTTTTTTCTTTGTGTCTAATAATCCTTTTTTACTTTAACACCGGTTACACTTCTGACTGTGAATGTTGATTGGGCAGATAAGCACGCTTTTAATATATGTAAATGTATTTATTTGTCCACTACCACTATAATTCTGTAAAATGTCAATGGGGTTAGCACAGTTTCCTTACAAAGGAATTTTTCGATTTTTATTATTGCACAGAATTATTTCTAATTTACCATGGAAACCACGAGCATTTCGAGGTTTCCTAAAGTTACAAAATTATTGAAAAAGGATAGCACAATACACACATGCAAGAAAATCCCCTGTCATGATACCATTATACTAGGTACATGTACAACTACAACAAAACTACAAGGCCAAAAAACACATTTATTTTGTTGGTATAAACAAACGAATAATTGTCAGAAACAACTGTCTTTTGTTTATAAAAATAATAATTACAGGGTAACTAAAGTATAATCGCAGACGCGACCAGAGGTCCAATTCGTGTGGCTCACAGCCGGCTTACAGCCGCCGCCGATCTTATTTTCATTGCCAAAGCCGTTAGAATTTTTAACTATTCAAAGTTCGTCGCAGTCGGATTTTTTGATTTTTTCATAACATACTACTCGTTTACTGTGTTTTTTTACTAAAGCCCCGTTCAGACTATTATACAAGTATTAATACTTTTGTGGAAAATGCAACTCTGACATGTTGAGTTGTTATTGTTTTTTTTAAATTTTTTAAACAGGAATGCATTTTCGTCAAAAGTATTAATACTTGTATTATAGTCTGAGTGGCCCTTAACGAACATTCAAACTTAGACAAAACGACAACTTCAAAAGTAAGACGATACGATTTGACTAGCGAAGCCATATTCCTCGAATACTTTCTGGTTTATTCATCTTACTGTGTGTTTTTAGTTTAGTCGTTAAAACTTTTTTTATTATAGTTTTTTAACATAAAATAAATAATGTACTTTTGTCCGCTAATTAGTAAAATAGTTTTATTATTTTACTAGCACCTTTAGTTTCAGAGATATGGTGCATTATATTAAAAAAATACTTTAAAGTTTTCTTTTCTTATGCCACCCATAAAAAGACTATATTTTATAACATGAAGTCTCTGATTTTAAATGAAGCATCTATTTTTGATACGTTGTGATTATGTTCTAATGATTTTGTATTAACACTTAAAATTTTTGTTAAAATTTGTTTTTTTATTTCATAAAAGCTGGAAATTTCAATACAAGTAACTACAAGTCACACAAGATTTTTTTGGAATGATCAATAATACATTTGGAACACATAATAAATGCATTAATAACTTGTACATTCACAAATGTTATATAGAAAACTAGTTTATTTGGATGGCATGAGAAAAGAAATGCTTAAAGCAGGGTTTGAATTGCTGACTTCAAAATAGCAACAGTACACAAATTTTGATATGCTTCGACCTCTGCTATTCACATTGTATAAGCAGCAGCAATCAGCATCAGCACTCAATGTAAAAAAACTATTTGGTAAATGCCAAGGCCTATTTATCAGGTCAATGCAATCGTCCTGATGATATTCTGTGTTTTCGTGTTTAAGCTGTCAAAAGTTGTTTGCACCATATACTTTAGTTCATGTTTGTGTGTGTTTCTGACAAATTAAACACAAAGTTGTTTTTTGTATTGCTGTGTTTTTGTAGAGTTGCATAGACCTAATAAATAGGCCTTGCTAAATGCTGTGCTGTGAAACACAGAATATTAACCAGAATCCTCACTTCTGAGTTAAGCGAAATCGTCGTATCAGCTGATGTATAAATATTTGAATGGAGAGAAAAAATCGACTTTTTGCATGTATAAAAAGCAATAGCCATACATAGCATTTGTGAACATATGATTGTGAAAAAGCACAAAATTAAATTTTCCAAAAGTGAGTTATTTTAGACTTATTTTTAATAAAATATAAATATTTGCATAAAAGAGCAGTGAATTTTGTGTTTAATTTGTTTAATTAAAGGCCGGTGGTGTTCTTCAAGTAGTGAATGTAAATTGCGACCTAAATAATGTGAAAATGTTAAAATATTTGCAAAAGCAATTCCATAAGTTTTCATTGTCACAAAATAAATTAAATTTAAATATAGTTTTTTAGACTTAATGCGCTTTAAATACAATAAATGTTAATGTAATCGGTAATAAACATATTCGTATTACGTGTTCTCAATGATATCTTCCAATTCATCGCTCTGGAATAGTTTGTTTTCTTCACAGAATATGAACCAAGGCGAATTCACATAAGGTGATCTTAATTCGCCAGCTGACTTAATTTCCCTGCTGTCAAATGAATCAAAACGTTAAGAAATATTCTGACAGCAGGAAATTTTACACCAAGGCGAATTGACATAAGGTGGTTTTATTTTGCAACTCTGTGTATTCGCCTTGTATATTTGTTAGTGTAAAATTTCCTGCTGTCAGAATATTTCTTAACGTTTTGGTTCATTTGACAGCAGGGAAATTAAGTCAGCTGGCGAATTAAGATCACCTTATGTGAATTCGCCTTGTTTTACACTAACAAATATACAAGGCGAATACGCAGAGTTGCAAATTAAGACCACCTTATGTCAATTCGCCTTGATATGAACCAGAATTCCCAGTTCTGAGTTAAGCGAAATAGTGATAACAGCTGGGTGGAGTTGAATTCGCTGCTTTACCACGATTATTTACATGAGAGAAAAAATAGGCTTTTTGCATGTATAAAAAGCAATAGCCATACCAAGGCGAATTAACATATGTGAATATGTGAATTCGCCTTGAGCCATACATAGTATTTGTGACCATATGATTGTGAAAAGGTGCAAAATTAAATTTTCCAAAAGTGAATTATTTTAGCCTTATTTTCAATAAAATATAAATATTTGCATAAAAGAGCAGTGATTTTTGTGTTTAATTTACTTAATTAAAGGCCGGTAGTGTTCTTCAACTAGTGAATGTAAATTGCGACCTAAATAATGTGAAAATGTTGAAATATTTGCAAAAGCAATTCCATGTTTTCATTTCATGTTACAAAATAAATTTAATTTAAATATACTTTTTAGACTTAATGCGCTTTAAATGCAGTAAATGTTGATGTAATCGGTAATAAACATATTCGTATTACGTGTTCTCAATGATATCTTCCAATGCATCGCTCTGGAATTGGTTGTTTTCATAAAAAACACGAATTGTTAGTACATGGTCGCTTGTTAAATTTATCAATTTTGTGTAACAAAAAAGCTAAAATTGGAAAAAGAAAACTAGCTAGAATTAGTTCGGACTGCGAAAAGTGAATATGACTATTTTAATGTGCCTTTGGAGGATGTTAAACGCGAATTATGGACATACGTCGCGGCATTGTCCAATGGCAAAAACGCGATCTGATCCAAAATGCCAAATGGCTGGCTGAAATGGAACCATGTGCAATATACATAGACATCGATGCAAGAAGTGAAAAATTTCAACGAGGCAACATTGCAAGGCATAAACAAAGTGGTATGTGACAATTATTTTTTGGCCAAATGTTATTTTGATGTACAGGAATACGACCGGGCACCTATGGAGTTCTTAGGTCGATGTGATCATTTTATGGCCATTACATACTATAAAAGAGCCTTGAAACTAAATCTCAAATATCTGACGGCTTGGAGTTTAATGTGTCATGAAAGCTGGAAAACACGAATGCTGCTATACAAAGGAATAAAAAAGCTGTAGGTAAGTTTTAAATGTTGATTGAATCCATATTAGCTACACATAATTTGTGTATACATGCTTAAATTATTTTCATTTTAGGAGAGACCTATGAAAAACTAGATAGATTTTGAAATTCCATAAAATGTTATAGTTAAGCATGTAATGTGGGTGATGTCGAAGGTGTTATGTATAAAATGGCCAATCAGAATGAAAAAAATGGAGCCTTAGAGCTGGGTGTAGGGTGCTACATTATGTATTGCAGCGATGAAAAAGCAGCGGCTGATAACCAGTGTTTATATCATGGCTTCATGTACCCTCGTGAGTTATTATGAAGGCAAAGAAGAATATCATCGGGCATCGCAATATGCATCCAAGTGCTTAGAGTGTAAGTTAAATTACAAAATTTTTGAAAATAAAATACTATAATTAAAACTTTTTTTCTAGCGTAAATTAGAAGCCAAATCTACTTAAAACTGAAAATAAACGGTTTGGTGCGGCCGCCAGTGATACTTCTGTAAGCTTTAAATCTTCGAAAATACAACAAACGATGTGTCCACCAGAAATCGAGACTAATGTGAATAATATATTTATTAATGAATTTAAATATCGACACATAAACTTAAGATTTCCGTTGCATAAAAACTTAAATACAAATAACAGTAAGAAGGTATGCTTAACCAAATTGTAATTTTCTCACTTGATATATGTATGTACAATTAATTATGGAAGTGGTCTAAAGATACGGTCACATTTGTCAAACATTTGCCCAACAAACACTAATGAAAAAGGTTTTGATCCTTGGTTATCAAATTAAAAAGTTTCGAACACAACTAACAGACAATGTCATAGAAGACAATGTCCGAATTGAAAGATGTTTCATTAGCGTTTAGTGGTTACGCTTTTTTTTGGGTAAATGATTAGATGTACCTTGAGTCATATGTATATCTTTGCTCGAAATATTTACAGCTTTATTTATAAAAACTATAAAGGCTTTATAAAAACAAAAAAGGTTTAAAAAACAGATTTGCATACCAATTTATTTTAATAAAACCTTAATAAAACAAAGAGGCAGACGATGATGTTTGCTTGTCTTCTATAAATTGGTAGTAATCTTTTATAAAGCCTTAACAAAAGAGTATCAATACAAAATACAACTTAATTTAAGTAAACCAATTTATGTGCAGTTTTTATCATGCAAATTAAATTGTTGATTGATTTCTGTAGACATTTTTTAAACAAGTCGCTTGCTTAATATAATGTAGAAGCAAGTTATTTCTTTACTAAGCTTATACTCACCCCAGTTTGTAGTAACAAAATCATAAAAAAGTATGTCCAATTTTGAAATTGTATTATTATTTTTAATTTTTAAGTATTGTATAAATGTATATATATTTGTAAATCATCTTAAATTGTTACAAAAACAAAACAAAATTAGAATATTTACTAATATAATTAATTAACATTTTTTAAATACATAAATACATTTCAATTAAATTTAAAAATGTCTCACATAACTTTTGATTTTAAATAATTACAATAAAAATTAAATATAATTTATTTACATATGCCATCAAAGTCTAAAGTTGTTTTCTTTGCGAACTTTCTTCCTTCTTGGATGCATTTCTTTCCAGTTTAGATTTTTATGGATAGAATAAAGTTTTGGAACAGCTATATTTTATTTAGTTTCTGTCAGGTTTTCTTGTTGGAGTTCATGTATGTAAATAAAAAATTGGAATTTTTGTATTATTAAAATTGTATATGTTGTAGTAAAGCCAAAATTTTACCTCTTTTGGAAAATATTATGTAGCCCTGAAAAGGGCTTTTTATATGATTATTTTTCGACCTTATCTGGTTTAGATCCATCATGTTCTGCTAAAAACAGCATCACCTCTTGTAGGATGTGGCTCTTCGCCACGCATGATGGTCTTGAGTAAGGAGAAGCTTTAAATGCGTACGCATTATATTTTCGCTGCACTTACTCCTGTGCCAGGGTGTATTATTCTACCATAAACACTCGATGCCATCCCAACAAACAATTAGTCAAGTGGTTACTTCAATGTAAATACTATTTGGTTGTTGGGATATATAACAATCAACAAATAAATCAAAGTAAGAAATAAACAAAAAATCCCAGCAAACAATTAGTCAAGCGATTACTTCAATGTAATTACTATTTGGTTGTTGGGATAATATAACAACAAATAAATTAAAAATTAATAGGAAATAATTGAGAAATCCCAGCAAACAATTAGTAAAGCAATTTATTCAGTGTAAATACTATTTGGTTGTTGGGATAATATAATAACAAACAAATGAAAAATTAATAGAAAATAAATGAGAAATCCCAGCAAACAATTAGTAAAGCAATTAATTCAGTGTAAATACTATTTGGTTGTTGGGATAATATAATAACAAACAAATGAAAAATTAATAGAAAATAAATGAGAAATCCCAGCAAACAATTAGTAAAGCAATTAATTCAGTGTAAATACTATTTGGTTGTTGGGATAATATAACATAACATATATAAACTTATGTGAATTCGCCTTGGTATAAACGCTATGTTAGGGACAATAAATTGTAATAAAAATTTAAGAAATGTCTTTTTTTATGGTGAACTAGTATGTGAATGTAGTACGTGTAGTAGAGAATGAAAATGAAATGTCAGCTGGTCTTGAGTGAACGAAGTTTACACATTATACAGTTGTCAAGACTGTAGTGTTCATGATAAAATAATACACGTAGCAAGGCATATCAAACAGGTACACATGTACCTGTATTAAATGTGCCTTGACACGTAGCGGCGAATCTACAAAAATGTACAACAAATAAAACAACAGTGATTTTTATTGCTGTTTTGTGATGACAAAGCTTGTAAAGCTTGTTAGTATTAGTAAAGCTCTAATAGGAACTGTGCGCGTGTGTTGGTAAATGTTGGCTTATGTGTATATATATAGTATGTGGATATATGTAGGTACATGCACATATATATAGAGCCATATACATGTATGTGCAGATATACATATGTATATATAGGTAAATGAAGTACGGGGAAAAGTTATGGAAAATTCTAGAAAGAATAAAGATATCGGTTTGGCGGGAGAGAGATTGGCTGGAAAATTGGAAAAGCTAAGAAGAAAATTGGATTGATGGGAATGAAACTTAAGACCTATTAAGACCGTACGTAAAGATCAGTCAAAGTAGTGCATCTGAAGCGGAAAAGCTAAAATAAAATAATTAAATAAAAAGTTATATATATAATAAAAGTAAGTGTGAGTGTAGAAATCATAGAGTGGTAAAACAAATGCAAGTGTTGTTTTGGTATAGGACCGGGAACAAATCAATCTAGAGGAAATAAATCCAAGCGTTTGTCTAGAGAAAGTGGCCGTAAAGAAGATCAGTAAACGACAAGGTCCGCTAACAGGAGGTTATAAAAAAACCCAGCGGCATGTCTTCCAGCAGAGCCAGGATATAATATAAACTGGTCAGACCGCGGGTAAACTAAAATAAAATCGAAGGAAAAGAGAATAAGGTAATAAAGAAATTTTAATTCCTGTCGTAAGGTCACGGACCCCAAATAAGGCAAAATTTGAGCTGATTGGGTCCCGGTCTGAAAAGAAAAATTCTCTAAAACACTGAAGGTGGAAAGAGAAAAGTGTTAATAAAGGGATAGAGTTTGCAAGAAATAAATAAGAAACGCTTTCCAAGAAAAAAATAAAAGAAATGAAGATAAGCAAAATCATAAAGAATTTATTATAAAAAAAAGATAATAGTATCGTAGAACTCAAGTCAGAAAATAATTATTAAGATAAAACAAACGAAATTTTATTTGAAAACAAAATTAGCAACTCCATGTTAAATATTTAAGTTTATTTATGCATTTTAGCTTAGTATAAGTATTTTTATTGTACAGTGCCCAAATAGAAACTCCTTTGGATAGGCAATAGTTTTTTTTGGCGTTATTAGGTTTGATACTATTACAGTATTTGCTATAAAATAAATGATTAGGGTAGGGTAAAGTTGATTTCGTGAAATAAATTATACGAATCGTGAAAGTGTGTCTCCAAATTACAGGCTAACCTTAGCGAGCTCCTGCAGGAAAGGTTGTAGAGGATTTGACCGAATAGAGTGGAAATATATAGTGAAAGAAAAATTTTATGTTAATGAAAAATTGTGAAAAGCGAAAATGAAAGAAAGAGTTTTATTTTATAGACAAAGTGATGAAATAACCTAAGGAAATCAAATAAATTAAGATAAAAGAAACAAAAATTGTAAATTTTAGAAAGGAAATAAAAGAATAGATAATAAATTATATTTTAACATAATTACCTTTAGAAAACAGGGGAAATAAAAAAAGGGGACACAAAAATTTAGCACAATAGTATATTTAAGGAATTTAAAAAAAATATTTTTATTTATATAAAATAGTAAATCAAATCATAAGAAAATCATATATATATATATAATTCAAAAATAAAATTTTTATTTATAGAAATTGAGTAAATAAATAATGTAAATTTTGTGAGAGGAAAAAAATAATGTTGGCTTAAAAGTTCTAAAATAAAGGAGAAAATGGAAAGGTAATAGGAAAAAAGGATGGGAGGGCTGAGGAAACAATACCATCTGTTTCCCGTAATGTTTTTTAATGTGGTACGTTTTAGTGTAGAGTCCGGATGATAAGTTTTTTTTGTTGAATAAATTTTTTGAGGGTGCGGATACGCGGTCGGCGGGAAGGGTTGGAACCTCTTGAGAATAACTGAGCTAGTTGGAAACCTCGCCACGTCAACCGGTCCATAACAATACATACATATATATAAATAATGCTGTAAACGTATATTTAATTTTTCTACATGTAGCCTCTTTTAATGGGAAACATACTTACTATCTTAACGGATGGTTCTCAGAAATAAAATTGAATCGAAAATTTTAAATATATAATTTTATTTCAACTTTCAAATTCATTATTGTATATATAAACACGATCACATATTAATTGGCTTAAAATTAATTATTTAGTTAAGGTTTAAATTAAAAATAAATAATTATACATACATATGTATGAGCATTCCCAGTCAGCATTTTTTGAAATTTTCAATCAAATTCTAGTATTTTTTGACTCCTTTGTGCGATTAAAAAGCTATAATATACGCTCACTTTCTGATCATAAAAGATACGTTTGTTGGTAAAAAAACATGACTACCTACACGCAAAGAAAAAATATGGTTGAGGTAACCATAATCAAACAGCAACATACTATGATTGAATTATATGGTTGTAGTTGAATCATATTATTGTCAATAGGAAAGTAAACTTTTAATAATATTATTATCTGAGTTAATAATAATATTATCAACAAAAACAATGAGCTTTGTTACACCTAATCTTGTTATTGTAAATATGACAACACTATTGTTAGATGTGACTAAAATATAATTGAGACTCACTATACCATGTTCTTATATAATAATAATATTGTTAAGTACGACAACAGTATTATTTAATATAATAATAATATTTTGTTTTTCAATCATATATTTATTGGCGGATCTCTTGTTTAAAACACCTGTGCGTTAAATCCGAAATAAAAATAAATTAATATTGTTGAAATTAAATGTACATATATATAGAAATGTATACTTACATATGTACGTATACTCGAAATACAAAAACGTGTGTATAAAGAGATAAACGTTTGTACGTATGCATATGTTTTTATTTATATACCGTTTTGTTTGTTTGTGCTTTATTTATTTATTTAACACGACGCGTGTAATACCGATAGCTTACAAACGAAACACTGAACTGACAGGAGATGTTTCTGAAAAAGATTTTTTTAAAACTTAAAATAGTATGGTCTTGGATAGCTATATATTGTTATTTACATAATATTATTTTTAAATAATAACAATAATTATGTTGCTGTCATAAATTTTGAACAAAACTATATTGTTAAACTCTAACCATATCACACTTTTTTATGAATATAATAATGTAATTATTAAATTCAAACATTACTTTGCTTACCGTAACAAAATTAATGTTTAAAATAACAATAACTTGTTTTTAACGACCACAGATTTGTTTCTGAGAACATAATATTGTTTTCTCAACCATTCTACAACCATATCTTTTCTTTGCGTGTACTACTTTTTCTATATTAGTTTAGAGTAATTTTCAACCCTTTTCTAGTAGTATTTGAAGTCTCTTTCGAATCGTTTTCTGATCATTTATTAGTCATATTTCACTTTATTTGTGACTCATTTTCGAATTGTCTTTCGGTCAGGTTTCTAATCGCTTACGAGTATTTTGTGAGAATTCATCAGTCTTTTTATTGTCATTTATGACTAAATGAGTCATTTATCAGTCGCATTTCTAATCGTATTTGATTCTTCGAGTATTTTTTAGTAGACTTTCTGAGTCCTACGTTTAATGGTCAAACAGAACTACGGCATAGACACATTTTCCATACAAATTGGCACAAAAAGAAAGTCACAGAAATCAGTCGAGAGATAGAATCTATTTTATTTTGACTGTTTTTTTCCTTATGCTATCACATATATGTAATTACTTATTCTCTCAATAAGCCTATCACACTTTCAATAAATTTCATAAATTTGGTAAACAAAACTACAAAGAAAAATAAGCAGAAAAGAAATTTGTTTTCGTAGATTTTATTATGGGATTTGGTAATTTGACATTGATTTTTCCTGAAATTGCTGACTTATTCTATTTGATCATTTAGTTTCATATTCGATTTAACTTTTATAAATGAAAAAAATAAAGTTTTTGACATTTATTCAGGAAGACGTAAATATTGCCCCGTTATACTAAAAAATTACATTTAAAATAGGGTTGAATCATCTATCTGCGTAAAATATGATCATAAAATAATAATTATTATCACTTTTTAAACACCTGCATGATCTGTTATTGATGAAGCATTTCTCAATCTTCCAGATGAGCAAAATATAATAATGACTAACGGAAATAATAGTCAGATTTTAGACGTCTGGATGATTAATTTGCGATTGCTATATAATTTGTTATTGTATTTTAAATCGAACTGTTTTAGCGCGAATCATTTTCGAGTTCTTGTTTGATCGTGTAAGTGATTAATCAGTTTTTAATCACCAATAGTGATCTAAAATGACTCAGCAAGGTGATTTTTCAAAAAACAATCTTCCAAATGTTAGATGGTTTTATAAGACCTTTAAAGACATGAGAGATTTTTCAAATGCTTTACTACAGCGAAAGAAAATAAATCACTTCCTAAAAACATTACTCAAAATAGTATACTTATAAATAAAATTCTAGCATATTCAGCTAAAAAAATTAAAGCAAATCCTCCTCTTCTATATTCTACATTAAATCCTCCTCATACTCATTGAACTAAATCAATTCCTAAATAAGGAATAGCTGATTGGTTATAATTGGATTTCCCTTTCAAGGTTGGCCTATTCATCATCCGTAGGTTTCCTTCTTGGAAGAAAATCTTTAAAATAAAATCCCAGTTATTTCATGGTCCTTCAGCAGCACTGGTCACTCTGGTCACAAGTCATCCGAAAAAAGAGTACCAACTCCACAACCATCGAGAAAAATAAGAAATGAGGTAAATTGAAAAATTGAAATTGTCAGTATAGAGCGAACATTAAAACCATAAACTGCAAGTGATATACGAAAAACGCATAATAAAAAAAATTTGTAGTGAAAAAACAATATAATTAAAGAAAAAGAATTAAAATCTCATTTAAATATTCATATACACCATGATACAAGAATATAAAGGTAAAACCATTCTCTCTTTTCGTCGCCATATTAACCTTCTGACGCTTATCCTGATTATTTTTTACTCTCACAAACAACGCTACCGTATTCATTTATAAAATCCGAGTTTTTTGATTACTTTTTGACTGTTATGCTTTTTTAATTAAAAAAAATGTTTTGTAATAAAAATATTGAAAAATTCATTACTTTTGCATTAAAAGTTATTAAATAGATATTAATATCAATATATAACAAATAATTGTTGAGCAATGAGCAGCATATACCACAACTGCAGTAATACCAAGCATTTCAGCAAAGCAGGAATCTCAAGTTTTTTAAATTTCCTTCGGCAAAAATGGATAGAAGCATGCTATATAGATGATGGTTTGCTACCAAAAAATTCTTTGGTTTGTTCTGTTCACTTCCGTGAAGAGCATATGAATGTAAAAACATTGCATCAGCTTGAGCCTAAGTGCAATTCCTCTTCAAACGTAACTGCCATATTAAATACATACATTACATTATTGCTTTAAAGCAATGTTGTCCACACGTATACTTTCACATTAAAAATAAAAGAAAATGCAAGTGCCTTGGAATGTGTATGTATGTTAATATTATGCAAGGTTACAGAAGGTGGTGCTAAAACACACCTCCAATCGTATACCAAGTTGGTTCCATTCTGAACCAATAGTATGCAACCTGCAAAGTATTTACGTTCCCTTTGAATTACAAAATAGAAGCCCTGGTATTTACATTCGGTATAAGTTCATGTAATGTAAAGAACACTGTATTCATTTCATTATACTGATGTCCAATTGATACAACGTTTAAAAAATATGTATTAAACTACAATTTCTGTACTCAAATTACAAATTTCAAAAAGCACTCCTAAATAAAAGTTGCCATTATATGTATGTGGCAACGTTTTCCTCTCTGTTTACAAAAAAACCGTATTCAAATAATTTGGGTAAAAGTCATAATTAATTTTAAACGTCAAATGTGGTTTTACCTTTATATTATTGTATCATGATGTGTACTCAATTGTTACTACAATCAGGGTTACCACTCTAATCTCAGACTATTCATACGTACCGGTGGTATAGTTGCATTTTCATAGACAACAATGGATTCTTTTAAATTAGTTTAATTTCAAGGTTTTCTACTTTTCAGAGCTTGAAAAATCATATCTGAAACTAAGTTATTATATACTATTTAAAATACATCAAATGTGCATTAATCTCTTTTTGAAAACGAGAAATTGTCTTGAATTATAGTTTTACAAATATATCTTGGCAGTATACAAGAAAATAGCTAGAAAATAGCTAAGTTTCAAAAATATTAAAAAATTATTTACGAAATTTCCCTACAAATTTTATAAAATACCAAATAAACGCAATGTTATAGGTTATTAAAAGGAGTCTTTTATTAAAAAAATATATTTACATAAATACATACGTACAGATTTGTAATATACATACATATGTATGCATGATATATTTAATTGCATACATACAGTCATACATATGTATATAAAAAAGTTATAGCAGATATTATTTTTAAGCAAAAATTTGAAGCCAATCTTCAACATTGCTATTTTTATAGGTAGCACTGGAACCTAATTTGTTTAGTACTGAATTCGGAACTTCGTAGCTGCAGCAACACTTGTTACTTAATTTCAAACCGTACCTAAATATTATAAGCTAATGCAAAAGATACAAAAACTAATTAGAAGAATTACGTGTAAAACTGCATTTAGTGTTTCGGTCATAAGTCTATTTCTTAACTTAGTTTTAACGATGTTCAGTTGGCTGAAAACCCTTTCAACATCAGCATTTGACCATGGAAGAGACAACACATTAATAGCAAGTTGAACGAGTTCCTTAAATGGATTATTTCCAGCAGAATGCCTAAAAAATAATACTTCGCCCCAAAATGAACAGGTAGAAGTTATTTCAGACTATTTGACATAGCATATATTAAAATAATGGTTATTAATTGTATCAGTTAAGTGATTACTGATACTAAAGAGTGATAACAAAGGCAACAAGTTTTGATTTTTTGGTTTCAGTGTGTTCTCAATGGAAAGCAAACTAACTAACTTTAAAATATTATGATTTTCGGGCAATCTATTTAAAGATAAAATGCTTGAATTATTATTTGTGTTGGAATAAATATTAGTTTATACCTTTTTTTAGTTCCATAATTAAATTAACCGCAAACTGTATACATGAATTTCGAATATCTGCTTCTTTTTCGTCATCTACTAGTCCTTGATCTTTTAATGTTTTTAAGTGAATTTCAAATGTATATCCCAAGTAGCTTTAGAAACTCCGAAGTGAGAACGTCGATTTCTATTGTTGGCTTTATAATACACTGTTTTAAAAAATTTGTGGTCAGTTCCATGTGTTGCGGAATAAAATAAAAGCAAACAGTAAGACGTATTACTTTCAATGCTTAACAAAAGAACAAGTTTGCTGAGTGCGGAGGTTTTTTTTTATGTGTGATGTATAGGTTATTGTGCCCCTGTTCAGCAGTTTACCTATTTGGGTTTACTTCATCTTAAAAAAAAAATACAGCCGAAAAAAGGCTTATTGGGTTATGTTGAGGGTTGGATCTGAAACAATAAATTGCCATAGAATAAAAATAAAAAAAATTAAAACAAAATTTGAGTTACTTATGTCTCGTGGAAGAAAATAGGATAGTAGCCGGTGTCACAAGTCTTTCCTTTCCCTGGAAAGGGCACGCGAGATGAATACCTGTCTTAGTTTATGTGTGTTACATGTTGCCTGCTGATGGATTGGCACTGTGTTTTTTTACCTTTTTTTTACATAGGCTATGGTAGCTGTATACAATTATGTGTCCTCCTCCAGATTTTGTGGTTTATTTATCGTTTTTATTGATGTAGTTGGATTTTTTTTTTGTGTTTAGCACTTTAGAATAATTCCGCCTCTTGACATTTGTGTTTCTATATTTTCATTTGATGAATTCGCCTTACTCATGTTACAGTTGCTACCATTGTAGTGTTGTTAATAATGTAGTAGAAATGACAGGGTAGTTCATATAAGTTAGGAAGATATTTAAAGTGAAATACAAACCATAAAACCTATGAATGAAAGATATCTTCTTTCTATTCTTATGATAACCTGTTAAAAGGAAAATCCTAGACAGAATATATGGGCAAGGATAAATCAAGGAAAGGGTAGGAATATAGACTAGAAAAATATCACGGAACAGTATACAACTTAAAAAGGTTTTTACTAGATATAATAATATGTAAGCAAGAAATTTCTCGAAAAAAGAAAAAAAAAGATGGAGATTTGGCGGGAAAAATTATTTTGTCCTGGAAACAATATAAAATATGGCGATCATGGGAAACTGTGGAAAATTGGAAGAGTCCAGAAGAAAATTTTTGGTTGATAGCAAAATGATGAGACCGCAACGTTTAGAAGTAAAAGGACAGTCGAAGTGTTTGCAAGTTAAAAGGTCATACAAACTGAAATTAAATAGAAACAATTTTTGTAATCTGTGAAGTTGTGGACCCTGACAAAAAATAAGATTGAAAATAAAAAAAGGGGATATTAAAGCTGAAAGGAAGAAACAAATTTAATTTGGTGAAGTAATAAATAATAAAGAAAAAGTAAGCAAAACTTTTGTCGTGGTGTAAAAAAATGAAAAAAAAGACTGTTTAATTAAAAATTCTTACAGTTTTGAAGGGAAGTCAACCAAGTAAGTGGTATATGGTGAGGAAAGTCCTTAAGAAAAAAAGAACTAAGGAGTAAAAAGCAATCCATATTGTCAGTGCTCACAATGGCCAGGTAAACAAATTTTTGGTCGGTCCAAGTTAAATCCTTTTACTCTTGAAGAAGAAAGAAGAACAAACAAAGAAACAAAGTTTCGTGTTAGTGAAAAGGTAGCTAAACGAAGCAGTAAATTGTATGTAGTTTTTTTATATATATTATGAGAAAAGAAAAATTTGCATATCTTTACGTGTTTAACTGTGTTTAGGTAAAAGATATTAAATCCGTCGTTATCCGTGAATATAAATTTTAAATGTATTGTGTTATTAGTATATAATTCGATTTAGGTACTATTTAATTTTTTTTGCCTTAGAATAGGCTTAGATTTTTTCTACTTTGATAAAGCATTCACCCGTAGAGGGCGACAACATTCAAAAAAATAATAATTAAAAGCGTAGATAATAAAATGATAAAAATATAAACGCTTGAAAGTGGGCACTCTTTTTTTTAAAAAAAAGGGATAGAAATATTAACTATCTATATTTGCCGCAAGGTTGACAAAGGCATATTTCCGTAAGGGTTCACATCAAGTATTTAAAAATTCAAAACTGGAGAATTCATTAGATTTAGTTTTATTTAAAATTTTATCCCGACCTTAGAGAGAGAGTAAAAGATCAGAAAAGATAAAGTAGAAAAAATCCAGATTTTATATTATAATAAGTAGTTAAGATTAAGAAAAAAGATTATTATTATATGCCGCTATTGTATTTCATTTCTGTCTTAAATTGTTTTTTTTTTGTCTCTAAAAGATAATTTATACCTAGATATATAGTCAAACTTTTATTTATTTTTTGTTTAAATAAAATATGTTTATATATGTTTGAGAAAAAAGCATGATAAAAATGGTATCAGTCTAATAAAAAAGTGCTAATGGCATGGAAATAAGGTAAGGAGGAAGAAGTCGGTGGTCAGATGGGTCACAAGAAAAAAATACAAATGAAAAAGGAAGGTAATAGTGACAAGGTTGGGAGGGCGAAATACTGAGGATAACATCAGCCTCAGAGCGAAACAAATTACTCCGGTATCAGATCGTTGTGTGAATTTTTTTATTGTTGTATTAATTGTCGTTAAATTGAATTGTATAAAATTATTTTTTTTGTGTACAGCGTATCCAATGAGAGGGTTGGAACCCGCTGGGATGGTGATGCAACCGAAGTGAGCTGCCGGAAACTTCATTGGCCCGTACGTCTGTAACATAAATGGCGCCCAAACAAAAAGTTAACGATTTGGGAAAAACTAGAGTTTTCTAGGGTCTCTCAAAATAAATAAATTTTGCATGTAGAACCAACAAAACATATAACAATAGCCCATTAAAGTTATTCAATAGCACAGCGAAGTAATAGGAAAGCAATATTAAGCTTAGAACCTATTCAGTAGCCCTTAAGATGAACATTATCTTAAAAAGGTAGTACTGGAAGACGTAGAATTTTTATTGTGAAAAAAATAGACTAAAGCTTCGAACATTTCAATCTGAAAGGACACTACTGAATTTCTTCAATAGTATTGGTTGCTTTTCATAGTTTCTTTTGTTGGATAGAGTCAGCCTATTATAGAGAGGATGACAGATTTGGTATCCGCCTGGGAAATTAAATCACAGGGACAGTTGTACCAAATGTCATTCAAAATACTCCCATAATCTCATAAAATGCTTAAAAAATGTATAAATTATGATGGTATGGGAATATAGTTTGTTTTAGTGAAATTATGCCTTACACAACACAGATGATATCGAAGTAATTTTGTTGAGAATATCCACATCGACAACCTTCACTTATTTTCATGCCAACCCGTGCCAGATATATATAAAACAATTAATAAAAAAATAATAATATTAAATACATAGATAGAAGATTTTAATAATTGTCTTGATCATCGTACGCCAAGAAATTAGTAACAGATTACATCCTATATTGGTTATGTCACAGAGTTCATACGACTTAAGGTTTAGAAAGAGAGCCAGGCAAGTTCACTTCGATTTAAATAGGTCTAATCCTTTTGCGTTCGAGAAAGCGTATAAGTCCAATACACCCAGTAGGAAATTGAGTGCAAGTAGAGATATAGATATAAAGATGAGTCAAGTACCAGAACCACAATTCTTCGATAAGTCACAAACTATTATTGCTGACCAGCCGAGTACGAGTGCAACTGCGCGTAAAGCCCTCGAATCGAGGAATGAGGTGAATGATATTACTATGGAAGAACAGACTGGAGGTAGTATAGAGCAGAGCACGTCCGCACAAATAGGCGAAATGAGGAGGCAAATGGCTATATTGACTTCATCTGTGAGCAAAATCAGCTTAGTTATGCAACAGACGCAACAAGAGAACAAAAGGTTACGAGAGGAAATCATGCCTAATATAATAAGAAATAATAGTGGCCGAAATTTCAATTCCACAGACGTTTCCCCAAAGGATTCAATCCAATCTTCTAGAGGTTCGGTAGAGAATTTACAAATGAATAGTTTTCAGAGTAGTCACAAAATGCGAATAGACAAATGGGGATTGGAGTTTAATTAATAACAAATTGGCAGTGGAAGATTTTCTTTTTCGGGTCGAACGTCTCCAGAAGCAATATTGTGTGCCATGGGGGGAAGTTTTAGATAACTTTCACTTACTCGTAAAAGGAGTAGCCGAAAAATTGTATTGGCTATTTATCCAAACGAATTATGTGTCTGAGTGGTCTACATTGAAAGAGGCGATGCTTAAACAATACCAAACCACAAGGTCGAATTTTGAACTTATGAGTGACATAGTCGAAAGAAAACAGTTACCTGCTGAGACTATAGATGAATTCTTTTTCGTGATGACCCAAATGCATTCCCGGCTGAGTATGTCAGTTCCTGAAAGGGAAATGATAAGAATGATCAAGAAATATTTAAAAGAAGAAATTAGATGCAGAGTTTGTTCTATGCCTGTCAGCTCAGTGGGGGAGTATCGCCAAGAATGCGTTGAGGCGGAAAAAGTATTTGGCCGAAAAGACCACAAAATTTTACCAGCAACTACCCAAATGAATCGATACACCAGACAGGTGAACTAAATATTTGAAAAGCCAGCAGAAAGTCCGATAGATATTGCAGAGCCTTATTATGAAGTGGCAGCACTGGATGCGAATGTTCTACAAAGCCAGGACCAAAATAAAACAATTATTTGCTGGAATTGTCGACAATTAGGACATGTGTTCATGGATTGTCCATCCGGCGAAAGGACGTTATTCTGTTATCGGTGCGGAAAGCCAGATGTAAAAGCACCCAACTGTACAAATTGCAAAAACCGGAATTTTTCAGGAGCGATTGAGCAGCGGGGAACTATCGTGCCAAGCCAAACCCGCCAGTACCTGCACCATAAAACAAGCAAATATTAATTTAGTAGAAATAGTAAGAAATCGTAACAAGTTCATTCCACAAATGCGCCATATCTATACATTGGAGAAACGTCAGAAAAACTACGGTTTCAACCGCGGTTTCAACCGCAGCAGGAAAACAACATAGATTGATAGGTAAAGTAGATCTACAAATTACACTTAAGAATACAACAAAATTAATAGTATTTTATTTGTGTCCAGACCTGGAACAAGAAGCCTATTTAGGGGTAGATTTTTTGAGAAGTTTTGGTCTTGCCCCGGAAGTTTTCAGAAATGACGAATTAGAGCTTAAAAAAATACAAGACGATTTGAAAGAAAGCAATTATAAGTTAAATCCTCATGCACTAAATGAGAAACAACAGCAAGAATTAAATAGAGTGATCGGCCTATTTCCGTCTTTCGAAAAGGAGGGACTAGGATGCACTCCTCCAGAGAAACACTCAATAAAGTTAGTGGAAAATTCTGTCCCCTTTAAAGACCGTCATTATCCCTTATCCCCAGCAATGCAGGAAATAGTCTATAAAGAAATTGACCAAATGGTAGCCTTAAATGTTATTGAAGAAAGCGAAAGCCCCTGGTCGAATCGAACCACAGTGGTTAGAAAACCCGGGAAGACCTGATTTGTCTAGATGCCAGAAAGCTTAATGATATTACAATAAAAGATGCATATCCGCTACAAAACATTGATGGTATTTTAAGCCGAATCGATGAAACGTATTACATAAGTAGCGTCGATTTAAAATTTGTATTCTGGCAAATAGAGCTTGAGGAAGACAGTAGGCCCTATACTGCGTTCACCGTAGCAGGTCGCCCACTTTACCAATTTAGGGTGATGCCATTTGGTATGTGTAACGCAGCGCAACGACTTTGTAGACTAATGGTCAAGGTCATACCAGCTAAACTTAAAGAAAACTTGTTCATATACTTAGACGACCTACTGGTAATTTCTGATAGTTTTGAAAAGCATGTACAAATTTTGGAAGAAGTGTCATCATAATTCAGAAAAGCAAGATTAACAATAGGGCTTCAAAAATCAAAATTTTGCTTCCAGCAATTAAAGTATCTTGGGTTTATCATAGGTGGCGGAAATTTAAAAACTGATCCGGATAAAGTGCAAGCAATAAGAGAAATCAGAGTGCCGAAATCACCACGTGAAGTACGCAGTTTTTTAGGAATGGCCAGTTGGTACCGCAGATTTATCAAAGGATTTGCATCGATGGCTGCATCACTGACCGATACACTGAAAAAAACAAAAAAATTCGAAATGAATCAGGGTGCAATTGAAGCATTTGAAAATTTAAAGAAGGCATTGACGTCAGCCCCAGTTCTTAGACACGCTGATTTTTCCAAACGCTTTTACATTCAATGTGATGCATGTGATTATGGTATTGGTGCTGTGCTGTATCAGGTAAATGACAAGGATGAGGAGCATCCCATCGCGTTTTATAGCCAGAAGCTGAATTCATGTCCGAAAAACTACAGTGTAATGGAAAAGGAGTGTTTAGCGGCAGTGATGGCTGTAAAAAAATTCCGACCGTACATCGAAATGATGCCCTTTACCATAATTACTGACCACGCTAGTTTAAAGTGGCTCATGTCACTAAAAGACTTGTCAGGAAGATTGGCACGTTGGTCTCTCCAGCTACAAGCGTATGATTTTGAGATTGAGCATCGAAAAGGCGCTGAGAATATCGTAGCTGATACGCTCTCTCGTATGCAAAAAGAAGAGAAGGTAGAAGAAGTGAACTGGGAAGAACTTTTTGGGTTTGAAACAACGGAATTTCAAAGTGAAGAGTACCTGGATCTAATTGAGCACATTAAAAACAACAAGAAAATGTTACCGGATCTAAAAGTCGAAGATGCCATGGTGTTCAAAAGAGTAGACTTCAATACAGGAAACGATATGGAGCAACAATGGAAACTTTGGATACCAAGTATTGATCGAAAAGGCACACTCAAGTCTAAGCGCAGCACACGGAGGAATAACAAAAACACTAGAGCGACTAAAAAGGTTTTTCTATTGGCCAAAAATTACTACTCATGTAAAAACATTTATACAAAATTGTCAGACTTGTAAAGAAATCGAGCCTTCCAAACCAAAATTTACGCCCTGAAATTGGAAATCAAGTCATTACTGACCGCCCATTCCAGAAACTGTATTTAGACTTCTTAGGAAAATACCCGAGGTCGAAAAAAGGAAACTGCTATGTGTTCATTGTTTTAGATCATTTTTCTAAATATACATTCATTAAAGCAATGAAAGAGGCCACAGCAGGAAATGTCGTCGAATTCCCGACACATGAAGTTTTTCATAAATTTGGTGTACCAGAAATCATACATACGGATAATGGCGTGCAGTTCACGTCAAAAATATTTAGAAATCTAATTGAGACCTACAAAATAGATCATATTAAAACTCCTGTATACCAACCGAGTAGCAATGCATCGAAGAGAGTAAATCAGAGTATATTATCAGCGATCCGGGCCTATGTAAGTGAAGACCACCGAGACTGGGACCAATATCTGTCAGAAATCGATTGTGCCTTGCGAAATTCATTTCACAGTACCATAGGTTTAACGCCATTTAGCCAAGTTAGCCCGAAAATTACAGTCAGTTACCGATCACTGTATTCTGCACCAACCAAACGAAAAATTAGAGTTAATGAGGGAATTGTTTCAACAACATGGACAACATTGGACAACATGACCAAAGCCTACGAAAAAAGCACGGCAATCTACAATAGGAGAGCAATAATGACCAGATTTGTTCCCGGACAAGAGGTTTATCGTCGAAATATTGTACAGAGCAATTTTGCAAAGAATATAAACGCTAAATTTTGCAGGAAATTCCTCAAATGTAGTGGTGCGGCCTGTCGGTAACAATATGTATGAATTAGAAACTTTGGAAGGTCGAAAGATAGGAATCTACCACGGTAAGGATATTAAAGCATGAAGTGCAAGTTATTAATTTAGGAAAGTAGGTCAAACTACAAACTCAAAGTGCAATATGACATAGGATAAGTGATTATATTACTAATTATTTAAATCTTCGTTGTGTTGTCCCGTTTTTTAGGCTTAATGAATTTCCTAATATCTGTGATAGAACTATGTAAGGACCTGATATATACTAGAAACTTGTAATTAGAACTTTCAGACCGAACCCAAGTGCAATATTAGTAGGTAAGAAAAGTACTTGATCTCCTCCGGTGATATTGTGTTTTAATGTGTTGTCCTTTTTTTTAGTATATAGCAAAACAATAGTTAGGGGGGTTGGCATTGCATGAAACCTAAAAAGAAAAAAAAGGAATGCACAAAGTAAACTCTTATTACATCAGAATACAGGTATACTTCCCGTAATTACTGCAAAGTTGTTAAAGGTACATCTTTTCATGTTGTACAATAGAAACATCTGATCTCCAGAATTTTTTTTGTTTATTTTTTTAAATAAATATTCTGAGAGGTGCCCATGCCCATAGAGCTGCCATATAACGTGTGAGAAATAAATATAGGCGTTACACGGAACAAAAACAAAAGATAAGAAATATTATATAAAAAGATTTTTCTTTGTAATAAAATGACGATGAGAGATAAATAGAAATGATTGCAAGTAAGCAGACTAGAAAATTTTAAATTGCTTATTGATAGTTGGCCTCAAAGCAAGTTTTGTAGGCGTTCGCTTAATAAAAAAAAACATCACTTTAATGTGATTAATTGGTAATTATAAACCAATTCCAAGAAATTGCTACTTATCTTTGTTTAATATGGGTTGCCACTATGATTTTTCTTTCCAAAAGAAAAGTTCAGCAGTTGGCTAGAGCTCAGAAAGCGGCAAAACTGATGTTTCCGACGTTTAAATAAGCCTGAAAATAGTAAAACTGTTAATAATGCATAAATTGGAACAAATTGATACTCACCCAATGAATCTAGAGAAAAAAGTTCTTAGCCCGGCTAGATCTAGGTAGAAATTGAGACTCTTTCAGGGTCATGGGAGTTCCCCACGTTTATTAGTTGCAACGTACATAGGCACAGTGTTTCCGCACACCATTTCCTACTACGAAATCTCGTAGGAATCGGATATTGCTGCGGAATAAAATAAAAGCAAACAGTAAGACGTATTGCTTTCAATGCGGAACAAAAGAACAAGTTTGCTGAGTGCGGAGGTTTTTTTTTATGTGTGATGTATAGGTTATTGTGCCCCTGTTCAGCAGTTTACCTATTTGGGTTTACTTCGTCCTTAAAAAAAAATACAGCCGAAAAAAGGCTTATTGGGTTATGTTGAGGGTTGGATCTGAAACAATAAATTGCCATAGAATAAAAAATAAAAAATTAAAACAAAATTTGAGTTACTTATGTCTCGTGGAAGAAAATAGGATAGTAGCCGGTGTCACAAGTCTTTCCTTTCCCTGGAAAGGGCACGCAAGATGAATACCTGTCTTAGTGTATGTGTGTTACATGTTGCCTGCTGATGGATTGGCACTGTGTTATTTTTACCTTTTTTTACATAGGCTATGGTAGCTGTATACAATCATGTGTCCTCCTCCAGATTTTGTGGTTTATTTATCGTTTTTATTGATGTAGTTGGATTTTTTGTGTGTTTAGCACTTTATAATAATTCCGCCTCTTGACATTTGTGTTTCTATATTATCATTTGATGAATTCGCCTTACTCATGTTACAGTTGCTACCATTGTAGTGTTGTTAATAATGTAGTAGAAATGACAGGGTAGTTCATATAAGTTAGGAAGATATTTAAAGTGAAATACAAACCATAAAACCTATGAATGAAAGATATCTTCTTTCTATTCTTATAATAACCTATTAAAAGGAAAATCCTAGACAGAATATATGGGCAAGGATAAATCAAGGAAAGGGTAGGAATATAGACTAGAAAAATATCACGGAACAGTATACAACTTAAAAAGGTTTTTACTAGATATAATAATATGTAAGCAAGAAAAAAGAAAAAATAAAGATGGAGATTTGGCGGGAAAAATTATTTTGTCCTGGAAACAATATAAAATATGGCGATCATGGGAAACTGTGGAAAATTGGAAGAGTCCAGAAGAAAATTTTTGGTTGATAGCAAAATGATGAGACCGCAACGTTTAGAAGTAAAAGGACAGTCGAAGTGTTTGCAAGTTAAAAGGTCATACAAACTGAAATGAAATAGAAACAATTTTTGTAATCTGTGAAGTTGTGGACCCTGACAAAAAATAAGATTGAAAATAAAAAAAAGGGGATATTAAAGCTGAAAGGAAGAAACAAATTTAATTTGGTGAAATAATAAATAATAAAGAAAAAGTAAGCAAAGCTTTTGTCGTGGTGTAAAAAAATGAAAAAAAATACTGTTTAATTAAAAATTCTTACAGCTGGCTATACGTAGAGGAAGCATTGACGGGAAGTCAACCAAGTAAGTGGTATCGCACGGTGAGGAAAGTCCTTAAGAAAAAAAAAACTAAGGAGTAAAAAGCAATCCATATTGTCAGTGCTCACAATGGCCAGGTAAACAAATTTTTGGTCGGTCCAAGTTAAATCCTTTTACTCTTGAAGAAGAAAGAAGAACAAACAAAGAAACAAAGTTTCGTGTTAGTGAAAAGGTAGCTAAACGAAGCAGTAAATTGTATGTAGTTTTTTTATATATATTATGAGAAAAGAAAAATTTGCATATCTTTACGTGTTTAACTGTGTTTAGGTAAAAGATATTAAATCCGTCGTTATCCGTGAATATAAATTTTAAATGTATTGTGTTATTAGTATATAATTCGATTTAGGTACTATTTAATTTTTTTTGCCTTAGAATAGGCTTAGATTTTTTCTACTTTGATAAATCATTCACCCGTAGAGGGCGACAACATTCAAAAAAATAATAATTAAAAGCGTAGATAATAAAATGATAAAAATATAAACGCTTGAAAGTGGGCACTCTTTTTTTTAAAAAAAAGGGGGAAAAAATATTAACTATCTATATTTGCCGCAAGGGTGACAAAGGCATATTTCCGTAAGGGTTCACATCAAGTATTTAAAAATTCAAAACTGGAGAATTCATTAGATTTAGTTTTATTTAAAATTTTATCCCGACCTTAGAGAGAGAGTAAAAGATCAGAAAAGATAAAGTAGAAAAAATCCAGATTTTATATTATAATAAGTAGTTAAGATTAAGAAAAAAGATTATTATTATATGCCGCTATTGTATTTCATTTCTGTCTTAAATTGTTTTTTTTTGTCTCTAAAAGATAATTTATACCTAGATATATAGTCAAACTTTTATTTATTTTTTGTTTAAATAAAATATGTTTATATATGTTTGAGAAAAAAGCATGATAAAAATGGTATCAGTCTAATAAAAAAGTGCTAATGGCATGGAAATAAGGTAAGGAGGAAGAAGTCGGTGGTCAGATGGGTCACAAGAAAAAAATACAAATGAAAAAGGAAGGTAATAGTGACAAGGTTGGGAGGGCGAAATACTGAGGATAACATCAGCCTCAGAGCGAAACAAATTACCCTGGTATCAGATCGTTGTGTGAATTTTTTTATTGTTGTATTAATTGTCGTTAAATTGAATTGTATAAAATTATTTTTTTTGTGTACAGCGTATCCAATGAGAGGGTTGGAACCCGCTGGGATGGTGATGCAACCGAAGTGAGCTGCCGGAAACTTCATTGGCCCGTACGTCTGTAACATAAATGGCGCCCAAACAAAAAGTTAACGATTTGGGAAAAACTAGAGTTTTCTAGGGTCTCTCAAAATAAATAAATTTTGCATGTAGAACCAACAAAACATATAACAATAGCCCATTAAAGTTATTCAATAGCACAGCGAAGTAATAGGAAAGCAATATTAAGCTTAGAACCTATTCAGTAGCCCTTAAGATGAACATTATCTTAAAAAGGTAGTACTGGAAGACGTAGAATTTTTATTGTGAAAAAAATAGACTAAAGCTTCGAACATTTCAATCTGAAAGGACACCAACAGCTTAAGAAATTACCGATTTACTACTGAATTTCTTCAATAGTATTGGTTGCTTTTCATAGTTTCTTTTGTTGGATAAAGTCAGCCTATAATAGAGAGGATGACAGATTTGGTATCCGCCTGGGAAATTAAATCACAGGGACAGTTGTACCAAATGTCATTCAAAATACTCCCATAATCTCATAAAATGCTTAAAAAATGTATAAATTATGATGGTATGGGAATACAGTTTGTTTTAGTGAAATTATGCCTTACACAACACAGATGATATCGAAGTAATTTTGTTGAGAATATCCACATCGACAACCTTCACTTATTTTCATGCCAAGCCGTGCCAGATATATATAAAACAAGTAATAAAAAAATAATAATATTAAATACATAGATAGAAGATTTTAATAATTGTCTTGATCATCGTACGCCAAGAAATTAGTAACAGATTACATCCTATATTGGTTATGTCACAGAGTTCATACGACTTAAGGTTTAGAAAGACAGCCAGGCAAGTTCACTTCGATTTAAATAGGTCTACTCCTTTTGCGTTCGAGAAAGCGTATAAGTCCAATACACCCAGTAGGAAATTGAGTGCAAGTAGAGATATAAATATAGAGATGAGTCAAGTACCAGAACCACAATTCTTCGATAAGTCACAAACTATTATTGCTGACCAGCCGAGTACGAGTGCAACTGCGCGTAAAGCCCTCGAATCGAGGAATGAGGTGAATGATATTACTATGGAAGAACAGACTGGAGATAGTATAGAGCAGAGCACGTCCGCACAAATAGGCGAAATGAGGAGGCAAATGGCTATATTGACTTCATCTGTGAGCAAAATCAGCTTAGTTATGCAACAGACGCAACAAGAGAACAAAAGGTTACGAGAGGAAATCATGCCTAATATAATAAGAAATAATAGTGGCCGAAATTTCAATTCCACAGACGTTTCCCCAAAGGATTCAATCCAATCTTCTAGAGGTTCGGTAGAGAATTTACAAATGAATAGTTTTCAGAGTAGTCACAAAATGCGAATAGACAAGTGGGGATTGGAGTTTAATTAATAACAAATTGGCAGTGGAAGATTTTCTTTTTCGGGTCGAACGTCTCCAGAAGCAATATTGTGTGCCATGGGGGGAAGTTTTAGATAACTTTCACTTACTCGTAAAAGGAGTAGCCGAAAAATGGTATTGGCTATTTATCCAAACGAATTATGTGTCTGAGTGGTCGACATTGAAAGAGGCGATGCTTAAACAATACCAAACCACAAGGTCGAATTTTGAACTTATGAGTGACATAGTCGAAAGAAAACAGTTACCTGCTGAGACTATAGATGAATTCTTTTTCGTGATGACCCAAATGCGTTCCTGGCTGAGTATGTCAGTTCCTGAAAGGGAAATGATAAAAATGATCAAGAAAAATTTAAAAGAAGAAATTAGATGCAGAGTTTGCCCTATGCCTGTCAGTTCGGTGGATAGATATTGCAGAGCCTTATTATGAAGTGGCAGCACTGGATGCGAATGTTCTACAAAGCCAGGACCATAATAAAACAATTATTTGCTGGAATTGTCGACAATTAGGACATGTGTTCATGGATTGTCCATCCGGCGAAAGGACGTTATTCTGTTATCGGTGCGGAAAGCCAGATGTAAAAGCACCCAACTGTACAAATTGCAAAAACCGGAATTTTTTCAGGAGCGAGGGAGCAGCGGGGAACTATCGTGCCAAGCCAAACCCGCCAGTACCTGCACCATAAAACAAGCAAATATTAATTTAGTAGAAATAGTAAGAAATCGTAACAAGTTCATTCCACAAATGCGCCATACCTATAAATTGGAGAAACGTCAGAAAAACTACGGTTTCAACCGCGGTTTCAACCGCTGCAGGAAAACAACATAGATTGATAGGTAAAGTAGATCTACAAATTACACTTAAGAATACAACAAAATTAATAGTATTTTATTTGTGTCCAGACCTGGAACAAGAAGCCTATTTAGGGGTAGATTTTTTGAGAAGTTTTGGTCTTGCCCCGGAAGTTTTCAGAAATGACGAATTAGAGCTTAAAAAAATACAAGACGATTTGAAAGAAAGCAATTATAAGTTAAATCCTCATGCACTAAATGAGAAACAACAGCAAGAATTAAATAGAGTGATCGGCCTATTTCCGTCTTTCGAAAAGGAGGGACTAGGATGCACTCCTCCAGAGAAACACTCAATAAAGTTAGTGGAAAATTCTGTCCCCTTTAAAGACCGTCATTATCCCTTATCCCCAGCAATGCAGGAAATAGTCTATAAAGAAATTGACCAAATGTTAGCCTTAAATGTTATTGAAGAAAGCGAAAGCCGCTGGTCGAATCGAACCACAGTGGTCAGAAAACCCGGGAAGACCTGATTTTGTCTAGATGCCAGAAAGCTTAATGATATTACAATAAAAGATGCATATGCGCTACAAAACATTGATGGTATTTTAAGCCGAATCGATGAAACGTATTACATAAGTAGCGTCGATTTAAAATTTGTATTCTGGCAAATAGAGCTTGAGGAAGACAGTAGGCCCTATACTGCGTTCACCGTAGTAGGTCGCCCACTTTACCAATTTAGGGTGATGCCATTTGGTCTGTGTAACGCAGCGCAACGACTTTGTAGACTAATGGTCAAGGTCATACCAGCTAAACTTAAAGAAAACTTGTTCATATACTTAGACGACCTACTGGTAATTTCTGATAGTTTTGAAAAGCATGTACAAATTTTGGAAGAAGTGTCATCATAATTCAGAAAAGCAAGATTAACAATAGGGCTTCAAAAATCAAAATTTTGCTTCCAGCAATTAAAGTATCTTGGGTTTATCATAGGTGGCGGAAATTTAAAAACTGATCCGGATAAAGTGCAAGCAATAAGAGAAATCAGAGTGCCGAAATCACCACGTGAAGTACGCAGTTTTTTAGGAATGGCCAGTTGGTACCGCAGATTTATCAAAGGATTTGCATCGATGGCTGCATCACTGACCGATACACTGAAAAAAACAAAAAAATTCGAAATGAATCAGGGTGCAATTGAAGCATTTGAAAATTTAAAGAAGGCATTGACGTCAGCCCCAGTTCTTAGACACGCTGATTTTTCCAAACGCTTTTACATTCAATGTGATGCATGTGATTATGGTATTGGTGCTGTGCTGTATCAGGTAAATGACAAGGATGAGGAGCATCCCATCGCGTTTTATAGCCAGAAGCTGAATTCATGTCCGAAAAACTACAGTGTAATGGAAAAGGAGTGTTTAGCGGCAGTGATGGCTGTAAAAAAATTCCGACCGTACATCGAAATGATGCCCTTTACCATAATTACTGACCACGCTAGTTTAAAGTGGCTCATGTCACTAAAAGACTTGTCAGGAAGATTGGCACGTTGGTCTCTCCAGCTACAAGCGTATGATTTTGAGATTGAGCATCGAAAAGGCGCTGAGAATATCGTAGCTGATACGCTCTCTCGTATGCAAAAAGAAGAGAAGGTAGAAGAAGTGAACTGGGAAGAACTTTTTGGGTTTGAAACAACGGAATTTCAAAGTGAAGAGTACCTGGATCTAATTGAGCACATTAAAAACAACAAGAAAATGTTACCGGATCTAAAAGTCGAAGATGCCATGGTGTTCAAAAGAGTAGACTTCAATACAGGAAACGATATGGAGCAACAATGGAAACTTTGGATACCAAGCAATATAACGCATGTATTGATCGAAAAGGCACACTCAAGTCTAAGCGCAGCACACGGAGGAATAACAAAAACACTAGAGCGACTAAAAAGGTTTTTCTATTGGCCAAAAATTACTACTCATGTAAAAACATTTATACAAAATTGTCAGACTTGTAAAGAAATCGAGCCTTCCAAACCAAAATTTACGCCCTGAAATTGGAAATCAAGTCATTACTGACCGCCCATTCCAGAAACTGTATTTAGACTTCTTAGGAAAATACCCGAGGTCGAAAAAAGGAAACTGCTATGTGTTCATTGTTTTAGATCATTTTTCTAAATATACATTCATTAAAGCAATGAAAGAGGCCACAGCAGGAAATGTCGTCGAATTCCTGACACATGAAGTTTTTCATAAATTTGGTGTACCAGAAATCATACATACGGATAATGGCGTGCAGTTCACGTTAAAAATATTTAGAAATCTAATTGAGACCTACAAAATAGATCATATTAAAACTCCTGTATACCAACCGAGTAGCAATGCATCGGAGAGAGTAAATCAGAGTATATTATCAGCGATCCGGGCCTATTTAAGTGAAGACCACCGAGACTGGGACCAATATCTATCAGAAATCGATTGTGCCTTGCGAAATTCATTTCACAGTACCATAGGTTTAACGCCATTCTTTGCACTATTTGGGTATCATATGTATTCAAGCGGAGCTGAATACAAGTTAGCCCGAAAATTACAGTCAGTTACCGATCACTGTATTCTGCACCAACCAAACGAAAAATTAGAGTTAATGAGGGAAACAATTAAAGACAACATGACCAAAGCCTACGAAAAAAGCACGGCAATCTACAATAGGAGAGCAAGAATGACCAGATTTGTTCCCGGACAAGAGGTTTATCGTCGAAATATTGTACAGAGCAATTTTGCAAAGAATATAAACGCAAAATTTTTTTTTTGTTTTTTTTTGTCTCTAAAAGATAATTTATACCTAGATATATAGTCAAACTTTTATTTATTTTTTGTTTAAATGAAATATGTTTATATATGTTTGAGAAAAAAGCATGATAAAAATGGTATCTGTCTAATAAAAAAGTGGTAATGGCATGGAAATAAGGTAAGGAGGAAGAAGTCGGTGGTCAGATGGGTCACAAGAAAAAAATACAAATGAAAAATGAAGGTAATAGTGACAAGGTTGGGAGGGCGAAATACTGAGGATAACATCAGCCTCAGAGCGAAACAAATTACTCTGGTATCAGATCGTTGTGTGAAATTTTTTATTGTTGTATTAATTGTCGTTAAATTGAACTGTATAAAATTATTTTTTTTTGTGTACAGCGTATCCAATGAGAGGGTTGGAACCCGCTGGGATGGTGATGCAACCGAAGTGAGCTGCCGGAAACCTCATTGGCCCGTACGTCTGTAACACATGTCACTTAAAAGTTTCGATGGGTCGCAATTCTGGCTTTGAAAACTTTTGTTTAATAATTGAACACGAGTTAATATTGGTCGAAAAAATACGAAGTAGCACATATTTGTTTCATTGTACAAATTGTAGAGATTTTGCGCCATAAAACACTTTTCGAATTGTTTTGCAATTCCAAAATTAGTTTTAAGTTCAATCCACTGATCTATAATTCTTGATATTGAAACCTCGATGGATCGTGTATCGCAAATATTTGTGATTTTTAAAGGATCCTATAATTTAATAATAATATGGGATTAAAAACAAACGACACTATGTATGTATAATGAAAAACTGTGATGAAGTTAGCATAATTGTAAAAATTGAACTAGGTTGTTACGAGTTCCTCCATACAATTTGCCATTGAAAATCCGCTCATATTGTAGTCTTAACTCCTAACGTGATTTTAATGTAGAAGTGTATAGCACGAGAAATTTTGACACGCAGAATGTGTGTAGAAATTAAAAGAGTTTTTTTTATTTATTGAACGTGTGACTGCAGCGAAACTTCGTTCCGGTTTTCCATTGTATGCACATAATGCCGATAAAGTTTACAATTAATAATTAAAAATATTTTCACTATAATAAAATAATTAAAAATTTTAACAGTACACATACATACCTTCCCATCATTTAATGCTTCAAATATAAGTTTGTAGCTTTGTTGTCTTATGTAACTTCTCGAAAACCAGTTGTAGGTTTCATTTATAAGGTATTCAAGACAACTTGGCATACACATTTTCCAAGAATGAGTAACTGCTAACTGGATCGAATGACATACACACCTTATAAGTATAAGATTTGGAACAAATTTTTTCAACTCAACAAATACGCTCTTTTTGTTGTCGACCATAACGTTGGCATTGTCAGTGCCGACACCCAACATATTTTTCGTTTCCAAACTATACTTATTTAATACTTCCAGTATTACATATGTGATTCCTTTAGCAGTTGTGTCGGCTACTTCGCTTAAACTTAGAAATGTTGATACAAATTTTCGCTTTTCAGTACTGAAGTAAATTATTACAATACCTATATATGTACATATGTATAAACATATGTATGTATGTGAATGTGATGAAACTATTAGATGCAGATGTATTCATATAAAAAATACTAACCTAATAATTTTATAATACCAACATCTGTAGATTCATCCACTAATATACTGTACTTAGATGCCGAAATATCCTTTCTGAGCTCATTTACAAAGTGAGGTGCTAAAACGTTTTTAATTATTGCAGTACATTTGGTTCTATGAACACGAATTTTGTCAGCTCCATCAAAATTCTTTTTACACAAGTCACTAAGGTGGTCAATGGAGTTGTTTGACGTATGTTGACATATAAATAATGCTAATGCGGCTTCTTGCATTTTAACGTTATCAGCAATAGTTTCATTTGGCACAAAGTTCAACTTTCTCCAACACGACCCTCTAATCGAAGCGGCTGATTTGTGTTTTTTAGTTTCAGCGTGACTTAGAAGGTCATATAGTTTTGCTGAAAGTGAGCATCTGCAATATTTGCAAAATCCTTTTGTGTCGTTTTTTTCATCCACCACGATCCAAGACTTTATTGTTCATGTTTTAGCCATTCGCGTCTAAATTTTTGGTTGTATTTAGGTGCCATGCTTTAAAATTTTAATTTTCAATATTTTTCACTTAACTTGCACAAATAGAAGTACTTATTTATGTATGTACGTATTCAAAATTATAATGAAAAAAAACTAGCACAATGTTACTAAATACACACACAAAAAATGTTTTATAAATACCGTTATTCGAGACTCACTTTGTTGAAACTCTTTAGCAGTGTTGACCAAAACTCTATTATTAAAAACACGCTTGAAAGTTAGAAGTCATCAATTCAAAAATCGCTAGAAACCCCGCTAATAGCTAAATCATAATTTTTCCCGCAAAATGTACTTCAAAATCGCTAGATTTGACGACAAAATAGCTGAATTGGCAACAGTGTTGGCAGCCCTGCTATAAGAAGAGCAAAAGCTCAAAAACGAAGCACCAGCTCAAACATAAGTATGAATGTATATGTGTGGGGATCACTGGTATACAGGTATATATGTACACTTGTATATACGTATTTACGTTTCCCGTTATGGTAAGTATATCGGTACTTATTATTATGCCTTTATATAAACATAGAGTCTAAGCACAATGTTTGCGGTGCGGCGCGATTTCTCGTTGCGGGAGAGAAAAATAAACACAATACAACGGCAGACGTTGCCGGAAATAATTGTCATTTTTTGTTTAAATTTTTATTAATTTTTTTGTGCATACATTTTTATAAGTACAAACAAAAAATTATTAACATTTTATACATTCACAGATATATTTTATATGTTTTTTAAACTTTTATAATCTATGACAAAAATGTTTGAACTTCAAAATCATGTTTTTTTTACAATAATGTTGTGAACACAGCCAATTATTCGAAAACTACTGCATCGTCAGCAAGAGAAAATTGAGAGAATAAGAAAGTCCGCAATGAAAATAAAATAGATTTTCATTTTTTTCCGTCCCGCACTGCGGATTTTTATTTCAAAATCGTATGGAAAACCGCACCGCAATAAATAATCGTTACATTGTGTTCAGTCTCATACTTTTATTTTATTTTTGGTTTTTTCTATTGAAATAGAATGAGTTTTGATTTTATAGTGTATATCATGATACAATAATATAAAGGTAAAACCACATTTGACGTTTAAAATTAATTATGACTTTTACCCAAATTATTTGAATACGGTTTTTTTGTAAACAGAGAGGAAAACGTTGCCACATACATATAATGGCAACTTTTATTTAGGAGTGCTTTTTGAAATTTGTAATTTGAGTACAGAAATTGTAGTTTAATACATATTTTTTAAACGTTGTATCAATTGGACATCAGTATAATGAAATGAATACAGTGTTCTTTACATTACATGAACTTATACCGAATGTAAATACCAGGGCTTCTATTTTGTAATTCAAAGGGAACGTAAATACTTTCCAGTTTGCATACTATTGGTTCAGAATGGAACCAACTTGGTATACGATTGGAGGTGTGTTTTAGCACCACCTTCTGTAACCTTGCATAATATTAACATACATACACATTCCAAGGCACTTGCATTTTCTTTTATTTTTAATGTGAAAGTATACGTGTGGACAACATTGCTTTAAAGCAATAATGTAATGTATGTATTTAATATGGCAGTTACGTTTGAAGAGGAATTGCACTTAGGCTCAAGCTGATGCAATGTTTTTACATTCATATGCTCTTCACGGAAGTGAACAGAACAAACCAAAGAATTTTTTGGTAGCAAACCATCATCTATATAGCATGCTTCTATCCATTTTTGCCGAAGGAAATTTAAAAAACTTGAGATTCCTGCTTTGCTGAAATGCTTGGTATTACTGCAGTTGTGGTATATGCTGCTCATTGCTCAACAATTATTTGTTATATATTGATATTAATATCTATTTAATAACTTTTAATGCAAAAGTAATGAATTTTTCAATATTTTTATTACAAAACATTTTTTTTAATTAAAAAAGCATAACAGTCAAAAAGTAATCAAAAAACTCGGATTTTATAAATGAATACGGTAGCGTTGTTTGTGAGAGTAAAAAATAATCAGGATAAGCGTCAGAAGGTTAATATGGCGACGAAAAGAGAGAATGGTTTTACCTTTATATTCTTGTATCATGGTACACATTAATTAGAAATACAAATTATCAGCGTTTTCAACTTTCAAATTTCAAAACGCACCAAAATGGAGAAAAAAGCGCGCCATTTACAAAAAAAAAACGCACCAAGCTTAGTATTTCTTTTTTTATTTTAAAATGTTTATTGAATTAATAATTTTGCATAAAAAGTATAATATTATTTTTTTGTAAATGAGAAATTTATTTAGATTAATTGAAATGTCGGATAATTAAATAATATTTTTGGATTTTTTCAGATGTAGTATACTGAATATCTCGACCAACTAAATATATGACTTATAAAAGTTTCTTTATTATTGTTATCATAGGGTCATAAAAAAGATTTCATTTCAAATTGTGATGTTTTGTAAACATCATTACTATTAATATGGTAATTAACACTATCAGGAAGTTGGTAAAAGTTTCACACCAAAAATTTTCTAGTCTTAACCCACTGTCGTGTTCAATTTGCGTTGGTGCCACCAAAAATTGAAAAACGCACAAAAATTTAAAAAAGTGCACCACGCACCAACTAAGGAATTTTTCGCACAAAAAATTTCAAAAAGCACCCAAAATGGTGCGAAACGCACCAAGCCAACGCTGCAAATTATCTCTTATTGCTCTTTTCATTATTGTGAGAGCACTCGCACGCGTGAGATACGGAAAGCACCGCAACCACAACGACAACAACACAACCATGATACAATTATACTAGGTACATGCACAACTACAACAAAATTACAACACCAAAAAACATATATATTTTGTTGGTATAAACAAACCCCAAATTGTCGGAAACAACTGTCTTTTGTTTATAAAAATAACAATTACAGGGTAACTAAAGTACAATTGCAGACGCGGCATTCCTGCATGATTATAGTTATTCAGTGTTGCCAATATGGGTGTAGTTAGACAGTGTGTAATTTCTACTCACATGTGTAGGCGATGTAATTGAATTCTTGTATATGTGTGTAATTCTACTTTGGGTTCTATTTTTATTATTTATTTTTGTTTTAATTTTAACCTACACAAAAGATGTGTAGTGTAATTTTCTTCAATGTGTAATTGGAGACACGCCATGTGTAAATTCATTGGCAACACTGTAATCATTTTATTTACACACATACATTAACATTTTTGCAGCTTGTAAACAAAGTTTGACAACTAGGTGCAATGTATACAGTGACAGGCTGGGCTTCTGCATGTACCTAGTATAATTGTATCATGCAACACAACCACCCATCAAACCACCAAGGCAGAATAGCTGTATCAGCTATTAAGAATATAAAATTATCTGGAAATTTAAATAAAGCAAACAAGCAAATAAGAAACTAATAAAATTAAGAGGAAATCCAATTGACATAATTTAGACTACAGTTTTATTAAAAATATAAAATTAGACTATTAAACATTTCTGTGGAAATATAATATTAAGCATTTTTTTGTATTTAGGCAATAAGTTATCATTTATTAACCCTGGAACGTCATCCTTATTTTACATACACTAACGTCATCCTTCGTCATTTTGACTACGGAATACTTCAAGAGACTATAAAACACTTCGTGAGCAAAAATTGACACCAAAATAGATTTCTTATGAATTAATAAACACCTTTTAATGAATATTTAAAGAAATTCATTTATTTATTTTTTAATCTTTAATAAAAACTTAACATTTCATAGCCTTCCTTCAATTGGCATAGATTTTTAAAGAAGTAATAACAAAACATAAAAATAAGTAACATAAGGCAATTTTTTTCAATTCAGTCTTTCATTTTCTTAAAGTATAAGTATTAAACTAAAAAAGGAACATTAGATTTGAGATTATATATTTTATATAAAGCACGAGTCACAAACTTCAATTTTGTGCTCGCCACACAGCCTTTTTTGGCACTTTGCACAAACAACATTTGTCATTCTTCTTTTCGAAGAAGGACAAACTGCACATATCTTTCTTTTTCTAGTTTGATTTTGTGTAGAACTTTTCCCGGAATCTGTGGAGTTATTTATTTGCAGCTGATTTTGTATATCTTTTCTGAGATTAGACGTTATTGTCGGCATTTCAAGCCTGTCTGCCAGTTGATTTTTTATGAGTCCTGAAAACAGGTTTTTCATAAAACTGACGCGAGTTAGAGGCTTTTTACCATCTTGAAGCATATTGTGCGCATAAATTATATATGAGTTAATAAATGATATGTTTAAAATTCCGAAAAATTGACATAACGGCCACCTGTTTGTTTTCCTGGAACAGCTCATAACACTGCACATCTGGTCGAATGTATCAACTCCTCCTTTGGTGCTATTGTAAAACTCCACCATACTGGGTTTATTTGTTTTGGGATTTATAGTGCCCTGTTCGTTACATGAAGATAAAATATAAACCATTTTGCTTGGAATATCGTCTTCATCCACGTCAGTTTCCTCATTTGATATGGTGGTATTTCCAACGGATTCAGCTTCAGTGTCAGAACCTATTTCACTGAGATCGCTTTCTAAATCATCGTTGTCGTCAGCCCTGGAGAGAAACTGCTCAATTTGTTCATCAGTGAGAGATCGCTGATTTGCCATTTCAGTAAAAACAAACAAAATTTTGCACCAAAAAAATACACAGAAGAAACTGAAAGTTACACAAACATCATCCTTCGTCATTTTGACTACGATAAAAAATTAAAAACAAAAAAACAAACACTTACAATGTACGCAGTTAGCTGAACTTCTACACTCAACAACAGCTTGCGGCCGACTAACGCTATAAAAAATCTGAGAGCAAAACAAAAACAAAAAACTGCTTTTAATTTGAAAATAAAATCTTCCATCGTCATTTTGACGAAGGATGACATTCTAGGGTTAAATAAAAATCAATTGTTAATATTAAGCATTTTTTGTATTTAGGCAATAAGTTATCATTATAAAAGAATTAATTAAATAAAGTCAGTAGTTATTCAGTGGTACAAGAAATAAGTTGTGTTTTTTTATTGAAGCTTCATAGTAGTATTGTAATTCGTGCGCGGTTTTGAAGATCGCTGCTATATACATACTTACCGTTTACTGGCAAATATACATAAAGTGCAAAAGAACGGAAATTTGCAAAAACTAATGTTAAATACAATTCTGCTTAGTACATGTGTATGTTTGTATGTAAGAACCAATTTACATAGAAAAAATGTATAAGAATATATTTATGTAAATATGTATGTACCAGGGAAAGCTAAATCATACAAAAATGTTTGGATACTTCGTTATATCCCGCATATCTACGTATATCTATCGACATACCCATGACTTGCAACACATTCAATTTTTTAAATATTTGTTGATAAGTGTTGCCAGAAATACTAGTTTGTAGTTGTCGAAGTACTAAAATTTTTATCAAAATTATTTATTTACGCAATAAATTCAATTCAATTCTTTGATTTTTTTGACAGTTTTTGAACTACATGGAAGAGTACCCCGTCATAGCCTTACGTGTCGAAGGCCAATCAAATCAAACGTCTAAATTTCGCCAAATAGTATAGAAACTAGCCTTTGACATTTTGGGAAAATATTGTTTTTACGGATGAGAACAAGCTTGAAATATTTGGTGCCAAAAAACCACCGAAGACACGTAGAAGAGCACATGAAAAATTTAATAATAAGTGCGTGGTTAAAACTGTAAAACATGGTGGAGGATCCCTATTGGTCTGGGGATGCATGGTGGTATTAGGGGTCGCTAATCTTGTGTTTATAGAATCGATAATGAAAAAGGAAGATTACTTCAGCATTTTAAGACCCAATATTGCCCCTAGTGTGGAGAAATTGCTGTTATCACAGAACTGGATACTTCAACAGAACAACGATGCATTCCTCCAAAATTGTAAAGGAATGGTTGCTGTATCATACACCAAAAACACTTGACTGCCCACCGCAATCCCAGGGCCTTAACCCAATCGAGTAACTGTTGGAACATGTGGATAGAAGATGGAGAAAATTGCGTATTTCTTGCAAGGATGATCATAAGGCTCAACTGGAGAATGAATGGAGTAAAATTCTACCTGAATCTCAACTTTTCTCCAATATTTATACTTCCGTTTACTTTCATTTGACACATAAAATACTTATGATAAAATTAAATCTGCATTTCTTTCTTATGTGACTTTGTTTAAGTTTCTCGTTTTAATATATTTTGTTTTGCTTTCATTACTAAAGAATTATCTAATATAATCTTTTTATATCAATGTTTATTTATAAGTAGGGAAAGGATTTTCATGTAAATACATGTTTTCTGTCGTTGGTCGTAGATCAACGTAAATAAAATATCTTTGCGAATCAACAACTTTGCGGCAAAATGTCATCGATTTGTTAGTGCATATTTTATAATAAATACATATTTTTGCATATTTTTAATAATTTTTTTAGTTTTTTCATGCTATAATTCAAATTTTGGCTTTTTTACTAGTTGTAAAGTAAATAAGAGCTGCAGTTTTTACGACTGTGTAAGAACAAAAAGGAGAAAACGAGAAAAATGTACGATCCTTTTTTTGGTGATATGAATCGATATTTAAGTCAAGAATACCAATGCCATTGAAAATTAAAGAAAGAAACAAGAGCATGGTATAATAGCCCTTTTAAACCGAATTAATTTCATGTGCATACAAAGCCCTTTTGAAAGCTCCTTAGCGTGTTTCAGCCTTTAATGAAAAATATCCAGTGATACGATACGGATACATTCTACAGTAATTAGATGTAGTAACAATTCGTTTATTATTTAAAAATAATAAAAAATATACGAATAATACGAATAAGTACAGATTTTCACATTCATTTTACAAACGGTAACTCCGTTCTCATTCTAGGCGCTCAGCAGTGTGCCAGGCCAAGTTCCGGCCAATGCACGCAGTGTGTATTTTTACAGGAAGCCATTCAAGCTGTTTTTACCCCCCTCATAACTTTGTTCCCTGCAATCGTAAAATTATAAATTTTAAACCATAATTAGAATATATTTATGTAAATCATATGCGAAGTTTTACAATGAAAGGTTCCGGAGATATGGAGGTGCAAAAAGTGAATATTTTAAGACATACTCACTGACCACTGAAATTTGTAACACGAGTATATCTAGGTGAGCAATGAACTAGAAAGATCTGAAACCCCGAAAATTTTAGCAAGTATAACTAAGTGAGTACTCACCTAAAAAAATCTGAAAACCCGAAAATTTTTACCAAGGGTGTGTGGCTACGCCCATAAAGCTCAGAATTAAACAAATATTTCTAAGGCGTTTAACTCAAGCGATTTTATTGAAATTTGGCACACATGTTGCAATAATACAAGGCTCTAAATTTTTATTTTATTGGTGAGCACTTTTAAATGCACTATTTATGTATTAACTATTATCCTTTTCCAACGAAACTAAACAGGAAAGATAACTACTAGCCAAAAAAAATTTGGTGTTAAAAAATTAGGTGGGAACACCATAAGAATAAAAATTAAAATTTGAGTTAGTGAGCTGAAATTTGATAAACGAGTAGTTATAAATTAGCAAAATACTAGAAAAATCTAAAACCCCAAAAATTTTACCTAGGAGGGTAGGGCTGCGCCTCAGAATTTAAAAAACAAATCTAAGGCGTTAAACTCCAGCGATTTTATTGAAATTTGGCATACATGTTGCTATAATACAAGGATATAAATTTTCGTTGAAAAAGTGGGCATTAACACGCCTATACAATTTAAGCCTCCTATTTCATGAACTTCGGATCAGCACATTTGAATATGCTATATATTTATATACTTATTACTATCCGTTTTCAACAAAACTCGACAGGAAAGATAACTAATGGCACCAGCAGGTATCGAGATTGAAAAAGTGGGCCCATAAGAAGAAAATAAATAAAATGTACGCTAGTAAGCTGAAATTTGATAAACAAGATTAGATTAGCAACTAACTAGAAAAATATGAAAACCCGGTGATATTCCAATAAAGCACACAATTAAAAGAACAAATTTAAAATATTTGTCTCAAGCGATTTGATTGAAATTAGACACAAATGTTGGAACAATGCAAAGTTATAAAGTTTCGATGAAACTATTTAAACCTCCTATTTCATGTACTTCGGATCAGCAGATTTAAATGTACTATTTATTTAAATATTAATATCCGTTTCCAACGAAACTTGACACATATGATTGGCACTGGCAAAAAATATTTATTAAAAAAATGTGGCGGGAATACGTCCATAAAAATTATATAATTAAATTTGCGCTAGAGAGCTGAAATTTGGTACTTACGTACCAAGGTCAAGATGAGAAACCAAATAAAAAAATCTAAAAACCCAAATATTTTAACCAAACCGTATAAAAATAAATAATAAATATTTTCTACTGAAGCTTTTAACTGAAGCTTTAACTCAAAGCTACCATCTTAAAAAAGGTAAGACGATAGATAATTGAGCGCTGCTCATAACAAAATCTTGAGTTTAAAAAAGTGACGGAGATTAGGGGTAACGGCAATAACATTTCAGGCTAGAATTTGTACTAGAGTGCTTTGATTCAATACACAAATAAATCTAAATTAGAGATCACCAAGAAAGATTTAAAATCCTGGAAGTTTCAATTGGGGGCATGGACACGCACTTTATTTATTTTTTATTTTTTTATACTTTTATTCATTTAACCGAGCCCTTTTGGGCCATATATGGTTATTAGTATATAAAAAAAATGTACAAGATAATAGAATTCAATAAAAAAAAAATTCAAAACAGGAAGAAAAAATTTTAAATATATATAATTTAATATTAAGGAATAAGTAAAAATAATTAATGTGATGATCGTAAAAAAGATAAGTAAGAATAGTTAAACATACTGAGGTAGAGTAAAATAATTTCGTGCTAACCTAAATAGAAAAATGAAAAATTGGAAAAAACAGAAAATTAATAGTGATACTTATAAATGTGTTTACCAAAGGTAAATCAATTGTATACACAACAATCGTTTCTCATATTCCGTTCATTATACATTTAAGTTAAATAGCTGATGTTAATAAGAATCTCTACCCAAGTAGATAGACTAGGGTGCTGATGAAGTGCGTGGCTGCACAGAAAAGTATCGGTATTTCCCCCAGCTTAAAGTCTAAGTTTAATTTTTCTTCTCTTCTTTAGAAACTCACATTAATTAATAAAAATATTTCATTCAATAAGAATTGAAATTACTGAACTTGAGCCTAACTATAAATTATTTCTGATTAATATTAAGGAATTTATAGAGTACATTAGCAATTTAAATAATTTGAATCATTAAATAAGAGATTTAAAAAAAAAAGTACAAAAAAAATATATGAATACATTATATGTAGATAAAAATACAAAAGTGTAAAAATAGTATTTACCAGTTAGTATATATGTATGCATGTAAAATAGATTATAATTACAATCATGTAAAGAGAGGAAAAAAAATATTTACATATTAACAAAGTTTACAAATTAACACGGAACATTGTTTAAAGTGATGTTAAAAAGTTTCTAAAAATGTATTTAGCTCTTGGAGGGGGGAGAGTAAATACTTTAAGATTATTAGGTAGAGTATTCCAAATACGCGCGATTCTAACAAAAAAGGAGTGTTCGTATGTTGCTTTATAAACTCGATTAATAATTATCTGTGGTGAACGAGTAGAATGCGAAAACACGAAGCTGCTGTAGAGTAAGAAAGGTTGTTTTGAATAGATAATATTGTAAAAAAGAGTTAGCAGTCTTACCTTAATATACTTAGCAAATGACAATCCAAGAAAACGCTCAACATAAGGGGAGATATGGTCCCGCATTCTAACTCCAAAAATATATCTAGCTGTTCTATTAACTATTCTATTTACCTCTTTTAAAGTAGTGCGATTAGTAGCCGTGTAAACCTCAAACCCGTAGTTTAATGGAGAGAAGTAGGGAGTTTGCAACCAAAAATCTAATGCCAATAGGGAGATAACAACCTAGGCTATATAACCTCCTTAAGACAAAACAAATCTTCGATTTGACAGAGTTAATATGTTTTTCAAAGTTTAGCTTGTCATCCAGAATAATACCCAAACAACACAGGTTATCAACCATACAAATATGACTATTTCCCAGCTTTATCTTCAACAGCGACTTGTTCCGTACACCAAAACACAAAGCTTTAGATTTGTTGGCATTGATTTGTAGGAAATTATTCTTCATCCATGCTTCAATAATATCTAATGTGTGATTAACACGTGAGTTTAAACAATCTAGAAATTGATTTACACCAAAAAAGACTAAATGAATGTCATCAGTATACAGAAAAATGTCAGAAGACGGTATACCAACAAGCTCAATAAAATCATTCGTGTAGAGCATAAATAGAAGTGGGCCTAAAACAGATCCCTGAGGAACACCACTAATACACATCTGCAAAGATGAATACTTATCATTGACAGATACAAATTGTTGTCTTCCTGAAAGGTACGATGTAATAAGTTTACATGAGGTCTTACCAAATCTAAATAATGAGTGAAGCTTATTGACTAAATTGTTATGATTAATTCTATCGAAAGCTTTAGATAAATCCAAAGCAATTAAAATACCAATTCCCTGACTATTTACACTATTTCTGATCCTGTCACTCAAAGTTAATAAAAGAGTGGTAGTACTATGATTTTGACAAAAGCCATAGTGAGAAGCGCTTAAAAGTCTATTTTCATTTAAATAGCTATTCATCTGTATGACTATCATGTGCTCGAAGACTTTCGAAAGGCATGGGAGAATGCTGATTGGCCGAAAACAATCAGGGCCAATACCAGCCTTCTTTCTAACGGGTATAACTTTGGCCGTCTTCCAGATATTGGGAAACGATGACGTCATTACTATGGTGTTAAAAATGTGTAAAAGGTGTTTTTCAAGGTATGGGTACAATATTTTTAAAAATTTTATTGGTATATTGTCAACGCCTATCGCATTTGATTTAACATGAGAGAAAGCCTCAATAAGATCAATTTGAGAAAAAGTAGTAAAAGAAAACATACCAGAAACGGACAAAACATTCAATGGACAAAAGTCCCTGGATTGGTTGACAATAAATGCGTCATTCAAGATTTGTGGATTTTCTGATATATCCGATTCGTTAGTTGCACCACGCACACCAATATCGTTGAGTATTTTCCAAGTAGAGGTGATATCAAAGTTGTTAAATCTCCTTATACTCTCTTCTCTTTTCAATTTTCTAATCACATTCTTGACACGATTACGATATTTGCAATATACTCGTATTATTGCTTTAAGCTCAAAATTAAAAATTAAAGTTAAGGGATTTACGAACAGGAAAAATTTGAAAGCACCGATTTTTAAATTAGGGAAGTAGGGCCACGTTTATAAAATTTTTATCGAAATATTATACGGTAGAGAACTGAAATTTTGCAAAAAAAAATAGGCTTAGGTAAGTTACCAACTTGATAAATTTAAAACTCAAGCTACTGTATTGAACACACATTTTAAATACTAGCATTTAATTTTGCATTTTCAAAAGTACTTCGTCTGAGCAGACTTTAGTACACTAAAATTTTCAATATATTTTTATATTTCTACTCAGACGACTCTTAACAAATTAATCAAATTACTCGGTCCTTATTATGACACAATGGTGCACATATCACCCTATAGCCCATTATTTTATGTAACTCTGCCCTTTTAAACTGGCGCAGACATTATGAATAGAACTATAACAGACTAGAAATTTAAAATTTAAAAAGCTTTATTAAGAAAACCTTCCAAAAAGTAGTAAGATCCTCACAAAGCATAAGTGTAAAAAAAAGGCCAAGTTCCTTTCCAAAATTTCGGTCATCAAAAGTAGTGAGATAAAAATTTTGACTAAGTTCACTGCAACATGGTATGAATTATATGAATTTGTAATCGTAAGGGTGTCAGATAATTTGCCACAAACTTGCATTAAGACGAAAAAGAATTTAAAATATCCCTTTAAGAAGGAATAAGAAATATAAAATAATTTAATTGAAATAAATTTCATTGCTAAAAACCTGAAACAATAAGTTATAGTGCACGTTCTAATTAAACAACTGAGAAAATATAGCTAAATTTCAAATTCAATCGTAGATACTTGTAGTTGACATAATATCATTCAATTCTGCTGTCTATGTTACATTTCATATGTTATTATTGCTATTTCATTAACCCCTAATCTAAAAGGCAATATATGTAGATTAACGAAATTGAAATCGCTTATAATTTAAAATTATACAAGAGTTGGGCTAGCCCCTTAATACAACAAATTGTATCGTATAACAATAAAACAAGTTCAAATAACTGCTTTACACTCATATAGCCCCTTTAACAATTGAATTAGTAATTATTCCTCCGTAAAATTTTAAAATTGAGACACAATATGCCTTCTAATTCTCGTAATAATTATAACCCTTCTCCCAAAGAACATTTCAAGTTTCATTCCCACCGCTTGCTTTCATTCTGCGAAAAATTTCGAGCAATCCCAATAGAAGATCAAACTGAATCAATTCTAGAATTCAAGTTGAAAGACTTAAAAGGAAGATGGGATAAGGCAGAGGCTTCTTACGAAGGCATCATATTGTCCAAAGATGCATCGCAACAAAACGAGGGGGAAGCTGGTGCTATCGTTAAAAGATATGCCCTATCAGGTGATAACTTTGTCTTAGCATGGAACGCTTTAGAAACACGCTACGAGAACAAATGTGTTCTCGTAGATAATCAAGTAAAATTCTATTTGATTTTCCGGCTGCCAAAAAAGAAGACATCGAATCAATACGGAGAATCCAGTCATCCGTAAGTGACTCACTAGCAACGTTGAGAACTCTTGGCACTCAAGTCGAAAGTTGGGATCCGATTCGCATTCGGTTAATCTCAGCAAAACTTCCCGATTTAACCCTTTCACTTTGCGAGCAATCACTCACATCACCCCGTGAGCTACCCAAGTGGTCACAAATGTCACAGTTTCTCATAGATAGATATGAAACTGTAGAACGCGTAGCCAATATCAAAAATTCTAAGGAAAGCTGCAGCCTAACAAAACAAAATGTATCCAGTGTACAGACTTACGTATCTCAAGAAAACTTGAGCCTAAGCTGTAACTTATGTAAGCAAGATCATACTCTCAGAATATGCCCCAAGTTCCGTGCCTTTAGTGTACAACAGAGAGTCGATTACGTTTTTAAAAATAAATTTTGTAATAATTGCTTAGGTTTATCCCACATAAAAGCAAATTGCAAAATATAACATACATAACATAAACATACTTGTCAAATTTGTAAGAAACCTCATCACACATTGTTATATCTTTCTGAAAAAACACAAACATTTGAAAATGCTCAAAAAAGTAACATCCAAAATGAAAGCAAATTGGCAAGAAATACCTCTGCCAATATTGCCCAAAGGTCTGAAAATAGTACCTTCGATAAGCGACCATCAATTTCTAAACAAGTTCAAGTTAATTGCTCTTCAACTAACTTAAACATTCTCCTACGTACTGTATTAATTAACTTTTCACAGTCAGAGCGCTAATAGACCCAGGATCTCAAAGAACTTTTTTGACAGAAAAAATTCTAAATCGGCTAAAACTACCCTATAAAAATTCCAATTTCGAAATTATTGGCATAGGTGGTCAGAAACAATTAGCAACTAAAGAATACGAATTTGTTTTATATGCAAAGAGATACAACATTAGAGTCCATAATATTACCAAAGGTAACTAAATGTCTCCCAGCATACTCATTTAAAGTCCTGATTTCTGCGGATCTCGCAAAATTAAACTTAGCAGACCCTATCTTCAAAAGTCTTGGCAAATCGACCTCATACTAGGAAATAATTATGAGCAGTTCCTTAACATTGAAAGTATAAAAAAGAATATTTGTGCCAAACTTCAGCATATAATACTTTAGTTGGGGTGGGTACTCAGCGGACCAATAAGAACTCAATCCATTCAGTCATTCAGAACTTCCATTGTTCAATCTGAAACTTCAGAGCTCAATAGCATACTAAAACAATTTTGGGAATAGATGACATTCCTGTAGCTCGAACAAAATCGTCTGAAGAGGAAATTTGTGAAAAGTTTTACACTCAAACAACCACACGCAATGATAACGGTAGACACGTTTTACCCCTACCATTTAAAGTTGAGTACCCCGACAAAGTCTATTTAGGATCGTCAAGGTTCATATCAGTAGCCCAATATGCGAGTATGGAAAAAACATTATCCAAAGATCCCTGTCTAAAACAGCAGTATAACGATGTTCTCAAGGAATACATAACTCTAATTCACATGGAAGAAATCTCATCATGTGAAATGGTGTCTCAAGGTAAATATAACTTATTCTATTCACCACATCATGCTGTTGTTCACCCGAAACAGAAGACAACAAGCCTTTAATGCCTCCAGGAAAACAAAATCGAATTTCTCTCTCATTGACGTTTTGTACACAGGCCCCACTCTTCAAAATTACCTAATCTCAATAGTATTAAACTGGAGAAAGTACAAATACGTACAAGTACACCCAGATGATAGACCGTTTCAGAGAATCTTATATCAACCTCAAGTGGTTCTATAAAGGATTACCAGCTAAAACGGTAACATTTGGAGTAAATTATGCTCCTTATCTCACAATTCGGACACTACTCCAGCTTGCATCAGACACAGAATCGATATAACCTAGAGCAGCACCAATTCTACGCTCTGAAATATACGTCGATGACATACTTTTCGGAGGTCACTCATTGGAAGAAGCTATAGATGTCCAAACTCAACTTATCTCTGCAATAAACTCACCCGGACTTCCTTTGAAAAAGATCACTGCAAATTATCCCAATTTCTTACTCACTTAAACCAAGAAGATTTATATGAATCAGAATTTCTCCGATTCCAAAACACAACCTCTACCAAAACCCTTGGTATATAGTGGAACGCTCTTACAGACACATTTACATACAGTTTTTCGCCCATGAGTCATACCGAAAATATTACGAAACCACAGATCCTCTCATCTGTAGCAAAACTATTCGACCCGGCAGGATGGCTAGCTCCCATAGTTATTAGGGCGAAAACTCTTATAAAAGAACTATGGCTGGAAGGGTTAAGCTGGGATGAACAAATTTCTTCAGAGTCGTTACATAAATGGAACAATCTCGTTCAAGATTTGGCTTAGGTAGAAAAATTTTCCATTCCATCCAGGACTGGCTAAAGGTTATTATAAGGGGGACAGAGTACTAGCGGAAGCAATGTGGAAGGAGCTATCTGATGAGCTAAATAGTCAGGGGCCGCCACGAAAAGATGTCAATGGGTGGAAAAAAAACTTGGTATGATTGGAAAGGTAGTATTCGAAAAAAACTGGCTAAGAACAAAACAGAGGCAACAGCTACTGGTGGAGGACCGAACAATATACAATATGTGACCTCCAAAGAAGATGAAATTGTGCAGTTGAAGGTATATCAGCTACTAGATCGTGTGGAGTAAGGATTGTACCGTCAACATCTAACTGCATCCTTGAATTGGAAAATATTCATGAAGGCGCAGACATTGAAATAGAAAGTTCGCAGAGGTAGTTGGAAACAGTGCACAAAAAATAGAGACAAGAACCAACAAATCAAGTGGCAGAAGATAACGAAAATCATCCTCGAAAAAGATGTAGACAAGAGCCAATACAATACGTCTCGCAATCTTTTATTTTCAGCCAAACTGCTACTAATGAAAAAATTATAGAAGCGTTAAACAATTTTAATGAAACATCAAAAAATATTTTAAAGGAGTTTAAGGATACGTCGAAATAATTGCTTAAAATGCGAAAATTTTTAGATGATGTAACAAATATATTAAAAGAAGAATATAAAAACCAAAACCTTTACCACGAGGATAAAATGAAGGAAGTTCTAGGCCACAACTTTGAAGTTGAAAAAAATTTAATTCAAATAAAAGAGTTGGACTTAGAATTATAAAAGACAAATGTCCTTACAAAATAACAAAAATCACCTAGCTATTGGTTATTTTTTTGCATACATGTGTATTGTAATATATCTTCATACATTTATTTTTACAGACTTGTAAATAGTTCCATATCTGTAAACATACATACATATATACCTACGTATGTATGTACTAATAAATGAATTGCATTACTATAAACTTCTGGCTATTTCATTTCTCATTCTAGTGACTTCATTTAAAAATCGAAATTCCGTTTCTGTGTCGGCATTTATTGACCCGTCTTCAATATCGGTATATAGAACTTCATTGCTTTCAAATGTTTCCACATTATAAAATCTACAAATATTGTGGAGTGCGCAACAAATACTGATAATTTTAACGGCTTTATTTGGTTCGTATGTGAGGGTGTATAAAAGGCATCTGAATCGATTTTTCAAAATACCAATAACCCGTTCAATTATGTTTTGGGGAGATGTATGTTGTAGGACTTGTGGCGTTAGCAAGAGGTTCTAGAGAATATCCTGCATCACCCAAAAGCCACGATCTCTTATCACCATTTTCATAATTTCTCATTAGGTGATGTCTCTCACCACTTAACTTCCATATAAACGAATCATGGCACTGACCAGGTCTGCATGCATTCACCGCTATGATATTAATTTTGTAATCAGTAATCTATAGACTATAAAAGGAAAATATGAACGAGCATTTACATACATATGTGTTATATTCTTTCTGTTCCAGAATAAACTTGAGTTGTTTTATGGTGTCTTAATTTTTATGTAGGTACTGTCCGAACATCCAATTTTGGATGGTAATTGGTATTTGTTGTAAAAATTTCTTTTGGACTTTGAAATTTCTTCTTCACTTTTTTGAAACGTTATCCATTTTGGGCATATGACATCTTCTAATACGTTAAACTTGTTTGTCAGAATTTTTGAAACAGTACTTCTTTCTCAAATATGCTATAAATCTGTTTCTTCATATAAGAAAATGTTAATTACAATTTTAATCTTTACTTAATACTGTTTTGGTAGTTCCAAAGGATTGAAATAATCGCGAAGTCTTTTCCTTTTCATCTTCTTTATTCTTTCGTTTTCTCTTTCCAACAAGTAAATAGAAATAGCAACCACAGATTCATATTAGTGATTTAAAACACGTTAATTAAAAACAATTTTAGAAATTTAATATTTTGTTTTGTTTTTTTTAATTGTCAATTGATATTGTTACTGAAAACAATTCCCAGTGCAAGAAATATTTTTCTTGCGTTGTTTCAAATAACTGGTCAAAACCATATGGGATTAAGGCCGCACTGAAAAAAATCGTTTCATACGAATTTTCGAACACAAGGAAACCGCATATGTGGAATTAAAATCGATTTCACTTTTATTTCGTGATGATATACAGAAGTCACTCATGAATTGTATTGAATTAATTCACCATTTTAAAGATCTGGAAATTTGAAAATGCAAAATTTTTCCAATTTCCAACTTCCAAATGTCAACACGTTAAAACAGAATTTCCTAAATCGAAGTTGTTATGATATTAAAAAAAGGAATATCACTTAGTTTTGAGCTATCAAATTGTTCGCATTTAATTTTAATGAAAATTGGATTAAATCATATTTACAACCATACATACATATATATTGTATATAACAAGTGAAGTTAATAAAAAATTTAAAATAAAAAGACAAAACCTAAACTAAAAGTAAAAGTTGTTACAGCGATATTTGCCCAATCAGGTTTCCAACTAGCTCTCAGCTGAGCATATACCTCAGCGGGTTCCAACCCTCCCATTGGATATGCTGGCCACAAAAAAAACAATGAATACCAAATTGACAAGCAAACAATTAAACTTCCTACGGGCACTACTTTAACATACACGCGTGTTACAATTGATAATCACTGGGCTGAGAAAAGATGTTATATCCCATCCATAGCCCTCCCATCCGTGCCATTGCAGAATCCTCATTCATTTTACCCAATGACCCCATGCTCCATTCGACCTTTCCAACCTTACCTTACCTTAATGCCTTCGCCTTTATTTAAATTTACTCTATAGACATTTTTCTCTCTCTTTAAATTACATATAAATATATTTTTATTACTTTTGCTCTATAAATTTTTCCTATACCATTTATCTTATTCTATTTTTCTTTTTCTATGCTATTTGACTTATTCTATATTTCTAAATTTTGTTATTTAATCTTATTCTAATATGTTAAACAAATTATTTTCTTTTTATCCGTACAGTAAAAGGTTTTTAATTTAATAATAATCAAAATAACCGTCAATATCTTTAAAGAAATGTATCTTAATTCTTTTTTTCTTGTTTTCATGAATTTTTTTTACTTTCTGCGTCCAAATCACTTTCTTTCCTTTTTATCTGGTCTAATTTACTTTATTCCTAACCTGAAGGAACTACCTAAGGCTGGCAAAAAAAATACAAAATACAAAATCCTACACTTTCTAGGACTACTAAATTAACACAAATCACTCTGATCTGAACCTAAAAAGCGAAAAAATTCTTTTCGTTTCAGGTAGTTAAATATTTTAATGCTAATAAATTTTCTGATGGTCTACTTTAAGGCAAATATTTTTCTTCTCTACACTCTATTAAATTCCTAAACCTTTGACTGTACTAAACAATATACGTGATACATTTTGATACAGTGAACTAACCTCAGCACAATAAAACACTACTTACTAAACTAAATATATGAAATTATAATTTTTAAAATTTTTTGTTTCTGTTTTGATTTAGAAGAATTTACATTTCTCTTTGCTGTTCTTTAATGCTTCATAAAATTTATTTGAAAGGTTTACCTGGCTATAGGATATATATATATATTTTCTTTACGTGACCTGTTCTCGGGGCCTTTTCCTCCGTTCGCATCTTAGATTGTTATTTTGCTGTTGCCGTTCTCCCCGCTGTTGCTGCCTTTGTTTTTATTATTTTTTTGTTCCTTGTATAGCCAGCTATAATATACAGGAATTCTTTCGTCAGCCCAAAAACAATTTTCTGACTAATTCACATCACTTACTTTTTGTTTTTATATTTTATTTTAAACTTTCCGTATATTTTACACAAACTAACTTGCAGGTGTTAAGTTGCAGCTCCACTTGCTTTTGCTTTAAATTTTTCTTGGGGTTTTCTTACCTTTATAATTACACATACAATTATTGAAATTTAAATTTTTATATTTTTTTATATTTTTATTATTTTAAAACTTGTGCGAACACTCAGCCGGCTTTTTACTTTCTGACTCTGTGCATTTAGAGCTATATGTGCAATCCCTATGGATTTTTCCAACGTTCCATACAATTTTCCCTGGTTAGCCATTTCTACTTTCCCTTCTCGAAACGTATATTTTCCCTCAAAATCTCCATCATTTTTTTATATTTTTTAAATAGTTGAACACAGGTATACATAAATCTATATATACTTATATATATATATATATATAAATATATATATATATATATATATATATATATATATATATATATATATATATATATATATATATATATATATATATATATATATATATATATATATATATATATATATATATATATATATATATATATATATATATATATATATATATATATATATATTTCTATATGTTCAATAAAATTTTATATATATATATATATATATATAGATATATATATATATATATGCCTGTAAAGAATTTGTGCGATCGCCTACCAATCCGTAATCGCCATTTTATTCAGCCATAAGACTTCTTTCTATCAGGATATCAGCAAAATAGTATGTAGTTATTTCATTCAAAAATGTTGTGTTTTAATCCGTTTATTTTATTTTATAATAACCTGTGTCACACCGTGTATTTTGCACATTCTAGCAACAATGTAACACTAGCAACTGTAACATGTGTAGGGTAATGCAGGTCATTTGTCAAAACAAACCTGGGGCCTAATTCTCGTAGTCGTGATCGAAATATCATTCGAATGTAAATTAATTTCGTTAATGAATAATTTTCTAATGATATTACTCGATACGAAGCGTATGGAATTATTGCTTCAGTGTTGTAGAAAATTTACCTTAATACGTTAACCAACACTGAAAATATTTAAGCAAAATGTAAACATAAAGCATGTGTTTATTTCTAGTTGTGTTTAGCTAAAATAATTTGTGTAAGATACTTATTAATAAATAATAATATTAAATAATAATAAAATGGATCCGCTTTTGTTTTTTTATTCATCGTCATCGGATTCAGATGAAGCAAAGAACCTTAATGTTATAAGAAAAAAGATTAGAGGAAGTGTTAATCCTTTAAATTTGCCAAACCATGAGTAACTTTAACATATTTTTGTTGATGAAATAAAGCTAATAATATGTATTCTTTGTAGATTTAAGAGGCGCTTCCGACTAACCAAGGAACCATTTCTTTACATTTTTGAGAAACTAAATTTTGAAAGCCATCTTTCCACTGCAGTTCCACCCAAAATTCAATTGGCAGCCACACTTTTGGCTTCTGGAAGCTTCCAACATTCCGTTGGAAATGATTTTTTGATTGGTGTATGCCAAAATGCTATTTGTAAAATTACAAAGAGAGTGATTGATGAACTAGAGCGTAAACTTTGTGGCGATTTTATAAAATTCTATCCTAGAAATAGTGATTGCTGCAAAGAATATTTTATGGCGAAGTATAATTTTCCTGGAGGTATGTATAAAAATACAAAACTTGTACATAAATGTACATATGTTTAATGTTTGCAAATCTCCTTTTTTCAGTCATAGGATGTGTGGATGGAACCCATTTTGGCTTGCAGAAACCGAAAAATTAACATATGTTTTTTAATAGAAAGGGCTCCCATAGCATAAATTCAATGATCGTAAGTAAAGTTTAATCAACGGTGTTACTTTGTAATTTACGTCGGTATTGTATTTCAAGATATGCGACCACAAGCACACAATCTTGGCTATTAATTCCAAATACGGAGGTGCCGCCCATGACTCATTTGTGTGGAAAAACTCAGAAGAAAGAAATTTTCTTGAACACGAGTATAATATAGGCTTAAGAAATTATTGGCTCTTAGGTAAGGAAGAGTGAACTATTTCAGTTAGTGCTTTTATGGAATAAATATATGTCTGTACATATAACATAGTTAGTAAAATGTTATCAAAACAATTTAATGTAATTTAGCCAAGAAATATTTTACTAATTCTACGATATGTTAACTTAGAGAAAAAGAACATGACAAATTAAGCTTGTTAAAATTTTTATGTATATACTTGGAAATTTCATTTGTATTGAAAATTTTATATTTATAGGAGATTCTGGATATCCATGTGAGTCATGGTTGTTAACGCCATACCGGAATCCGCAGGAAAACTCCATGGAGTCACAATTTAATGAGGTGCATTCAAAGGCAAGATGTATCGTGGAAAGAACAATTGGAATTTTAAAGGCTCGCTGGAAGATTTTATGCCACGTCAAACGAAGTCGTTACAGTGCTGCAAAGGTTGCCCAATTCACAAACGTGTGCGCTGCTTTACATAATATATGCATAATTTTTAAAGTGCCAAATTATGAAAATGTACGACAAGCAACTGAGATGTACATAACTCCTTCAGTAGACGATTCAACAGAGACCAATATAACAAAAATTGGAAAAAAAAATTCGTGACAACATAAAATTAAATTTATGTACTATTTAATAATTTTCAATTCATAAGAGTATGTACATATGTAAATAAAATAAAAAAACATTAAAAATGCAAAAAAAACTTAAATAAAAATTCCATTTAAATACTTTTTATGAAAAGTAAGTGTAGGTATTAATTGACTGAAAATTAAACTCCTTCTAGGAAAAAAGATTTCATTTTTAAATCAGAAATCAATAAAAAAATTTTAAAAATTTGTTTGTTGATTGCAGGTATGTATGAATGACTAGAAACAAAACTTATAAATTAATTGAAATGGATACAAAACTAAATAAAAATTCATTTGTGTAAAAACAAAAAGCTCAAAGCATAAATTCAGCAGTTCCGATATCCTTGAGATAATGTTTTAAACTTTTTGGCTAGGTTTTATATCTTTTTCTTCCAGTTTTCTAATTCTAGTTCTTTTAATTGCATATTTATATTATGCTCCCTTTCTTTAATTTCAAGTTTTCTTCTTTGAATATCAATAAGTTGGTCTAATTTCTCCAGCATTTCTTGTTGGTAATTCTCTGTGGTAAGCAAATTTTTTTTAAGTAAAGTGGTTTTTGATTCCCTTGTAGGTTTAATTTTTGGGAGCTCTTTGTACATAAACGACGATTCTTTTTTTAAAGTTTCTTCGTCATCAACAATTTCTATGAAAGGATGCACATTTTCTTTCATGTTAACATCTTCATCAAATGAGATTGTAAGCAATGAATTATCATAATTGCTCTTTTGTGATGTTGTTGGGAAATTTTGGCATATATCATAACCTTTTGGTTGTGTGAGGTCTTCCACTTTACTAGAACCAAAAGTTTTAACTGCCTTCAGCCCGTCAAAAGCAACTTCTAAGCCTGCTGCTGCCAATATCTGCTCCTCAACTTGAGAGAGAACTTTTTCTTCAAAAGGTCCACCACCGGTTCTCTTTATTGATGATTTGGTAAAAGATAGTTTCTTTTTAACATGTTGTTTTTGGTCAGCATACACCTACATGTGTACATAAAGATGTAGAAATATAATCAAATGTTAATAGGCAAATCATATCATACATTCTCATACCTTGCGCCACGACTTTGAATCTTTTGTTGGTGGACCTGAAGCATATAATTTCAATGTAAGGTCTGCCCAAAGTTGGTTCGCCTTAGCTTTACCTTGAGAGGTATTAGGCAACATGCCCTTTGCCAAATCGGTGTGGACAGCCATAAAATTAGCTAAGATCTCTTTTTGCGTAAAATTGATTTTTGTTGCTGTTAACCTAAAATAAAAAAGTATTAACACAATTATTTCACATTTTTAAAAATATTAAACTTAAATTTTTCTTTTTGCTACCTTTTTTGCACAATTCGATTGCTGGTTTGTTTACGAGTAAAAACTCGCACTGTTGCATTCGAATGGTCACCCGATATCGAACGTCATCATTAAGAATTTCGAAAGCTCTTATTATACATCGAATAAGAGAATTTCAAATAACCAAAAACTCGAATATTCGAGTCAGAATTCGCTCGTAAGAGAATGCGAGAATTAGCCCCCTGATGATAACATATAGCAACAGCCGGTCATTTATTAACACTGCATTTTAGCCGCAGAATACATTTAGCTATACACATAAATAAAATTACAAATAAAAATACCTCACAAATAAACACAAATTCAACTCACGACGCATATTATTGTTAACCAGTTACCTAGCATTGAGTTTTTATTTATTTTGTTCAATATTTTAGAGAACAGAATCGTAAAAAATAGAAAAGATTCTCCGAAACGCTAGCATCCCATATAACCATGTGCAAATTGTGCAGAGAACATTTGAATCATGCACAATAGTCTCCCGCAACAAAAATCCGAGCTCTACACGCACTCGTAGTAGGGAACGATGTGCGGGCTCCTGTTTAAGTGAGTATTAGACATCAAAAGGAAATGGACGAAAACGTACTGACAACAAATATGCACTCTGCGACACGAACATTACTCGAACACAACGATTCAACGTGGGGAACTCCCATGACCCATGATACAATTATACTAGGTACATGCAGAACTACAACAAAATTACAACACCAAAAAACACATGTATTTTGTTGGTATAAACAAACCCCAAATTGTCGGAAACAACTGTCTTTTGTTTATAAAAATAACAATTACAGGGTAACTAAAGTACAATTGCAGACGCGGCATTCCTGCATGATTATAGTTATTCAGTGTTGCCAATATGGGTGTAGTTAGACAGTGTGTAATTTCTACTCACATGTGTAGGCGATGTAATTGAATTCTTGTATAATATGTGTGTAATTCTACTTTGGGTTCTATTTTTATTATTTATTTTTGTTTTAATTTTAACCTACACAAAAGATGTGTAGTGTAATTTTCTTCAATGTGTAATTGGAGACACAGCCTTGTGTAAATTCATTGGCAACATTGTAATCATTTTGTTTACACACATACATTAAAATTTTTGCAGCTTGTAAACAAAGTTTGACAACTAGGTGCAATGTATACAGTGACAGGCTGGGCTTGTGCATGTACCTAGTATAATTGTATCATGCCATGACCCTGGCAGAGTCTCAACCTACACCTGATTTAGCCGGGCTTCGTACTTTACTAGGATTAGCAGGTGACCTGTTGTTTTTTTATTTTTTATTTTATATTAGTGCTTTATTGTAATTAATGCTTACTTACAGGTATTTATTCTAGCATGAACCCTTATCTGTATCCATACAACTATAGCCGACTGCTGAAATTTCTTTGGTAAGAAAATTCATAGTGGCAACTCACAAACAAGAGATAACAATTTCTTGTAATTGGTTTATTGACCAATTTGGCACTTAGTGCGAATATTAATTCAAATCGAAGGCCCACAATGTCTATATTGAGGCAATATCATTTACTTTAATCGTATAAATTAGTTTAAATCTATATTTTTATATTTTATCTAAATTTTAATTTATTGTCAAGTGTGTTTCTTTTATCTCTCTTGTTTTAGCACGAGTACACCTCTACTAATTTTCCTATTGAATTTGGCTGCTCAATGGATACTGACACTTCTCTCAGTCTGGAAAATAGACCTCCTCTATCTATTTCAGATTTATTTACGGGAAGTACAAATACCCCTTCTATGTAACATAAGAGTTTACTTTGTGTACCCTTTTGCAGGCTTCTTCATTATCAGCGGTTGCCGATTGAAATATTTTATATATTGCACTGTAAATTGAAAAAAGGGACAACACATAAACACTTATATCACAGATGGAATCAGGTATTTTCTTATTACTAATTTTGCACTAATAGAACTATATCACAGCCGGTGTTTCACTAATCCTAAGAATTTAAACTTAATGCTATATCACAGATGTTGAAGTATAATTGCAAAAAAAATATAATCACTTACAATATAGGACAGCACGACATTTAATTTGTTGTATAATTACTAAAATAAATAATCATCCTATACTATATTGCACTTGATCATGAATTGGTTTTGTTAATAAAACAAGTTCATTAGTTTTGATTATACTTTAATATCTTTTGTATGATATATACCTATTTTTGCGCCGTTTAAATTCTCTAGCTCGTACATGTTATTTCCTCCAGGTCGAACTACTCTACATTTCAGGAACTTCCTGCAGAATTTTGCTTTTATATTTTTCGCGAAGTTACTTTGTACTATATTTCGCCTGTAGACTTCTTGTCCCGGGACAAATTTGACTATTCGTGATCTTTTGTTGTAATTTGCTGCGCTTTTCTGGTATGCTTTAGTCATATTTTCTTTAATTTGGTCTCTGATTAACTCTAATTTCTCAATCGGCTTGCTCATTATTCTGTGATCGGTAATTGATTGCAGTTTTCGGCCTAGTTTGTAATCTGACTCATTCAGGTACATATGATAACCGAATAAAGAATAAAATGGCGTAAAAACTATAGTACTGTGGAATGAGTTTCGCAGTGCGCAGTCAATTTCCGATAAATAGAGGTCCCAATCGCGATGGTCTTCCTTTAAGTACGCTCTAATTGCTGATAAAATACTTTGGTTTACTCTTTTTGATGCGTTGCTGCTAGGTTGATAGACTGGTGTTCTTAGGTGTTGAATTTTGTATATATCTATAAAATTTTGAAAGCTTTTGCTTGAAAATTGAGCTCCATTATCCGTGTGAATGATTTCTGGGACACCAAACTTATGAAATACTTCGTGAGTCAGAAATTCGATAACATTAGTCGTGGTAGCCTCTCGCATTGCTTTCATAAAAGTATATTTAGTAAAATGGTCCAATACAAGGAAAATATACCAATTGCCATTTTTCGACCTTGGATATTTTCCCAAAAAATCCAAATACAACTTTTGGAAAGGTCTTTCTGTAATAACTTGATTACCTATCTCTGGTCGCAAATTTTGATTTGGAGGTTTAATTTCTTTACATATTGGCAGTTTTTTATATAAGTTTTAGTTTGTGTATACATTTTCAGCCAATAAAAGAATCTTTTCAGCTTTTCCATCGTCTTTGCCACTCCTTCGTGTGCTGATATTAGACTTGTATGGGATTTTTCTACCAATATAGGGGTAATATTTGGTGGTATCCACACTTTCCATTGGTCATATGTTCCTTCACCTCGGTCGAACTCTGTTCTTTGAAACACAAACCCATTTTCCACTTTTAAGTCTGGCAAACTCTGTTCATTTTCATTTATGTGTCTTATCAATTCCAAATATTCATCACCTTGAAACTCAGTGGTATCAAAGTCAAAGAAATCCTCCCTTTCCAATTCCTCAGTAATCATGTTATCGTCCGGCAAACGGGAAAGCATATCTGCTACTATATTTTCTGACCCTTTTCTGTGCTCTATTTTAAAATCAAAGGCTTGCAACTGTAATGACCAGCGAGCAAGTCTTCCAGTTAGATCCTTTACAGACATGAGCCATTTCAAACTTGCATGGTCTGTAACTATCGTAAATGGCATCATTTCGATGTATGGTCTGAACTTTTTCACTGCCATGACTGCTGCTAGGCACTCTTTCTCAGTAGTACTATAATTTTTTTGGCAAGGATTTAATTTTTGGCTATAAAAAGCAATTGGGTGTTCTTCATTCTTATCATTTAGTTGGTACAGTACAGCTCCGATTCCATAGTGGCACGCATCGCACTGAATCCAAAAATCCTTCGAAAAATCTACATGTCTCAACACTGGAGCAGACGTCAATGCAATTTTTAAATTTTCAAATGCCTCTCTCGCTTCTGGAGTCATGTTAAATTTCTTGGCCTTTTTTAGCGTATCTGTTAGCGGAGCCGAAATTTAAGCAAAATCTTTGATGAATCGGCGATACCAGCCTGCTGTTCCAAGAAAGCTACGAACTTCTCGCGCTGATTTTGGCACTTTAATCTCTTTAATTGCTTTTACCTTTTCCGGATCAGTCATCAGACTTCCTCCCCCAATTATGAAACCTAAATACTTTAGTTGTTGGAAACAGAATTGAGACTTCTTCAAGCCTATTGTAAGGTTTGCTTTTCTTAGGCAACCAGCCACTTCTTCTAAAATTTTCATATGTTTTTCAAACGTATTTGATATTACCAAGAGGTCGTCTAGATATATAAAAACGTTTTCTTTCAGCCTCTGTGGTAACACTTTATCCATCAATCTGCAAAGTCGCTGGGCGGCGTTGCACAGACCGAATGGCATAACTCGAAACTGGTAGAGTGGCCGACCTGCTACAGAAAATGCCGTACATTGTCTACTTTCTTCATTTAGCTCTATCTGCCAAAAGGCATATTTAAGATTCACACTGCTTATATAGTAGATCTCATCTATTCTGCTTAATATTCCATATATGTTTTGCAGAGGATAAGCGTCTTTAATGGTGATCTTATTTAACTTTCGGGCATCAAGACAGAATCTGTTTTTACCAGGTTTCCTAACTACAGTAGTTCTATTCGACCACGGACTTTCACATTCTTCTATGACTTTTAATTCTAACATTAAATCTATTTCTTTATATATTATTTGCTGTACCGCTGGAAATAAGGGGTAGTGGCGATAATTAAAAGGAACTGCACCGTCGACTATTTTTATGGTGTGTTTTTCAAGGGGCGTACAACCTAATCCTTCCTTTTTAAAAGCTGGGAAGAGGTCCATAACTTTGATCAGCTCTTCTCGTTGACTTTCGTCTAAATTATGTGGATCAGATCTGTCCTCTTGGCATAAAATTTCATCTGGCTGTTGATTTATTTGTACCTCTTTTATTCCAAAAATTTCTGGTGCCAAATGAAATTTACGCCAGAAATCTATTCCCAAATACGCCTCTTACTCCAAATCAGGACATAAATAAAATGTTATAAATTCAATTAAATTCTTAAATGTAACTTCTAATTCTATTTTCCCTATCAGTCTATGTTTACTGCCAGCTGCAGTTGAAACTACTGAAAATATGGGCTTAAAACTAATACCTATTTTCTCTACCAACTCCTTTACCTAATAAGCTAATGGAAGCGCCGGTATCTAACAATCTCTCTACTCATAAGCCGCTCACATAAATTTTTGCAAAAACTCTGGGATCGTTTTTCTTATCGGCCATTCTGATCGCTTCATTCACACTCGTTCTGATCTTTTTCTTCTCTTTGAATTTATGTCTAAGTTTAAAATTTTTTTCCGAAATTGGTTCCTTATTTTCCCCCTTTTCACCAAATATTCTAGCTCTAACTTTTTCGTAATTTAACTCTCTTTTTTCTAGCGAATATTTGTGCCGCATTTGAGGAATAAATTTATTAAAATCCTTTATTGTTTTTATTAAATTAAGTTTTTTTTCTCCTCTAACGCAGGATTTGCAACTGGGTCTACGCTGAAACGACGGTTCCCTACCGTTTCCTCGCTCCGGTGGAAGTTTTTTGGCAAACAATCCGTGCAGGTTGGCGCTTTCACATCCGGTTTGCCACATCTATAACAAAACAATGAACGTTCTGTTGATTGACAAAATTGAAATGTGTGTACCTCTAGCCGGCAATTCCAACATTTTAATAAGCTGCGATTTATCGCCTTATCCTGTCTGGATAACTCAATTGCCGCTAATTCTTCGTCCGTTTCAAAAATTGTGGAATCTACAGGTTTTTCGTAAATTTCATTCACCTGTCTCGTGTACCTGTTAACTGGTACACCAGAGTGCGTAAATTTCGCCTCCTTCCGGCAGAATACTTTTTCGGCTTCGACACACTACTGGCGCAACTCTTCCACCGAATTAACAGCGATTGGATATACTCTGCTTCTAATTTCTTCCCTCAGATTTTTCTTTATCATCTTAATCATTTCTTTTTCCGATACTGATACATCTAATCTTGATCGCATCTGAGTCATGGTTAAAAGAACGCATCTATTCCTTCTCCTGACATTTGTTTCCTTTCGACCATATCGCTCATTAGTTCGAATCTTGACCGGGTGGATTGGTATTGCTTAAGCAAAGCTTCTTTAAGTGTGGACCACTCAGAGACAAAGTTCGTCTGGATGTATAACCAATACCACTTTTCAGCAACTCCCTTAACTAAAAGGTGGAAGTTGTCAAGAACTTCTTCCCACGATACACCATATTGTCGTCGCAGCCTTTCTTCCCGAAACACAAAATCTTCGACAGCTAATTTATTTTGATTGCCATCAAATTCCAGGCCCCATTTATCGATGCGCAAATGAGGATACTCTCGTGACCTATATGGCTCAAAACTGGCTCTTAAAGACCTTGGTGAGTGAGCAGAATTTTCCCATGACATTTGGAATTCATTTATGGAATTACTACCGTTCTGATTTATTCGTGGGATTATTTCTTCCCGCAGCCAGTAGTTGAATAGTGTATGAGTTCCCCCCATTAATTTTAATGGGGTAATAAAAATGATGTTAATTAGCCAATTAATGATGTGATAAAAAATTAATGGGGGTGTCGGCTTTGTTTGATGTGTGTGTGTTTATATTTTTGTTTGTTTACATATGTATATTTTATGTGTTTATGTTTCGTCCGTCTTTTGGGCGTATTGATTTCCGTTTGATTGTTTATATTTGGAGGCTGTCGGGCGTATTGATTTCCGTTTGATTGTTTATATTTGGAGGCTGTCGGTGGCACGTTAGTTTTTGTGTGTCTGTTTGTCCGTGGGAATTTGTGGTAGTTTGATACTTGGTGATAAATTTTCTTTATATTGATTGTGTGCATGTGTGTATTGGCATCCATTCATCCATCTTTGCTATACGCTTGTTTGTCTGTCCTTCTTGAGATTGCGTCTTGTACTCGCTGGCGTATTAATGATTAACAAAAATGAAATGAAGAAAAAATTGTTGTCAAGTAATGATTTTGGAAGAGAATATTTTGTAATTAGTTCTGATAAAGAAATATGTACATATGTATGTAGCTTTTTTTGTGATCGTTGATTTATAAACATTTGTACATATCTATGTCTGTATGTATGTATACACATTTGATATATGTAGATATGTAAATACATTCAGCCATAGGAAGAAATATTTGTTTACATTAAATTTTGAGAAGTATGCATGCTCGAGATCGCTTCTATGTTGACCCTTAAACTTTTTCGCTATTTGTTTACATGAAATTTTTTGTCAAGTGGTTGATGTGAAATTACGTATAAATTTTTTGTGCATGCTTCTGCTGGACATCTCAATTTTGTCTTATAGTTTTGTTTGATATACTAACATATGTACATACATGTACATATGTATGTATATGTACATACATATGTACAAACAAATGTAATAACATGATAATATTTTTTAAATTCTCCTTAGAAACAAATATTCGTCTGATCAATTAAATTTCCAATTGTGTTGCTAAGTATAAAACATACTGATGAAATTTGTTTATGTAACATATTAAATCTATCTATGTATGTATTCGAATATGTACATATGCATGTACTATATGTACGTATGTTTGTTTATTTTTGTATACATGTCAACCACCAATACTAATTTTTGACGACAAATCTTTGTTTGACTGTATCAACTAATTTCTTTAATAATAATAATAAAACATTGGTTGATAGTGCTGAAATCATTTAATTTTTATTGAATAAATTTAAATAAAAATATTGTATTTGTTAGTTGTACAAAGTTGAAACATTAAGTTAAAGGGTTGCTTCTTTTGATAATAAAAGAGCATTTCTTAATGCACAAACACCATTATAATGATAACTGCAATATAGTAGATGATCTGGATTCTTATGTAGTATTCATTTGCTTAAAGTTGATGCAGCCAATATCCTCTATATTTAAAATTTTGTTCCGCAATATTTTTTCTAACTATCGTCTTTTTCTTCACCTTTAACATATATTTCGGTGTGTCCTACATTGGTTTTTAAAAATTTACAAACGTTTTGATATGAAGTAGTTCCATCGTTCCAGCTTAAGTGGTGATGATGTTTTGTTAACCAGTTTGCTTCTCTTTGTCTTTTTGTTGTTAAAAATTTTAAATCAAAAGGATTTTTTATAATAAAATTGAATTGTTGATTATTGTTGAAAACGACTGCTACTACTCTTGGTATGAAATCATTTGAATTACTTTTGAAACCTTGCAAGTCTATGAAAACTGTATTATTTTTCATCTTTTTTTAATTTATAAGATTTTACGAACTTGTCCTCTTATAGGTATGTATTCAAGTAGACGATCATGAATAAGAATGCAGTAAGCTGATGTTTTGGCTGGAATGTTTGTTGCTGTTTCAAATTCAATTTTTATGTCAATTGGTCCGCTATTAAGCGTTTCGTTTTGATAACTAACATCTACTACAATAATGGGGGCATTACTCTTGAACACTTGAGAAGTTAGGAGAGGTTGTGACTCCTTCATATAATAGTTTTGTTGAAATCTTACATACATATCATATAGAATTGCGTAGCGTTCATTTTTAAATTTTATGTTAAGATCATCATATGGATATGAAACTGAATTCAAATGTACTTTTAGATTAGTGAGATCGCAATGAACAAACTTTTTTTCTTGTTGAAATGCAATCACTACAAAACGGGGTCGCTCTCTACTTGCAGCCATCCTTACATTCCAGATGTGGCTAGTTCCTGCAGTTAATTGTGGATTTACATGACAATCCCAACTGCGGAATGCTATTGGTATAGAAGCAGCATTGTTTATAATTTTAATCTGTGAAGTTTCAAGAAATTTGTCGAGAGTCTTGGAAGGATAAATATGGATTTTTGATGATAAGCAAAGATAATGAGCTAAACAATGGTCGTTACAGAAAACAATTTGACTATTTCATAACAATATAAATAACTTCACATATAAGGTAGTCTTTAGTTCTTCATCTGACTTTAAACTTCATACATCTATTTTTATAATTGGTCAGATGCATAAAAACTTATCTGATAATCTGATCAGGAACCTAATAATAACGGTCTGATAACATTAACTGATAAACTGATCAGATATCTTGTCTGATACCTGATAACTGATCTGATAACCTGTTCCTGTACCTGATAAGTTATCTGATAACCTGTTCTGATATCTGTTAACTGGTCTGATAACCTGTTCTGATACCTGTTAACTGGTCTGGGGGTCTACTGTGTAATTCGAAACGAAAGAAATTGCTTTCGAATTTGTATGCTTATAACATGTAAATTCGAAAGCATTTTCGTTCGTTTCGAATTGCAGAGTAGACCACCTGATAACCCGTTCTGATACCTGTTAACTGGTCTGATAAGCTGTTCTGATACCTGTTGATAAGTGATCTGATAACCTGTTCTGATATCTGTTAACTGGTCTGATAACCTGTTCTGATACCTGTTAACTGGTCTGATAACCAGTTCTGATACCTGTTAACTGGAATGATAAGGTGTACTGACACCTGTTAACTGGTCTGATAACCTGTTTTAATACCTAATAACTGGTGATGTTTACTCACGATGAATATGTGTATAAATATCACAAGAACATTTGTTTAAAGAAAGTCGTCAAAATGCCTAAGCCCGAAGATGTCTTCAAGAGCTTCAAAAACTTTCAGAAAGAGATGGATGTTCCGTTTGTAATTTATGCTGATTTTGAGTAAATTTTAGAAAGAGTTGACGAAAAAGTAAGTAGTAATACTACAAACATCCAAAAGCATATTCCTTGTGCCTTCAGCTATTATGTTAAGTGTAGCTTTAAGAAAGAATACAATATGCATAGGTATTACTTTGGGGAAGATGCTGCAATTGTATTTGTTAAAAAAATAGTGGAAGATGCATCAAACATATTTGATGAACATTTGACAAAAATAAATGTATTAATATGACTACCGAAAATATACAAGATGATAATAATGCAAAAGTGTGTCATATTTGTAAAAAAGAATTGATTAATGATAAAGTTATAGATTATGGTGTATTTAAATGGTTTATTGGAAATGGTGTGTTTAAATTGTTTATTAAATTTTCAGTATTACTGAGCTCTGCAGCCGCTTTTCTTCAGCACCAGAAGTGCCGATCTTGTTTGAGAAATGAAAGATCTTACTTGATTGCTTGATCAATTATTTCTAAATTTTATTTACAAAATCACTAACTTATATACTAACTTATTCTAAGGGTCAGCATTAATGTGGCAATACAACAAACCAATGGTAGATTTACTGTTCCCACGGAACCTTGCAATCTTGAAAAATTTTTGGTTATCAAACCCAGCAACAAATCAATACCAAAAATTTCAATTTAATTTAAAATTATAAATTGTTTTATGCCAACAGTTTGCTTCACACAGTATTCATGTTACAATTTCGCTTGATACAAATTATTTAATACAAACAAAAAAAAACGTAATATCCATTACTGCTGACCAACAAAAAAATATTTAGCGTAAATAAAAAAATGAATTCAAGTTCAATGTCTTAGAGTAAATAAAATTCTTACAGTGCTTATGTTAATTATAGACTCACTACACTCTTACCCTTCTAGGTTTGGGTATTATTAAAAATTAAACATATGTACATACATATATAAGTATGATTATGTATTAATATTCATAAAGTGAATTTTAAGTATTTACTCTGTATATTTCTTATTCATATTATTACATATAGATTTTATGTTCTTATATTATTTATATTTCTTATTTGCCTATGTTAATTTAAATAATTTTTTTTTAGCAAATTCTTATGTACTAGTTTTGTTTTTGTGTTATCAATTTCTATGAGTACATTTAAATCATCTAAGTCTAATACTTTGTATGGGCCTTTGTATGGAGGTTCATACTTTTTTCTATTCAAAACTTTAACCAAAACTTCATCTCCTATTCTAAGATCTATTCTATTTTGTTTCTTTTCAGATTCTAATTTCCTTTTTCGTTTTACTGAGTTATGAAGTCTAATCTTTAGTTCATTTAAATAGTTGTTAATATTATAAATCTTTCTAGTATCACTTAAAGTGTCGTTTGGCAGTCTAGGAAGTCTACCAAAAATTAGTTGAAATGGTGAATAGTCTGTATCGACATTTGGTGTCGTATTAAAAGCAAAAGTATAATATGGTATCCACTCATGCCAATTATTGTCATCTACAAAATTTAGAAAATATTCATTTAAAACGCGATGATTTCGTTCTATTGTACATAAAGTTTCATGATGGTAAGGCGTTGAGAAATTTTGTTTTATTTTTAATAATACACAAATCTCTCTCATTAATTCATTGGTAAATTCAGTTCCTCTATCTGTTTTGAGAATGTTAAATAGACCGTATTTTAATACAATATGTTCTATTAAAGCCTTCGCGACTGTTTTGGCATCTTTGGTTTCGATCGGACAAGCAACAACATATTTTGTCAGTTCGCACTGCATTGTAAGTATGTATCTAAATTGTTCGGATGGTCTTAATGGTCCAACTGTGTCCATTAAAACAGTGTCAAAACCGTGTGATGGTGTATCTGTTATAGTAAAGGGTTCTTTTGTATTTTTTATCTGTTTATGTTTTTGGCATGAATCACATGTTGTTATGTATTTTTTTTTACCATTTTGTTCATATTTTTCCATATATATCTTTGTTTTAATTTGGAAAGTGTTTTCCTAATTCCAAAATGTCCTCCATGTGGTGAGTCATGAAACTCTTCTATTAATCTGTATTGTGTTATATTATCTTTTACTTCTCTTGGCATTCTGTATATAATTATTTCTATATCATTTTTCTTTATATTGTTATACTTTTCCTTCAATTCTTCGGCCGTTATATATTTAAATATTTCATCATTATCATATAGTACGTACTTTTTAAATTTAAATTTCTTCAATCTTAATAAAAGTTTATCCATAAATGTTCCTGAAAACATAGGATTTTCGCTTTTATTGCATATTATGCACGTTATTTTATCATTCTTTTCCTTTAGTTTATTCTTTAATTGTTGCTGCAGCTTATTATCATATATAAATTCAATCTTTTGGGTGCCCTTAATGTTATTTATTGACGTGCATTCCCACATATGGAGGTGATCAGTCTCCTTTCGAGATATGCAGTCGTTCTTTTTATTTTCATCTTCTTCATATTTATTTTTCATTTCGTTGTTAAACATATTTCTTGTTATTGCCAAGGTTTTCTTTTCTTTTTCATCAATACAGATTGGAATCATGTCTCTTAATATTTGTGAGCTTATTTCTACACGCGATAGAGCGTCTGCGTTCGTATTATTCGCTCCCTTTTTTTATTTTATATCAAAGTCATAATCCGATAATTCAAGTCTAATTCTGGTTAATTTTGAAGGCGGGTTTTTATGTGTAAACAAAACAATAAGAGGTCTATGGTCTGTGACTACGGTAAATTTTCTACCATATAGATATGGTCTAAAAAATTTTATTCCCCAATGAATACCTAATAATTCTTTTTCAATTACTGATTTATTTTTCTCATATTTATTCAATGTTCTACTTGCATATGATATGGGTAAATCGTTTCCGATTTCACCCTGTGAAAGAACTGCTCCCAAAGCTACATTTGAAGCGTCTGTCGTTAAAATGAATGGTTCATCAAAGTTGGGATATCGTAATATGGGCGGGTTTTTTAATTTGTCTCTTAGTGTCTCAAATGCTATTTGGAATCTTCTGTCCAATTGAAAATTACTTTTTTTTTATAAATTATTAAGACAAGTTCCCGTTTTCGGGAAGTCTGGAATGAATCTTCTGTAATAATTGCAGAAGGCTATAAACCGTCTAACGTCGTCTGGGTTTTTTTGGAACAGGATATTGTTCAATTACTTTGTATTTCGTCGGGTCGGTTTTTGTACCATTTTTTGTAATCAAATGTCCTAAATACAAAACTTCTGGTTTTAAGAAACAACATTTTGATGGATTCAGCTTGAAATTGTATTGTTTTAGTCTTTCTAAGACTCTTATGAGGTTCTCATTGTGGTGCTTCAAACTGCATCCGAAAATAATGACGTCGTCAACATACAAAAATGCTTCTGATTCTAACCCAGATAATGCTATGGTCAACATTCTTTGGAAACTGTTAGATGATATTTTTAAACCGAATGGTAGTCTTGTATATTGAAAGTGACCGTTTGGTGTAGAAAATGCTGTTAGTGGTCGTGATTGTGGTTCGAGTTCTATTTGGTGAAATGAGCTTGTCATTTCTAAAGTGGAAAAATATTTAGCTCTACCTAATCTGTCCAATACATCTTCAAGTCTGGTTAAAGGGAATTTGTCGTTTACTATCTTGTCATTTAAACGTCTGAAATCTACAACTAAACGCCATTTTTCCGTGTCGTTCTGTCCTTTTTTTGGTACTAATAATAATGGAGAATTATATGGACTAATAGATTGTTCTACTATGTCTTTTTCTAATAACTCTTTTACTTGTTTACTTATATCGTCTAGTTGAGTTTGTGGCAGTCTATAGTTTTTAATGTAAGTGGGCGTGTTATCATTTAATTCAATACTTTGTTTATAAAAATTGTTTACCGTTAATGGTTCATCTTCAAGATGAAATACTTCTTGATATTGTCTTAGAATATCACATATGACTCTTTTATTTTTTTCTTCAATGTTCTTGAAATCTAGTTTTTCTAGTAATTTATTAAATCTTTGCTCTGAATGTTTATTGTTATTGCGCATGTTAGTTTTACAAATTGTATAATTTTTTAATATTATTGTTGTGATTCCCAATTTCTCTAGGCGCACTGGTTCCTCTAAAGTGTTAAAAATTTTAACATAGCGTTGGCCATCTTTGGGTATTATATTGTTTGCTAAAAATACTCCATTCATTATTTCCTTACTACATGTGACACTATCTTCTTTTATGTCAATGTTTATAGGTACTATCTTCTCTGTTCTTGGAGGTATAGTTGTATTATGTATTCTTTTTGTGTTTATCTCTATTGGGATTGTTATTTTCTCTCCCTCTATGCAAGTTTTTAAAGTCAGTGTTTCATAGTCAATCTGACAGTTGTATTTACAGAAAAAATCAGTTCCCAAAATTCAGTAATGATTGGAAATGCTTTGTCCACTAATTGAAATCTGTGTGTTAGTGTTTGTTCTTCTAATATTATCTTCAAATCAGCAGAACCTACTGTTTCTTTGCATTCATTTGTAATGCCACTCAATCGGCAAATATTGTCAGTATTTTTGTAATAGTTGTATATTACATTTTCTTTACAGAGTGATATCTCTGAACCTGTGTCTATTAAAAATGTTAATTTATAATTAATGTTTTTTACCGTTAAGAAAAGAAAATTCGATGTCCCAATATGCAGTGTATAAACCCTTAATTTTCCCTGTTCGGAGATTCGTAATGAGTCTCCAGGGTTTGTACGTTTCCCTGTTGTTGTACTGCATGAACATTGGAGTAGCTTCTTCCTTTTGTGTTATTATTGTATCTATTACCTCTGTTGGGTGTATTGTCGTTATAGCCATTGTAATTATTGTAGTAGTTGTTATAGTGTCTGTTATTGTTATTATTTCTGTTATGGTTTCTGTTGTTATTGTTAAAATTTCTGTTGATATTGTTATAGTTTCTGTTGTTCCTATTTATGTTAAAATGTCTATCCGTCTGTGGATTGAGATGATTTCTGTTTCTGTTATTTCTAATTCCTGAATTATTTCTATTTGTGTTATTGTAATAATTTCGTTTATTATTGTTTATTTGTAAAGTTGTAAATGTATCTGATAGTTGCAATGATCTTTCCTGTGTACTTGCAATGTCATAGGATTGTGCCAAAGTCTTGGGTTGTGCAGCTATTACAGCGGTTCTTATGTCTTTATATAAACCTTCTTGAAAAATTTCTAGAGCCAGTTTTTCGTTCATAGTCTTAATCGTAGAGCGAGCTACTTGATTTGAACTGTCCTCTAGTTCTGAAATTTGTACCAATGTCAAGTCCGCTATTAAAGTGTTAATTCGTTCTTTGTAATTAAGTACATTTCCTTTTTTGCTTGGTATTCTTTAAATCAAAATGTATGCTGCTTGCCGTTCTTGTGGATTTGAAATGTTTTGTTAGAATTGTTTTAAGTTCTTCGAAAGTTTCAGGTGTGTTTTCTATAATCAAAATATCCCTGACTCTGTCTACTAATTTTATCGCCAATACATATTTTAATAGGTTATTTTTTCCTTGCTCATTTAGTTCAGAATGAACCATTTCTATCATTGAAAGGAAAATATTAACATGTTTTGGCTTTCCGTCGAAGACTGGAATTATATCCGAAGCCTTTTTGCTGTCAAAGTTCGACATGATTTTAGGATTTTCAACTTCTTGCTATATTTCTAATTTTTCTCCTTTATGTTCTGTCAACAGCTGAATTGCTTTTTCTCTCAAATCTCTGAATTGAGTAATTTTCTCATCTCTTAAGGGATTAGCTAAATGACCTACAAGTTTTTCGAATTTTTCATTCAACTTTTGTATTGACTTTAATTTTTCCTGTATAGTTTCTTTTGTGTATTTCTTTGCTATCGATTTTCTAGCATTCGTAATTAACTTTTCTAATTCTTCAAAAATTTGTTCCATTATTTATATTTATTTCTACAGCATTTGATAAAAAAAAATTTATTTAGATTTTCTTTATTATTGTTTTGTTATTTATACATTTTGTACAGAGTTTCTTACGACCTGTTTCTTTATATAATGCTGTAAGAATTTAAATATGACTACTATTATGAAAATTATCAACAAAATTATTGTAATTTTTTGATCTATTGTTATTTTATTTGTGTTTATAGCATTGGCATTCGCATGGCCCTCTACTTTTGCATCTGCGATGCCCATTTTGAGTTGTTCTAATGTATATTCTATTCTATCTTCCTCGGTTAACTGAAAAGTGTGTAGTCCTAGATTCATAACCTCTCTTAAAATCTAACATTGAAGCCAAATTTTCTTATTCTTATTTCCAAATATTTAAAGTATAACTTAATGTTATATTTATTTATATTAATTTATTTAAAATTTGTAAAATCTTAGCATTATATAAAATTTAAGGAAAAATTTTGAATTAAACTGGATTAAGGAAAAAAAATATTTTTATTTATTGAGTATGTTGGTTGATGTTTAATTTCTCCAACCGGTTCTTCTGAGTTCTATCAGTTGCTGTATCAATGCTTGTTTTTGTTTTCCCTGACTAATGCCTATTATGCGCTGAAGGTCCTTGCAGGTGTTTTGAAATTTTAGCTTTTTACCTCCTTTCTTCTTTTTTTTTTGATTTTTGATTGGTTCCTGAAGTTTTGTAATTCTTGTTGGTAATTTTTCTGTCTAGCCTGATACAGCTCTATTGTGATTGGTTTAGGGCCAGGTGGTGGTTCTTCAATTGGTGTTCCTTCTGGAACGTACTCCTCTTGTATAAATTTTTGCCAGCGTTTGAAAATTTCGTTGACTTCCTCTTAAGTCATTTGGAAAAATAAATTATAAATGTTAAATTTTGTAAAATTCCCCAGCAAGGGGGAAAAAAATTTCAAAATCTCAAAAAGGTAAACATGCAGGATTTCAAAAATTTATCCTGTTTCTTTATATTCTCCAGAAATAGATTGGCAGGATTGCCATATGGCGTATTTAAATGGTTTATTGGAAATGGTGTGTTTAAATTGTTTATTAAATTTTCAGTATTACTGAGCTCTGCAGCCGCTTTTCTTCAGCACCAGAAGTGCCGATCTTGTTTGAGAAATTAAAGATCTTACTTGATTGCTTGATCAATTATTTCTAAATTTTATTTACATAATCACTAACTTATATACTAACTTATTCTAAGGGTCAGCATTAATGTGGCAATACAACAAACCAATGGTAGATTTACTGTTCCCACGGAACTTTGCAATCTTGACAAATTTTTGGTTATCAAAACCAGCAACAAATCAATACCAAAAATTTCAAATTAATTTCACATTATAAATTGTTTTATGCCAACAGTTTGCTTCACACAGTATTCATGTTACAATTTCGCTTGATACAAATTATTTAATACAAACAAAAAACCGTAATATCCATTACTGCTGGCCAATAAAAAAATATTTAGCGTAAATAAAAAAATTAGTTCAAGTTCAATGTCTTAGAGCAAATAAAATTCTTACAGTGCTTATGTTAATTATAGACTCACTACAAGATCACTGTCATCTTACGGGTAGTTATCGTGGTGCGTGTTGTTTTTCACAATCTTTCTGCTTATGATTTACATCTCTTTTTTAATCATCTTTCTTCAATAAAAAATGCTACTATAAAAGTTATACCCCTAAACAAAGAGCGTTATATTTCCCTCTCAGTTTATATTTCATTAAAAAAGAATCATGGATTCGAAATACGCTTTATAGACTCTTTCAGGTTTATGGTGTCAAGTCTAGATTCTTTGGCAAAAAATCTTGACGTTTCTGATTTGCATACAGTTCGTGAAACATTTCCAAATGACAACCAATTTAAATTATTAAGAAGAAAAGGAGTGTATCCATACTCTTATATGGACTCTATTTTAAAGTTTGAGGAAACTGAACTTCCAAGTAGAGAGAACTTTTTTAATATTTTAAGGAATGAGGAATGATCTGTTGATGACTACGAACATGCACAAAAAGTCTGGAGTGAGTTCGATTGTAGAACCCTTCTCGATTATACTGAGCTTTACCTCAAAACTGATGTCTTACTTCTTACAGATATTTTTGAAAATTTTCGAAAAATATGTAAGAGTATTTATAATCTCGATCCAGCTCATTGTTATACTGCACCAGAACTATCATGGGATGCCATGTTAAGGACTACAGAAGTAACTTTAGAGCTAATAACAGACTGTGAAATGCATTCATTCATTTGTTCAAAATGGTATAAGGGGTGGGCTAGTGCAGTGCTCGAAAAGATATTGAAAATCTAACAACAAATACATGAATGGTTTTGATAATAATAAGCCTTCAGAATATTTGATGTATTTAGATGCTAACAATTTATATGGTTGGGCAATGTCTCAACCTTTACCTTATGGAGGATTCGAATGGTTAAGTTCTAGTGAAATTGAAGTCTTTAATATCAATGAAGTTACTAATACACCAGGAGTCGGTTACTATTTGGAACTAGATATTGAGTATCCAGACTCACTTCACGACGATCATAATGACCTCCCTTTTTGCCCCCAAAACAAAAGAACATCACAGTATAATACTACTAAGAAGTTAATAGCAGACCTTACCTTCAAAAAGAATTATGTTATTTATCATAAAGTCTTACTTCAATGTGTTTCAAACGGGCTTGTATTGCATAAAATACACAGAATATTAAGATTTAAGCAGTCTCATTGGCTTAAAAAATACATTGACCTAAATACTTCATATCGTACGAATGCCAAAAATGCATTTGAGAAGGACTTTTTTAAGCTCCTTAATAATGCGGTTTATGGGAAGGCAATGGAAAACGTAGATAAAAGAAAAGTTATTCATATTGCGACAGAGTGGAAACTACAAACAGAATTGAGGGCAGTGATTTCTAAACCGAATTTTTTAAGTTTAATAAAATTTGGGGATTTAAGTATTGAGTAGACAGTAGTCTATGTTATGTATTACATTCATTCATTCATTCACTTTTAAGATATGTATATGTTTTTGCGTATTTATTTTTATATTTTTTATTTAAATATTATTTTGTATTATGTATACATACATAAGTTTAAAAATTTGTAACATAAATATAATTACTATTATTGTTTACAAAATTTGTATTTATATACTTTAATTAAATTTACGATTGTAACATATCAACGTACATATATTTATATATATGTTTTAAATAAAACAAGTAATATACTAAAAAAAATAACTCATGCCAATTTGTCTTCATCCTGATGTTTCTTTTCAAGTAAGATTGTATTTCGTAAAGCACAAATACCATTGAAGTGATAGCTGCAATAAAATAGACCTGGATACTTCATCCCCATTTGACTAAAGTTGATACAGCCAATATCTTCAATATTAAGAACACTTTTTTGCACCATTTTTTCTAACTATTGCCTCTTTCCCTCGCCTTTAACATAGATATATGAATCACCTACATTAGCTCTTAGAAATTCGCAAATGCTTTTAAATGAAACACTCCCATCGTTCCAGCTTAGATGATGATAAAGTTTTGTTAACCAGTTTGCTTCTCTTTGCTTTTTTGTTGATAAACATGTAAAGTCAAAAGGAGGTTTTATGATAAAATTGATGTGTTGGTTATTGTTAAAAACGATTGCGAGTTCTTTTGCAATAAAATCGTTTGCATTACTTTTGAAGCCTTGCATGTCTATGAAAACTATATTATTTTTCATCTTTTTTAATTTATAGGATTTTACGAACTTGTCCTCTTATAGGTATGTATTCAATTAGACGATCGTGAATAAGAATGCAATAAGCTGGTGTTTTGGCTGGAATATTTGTTGCTGTTTCAAATTCAATTTTTATGTCAATTGGCCCGTTATTAAGAGTTTCGTTTTGATAACTAACATCTACTACAATAATCGAATTTTGATTTCACAATGATACATATAAATTTTCGATTACCATTGCTACTTTCTCTCTCTCTATCTTTCTGTCTCTTTCTACATCTAATAGCTCCACATAGACATATTCACTATTTCACAACAAATATTTTCAAGTAGACTTCTTAGATTCATCGAATCTACATTTAATATCAATATTAGTCAAATACTCGAAGGCAAAAGAACTTAATACTCTGGACTCTTCCCAAAATCTAATTAAAAAGTTTAGTTCATTGAACAACCACCTCTCAGATGGTACATTCTGTGTACAAAGACAAGGGGAACGAAATTTAGTTTTGGATAAGGAGGAGGTGGAGGAGTTTTTGATCTCAAATGGCCAATACCCTATTTGGCAGTAATGTAAATTTATTGTATACATACATATATATTTTGCAACTAATAAAACAAAATTTTGTATACATTATTTAATTTTAAATTCTAGTCTTTTTATTTATTTCATAAAGATATTGAAGGCATAAATGACCACAATTAAATGTATTAAACTTCTGATATTGATTATAGTTGTATCTTATATTTTTACCCAGATATTTGATCACCTCTGCAGGAGGTTGTAAGTTTCCAAAGCTATCGAAATATTCTATTTCTTTATTGTTTTTAAAATATGCTACCCAATGTGTGCCGAGTCCTGTTGCCACATCTAAATTGAGTATTCCACATTCGTTTTTCCTCGCACGTTTTGGTAGAGTGTTCAACATATAAACTCCCCTAAAGTATGGACTTTTTGATGAAAAATTTTGTAGATCAACATCGGCCAATGGTCTAGTGGGCAGCATTTGTATTAGTTTTTTGAATTTTCTTTACAAATCAAACCATAACCTTTCTTATAAGGTTTGAGGAAAAGTCCTTCACCTACCGCTATAGATTCTATCGCTCTATTATGTCTAGCAGGTTCCTCAAGTTGTCTTTTTGCATTTTTTGTTGCATTTACAGTCTTCGCTATAGCAGCACCTCCAGTCGCTAGACTACCAATTGCTCCCAGAGCGGTTAAAATTGGAATTAATGGCAAAAAACCACAAATTTTTGGAACACGTATTATACGTGGTGATATAATTTGTGATTTTTCCCCTTCAAAGAACTGTTAATAGTTTTTCGTGCAATTTTAATGGCTAAGTTAATATCCAACGGTTTTTTCTTCTGCAACATTTTTGATGCAGCTCTACTTGATGTGCTAAACAGCTTTTTAGCATTTAAACAATTTTTTTTAATTTTCTTTTTCTCTACACCCATTCCAAATTTTGTTTTAGCTTTCATCGCGTTAGTAACCATATATGCAAATAATTTTTCTGTGACAGTGCTATCTTTTGAAAGAACTCGGTTCCAAGCTTTGTTTTCAAGTATTTTATCAGCTTTATGTCTAGTACTTAAATCCTTATTTTGAGAATAAGCAATGTCGTGCTCTTTACAAGCGAAATCCAATATATTAATTCCTTTATCACCTCTACGTAAACGTTTTTGTAGTTTTGTTGCAGGTCCGCAGTACTGATATCCAGGAAGATGAAGTTCAACAGGTAGAGAGTTTATTATATTGTTAACTAAACCTTCTCCAATGACAGTTTTGTTATGACTAAACGATTTCCGATATCGTATAACCATATTATTTTATTTTTTCTAAAATAAAGGGTAGTATTTATAAATTGCATTTAGTAACAAAAATGCAGTTAGTAAAACAATATAAAAATATTTTAATCCGTAATGTTGATGCTTCATCAAACATTAGCTCAAAAATAAAGCATAGTTCCCTCTTACCAAATTCTATTCGTGCTCTAATAGTTGGCCCATCAAATTGTGGAAAGACTAATATTATGATTAGCTTGATAGAAAGTCCTAATGGACTCAAGTTTAAAAACATCTATTTATATTCAAAATCGTTATATCAGCCGAAATATGAATACCTGAGAAATTTAATGTTACCAATAAAAGGAATGGGATAATACACATTTACAGATAATGAATCCGTTATTTCCCCTAATGAAGCTAAAAGCAATTCAATTATGATATTTGACGATGTTGCATGCGAAAAGCAAAATAATATACGTGCATATTTTTGTATGGGACGACATAAAAATGTTGATTCATTTTACTTATGTCAAACGTATACCAGAATTCCAAAACATTTGATAAGAGACAATGCCAATGTAATTATAATGTTTAAACAAGATGAGAAAAATATGAAGTATGTTTATAGTGATCATGTGGCAAGCGATATGAGTTTTGTGAAGCTTCAAGAAATTTGTCGAGAGTGTTGGAAGGATAAATATGGATTTTTGATGATAAGCAAAGATAATGAACTAAACAATGGTCGTTACAGAAAACAATTTGACTATTTCATAACAATATAAATTACTTCACATAAAAGGTAGTCTTTAGTTCTTAATCTGGCTTTAAACTTCATACTTCATACATTAATGTGGCAATACAACAAACCAATGGTAGATTTACTGTTCCCACGGAACTTTGCAATCTTGAAAAATTTTTGGTTATCAAACCCAGCAACAAATCAATACCAAAAATTTCAATTTAATTTAAAATTATAAATTGTTTTATGCCAACAGTTTGCTTCACACAGTATTCATGTTACAATTTCGCTTGATACAAATTATTTAATACAAACAAAAAAAAACGCAATATCCATTACTGCTGACCAACAAACAAATATTTAGCGTAAATAAAAAAATGAATTCAAGTTCAATGTCTTAGAGTAAATAAAATTCTTACAGTGCTTATGTTAATTATAGACTCACTACACTCTTACCCTTCTAGGTTTGGGTATTATTAAAAATTAAACATATGTACATACATATGTAAGTATGATTATGTATTAATATTCATAAAGTGAATTTTAAGTATTTACTCTGTATATTTCTTATTCATATTATTACATATAGATTTTATGTTCTTATATTATTTATATTTCTTATTTGCCTATGTTAATTTAAATAATTTTTTTTTTAGCAAATTCTTATGTACTAGTTTTGTTTTTGTGTTATCAATTTCTATGAGTACATTTAAATCATCTAAGTCTAATACTTTGTATGGGCCTTTGTATGGAGGTTCATACTTTTTTCTATTCAAAACTTTAACCAAAACTTCATCTCCTATTCTAAGATCTATTCTATTTTGTTTCTTTTCAGATTCTAATTTCCTTTTTCGTTTTACTGAGTTATGAAGTCTAATCTTTAGTTCATTTAAATAGTTGTTAATATTATAAATCTTTCTAGTATCACTTAAAGAGTCGTTTGGCAGTCTAGGAAGTCTACCAAAAATTAGTTGAAATGGTGAATAGTCTGTATCGACATTTGGTGTCGTATTAAAAGCAAAAGTATAATATGGTATCCACTCATGCCAATTATTGTCATCTACAAAATTTAGAAAATATTCATTTAAAACGCGATGATTTCGTTCTATTGTACATAAAGTTTCATGATGGTAAGGCGTTGAGAAATTTTGTTTTATTTTTAATAATACACAAATCTCTCTCATTAATTCATTGGTAAATTCAGTTCCTCTATCTGTTTTGAGAATGTTAAATAGACCGTATTTTAATACAATATGTTCTATTAAAGCCTTCGCGACTGTTTTGGCATCTTTGGTTTCGATCGGACAAGCAACAACATATTTTGTCAGTTCGCACTGCATTGTAAGTATGTATCTAAATTGTTCGGATGGTCTTAATGGTCCAACTGTGTCCATTAAAACAGTGTCAAAACCGTGTGATGGTGTATCTGTTATAGTAAAGGGTTCTTTTGTATTTTTTATCTGTTTATGTTTTTGGCATGAATCACATGTTGTTATGTATTTTTTTTTACCATTTTGTTCATATTTTTCCATATATATCTTTGTTTTAATTTGGAAAGTGTTTTCCTAATTCCAAAATGTCCTCCATGTGGTGAGTCATGAAACTCTTCTATTAATCTGTATTGTGTTATATTATCTTTTATTTCTCTTGGCATTCTGTATATAATTATTTCTATATCATTTTTCTTTATATTGTTATACTTTTCCTTCAATTCTTCGGCCGTTATATATTTAAATATTTCATCATTATCATATAGTACGTACTTTTTAAATTTAAATTTCTTCAATCTTAATAAAAGTTTATCCATAAATGTTCCTGAAAACATAGGATTTTCGCTTTTATTGCATATTATGCACGTTATTTTATCATTCTTTTCCTTTAGTTTATTCTTTAATTGTTGCTGCAGCTTATTATCATATATAAATTCAATCTTTTGGGTGCCTTTAATGTTATTTATTGACGTGCATTCCCACATATGGAGGTGATCAGTCTCCTTTCGAGATATGCAGTCGTTCTTTTTATTTTCATCTTCTTCATATTTATTTTTCATTTCGTTGTTAAACATATTTCTTGTTATTGCCAAGGTTTTCTTTTCTTTTTCATCAATACAGATTGGAATCATGTCTCTTAATATTTGTGAGCTTATTTCTACACGCGATAGAGCGTCTGCGTTCGTATTATTCGCTCCCTTTTTTTATTTTATATCAAAGTCATAATCCGATAATTCAAGTCTAATTCTGGTTAATTTTGAAGGCGGGTTTTTATGTGTAAACAAAGCAATAAGAGGTCTATGGTCTGTGACTACGGTAAATTTTCTACCATATAGATATGGTCTAAAAAAATTTATTCCCCAATGAATACCTAATAATTCTTTTTCAATTACTGATTTATTTTTCTCATATTTATTCAATGCTCTACTTGCATATGATATGGGTAAATCGTTTCCGATTTCACCCTGTGAAAGAACTGCTCCCAAAGCTACATTTGAAGCGTCTGTCGTTAAAATGAATGGTTCGTCAAAGTTGGGATATCGTAATATGGGCGGGTTTTTTAATTTGTCTCTTAGTGTCTCAAATGCTATTTAGAATCTTCTGTCCAATTGAAAATTACTTTTTTTTATAAATTATTAAGACAAGTTCCCGTTTTCGGGAAGTCTGGAATGAATCTTCTGTAATAATTGCAGAAGGCTATAAACCGTCTAACGTCGTCTGGGTTTTTTTGGAACAGGATATTGTTCAATTACTTTGTATTTCGTCGGGTCGGTTTTTGTACCATTTTTTGTAATCAAATGTCCTAAATACAAAACTTCTGGTTTTAAGAAACAACATTTTGATGGATTCAGCTTGAAATTGTATTGTTTTAGTCTTTCTAAGACTCTTATGAGGTTCTCATTGTGGTGCTTCAAACTGCATCCGAAAATAATGACGTCGTCAACATACAAAAATGCTTCTGATTCTAACCCAGATAATGCTATGGTCAACATTCTTTGGAAACTGTTAGATGATATTTTTAAACCGAATGGTAGTCTTGTATATTGAAAGTGACCGTTTGGTGCAGAAAATGCTGTTAGTGGTCGTGATTGTGGTTCAAGTTCTATTTGGTGAAATGAGCTTGTCATTTCTAAAGTGGAAAAATATTTAGCTCTACCTAATCTGTCCAATACATCTTCAAGTCTGGTTAAAGGGAATTTGTCGTTTACTATCTTGTCATTTAAACGTCTGAAATCTACAACTAAACGCCATTTTTCCGTGTCGTTCTGTCCTTTTTTTGGTACTAATAATAATGGAGAATTATATGGACTAATAGATTGTTCTACTATGTCTTTTTCTAATAACTCTTTTACTTGTTTACTTATATCGTCTTAGTTGAGTTTGTGGCAGTCTATAGTTTTTAATGTAAGTGGGCGTGTTATCATTTAATTCAATACTTTGTTTATAAAAATTGTTTACCGTTAATGGTTCATCTTCAAGATGAAATACTTCTTGATATTGTCTTAGAATATCACATATGACTCTTTTATTTTTTTCTTCAATGTTCTTGAAATCTAGTTTTTCTAGTAATTTATTAAATCTTTGCTCTGAATGTTTATTGTTATTGCGCATGTTAGTTTTACAAATTGTATAATTTTTTAATATTATTGTTGTGATTCCCAATTTCTCTAGGCGCACTGGTTCCTCTAAAGTGTTAAAAATTTTAACATAGCGTTGGCCATCTTTGGGTATTATATTGTTTGCTAAAAATACTCCATTCATTATTTCCTTACTACATGTGACACTATCTTCTTTTATGTCAATGTTTATAGGTACTATCTTCTCTGTTCTTGGAGGTATAGTTATATTATGTATTCTTTTTGTGTTTATCTCTATTGGGATTGTTATTTTCTCTCCCTCTATGCAAGTTTTTAAAGTCAGTGTTTCATAGTCAATCTGACAGTTGTATTTACAGAAAAAATCAGTTCCCAAAATTCAGTAATGATTGGAAATGCTTTGTCCACTAATTGAAATCTGTGTGTTAGTGTTTGTTCTTCTAATATTATCTTCAAATCAGCAGAACCTACTGTTTCTTTGCATTCATTTGTAATGCCACTCAATCGGCAAATATTGTCAGTATTTTTGTAATAGTTGTATATTACATTTTCTTTACAGAGTGATATCTCTGAACCTGTGTCTATTAAAAATGTTAATTTATAATTAATGTTTTTTACCGTTAAGAAAAGAAAATTCGATGTCCCAATATGCAGTGTATAAACCCTTAATTTTCCCTGTTCGGAGATTCGTAATGAGTCTCCAGGGTTTGTACGTTTCCCTGTTGTTGTACTGCATGAACATTGGAGTAGCTTCTTCCTCTTGTGTTATTATTGTATCTATTACCTCTGTTGGGTGTATTGTCGTTATAGCCATTGTAATTATTGTAGTAGTTGTTATAGTGTCTGTTATTGTTATTATTTCTCTTATGGTTTCTGTTGTTATTGTTAAAATTTCTGTTGATATTGTTATAGTTTCTGTTGTTCCTATTTATGTTAAAATGTCTATCCGTCTGTGGATTGAGATGATTTCTGTTTCTGTTATTTCTAGTTCCTGAATTATTTCTATTTGTGTTATTGTAATAATTTCGTTTATTATTGTTTATTTGTAAAGTTGTAAATGTATCTGATAGTTGTAATGATCTTTCCTGTGTAGTTGCAATGTCATAGGATTGTGCCAAAGTCTTGGGTTGTGCAGCTATTACAGCGGTTCTTATGTCTTTATATAAACCTTCTTGAAAAATTTCTAGAGCCAGTTTTTCGTTCATAGTCTTAATCGTAGAGCGAGCTACTTGATTTCAACTGTCCTCTAGTTCTGAAATTTGTACCAATGTCAAGTCCGCTATTAAAGTGTTAATTCGTTCTTTGTAATTAAGTACATTTCCTTTTTTGCTTGGTATTCTTTAAATCAAAATGTATGCTGCTTGCCGTTCTTGTGGATTTGAAATGTTTTGTTATTTGTTAGAATTGTTTTAAGTTCTTCGAAAGTTTCAGGTGTGTTTTCTATAATCAAAATATCCCTGACTCTGTCTACTAATTTTATCGCCAATACATATTTTAATAGGTTATTTTTTCCTTGCTCATTTAGTTCAGAATGAACCATTTCTATCATTGAAAGGAAAATATTAACATGTTTTGGCTTTCCGTCGAAGACTGGAATTATATCCGAAGCCTTTTTGCTGTCAAAGTTCGACATGATTTTAGGATTTTCAACTTCTTGCTATATTTCTAATTTTTCTCCTTTATGTTCTGTCAACAGCTGAATTGCTTTTTCTCTCAAATCTCTGAATTGAGTAATTTTCTCATCTCTTAAGGGATTAGCTAAATGACCTACAAGTTTTTCGAATTTTTCATTCAACTTTTGTATTGACTTTAATTTTTCCTGTATAGTTTCTTTTGTGTACTTCTTTGCTATCGATTTTCTAGCATTCGTAATTAACTTTTCTAATTCTTCAAAAATTTGTTCCATTATTTATATTTATTTCTACAGCATTTGATAAAAAAAATTTATTTAGATTTTCTTTATTATTGTTTTGTTATTTATACATTTTGTACAGAGTTTCTTACGACCTGTTTTTTTTGAGTTGTTCTAATGTATATTCTATTCTATCTTCCTCGGTTAACTGAAAAGTGTGTAGTCCTAGATTCATAACCTCTCTTAAAATCTAACATTGAAGCCAAATTTTCTTATTCTTATTTCCAAATATTTAAAGTATAACTTAATGTTATATTTATTTATATTAATTTATTTAAAATTTGTAAAATCTTAGCATTATATAAAATTTAAGGAAAAATTTTGAATTAAACTGGATTAAGGAAAAAAAATATTTTTATTTATTGAGTATGTTGGTTGATGTTTAATTTCTCCAACCGGTTCTTCTGAGTTCTATCAGTTGCTGTATCAATGCTTGTTTTTGTTTTCCCTGACTAATGCCTATTATGCGCTGAAGGTTCTTGCAGGTGTTTTGAAATTTTACCTTTTTACCTCCTTTCTTCTTTTTTTTTTTGATTTTTGATTGGTTCCTGAAGTTTTGTAATTCTTGTTGGTAATTTTTCTGTCTAGCCTGATACAGCTCTATTGTGATTGGTTTAGGGCCAGGTGGTGGTTCTTCAATTGGTGTTCCTTCTGGAACGTACTCCTCTTGTATAAATTTTTGCCAGCGTTTGAAAATTTCGTTGACTTCCTCTTAAGTCATTTGGAAAAATAAATTATAAATGTTAAATTTTTTTAAATTCTCCAGCAAGGGGGAAAAAAATTTCAAAATCTCAAAAAGGTAAACATGCAGGATTTCAAAAATTTATCCTGTTTCTTTATATTCTCCAGAAATAGATTGGCAGGATTGCCATATGGTGTATTTAAACGGTTTATTGGAAATGGTGTGTTTAAATTGTTTATTAAATTTTCAGTATTACTGAGCTCTGCAGCCGCTTTTCTTCAGCACCAGAAGTGCCGATCTTGTTTGAGAAATGAAAGATCTTACTTGATTGCTTGATCAATTATTTCTAAATTTTATTTACATAATCACTAACTTATATACTAACTTATTCTAAGGGTCAGCATTAATGTGGCAATACAACAAACCAATGGTAGATTTACTGTTCCCACGGAACTTTGCAATCTTGACAAATTTTTGGTTATCAAAACCAGCAACAAATCAATACCAAAAATTTCAAATTAATTTCACATTATAAATTGTTTTATGCCAACAGTTTGCTTCACACAGTATTCATGTTACAATTTCGCTTGATACAAATTATTTAATACAAACAAAAAAACCGTAATATCCATTACTGCTGACGAACAAAAAAATATTTAGCGTAAATAAAAAAATTAGTTCAAGTTCAATGTCTTAGAGCAAATAAAATTCTTACAGTGCTTATGTTAATTATAGACTCACTACAAGATCACTGTCATCTTACGGGTAGTTATCGTGGTGCGTGTTGTTTTTCACAATCTTTCTGCTTATGATTTACATCTCTTTTTTAATCATCTTTCTTCAATAAAAAATGCTACTATAAAAGTTATACCCCTAAACAAAGAGCGTTATATTTCCCTCTCAGTTTATATTTCATTAAAAAAGAATCATGGATTCGAAATACGCTTTATAGACTCTTTCAGGTTTATGGTCTCAAGTCTAGATTCTTTGGCAAAAAATCTTGACGTTTCTGATTTGCATACAGTTCGTGAAACATTTCCAAATGATAACCAATTTAAATTATTAAGAAGAAAAGGAGTGTATCCATACTCTTATATGGACTCTATTTTAAAGTTTGAGGAAACTGAACTTCCAAGTAGAGAGAACTTTTTTAATATTTTAAGGAATGAGGAATGATCTGTTGATGACTATGAACATGCACAAAAAGTCTGGAGTGAGTTCGATTGTAGAACCCTTCTCGATTATACTGAGCTTTACCTCAAAACTGATGTCTTACTTCTTACAGATATTTTTGAAAATTTTCGAAAAATATGTAAGAGTATTTATAATCTCGATCCAGCTCATTGTTATACTGCACCAGAACTATCATGGGATGCCATGTTAAGGACTACAGAAGTAACTTTAGAGCTAATAACAGACTGTGAAATGCATTCATTCATTTGTTCAAAATGGTATAAGGGGTGGGCTAGTGCAGTGCTCGAAAAGATATTGAAAATCTAACAACAAATACATGAATGGTTTTGATAATAATAAGCCTTCAGAATATTTGATGTATTTAGATGCTAACAATTTATATGGTTGGGCAATGTCTCAACCTTTACCTTATGGAGGATTTGAATGGTTAAGTTCTAGTGAAATTGAAGTCTTTAATATCAATGAAGTTACTAATACACCAGGAGTCGGTTACTATTTGGAACTAGATATTGAGTATCCAGACTCACTTCACGACGATCATAATGACCTCCCTTTTTGCCCCCAAAACAAAAGAACATCACAGTATAATACTACTAAGAAGTTAATAGCAGACCTTACCTTCAAAAAGAATTATGTTATTTATCATAAAGTCTTACTTCAATGTGTTTCAAACGGGCTTGTATTGCATAAAATACACAGAATATTAAGATTTAAGCAGTCTCATTGGCTTAAAAAATACATTGACCTAAATACTTCATATCGTACGAATGCCAAAAATGCATTTGAGAAGGACTTTTTTAAGCTCCTTAATAATGCGGTTTATGGGAAGACAATGGAAAACGTAGATAAAAGAAAAGTTATTCATATTGCGACAGAGTGGAAACTACAAACAGAATTGAGGGCATTGATTTCTAAACCGAATTTTTTAAGTTTAATAAAATTTGGGGATTTAAGTATTGAGTAGACAGTAGTCTATGTTATGTATTACATTCATTCATTCATTCACTTTTAAGATATGTATATGTTTTTGCGTATTTATTTTTATATTTTTTATTTAAATATTATTTTGTATTATGTATACATACATAAGTTTAAAAATTTGTAACATAAATATAATTACTATTATTGTTTACAAAATTTGTATTTATATACTTTAATTAAATTTACGATTGTAACATATCAACGTACATATATTTATATATATGTTTTAAATAAAACAAGTAATATACTAAAAAAAATAACTCATGCCAATTTGTCTTCATCCTGATGTTTCTTTTCAAGTAAGATTGTATTTCGTAAAGCACAAATACCATTGAAGTGATAGCTGCAATAAAATAGACCTGGATACTTCATCCCCATTTGACTAAAGTTGATACAGCCAATATCTTCAATATTAAGAACACTTTTTTGCACCATTTTTTCTAACCATTGCCTCTTTCCCTCGCCTTTAACATAGATATATGAATCACCTACATTAGCTCTTAGAAATTCGCAAATGCTTTTAAATGAAACACTCCCATCGTTCCAGCTTAGATGATGATAAAGTTTTGTTAACCAGTTTGCTTCTCTTTGCTTTTTTGTTGATAAACATGTAAAGTCAAAAGGAGGTTTTATGATAAAATTGATGTGTTGGTTATTGTTAAAAACGATTGCGAGTTCTTTTGCAATAAAATCGTTTGCATTACTTTTGAAGCCTTGCATGTCTATGAAAACTATATTATTTTTCATCTTTTTTAATTTATAGGATTTTACGAACTTGTCCTCTTATAGGTATGTATTCAATTAGACGATCGTGAATAAGAATGCAATAAGCTGGTGTTTTGGCTGGAATATTTGTTGCTGTTTCAAATTCAATTTTTATGTCAATTGGCCCGTTATTAAGAGTTTCGTTTTGATAACTAACATCTACTACAATAATCGAATTTTGATTTCACAATGATACATATAAATTTTCGATTACCATTGCTACTTTCTCTCTCTCTATCTTTCTGTCTCTTTCTACATCTAATAGCTCCACATAGACATATTCACTATTTCACAACAAATATTTTCAAGTAGACTTCTTAGATTCATCGAATCTACATTTAATATCAATATTAGTCAAATACTCGAAGGCAAAAGAACTTAATACTCTGGACTCTTCCCAAAATCTAATTAAAAAGTTTAGTTCATTGAACAACCACCTCTCAGATGGTACATTCTGTGTACAAAGACAAGGGGAACGAAATTTAGTTTTGGATAAGGAGGAGGTGGAGGAGTTTTTGATCTCAAATGGCCAATACCCTATTTGGCAGTAATGTAAATTTATTGTATACATACATATAAGTTAACACATTTCCCATTTAAACTACGCTACTGCTGACATAGAACACGCGCACAAAATCTTCCCACAAACAACAAGGAATTCGCTGACACCATGTCTACGATGCAACATACTTGTGTGCAATTCGAGGAAAAACATCAGGTGATGTGGTGCAACGACAAAGTAAATTATAATAAAAATATAATGCAGTTTTAGTTTTAAGTTAGTGTTAATTTAACATTCAAAAATAAAGGAGCATAAGCTCCCAAAAAAATATTTTTTTAAATGAAAATAAACTTATAAAGTTTTAATTGGCGCCCGAGCAGGGACCCTTGTTAAAAGGTCCTAAAAAAAGCCTTGAGGAGGTTCCTGAGTACGCGTTGAAAAGGTGTGATTCGATGTCACAGCCCCTCAAGCCATAGGTTAAGTTAATTAAGGAATTTTAAAAAGCAAAATTGAAACCAATAAATAAATAATGTGAAAAATAAAATTAATAAAATGAAAATGTGCAATTAAAAGAAATTATGAAAAAATAAAGATAAAATTTAAGAAAGTTGAAAAAAGAAGATAAATGAAAAATTTGAAGTTAAATATTTGTGAAAAATTATTTGAATAAAAAATAAGAAACATAAATTAAAGTTTAAAAGAAAGAATTAAAAGGATAAATGGAAATTAAATACTTGTGAAAATTATTTGTATAAAAAATAAGAAATATAAATTAAAGCTTAAAAGCAAGAATACAAAGATAAATGTGAAAATTATTTGAATAAAAAATGAGAAATGTAAATTAAAAGCAAGAATACAAAGATAAATGAAAAAAATAAAATTAAATATTTGTGAAAAATTATTTGAATAAAAAATAAGAAACATAAATTAAAGTTTACAAGTAAGAAAGGATAAATAAAAATTTTTTTTTGTGAAAACTAGTTAATTAACAATAAGAAATACCTATTAAAAAGTTTATTTAAGTTTAATATTTGTGGAAATTTAAAAAAGAATTTAATATTTTTTCAAAATAAGAAATAAAAATTTGTGAATTTTAAATTAAAGGAAGAAATAATTAAAGTTAAATTAAGAATATTTGTGGAAATGTCGATGATTTCAAAAGAATAAATTCAATTAAAGTAAAGAAATTAAAAACAAAAATTTAAAAATTTGGAAATAAAAATATTTCAAATATATTTGTGAAAATTCTGAGAAATAATATTAAAATTATTTAGAAAAATTGAGTAAAATATATTAATTTGAAAATACTTGTGGAGTTTTGAAATTTAAAATAACTTAATTGAATTGATGTGAGAAATAAAATTTTAAATATTAGATATTTGAAATTAAACATTTGAAGAATCTAAGAAGAATCTAACATACTTTGGAAACAAAACCAGCTGGAACAAGGACGATTTTTTGAAGAATGCTTTGGTGAGTAACATTTGTGAATTGTTCAATCTAAGAGAAATTATCCTTACCTTACCCTAAATAACCCATACAATCAAAATGCCAGACAAAGTTGACGACATTACCGCAAGAATGAATAGGGTACTATCGCTAGGCAGGAATAATGTGACGGACTCAGCTAGTACAAGTAGTAGAGCAGAGGGCTTTTCTCAGGCCCAAAAAGAAGAAATTAAAGCAATAGTTAGCGAATTTTTTGACAAGGAATCACTTGAGGATGATAGTGATCATCCCATAGGCGACGTTAGACTGGAAGAGTTGGATAAGATTCCAGACATTATAAAATCAATCAGAGAATTTTCAGGAAGAGCAGGTGAGTTCGGATCATGGCGGAAGTCCGTTGACCGAGCTCTACAACTTTTTGAATCCATAAAAGGGACTAGTAGGTATTACGCAATTTTACATACTATACGGACAAAAATAGTGGGCGAGGCAGATACTGCTCTCGACTCATACAGAACACCACTAGATTGGGGGAAAATGAGGAAGTGCTTAATGATGCACTACTCAGATAAACGGGACATAGGTACGCTAGAATACCAAATGACAACGTTATGTCAGGGAAATAGATCCATTACTGAATTTTACCAGGCTGTTTACCAGCACTTATCATTAATTCTTGATAAGGTTGCATGCCTGGAATTAGACTCCTCTAGTTTGTGTGCTATGACTAGCGCTTATAGGGAAAAGGCTTTGGACATGTTCATCCGGGGATTAAGGGGTGATTTGCCCAGACTTCTTAGTGTTAGGGAACCATCATCACTCCCTCAGGCACTACACATGTGCCTTAAGTTAGATAACATGTCATACCGCATAAACCATGCACATGGACAAAGATTGATCCCTCAAAAACACCAGCCATCACAATTGGGTGCACGCCCAAAATTCTATCCTGAACTTGCCTATACCGGTGGGTTATATCGACCACCAATACCAACAAGATTAGCTCCGAAACCAATGCCTATTCAAACTTATCAATATCAACACCAAAATCGACCACCTTTTAATCTATATCAAAATAGGAACACAAATGCGAATGTTCCATCTCAACTTTACCAGCAACAAAATTCCAATAATGTTCGAGGTCCTGTACCAATGGATGTGGATCGTTCCGTCCAGACTAAGCAGGTGAACTATGTCAATAGACCTCCATTTAATAACTCAATTAAAAGACCACATGAGTCTTATCAGGGCCCCGCAAATAAATTTCAGCGAACTTTCCATCTAGGAACAGGAGGACAGAACAATGTTGATTGCTTCCAACAAGCAGACGAAGCTCCAGATAACTTTTCGGATCAAGTTTGTTACGGGGAAGTAATCGAGCGAGAAAACATTGAAGGTTTGACTTCTGATCATCCTGAGAGGGTAGAGGAAACCGGAAATGATTTTGATGCATATTCCATTGAAGATTTAAACGCAGATTTGAATTTTTTTGGTTAAATAGTTCCTCCTTACCTTACTTCAAGGTATGTTTGAGGAACGGGAAAAACTTAAAATTCCTTTTAGATACTGGTAGTAATAAGAATTATATCAAACCTTGCTTAATAACAAATCCTTTGCCTAACGGAAGTAATTTCTTCGCAAAATCAATATCTGGTGATGTTGAAATTACACAGCATTCCTATTTGAATCTTTTTGGCCCCATTAATGGACCAATTAAATTTTTCCTTTTGCCAGGATTGCGCACTTTTGACGCAATTTTGGGGAACGACACTCTGAAGGATATTTCGGCCGTGATCTATGCCTCGGAAAGTTATTTTACTGTCAAAGGTAACATAAAAATACCTATATACCAATACATATCCCATGACGTGAACCACCTTGACATTAAAACAGGACACCTTTCGCAATATCAGTCGAACGCTTTAAGGAACATGACAAATAGACATAAAAATCTCTTTTCTGAGCCTGATGATAGACTGACCTATACCACAAAGGTTGTGGGTGAAATAAGGACCACCACTGAAACTCATACTTATACAAGAACCTATCCTTATCCATTGGCATTGAAAGGCGTAGTTGATAAAGAAATTGAAAAATTACTCAATGATGGGATAATAAGACCATCACGTTCTCCTTATAATTCACCAATTTGGGTGGTTCCTAAGAAAGAAGACGCTTCAGGCAATAGGAAATACAGAGTAGTGGTAGACTTCAGGAAACTGAATGAAATCACAATTCCTGACAGATATCCCATTCCCGAGATTAGTGAAGTGTTGGGCCGCTTAGGCGGAAACAAATATTTTTCGGTGATTGATCTCAAGAGCGGATTTCACCAAATTCCACTTAGGGAAAGAGATATAGAGAAAACAGCATTCTCCGTAAGCAATGGGAAGTATGAATTCACAAGACTTCCCTTCGGACTCAGAAATGCTCCTGCCATATTTCAAAGGGCACTTGATGATATCCTTCGAAACCAAATTGGAAAAATATGTTATGTCTATATTGATGACATAATAATATTCAGTAAAGACGAAAAATCCCATCTACAACACCTGAACGAGGTCTTTGGAACACTAAATTCCGCAAATATGAAGGTGCAATTAGAAAAGTGTGAGTTCTTCAAGAATGAGGTAGAATTTCTGGGATTTGTTGTGTCTGAAAATGGATTGAGAACTAATCCAAGAAAAGTAGAGGCAATAGCCAAATTTCCATTTGCGTTCCCTTCTGGGTCTGTTTAGCTATTACCGTAGATTTATCAAAGGTTTTGCGGACATTGCAAAACCTCTTACCCAAATGTTAAGAGGAACAAATGGAAGAATTTCCAGAACAGAATCCAGCAAGGTCAAAATTTCTTTGGGTAACATAGAGAAAGAAGCCATCGAGAAACTGAAAAACGCTCTCCTATCACAGGAGGTTATTCTGTCATACCCTGATTTTGAAAAGGAGTTCCACCTTACAACTGATGCTTCTAACATAGCAATAGGAGCAGTGCTAAGCAAGGGTGATCGGCCAATAACTTTTATCTCAAGAACATTGTCAAGGGAGGAACAAAATTACGCCACAAACGAGAGGGAAATGCTGGCCATCGTTTGGGCTTTGCAAAACCTCAGAAACTACTTGTATGGAACGGCAAAAGTGGTGATTTTTACTGATCACCAACCCATTACTTATGCCCTCAGTAATAAAAATTCTAACACAAAAATGAAGAGATGGAAAGCCATCCTTGAGGAATATAATCATGAAATACGCTACAAGCCTGGAAAAACAAATGTGGTTGCTGACGCACTTTCTCGGCCTAGAGTAACAAATATTAATTCTTTAACTGGAACTGCTCATAGCGGTGAAAGTTCAGCTGACAATCTCATCCCAAGTGTTGAGGTTCCAATAAATGCGTTTAAAAACCAAATATTTCTCACCTTAGGCGACTTCCCTTCATATCATTTTCAAATAATTTTTCCCGGTTACCATAGACATACAATAGTGGAAAAAGATTACAATCAAGAAAATTTATTGTCCTTATTAAAGAGATACCTTAATCCTTCAGTAATAAACTGTATCAAAACTCCAGAACCCATTATGGGAAAAATACAAGAATTATACCCTGATCATTTTCGAAATTACAAAGCACGTTTTTCACAACTGGTTGTAGACGATATTCTGTCAGAAACAGATCAAGAGAATATTATTATTGATACACATAAACGCGCTCACCGAAATGCGCTTGAAAATAAAATACATATTTTGGAGAAGTACTATTTCCCAGGTATGTTAGCAAAAATCAAAAGAATCGTGAAACTATGCTCTATTTGTAAAAAGAACAAATACGAAAGACACCCATCAGTGCCGAAAATTAATGAAACACCCATTCCAACTTATCCTGGACAAGTGATTCATGTTGATATTTTTTCCACTGACAAAAAACTAGTTATGACATGCCTTGATAAATTTTCAAAGTTTGCTCAGGCAAGAATTCTTCCCGGAAAGTCAATCGAGGACGTTAGGAGGCCTCTAAGGGATCTTATCTTCTACTTTGGAGTCCCAAAAACAATTGTTATTGATAATGAAAAGTCCCTAAATTCAGCTTCTCTCCTGTTTATGATGGAGGATGAATTGGGAATCGAAGTTTTTACTACACCGCCTTACAATAGCGAAGCAAACGGTCAGGTTGAGCGTTTTCATTCAACGCTTGCCGAAATATTAAGATGCTTGAAAGACGAAGGAACAAGTAAAAATTTCGAAGAGCTTTTGGAAAGATCTATTAATGAATACAATCACTCGGTACATTCGACAATTGGTAGAAAGCCCGTTGACATGTTTTTTGGGAGGACAGTAGATTTTTCTCCTGGAAGCTATGATCAAACGCGACAGACCAACATTGAAAGGCTACGACTGAAACAGGAAAAAGATTTGAAATATCATAATAGGAAAAGGACGAACCCAAAAGAATATATTACAGGTCAGACAATCTTTGTTAAAATAAATAAGCGATTAGGAACAAAACTGACAGAAAGGTATAAAGAAGAAGTTGTAAAAGAGAATAGAAATTCTACAGTAGTAACAGAAAGTGGAAGAATCATTCACAAAAAGCATATTAGAAACTAATTTGGTATTAAACATTTTACAGGATTTTACTGATTGCCGGGCTGTGCTCAGGCGAAATTCAAATAATGGACTATTCTAATTCTAAAATGATAGCAGTAAATATGGGCTTAGTTAAGGTCCAGTCTGGAACATTTAAGCTCGTGCACGTCATCGACTTACAGAATTATGAGAACGTTTTGAATAGTTTGGAAAAAGCACTTTTAATTGGCAACACCATAAGTCATCCTTTCTTTCCCTACCTTAATCACTCCATAATCCAAATCAAATCCTACTTATCCCGACTCAGGCCGAAGTTAAGAACAAAACGTTCCTTGGACTTCCTTGGAACTGCATGGAAATGGTTATCTGGTACTCCAGATCGCCATGATTTCGAAATAATTCGGGAAAAGATAAATAATGTCTTAACAAATGGCAATAACCAAGTAATAATTAACCAACTTTCCATTGACAGATTGAACAGCCTTACAAATGTTACAGATAATATTTTAAAAGTCCTGAAATCAGAGGACCAAAATAAGAAAATGATTGAGTTCAAATATAAGCTCGAAATTGTTAAAGAGGAAATATCAAACATAGAGTTTGCTGTCCATTGGGCTAAAGCAAATATTGTTAACTCTTTTATTTTGTCTAATATTGAATTAGAAACATTACGCAATGTATTTGAAAAAAATAATATCCCTTTTTCCAGCATTGATGAATTGCTAACATTCGCAAACATAAAGGTTGCAGTTAATGATAAAGACATTATTTACATTATAAGCATTCCAACAACTTTGTTACAGGATTGTAAAAAAATATTAGTCAAGCCTGTTAAATTTAATAATTCAATTAAAAAGTTAAATTTTGAAAAAATTGTTCAATGTAATAGCGACATATTTGGTATAAATAAAGATTGTAAAACTTATAATAGTTTAAGTATTTGTAGATTAAGTGAAATAATTAATATAACAGCCTCTGACTGCATTCCTAAGCTCTTGGCAAGCCAACCCTCAAAATGCGCCACAACAAACAACGACCATATCCCAACAGTGGGAGAGATTGAAGATGATGTGTTATTACTTAACCAATTCGCAGGCGAAATAGAAGTCGAAGGTTCAGCGGTGCAATTGAAAGGTACATTTATTATTCACCACATAAACTCGTCAATCAAAGTAGACGGAAGAACTTATAAAACAACTAAGATGACAGGTTCGAAACCACTTCCTGCGCTGGTTCAACCAGTCCTTATTGAAGCAGAAGAAGAAACACTCTCTCTACAAATGATGAAAACCATAAACTTTAATAACTCAAGAACTATCGAAAAGCTAAAAAACCACAGCAACCTTAATCTTTACCTAAATGTTATATTAATGGTGACAGTTTTAACAACTATTTCTATTGCTACAGCAAGAATATGCAGGAAAAAATCTCCAAATAAAGATCAGAAAGATACTGAACATCCTTGTAATGAAGAGACTCCAGAAAATCCTGCAGTTACAACATCCAAGGCTAGAAGTATCCACAGCTTACCCTTTTTCTGAAAGACGGTTCATACGAGGACGTATGAACTTTTAGAGGGGGAGTAGTTAACACATTTCCCATTTAAACTACGCTACTGCTGACATAGAACACGCGCACAAAATCTTCCCACAAACAACAAGGAATTCGCTGACACCATGTCTACGATGCAACATACTTGTGTGCAATTCGAGGAAAAACATCAGGTGATGTGGTGCAACGACAAAGTAAATTATAATAAAAATATAATGCAGTTTTAGTTTTAAGTTAGTGTTAATTTAACATTCAAAAATAAAGGAGCATAAGCTCCCAAAAAAATATTTTTTTAAATGAAAATAAACTTATAAAGTTTTAATTTATATATTTTGCAACTAATAAAACAAAATTTTGTATACATTATTTAATTTTAAATTCTAGTCTTTTTATTTATTTCATAAAGATATTGAAGGCATAAATGACCACAATTAAATGTATTAAACTTCTGATATTGATTATAGTTGTATCTTATATTTTTACCCAGATATTTGATCACCTCTGCAGGAGGTTGTAAGTTTCCAAAGCTATCGAAATATTCTACTTCTTTATTGTTTTTAAAATATGCTACCCAATGTGTGCCGAGTCCTGTTGCCACATCTAAATTGAGTATTCCACATTCGTTTTTCCTCGCACGTTTTGGTAGAGTGTTCAACATATAAACTCCCCTAAAGTATGGACTTTTTGATGAAAAATTTTGTAGATCAACATCGGCCAATGGTCTAGTGGGCAGCATTTGTATTAGTTTTTTGAATTTTCCTTACAAATCAAACCATAACCTTTCTTATAAGGTTTGAGGAAAAGTCCTTCACCTACCGCTATAGATTCTATCGCTCTATTATGTCTAGCAGGTTCCTCAAGTTGTCTTTTTGCATTTTTTGTTGCATTTACAGTCTTCGCTATAGCAGCACCTCCAGTCGCTAGACTACCAATTGCTCCCAGAGCGGTTAAAATTGGAATTAATGGCAAAAAACCACAAATTTTTGGAACACGTATTATACGTGGTGATATAATTTGTGATTTTTTCCCCTTCAAAGAACTGTTAATAGTTTTTCGTGCAATTTTAATGGCTAAGTTAATATCCAACGGTTTTTTCTTCTGCAACATTTTTGATGCAGCTCTACTTGATGTGCTAAACAGCTTTTTAGCATTTAAACTATTTTTTTTAATTTTATTTTTCTCTACACCCATTCCAAATTTTGTTTTAGCTTTCATCGCGTTAGTAACCATATATGCAAATAATTTTTCTGTGACAGTGCTATCTTTTGAAAGAACTCGGTTCCAAGCTTTGTTTTCAAGTATTTTATCAGCTTTATGTCTATGTATTTTATCAGCTTTATGTCTAAATCCTTATTTTGAGAATAAGCAATGTCGTGCTCTTTACAAGCGAAATCCAATATATTAATTCCTTTATCACCTCTACGTAAACGTTTTTGTAGTTTTGTTGCAGGTCCACAGTACTTATATCCAGGAAGATGAAGTTCAACAGGTAGAGAGTTTATTATATTGTTAACTAAACCTTCTCCAATGACAGTTTTGTTATGACTAAACGATTTCCGATATCGTATAACCATATTATTTTATTTTTTCTAAAATAAAGGGTAGTATTTATAAATTGCATTTAGTAACAAAAATGCAGTTAGTAAAACAACATAAAAATATTTTAATCCGTAATGTTGATGCTTCATCAAACATTAGCTCAAAAATAAAGCATAGTTCCCTCTTACCAAATTCTATTCGTGCTCTAATAGTTGGCCCATCAAATTGTGGAAAGACTAATATTATGATTAGCTTGATAGAAAGTCCTAATGGACTCAAGTTTAAAAACATCTATTTATATTCAAAATCGTTATATCAGCTAAATATGAATACCTGAGAAATTTAATGTTACCAATAAAAGGAATGGGATAATACACATTTACAGATAATGAATCCGTTATTTCCCCTAATGAAGCTAAAAGCAATTCAATTATGATATTTGACGATGTTGCATGCGAAAAGCAAAATAATATACGTGCATATTTTTGTATGGGACGACATAAAAATGTTGATTCATTTTACTTATGTCAAACGTATACCAGAATTCCAAAACATTTGATAAGAGACAATGCCAATGTAATTATAATGTTTAAACAAGATGAGAAAAATATGAAGTATGTTTATAGTGATCATGTGGCAAGCGATATGAGTTTTGTGAAGCTTCAAGAAATTTGTCGAGAGTGTTGGAAGGATAAATATGGATTTTTGATGATAAGCAAAGATAATGAACTAAACAATGGTCGTTACAGAAAACAATTTGACTATTTCATAACAATATAAATTACTTCACATAAAAGGTAGTCTTTAGTTCTTAATCTGGCTTTAAACTTCATACTTCATACATTAATGTGGCAATACAACAAACCAATGGTAGATTTACTGTTCCCACGGAACTTTGCAATCTTGACAAATTTTTGGTTATCAAACCCAGCAACAAATCAATACCAAAAATTTCAATTTAATTTAAAATTATAAATTGTTTTATACCAACAGTTTGCTTAACACAGTATTCATGTTACAATTTCGCTTGATACAAATTATTTAATACAAACAAAAAAACGTAATATCCATTACTGCTGACCAACAAAAAAATATTTAGCGTAAATAAAAAAATGAATTCAAGTTCAATGTCTTAGAGTAAATAAAATTCTTACAGTGCTTATGTTAATTATAGACTCACTACACTCTTACCCTTCTAGGTTTGGGTATTATTAAAAATTAAACATATGTACATACATATATAAATGTATTATTATGTATACATATTCATAAAGTGAATTTTAAGTATTTACTCTGTATATTTCTTATTCATATTATTACATATAGATTTTATGTTCTTATATTATTTATATTTCTTATTTGCCTATGTTAATTTAAATAATTTTTTTTTAGCAAATTCTTATGTACTAGTTTTGTTTTTGTGTTATCAATTTCTATGAGTACATTTAAATCATCTAAGTCTAATACTTTGTATGGGCCTTTGTATGGAGGTTCATACTTTTTTCTATTCAAAACTTTAACCAAAACTTCATCTCCTATTCTAAGATCTATTCTATTTTGTTTCTTTTCAGATTCTAATTTCCTTTTTCGTTTTACTGAGTTATGAAGTCTAATATTTAGTTCATTTAAATAGTTGTTAATATTATAAATCTTTCTAGTATCACTTAAAGTGTCGTTTGGCAGTCTAGGAAGTCTACCAAAAATTAGTTGAAATGGTGAATAGTCTGTATCGACATTTGGTGTCGTATTAAAAGCAAAAGTATAATATGGTATCCACTCATGCCAATTATTGTCATCTACAAAATTTAGAAAATATTCATTTAAAACGCGATGATTTCGTTCTATTGTACATAAAGTTTCATGATGGTAAGGCGTTGAGAAATTTTGTTTTATTTTTAATAATACACAAATCTCTCTCATTAATTCATTGGTAAATTCAGTTCCTCTATCTGTTTTGAGAATGTTAAATAGACCGTATTTTAATACAATATGTTCTATTAAAGCCTTCGCGACTGTTTTGGCATCTTTGGTTTCGATCGGACAAGCAACAACATATTTTGTCAGTTCGCACTGCATTGTAAGTATGTATCTAAATTGTTCGGATGGTCTTAATGGTCCAACTGTGTCCATTAAAACAGTGTCAAAACCGTGTGATGGTGTATCTGTTATAGTAAAGGGTTCTTTTGTATTTTTTATCTGTTTATGTTTTTGGCATGAATCACATGTTGTTATGTATTTTTTTTTACCATTTTGTTCATATTTTTCCATATATATCTTTGTTTTAATTTGGAAAGTGTTTTCCTAATTCCAAAATGTCCTCCATGTGGTGAGTCATGAAACTCTTCTATTAATCTGTATTGTGTTATATTATCTTTTACTTCTCTTGGCATTCTGTATATAATTATTTCTATATCATTTTTCTTTATATTGTTATACTTTTCCTTCAATTCTTCGGCCGTTATATATTTAAATATTTCATCATTATCATATAGTACGTACTTTTTAAATTTAAATTTCTTCAATCTTAATAAAAGTTTATCCATAAATGTTCCTGAAAACATAGGATTTTCGCTTTTATTGCATATTATGCACGTTATTTTATCATTCTTTTCCTTTAGTTTATTCTTTAATTGTTGCTGCAGCTTATTATCATATATAAATTCAATCTTTTGGGTGCCCTTAATGTTATTTATTGACGTGCATTCCCACATATGGAGGTGATCAGTCTCCTTTCGAGATATGCAGTCGTTCTTTTTATTTTCATCTTCTTCATATTTATTTTTCATTTCGTTGTTAAACATATTTCTTGTTATTGCCAAGGTTTTCTTTTCTTTTTCATCAATACAGATTGGAATCATGTCTCTTAATATTTGTGAGCTTATTTCTACACGCGATAGAGCGTCTGCGTTCGTATTATTCGCTCCCTTTTTTATTTTATATCAAAGTCATAATCCGATAATTCAAGTCTAATTCTGGTTAATTTTGAAGGCGGGTTTTTATGTGTAAACAAAACAATAAGAGGTCTATGGTCTGTGACTACGGTAAATTTTCTACCATATAGATATGGTCTAAAAAATTTTATTCCCCAATGAATACCTAATAATTCTTTTTCAATTACTGATTTATTTTTCTCATATTTATTCAATGTTCTACTTGCATATGATATGGGTAAATCGTTTCCGATTTCACCCTGTGAAAGAACTGCTCCCAAAGCTACATTTGAAGCGTCTGTCGTTAAAATGAATGGTTCATCAAAGTTGGGATATCGTAATATGGGCGGGTTTTTTAATTTGTCTCTTAGTGTCTCAAATGCTATTTGGAATCTTCTGTCCAATTGAAAATTACTTTTTTTTTATAAATTATTAAGACAAGTTCCCGTTTTCGGGAAGTCTGGAATGAATCTTCTGTAATAATTGCAGAAGGCTATAAACCGTCTAACGTCGTCTGGGTTTTTTTGGAACAGGATATTGTTCAATTACTTTGTATTTCGTCGGGTCGGTTTTTGTACCATTTTTTGTAATCAAATGTCCTAAATACAAAACTTCTGGTTTTAAGAAACAACATTTTGATGGATTCAGCTTGAAATTGTATTGTTTTAGTCTTTCTAAGACTCTTATGAGGTTCTCATTGTGGTGCTTCAAACTGCATCCGAAAATAATGACGTCGTCAACATACAAAAATGCTTCTGATTCTAACCCAGATAATGCTATGGTCAACATTCTTTGGAAACTGTTAGATGATATTTTTAAACCGAATGGTAGTCTTGTATATTGAAAGTGACCGTTTGGTGTAGAAAATGCTGTTAGTGGTCGTGATTGTGGTTCGAGTTCTATTTGGTGAAATGAGCTTGTCATTTCTAAAGTGGAAAAATATTTAGCTCTACCTAATCTGTCCAATACATCTTCAAGTCTGGTTAAAGGGAATTTGTCGTTTACTATCTTGTCATTTAAACGTCTGAAATCTACAACTAAACGCCATTTTTCCGTGTCGTTCTGTCCTTTTTTTGGTACTAATAATAATGGAGAATTATATGGACTAATAGATTGTTCTACTATGTCTTTTTCTAATAACTCTTTTACTTGTTTACTTATATCGTCTAGTTGAGTTTGTGGCAGTCTATAGTTTTTAATGTAAGTGGGCGTGTTATCATTTAATTCAATACTTTGTTTATAAAAAGTGTTTACCGTTAATGGTTCATCTTCAAGATGAAATACTTCTTGATATTGTCTTAGAATATCACATATGACTCTTTTATTTTTTTCTTCAATGTTCTTGAAATCTAGTTTTTCTAGTAATTTATTAAATCTTTGCTCTGAATGTTTATTGTTATTGCGCATGTTAGTTTTACAAATTGTATAATTTTTTAATATTATTGTTGTGATTCCCAATTTCTCTAGGCGCACTGGTTCCTCTAAAGTGTTAAAAATTTTAACATAGCGTTGGCCATCTTTGGGTATTATATTGTTTGCTAAAAATACTCCATTCATTATTTCCTTACTACATGTGACACTATCTTCTTTTATGTCAATGTTTATAGGTACTATCTTCTCTGTTCTTGGAGGTATAGTTATATTATGTATTCTTTTTGTGTTTATCTCTATTGGGATTGTTATTTTCTCTCCCTCTATGCAAGTTTTTAAAGTCAGTGTTTCATAGTCAATCTGACAGTTGTATTTACAGAAAAAATCAGTTCCCAAAATTCAGTAATGATTGGAAATGCTTTGTCCACTAATTGAAATCTGTGTGTTAGTGTTTGTTCTTCTAATATTATCTTCAAATCAGCAGAACCTACTGTTTCTTTGCATTCATTTGTAATGCCACTCAATCGGCAAATATTGTCAGTATTTTTGTAATAGTTGTATATTACATTTTCTTTACAGAGTGATATCTCTGAACCTGTGTCTATTAAAAATGTTAATTTATAATTAATGTTTTTTACCGTTAAGAAAAGAAAATTCGATGTCCCAATATGCAGTGTATAAACCCTTAATTTTCCCTGTTCGGAGATTCGTAATGAGTCTCCAGGGTTTGTACGTTTCCCTGTTGTTGTACTGCATGAACATTGGAGTAGCTTCTTCCTCTTGTGTTATTATTGTATCTATTACCTCTGTTGGATGTATTGTCGTTATAGCCATTGTAATTATTGTAGTAGTTGTTATAGTGTCTGTTATTGTTATTATTTCTGTTATGGTTTCTGTTGTTATTGTTAAAATTTCTGTTGATATTGTTATAGTTTCTGTTGTTCCTATTTATGTTAAAATGTCTATCCGTCTGTGGATTGAGATGATTTCTGTTTCTGTTATTTCTAATTCCAGAATTATTTCTATTTGTGTTATTGTAATAATTTCGTTTATTATTGTTTATTTGTAAAGTTGTAAATGTATCTGATAGTTGCAATGATCTTTCCTGTGTACTTGCAATGTCATACGATTGTGCCAAAGTCTTGGGTTGTGCAGCTATTACAGCGGTTCTTATGTCTTTATATAAACCTTCTTGAAAAATTTCTAGAGCCAGTTTTTCGTTCATAGTCTTAATCGTAGAGCGAGCTACTTGATTTGAACTGTCCTCTAGTTCTGAAATTTGTACCAATGTCAAGTCCGCTATTAAAGTGTTAATTCGTTCTTTGTAATTAAGTACATTTCCTTTTTTGCTTGGTATTCTTTAAATCAAAATGTATGCTGCTTGCCGTTCTTGTGGATTTGAAATGTTTTGTTAGAATTGTTTTAAGTTCTTCGAAAGTTTCAGGTGTGTTTTCTATAATCAAAATATCCCTGACTCTGTCTACTAATTTTATCGCCAATACATATTTTAATAGGTTATTTTTTCCTTGCTCATTTAGTTCAGAATGAACCATTTCTATCATTGAAAGGAAAATATTAACATGTTTTGGCTTTCCGTCGAAGACTGGAATTATATCCGAAGCCTTTTTGCTGTCAAAGTTCGACATGATTTTAGGATTTTCAACTTCTTGCTATATTTCTAATTTTTCTCCTTTATGTTCTGTCAACAGCTGAATTGCTTTTTCTCTCAAATCTCTGAATTGAGTAATTTTCTCATCTCTTAAGGGATTAGCTAAATGACCTACAAGTTTTTCGAATTTTTCATTCAACTTTTGTATTGACTTTAATTTTTCCTGTATAGTTTCTTTTGTGTATTTCTTTGCTATCGATTTTCTAGCATTCGTAATTAACTTTTCTAATTCTTCAAAAATTTGTTCCATTATTTATATTTATTTCTACAGCATTTGATAAAAAAAATTTATTTAGATTTTCTTTATTATTGTTTTGTTATTTATACATTTTGTACAGAGTTTCTTACGACCTGTTTCTTTATATAATACTGTAAGAATTTAAATATGACTACTATTATGAAAATTATCAACAAAATTATTATAATTTTTTGATCTATTGTTATTTTATTTGTGTTTATAGCATTGGCATTCGCATGGCCCTCTACTTTTGCATCTGCGATGCCCATTTTGAGTTGTTCTAATGTATATTCTATTCTATCTTCCTCGGTTAACTGAAAAGTGTGTAGTCCTAGATTCATAACCTCTCTTAAAATCTAACATTGAAGCCAAATTTTCTTATTCTTATTTCCAAATATTTAAAGTATAACTTAATGTTATATTTATTTATATTAATTTATTTAAAATTTGTAAAATCTTAGCATTATATAAAATTTAAGGAAAAATTTTGAATTAAACTGGATTAAGGAAAGAAAAATATTTTTATTTATTGAGTATGTTGGTTGATGTTTAATTTCTCCAACCGGTTCTTCTGAGTTCTATCAGTTGCTGTATCAATGCTTGTTTTTGTTTTCCCTGACTAATGCCTATTATGCGCTGAAGGTCCTTGCAGGTGTTTTGAAATTTTACCTTTTTACCTCCTTTCTTCTTTTTTTTTGATTTTTGATTGGTTCCTGAAGTTTTGTAATTCTTGTTGGTAATTTTTCTGTCTAGCCTGATACAGCTCTATTGTGATTGGTTTAGGGCCAGGTGGTGGTTCTTCAATTGGTGTTCCTTCTGGAACGTACTCCTCTTGTATAAATTTTTGCCAGCGTTTGAAAATTTCGTCGACTTCCTCTTAAGTCATTTGGAAAAATAAATTATAAATGTTAAATTTTGTAAAATTCTCCAGCAAGGGGGGAAAAAAATTTCAAAATCTCAAACAGGTAAACATGCAGGATTTCAAAAATTTATCCTGTTTCTTTATATTCTCCAGAAATAGATTGGCAGGATTGCCATATGGTGTATTTTAATGGTTTATTGGAAATGGTGTGTTTAAATTGTTTATTAAATTTTCAGTATTACTGAGCTCTGCAGCCGCTTTTCTTCAGCACCAGAAGTGCCGATCTTGTTTGAGAAATGATTACTTGATTGCTTGATCAATTATTTCTAAATTTTATTTACATAGTCACTAACTTATATACTAACTTATTCTAAGGGTCAGCATTAATGTGGCAATACAACAAACCAATGGTAGATTTACTGTTCCCACGGAACTTTGCAATCTTGACAGATTTTTGGTTATCAAAACCAGCAACAAATCAATACCAAAAATTTCAAATTAATTTCACATTATAAATTGTTTTATGCCAACAGTTTGCTTCACACAGTATTCATGTTACAATTTCGCTTGATACAAATTATTTAATACAAACAAAAAAACCGTAATATCCATTACTGCTGACCAACAAAAAAATATTTAGCGTAAATAAAAAAATTAGTTCAAGTTCAATGTCTTAGAGCAAATAAAATTCTTACAGTGCTTATGTTAATTATAGACTCACTACAAGATCACTGTCATCTTACGGGTAGTTATCGTGGTGCGTGTTGTTTTTCACAATCTTTCTGCTTATGATTTACATCTCTTTTTTAATCATCTTTCTTCAATAAAAAATGCTACTATAAAAGTTATACCCCTAAACAAAGAGCGTTATATTTCCCTCTCAGTTTATATTTCATTAAAAAAGAATCATGGATTCGAAATACGCTTTATAGACTCTTTCAGGTTTATGGTCTCAAGTCTAGATTCTTTGGCAAAAAATCTTGACGTTTCTGATTTGCATACAGTTCGTGAAACATTTCCAAATGACAACCAATTTAAATTATTAAGAAGAAAAGGAGTGTATCCATACTCTTATATGGACTCTATTTTAAAGTTTGAGGAAACTGAACTTCCAAGTAGAGAGAACTTTTTTAATATTTTAAGGAATGAGGAATGATCTGTTGATGACTATGAACATGCACAAAAAGTCTGGAGTGAGTTCGATTGTAGAACCCTTCTCGATTATACTGAGCTTTACCTCAAAACTGATGTCTTACTTCTTACAGATATTTTTGAAAATTTTCGAAAAATATGTAAGAGTATTTATAATCTCGATCCAGCTCATTGTTATACTGCACCAGAACTATCATGGGATGCCATGTTAAGGACTACAGAAGTAACTTTAGAGCTAATAACAGACTGTGAAATGCATTCATTCATTTGTTCAAAATGGTATAAGGGGTGGGCTAGTGCAGTGCTCGAAAAGATATTGAAAATCTAACAACAAATACATGAATGGTTTTGATAATAATAAGCCTTCAGAATAGTTGATGTATTTAGATGCTAACAATTTATATGGTTGGGCAATGTCTCAACCTTTACCTTATGGAGGATTTGAATGGTTAAGTTCTAGTGAAATTGAAGTCTTTAATATCAATGAAGTTACTAATACACCAGGAGTCGGTTACTATTTGGAACTAGATATTGAGTATCCAGACTCACTTCACGACGATCATAATGACCTCCCTTTTTGCCCCCAAAACAAAAGAACATCACAGTATAATACTACTAAGAAGTTAATAGCAGACCTTACCTTCAAAAAGAATTATGTTATTTATCATAAAGTCTTACTTCAATGTGTTTCAAACGGGCTTGTATTGCATAAAATACACAGAATATTAAGATTTAAGCAGTCTCATTGGCTTAAAAAATACATTGACCTAAATACTTCATATCGTACGAATGCCAAAAATGCATTTGAGAAGGACTTTTTTAAGCTCCTTAATAATGCGGTTTATGGGAAGACAATGGAAAACGTAGATAAAAGAAAAGTTATTCATATTGCGACAGAGTGGAAACTACAAACAGAATTGAGGGCATTGATTTCTAAACCGAATTTTTTAAGTTTAATAAAATTTGGGGATTTAAGTATTGAGTAGACAGTAGTCTATGTTATGTATTACATTCATTCATTCATTCACTTTTAAGATATGTATATGTTTTTGCGTATTTATTTTTATATTTTTTATTTAAATATTATTTTGTATTATGTATACATACATAAGTTTAAAAATTTGTAACATAAATATAATTACTATTATTGTTTACAAAATTTGTATTTATATACTTTAATTAAATTTACGATTGTAACATATCAACGTACATATATTTATATATATGTTTTAAATAAAACAAGTAATATACTAAAAAAAATAACTCATGCCAATTTGTCTTCATCCTGATGTTTCTTTTCAAGTAAGATTGTATTTCGTAAAGCACAAATACCATTGAAGTGATAGCTGCAATAAAATAGACCTGGATACTTCATCCCCATTTGACTAAAGTTGATACAGCCAATATCTTCAATATTAAGAACACTTTTTTGCACCATTTTTTCGAACTATTGCCTCTTTCCCTCGCCTTTAACATAGATATATGAATCACCTACATTAGCTCTTAGAAATTCGCAAATGCTTTTAAATGAAACACTCCCATCGTTCCAGCTTAGATGATGATAAAGTTTTGTTAACCAGTTTGCTTTTCTTTGCTTTTTTGTTGATAAACATGTAAAGTCAAAAGGAGGTTTTATGATAAAATTGATGTGTTGGTTAAAAACGATTGCGAGTTCTTTTGCAATAAAATCGTTTGCATTACTTTTGAAGCCTTGCATGTCTATGAAAACTATATTATTTTTCATCTTTTTTAATTTATAGGATTTTACGAACTTGTCCTCTTATAGGTATGTATTCAATTAGACGATCGTGAATAAGAATGCAATAAGCTGGTGTTTTGGCTGGAATATTTGTTGCTGTTTCAAATTCAATTTTTATGTCAATTGGCCCGTTATTAAGAGTTTCGTTTTGATAACTAACATCTACTACAATAATCGAATTTTGATTTCACAATGATACATATAAATTTTCGATTACCATTGCTATTTTCTCTCTCTCTATCTTTCTGTCTCTTTCTACATCTAATAGCTCCACATAGACATATTCACTATTTCACAACAAATATTTTCAAGTAGACTTCTTAGATTCATCGAATCTACATTTAATATCAATATTAGTCAAATACTCGAAGGCAAAAGAACTTAATATGGACTCTTCCCAAAATCTAATTAAAAAGTTTAGTTCATTGAACAACAAGTCCTTGATCCATATCAAGGACTTAGATATCGGATTGTTACTGCCCAGAGGACAACGACGAAATACGGGGCAACTGTGAAGGTAGAAATGGAGGATCACTTCATGTTCTTACCAAACAGGTACAACTCCCTATCGGATAAGGAGCTCAACCACCTCTCAGATGGTACATTCTGTGTACAAAGACAAGGGGAACGAAATTTAGTTTTGGATAAGGAGGAGGTGGAGGAGTTTTTGATCTCAAATGGCCAATACCCTATTTGGCAGTAATGTAAATTTATTGTATACATACATATATATTTTGCAACTAATAAAACAAAATTTTATACATTATTTAATTTTAAATTCTAGTCTTTTTATTTATTTCATAAAGATATTGAAGGCATAAATGACCACAATTAAATGTATTAAACTTCTGATATTGATTATAGTTGTATCTTATATTTTTACCCAGATATTTGAACAACTCTGCAGGAGGTTGTAAGTTTCCAAAGCTATCGAAATATTCTATTTCTTTATTGTTTTTAAAATATGCTCCCCAATGTGTGCCAAGTCCTGTTGCCACATCTAAATTGAGTATTCCACATTCTTTTTTCCTCGCACGTTTTGGTAGAGTGTTCAACATATAAACTCCCCTAAAGTATGGACTTTTTGATGAAAAATTTTGTAGATCAACATCGGCCAATGGTCTAGTGGGCAGCATTTGTATTAGTTTTTTGAATTTTCTTTACAAATCAAACCATAACCTTTCTTATAAGGTTTGAGGAAAAGTCCTTCACCTACCGCTATAGATTCTATCGCTCTATTATGTCTAGCAGCTTCCTCAAGTTGTCTTTTTGCATTTTTTGTTGCATTTACAGTCTTCGCTATAGCAGCACCTCCAGTCGCTAGACTACCAATTGCTCCCAGAGCGGTTAAAATTGGAATTAATGGCAAAAAACCACAAATTTTTGGAACACGTATTATACGTGGTGATATAATTTGTGATTTTTTCCCCTTCAAAGAACTGTTAATAGTTTTTCGTGCAATTTTAATGGCTAAGTTAATATCCAACGGTTTTTTCTTCTGCAACATTTTTGATGCAGCTCTACTTGATGTGCTAAACAGCTTTTTAGCATTTAAACTATTTTTTTTAATTTTCTTTTTCTCTACACCCATTCCAAATTTTGTTTTAGCTTTCATCGCGTTAGTAACCATATATGCAAATAATTTTTCTGTGACAGTGCTATCTTTTGAAAGAACTCGGTTCCAAGCTTTGTTTTCAAGTATTTTATCAGCTTTATGTCTATGTATTTTATCAGCTTTATGTCTAAATCCTTATTTTGAGAATAAGCAATGTCGTGCTCTTTACAAGCGAAATCCAATATATTAATTCCTTTATCACCTCTACGTAAACGTTTTTGTAGTTTTGTTGCAGGTCCACAGTACTGATATCCAGGAAGATGAAGTTCAACAGGTAGAGAGTTTATTATATTGTTAACTAAACCTTCTCCAATGACAGTTTTGTTATGACTAAACGATTTCCGATATCGGAAATTTTTTCTAAAATAAAGGGTAGTATTTATAAATTGCATTTAGTAACAAAAATGCAGTTAGTAAAACAACATAAAAATATTTTAATCCGTAATGTTGATGCTTCATCAAACATTAGCTCAAAAATAAAGCATAGTTCCCTCTTACCAAATTCTATTCGTGCTCTAATAGTTGGCCCATCAAATTGTGGAAAGACTAATATTATGATTAGCTTGATAGAAAGTCCTAATGGAATCAGGTTTAAAAACATCTATTTATATTCAAAATCGTTATATCAGCCGAAATATGAATACCTGAGAAATTTAATATTACCAATAAAAGGAATGGGATAATACACATTTACAGATAATGAATCCGTTATTTCCCCTAATGAAGCTAAAAGCAATTCAATTATGATATTTGACGATGTTGCATGCGAAAAGCAAAATAATATACGTGCATATTTTTGTATGGGACGACATAAAAATGTTGATTCATTTTACTTATGTCAAACGTATACCAGAATTCCAAAACATTTGATAAGAGACAATGCCAATGTAATTATAATGTTTAAACAAGATGAGAAAAATATGAAGTATGTTTATAGTGATCATGTGGCAAGCGATATGAGTTTTGTGAAGTTTCAAGAAATTTGTCGAGAGTGTTGGAAGGATAAATATGGATTTTTGATGATAAGCAAAGATAATGAACTAAACAATGGTCGTTACAGAAAACAATTTGACTATTTCATAACAATATAAATTACTTCACATAAAAGGTAGTCTTTAGTTCTTAATCTGGCTTTAAACTTCATACATCTATTTTTATAATTGGTCAGATGCATAGAACCTTATCTGATAATCTGATCAGCAACCTAATAATACCGGTCTGATAACATTAACTGATAAACTGATCAGATATCTGTTCTGATACCTGATAACTGATCTAATAACCTGTTCCTGTACCTGATAAGTGATCTGATAACCTGTTCTGATATCTGTTAACTGGTCTGATAACCTGTTCTGATACCTGTTAACTGGTCTGATAACCCGTTCTGATACCTGTCAACTGGTCTGATAAGCTGTTCTGATACCTGTTAACTGGTCTGATAACCTGTTTTAATACCTAATAACTGATATGATAAACTGATCTTATAACTGATCTGATACCTGATAACTGATCTGACGCTGATAACTGATCTGATATTTGACGCTACTAAACATGAATGAGAAAGTTTTAAGAGAGCTGGTTACAACAAGAATGTCTTGAAGAAAAAGCTCCGTAGTGTAAAATCTGGTGAAATAGATACACTTGAACAACTAAGAGATACATTTAAACCTATAACAGAACCTCTCAAAGAATTTATAAATAGTTCTAAAAATATTGGAAGAATCCCCAAGAAAGAAGAAAGTAAATTCCAAACAAAACTTGAGAATAACAAAAGTTTAAATTCCTTCCAGTGAAGGTAGAGATAAGTACACCAAAGAAACTTGTAGAAGGAACAATATTTGATAACACCATATTATTTGATGACGTCAGTGAAAAGGATGAAGATGAGTTTTACTCACAGACTTCCAACACTGAAGAGAGTTGTACAGACTTAGCACTCTTGGAAGCGAGAAATGAATTAGATACTTACTATGGTCCACATAGAGATTACAATAACGAATAGAAATGGATGGGCTCTAACACCTTGTTTGTTTTCTTTAATGTTTCATAAAAACCAAAAAACTATGACAAATTTGAACTTGAAATCTACAAAAATTACAACTAGTGCATACAGGAGAGACTATAATCCTGATGGTCAGATCAAGGGGACGAGAGGTTATAAATATAAGCATATAATTCAAAAAATATTTTAAGAAAATACTCAGAAGAGTAGTGCAGTAGCAAATGCAGCAGTTCCTAATTATAAAGGCGATGGAATGATGCACCTTAACCCTCGAAAACAAAACTATATATATTGGGATGATCCCAATGAGTTAGTAGATCGTCTTCGACTACTAATTGCATCACAAGGTGCAGGTCATACTAATCACAACAACGAGATGGTATCAATTATTGAAGAATTACGTGAAGCGAGTATAATACATTAACTCTAATAAAGTATTTACATATGTATGAATTATGTCTGTTGATAAGTTTGGACATTATCTAAACGATACTAGTGATATAATTTCTATTAAAAATGCACCTAAACTGCTGGGGTTCTTTATGGATACGAACAACAACCTTGATGTCAGAAACAAAAGGATCAAAAATGTTGCAAAAGCTCTGGAGGAAAACGATGCTGTCAATAAATTGTTTCTGCAAACTCAAATCGAAAAACTAGAAGTCCAATTATTAAATAGCTTCAAGGAAGACAATAATCTAATTCAAGAAAATATTCAAGTACAGATCGAGGAATTGCAAAGCGAAATAAAATTACAGATAGAAGATAATTATAAAATTGAAAAAAAAAACATTTTAAAAATTAAATCATCATTTGAAGAACAAATTGAACTGCTGAATGAGAAAATTTAAAAGAAACTTAGTTGACGAACTCCATAAGCCAGCCCGAAAAATTTTTGTACGCCGTAGAGTTGTGATGAAAGGATTAGATGATCTTTGGCAAGCTGATTTAGTTGAAATGGGTATTTATTCATCACAAAATAGAAATTATAGATTTTTGTTGACTGTAATTGACACATTCTCAAAATTTGCATGGGCAGTACCGCTGAAAACAAAAACTGCACTCGAAACAAGCTAAGCAATGGAAAATATTTTTCAATTAGGACGAGTTCCAAAAAACTTGCAAACGGATGATGGTAAAGAATTTTTCAATACACACTTTGGAAAATTAATGCAGAAATACAACATTAATCACTACTCAACATATAGCAGCATGAAAGCATCAATAGTAGAACGATTTAATAAAACATTAAAAGGGATGATGTGGAAAGAATTTAGCTTTAATGATTCATATAAGTGGATTGATATGTATAAAGATTTACTTTATGCATATAATAACAAATTTCATCGCACAATTAAAATGTCTCCTATTAAAGTCAACTCAACAAATGAGAAAATGTTATTAAATACAGTATATAGTAATTTAAAGATGTTTAAGATGTCTAAATTTAATGTAGGAGATCATGTACGCATAAGCAAATATAAGCATACTTTTGAAAAGGGCTATACACCAAACTGGACAACAGAAATTTTCTCAATTAAAAGAGCTCAAAATACATATCCTACAACATACATATTAGAAGATCATCTCGGAAATCCTATTGAAGGTGGATTCTATGAAGAAGAACTTTCAAAAACTAGATATCCCAATACATATCTGGTTGAAAAAGTTCTTGAAACTAAACGAGAGGAGGCATATGTTAAATGGTTGGGGTTTTCTAGTCAACATAATTCTTGATATATTGTAGTTGGAGTAAAACAACAACAACATTACTTAAATATAATATTACATAATGTAATAATATATATTTAAAATAAGAAATAAATCGTTTTTATAAACAACATTACAGTAAGCTTTTATTTATTTGCAATCAGATCGTCATAATGTCAATAACACTTACTTTGAGCTCTAACTCATCAGAGTTATCAGCAAATTACTTTCCTCTTATAGAGTTAAATGGTTGTTATGAGTGCGCTTTAACTGCTTTTCATTCATATAATAGCATACCGAATGTAGACGTCTATAACAATATATTTCACATAGGAGAACATGTAATTAAAATACCATTTGGATCTTATGAATTAAATGATATAGTTGATTACTTAGATAAGCAAATAAAAATAAAATTCGAAAAGAAGCTAATAACAATACAATGCAAGTTAAAATTAATAGCTCTAAAGATGTAATAGATTTTAATAAAGAAAATACAATTGGAAAACTTTTGGGATTAAATACTAAAATCCTGACTCCAAACCATGATCATTACTCAGATCTTCCAGTCAATATATTTAAGGTAAATCTCTTGCGAGTTGAAAGCAGTACCGCTGTTAATACATACATGAACAATTCCAAGGCACATACACTACATGAGTTTCCGATTAATGTTCCTCCTGGCTATAAAATAGATGAAATCCATAGAAATCTAATTTATTTACCAGTCAACTCCCAAGAGATTAGTTCACTAGCTCTACGCGTGGTTGATCAGCACGGTGACCTAATAAATTTTCGAGGAGAGGAAATAGCCATTCGCATACATTTGAGACCAAACAAAGAATGATAATATATAACACAAACATATCAAAGAATAAAGCTGCATTTAATTCTAAAACTATATCAGAACTTAAGCGGCAGTTGAAGAGATCAGTCCAACGAAAAAATCTAACCAAATCAAATCAAAACTTTCTCAAGTCGTTAAATTTAAAATTGAAAACGAAAAAATGAATTCAATAATGAATGTACTAGATAAGCCATTATCTGGTGAGAGTATAATCAAAAAAGAACATCACACATATGAACCATATCTACAATCATATAACAATAATGACGAAATTCGCATTTCAATACAAAATCAAGATTTGTACGTATTGCCCAGTGAAAGTTATATATATGTGGAAGGATTTATTGTAGATGATAAGAGCCCAAAATCCTCTAATTTAAGCTTTTAATTAAAAAACAACTTTGTAGCGTATCTCTTTGATGAAATCCGTTATGAACTTAAGGGCCACTCAAACTATTATACATGTATAAAGAATTTTGTGGAAAATGCAGCTCTGACATGTTGAGTTGTTATTGTTTTTTTGAAATTTTTGAAACAAATATAGGAGCAGGGATGAATTTTCGTCAAAAGTATTAATACTTGTATTATAGTGTGGAATTGCCTTTAATGGCATTGAAATTGATCATACAAGGCATTTAGGACAGACAAGCACCATAAAAAATCTGATTTCTTTATCACCAACGGAAAGCACTGTTATGCAAAATGCTGGATGGAACAAAATTGATAATTTGAATATTGAAAATGGATATTTTAATTTCTATGTTCCACTTAAAATGCTCTTAGGCTTTGCCGAAGACTATAATAAAATAATTTTAAATGGTAAACATGAGTTAATACTCATGCGCAACAAGAGTGATGTAGATCTTGTACATTCGAGCACTGAAGAGAATTGGAGAATTCCCCATGTACACTTATCCGATCATAGTAAATTGAATATGATTAAAATTATAAACAATGCTGCTTCTATACCAATAGCATTCCGCAGTTGGGATTCTCATGTAAATCCACAGTTAACTGCAGGAACTAGCCACATCTGGAATGTAAGGATGGCTGCAAGTAGAGAGCGACCCCGTTTTGCATTTCAACAAGAAAAAAAGTTTGTTCATTGCGATCTCACTAATCTAAAAGTACATTTGAATTCAGTTTCATATCCATATGATGATCTTAACATAAAATTTAAAAATGAACGCTACACAATTCTATATGATATGTATGTAAGATTTCAACAAAACTATTATATGAAGGAGTCACAACCTCTCCTAACTTCTCAAGAGTTCAAGAATAATGCCCCCATTATTCTAGTAGATGTTGGTTATCAAAACGAAACGCTTAATAGCGGACCAATTGACATAAAAATTGAATTTGAAACAGCAACAAACATTCCAGCCAAAACATCAGCTTACTGCATTCTTATTCATGATCGTCTACTTGAATACATACCTATAAGAGGACAAGTTCGTAAAATCTTATAAATTAAAAAAAGATGAAAAATAATACAGTTTTCATAGACTTGCAAGGTTTCAAAAGTAATTCAAATGATTTCATACCAAAAGTAGTAGCAGTCGTTTTCAACAATAATCAACAATTCAATTTTATTATAAAACCTCCTTTTGATTTAAAATTTTTAACAACAAAAAGACAAAGAGAAGCAAACTGGTTAACAAAACATCATCACCACTTAAGCTGGAACGATGGAACTACTTCATATCAAAACGTTTGTAAATTTTTAAAAACCAATGTAGGACACACCGAAATATATGTTAAAGGTGAAGAAAAAAACGATAGTTAGAAAAAATATTGCGGAACAAAATTTTAAATATAGAGGATATTGGCTGCATCAACTTTAAGCAACTGAATACTACATAAGAATCCAGATCATCTACTATATTGCAGTTATCATTATAATGGTGTTTGTGCATTAAGAAATGCTCTTTTATTATCAAAAGAAGCAACCCTTTAACTTAATGTTTCAACTTTGTACAACTAACAAATACAATATTTTTATTTAAATTTATTCAATAAAAATTAAATGATTTCAGCACTATCAACCAATGTTTTATTATTATTATTAAAGAAATTAGTTGATACAGTCAAACAAAGATTTGTCGTCAAAAATTAGTATTGGTGGTTGACATGTATACAAAAATAAACAAACATACGTACATATAGTACATGCATATGTACATATTCGAATACATAGATAGATTTAATATGTTACATAAACAAATTTCATCAGTATGTTTTATACTTAGCAACACAATTGGAAATTTAATTGATCAGACGAATATTTGTTTCTAAGGAGAATTTAAAAAATATTATCATGTTATTACATTTGTTTGTACATATGTATGTACATATACATACATATGTACATGTATGTACATATGTTAGTATATCAAACAAAACTATAAGACAAAATTGAGATGTCCAGCAGAAGCATGCACAAAAAATTTATACGTAATTTCACATCAACCACTTGACAAAAAATTTCATGTAAACAAATAGCGAAAAAGTTTAAGGGTCAACATAGAAGCGATCTCGAGCATGCATACTTCTCAAAATTTAATGTAAACAAATATTTCTTCCTATGGCTGAATGTATTTACATATCTACATATATCAAATGTGTATACATACATACAGACATAGATATGTACAAATGTTTATAAATCAACGATCACAAAAAAAGCTACATACATATGTACATATTTCTTTATCAGAACTAATTACAAAATATTCTCTTCCAAAATCATTACTTGACAACAATTTTTTCTTCATTTCATTTTTGTTAATCATTAATACGCCAGCGAGTACAAGAAGCAATCTCAAGAAGGACAGACAAACAAGCGTATAGCAAAGATGGATGAATGGATGCCAATACACACATGCACACAATCAATATAAAGAAAATTTATCACCAAGTATCAAACTACCACAAATTCCCACGGACAAACAGACACACAAAAACTAACGTGCCACCGACAGCCTCCAAATATAAACAATCAAACGGAAATCAATACGCCCGACAGCCTCCAAATATAAACAATCAAACGGAAATCAATACGCCCAAAAGACGGACGAAACATAAACACATAAAATATACATATGTAAACAAACAAAAATATAAACACACACACATCAAACAAAGCCGACACCCCCATTAATTTTTTATCACATCATTAATTGGCTAATTAACATCATTTTTATTACCCCATTAAAATTAATGGGGGGAACTCATACACTATTCAACTACTGGCTGCGGGAAGAAATAATCCCACGAATAAATCAGAACGGTAGTAATTCCATAAATGAATTCCAAATGTCATGGGAAAATTTCTGCTCACTCACCAAGGTCTTTAAGAGCCAGTTTTGAGCCATATAGGTCACGAGAGTATCCTCATTTGCGCATCGATAAATGGGGCCCTGAATTTGATGGCAATCAAAATAAATTAGCTGTCGAAGATTTTGTGTTTCGGGAAGAAAGGCTGCGACGACAATATGGTGTATCGTGGGAAGAAGTTCTTGACAACTTCCACCTTTTAGTTAAGGGAGTTGCTGAAAAGTGGTATTGGTTATACATCCAGACGAACTTTGTCTCCGAGTGGTCCACACTTAAAGAAGCTTTGCTTAAGCAATACCAATCCACCCGGTCAAGATTCGAACTAATGAGCGATATGGTCGAAAGGAAACAAATGTCAGGAGAAGGAATAGATGCGTTCTTTTTTACCATGACTCAGATGCGATCAAGATTAGATGTATCAGTATCGGAAAAAGAAATGATTAAGATGATAAAGAAAAATCTGAGGGAAGAAATTAGAAGCAGAGTATATCCAATCGCTGTTAATTCGGTGGAAGAGTTGCGCCAGTAGTGTGTCGAAGCCGAAAAAGTATTCTGCCGGAAGGAGGCGAAATTTACGCACTCTGGTGTACCAGTTAACAGGTACACGAGACAGGTGAATGAAATTTACGAAAAACCTGTAGATTCCACAATTTTTGAAACGGACGAAGAATTAGCGGCAATTGAGTTATCCAGACAGGATAAGGCGATAAATCGCAGCTTATTAAAATGTTGGAATTGCCGGCTAGAGGGACACACATTTCAATTTTGTCAATCAACAGAACGTTCATTGTTTTGTTATAGATGTGGCAAACCGGATGTGAAAGCGCCAACCTGCACGGATTGTTTGCAAAAAAACACACTTTTGTTCATTTACCTTAATTCTCCATAAGTTTAACCATAATTCCATAGTTCCATAGATGCCTCATCAGGGGTTTCGTGCATACTAAGGCAGGCGGTATCGTCGGTAAAGGTAGAAGTGTGGATACTACTGCTCACAGGCATATCACAAGTATAAATCAAATATAAAATGGCCCCAGTATACTCCCATGTGGCACACCGGATGAGATAGTTTCAGGAATACTCATAAAGTGTCCTTCCACAACTGTAAATTTTCGTGCAAGAATGTTACTTTCAAAAAGATTTAGAATGTTTATTGGTAAGTATGTCTTAAATTTTAAAATCAGGCCTTCATGCCACACTTTTTCAAATGCCTGAGGAACATCAATAAACAGGGCAGAACAATACTTCTTTTCCTCAAATGATTTCCTGATAAATTGAACCAATCTTTGCGTTTGCTCAATGGTGCTATGCTGGCTTCTAAAACCAAATTGATGGTCCGGGATGCACCCATTATCAGTTAAAATTTTGACATGAGTAGCTTTTCAAAAAGCTTTGACATTGTTGACAGTAAACTTATTGGCCTATATGACTCAGCTTTGGTAAGATCTTTACCTGGCCTTGGAATCATTTTAACATAGGCAAGCTTCCAGCAGTGTGGATAATACTCCAGTCGTAAAATGGCATTAAAAATGAATAACAGGATTCTAATTGCAGTACGAGGTAACTTAATCAGCATCTGGTTACTAATTCCATCCATACCGGGTTGAGCTCGGCAATTAGTTTTTGTACATCACACATCGTAAATTTTAAGGGTCGAGGGGGTAGAGCGACTACACTCGGCAAATCAGCAACACCGGTACATGTATTTGGTGTAAATACGGATTTTAAATGCTCAGCAAATATGTTACCTTTTTCAGTATCGCTTCTTGCCCAACCTCCGGTAGATGTGCGCAGAGGTGGCTCAAACTCAACGGGTGTGACATCAAAGCCTTCCAGATAATTTTTAAAAGATGCAGTTTTTTCAGATGCAAGCAACTATTGGAGTCATTTAGTGCACTCTTTAAATCTGATTTTGTGTTGAGGTGATCTGTGCCTGTTGCCATTCCCTTCTAGCTCTTCTTTTTTCACGTACGAGATGTTCAACGTCTATAGAATAAATTTTATTGAACCCAGTATGCGGATGGGAGGTAGTGGCATGTTCAGATGCTTGTTTAATATTCTCGTTAAGATTTGCAATGTTCGATTCAATATCATTGGGTGTTCTTAGCGTAATATTTTCCGTGCAATGACTACTAAGATATTTTTTGAATCCCATCCAATTAACACGATTTATCATCTTGACATATGGGTGAGGTAAAGCGCTTCTCAGTGGGCTACAGATTGTAACGATCGTGGGAGAGTGATCTGACGAGAGATCTACGGAAGCTTCAACGTGAATTAATTCCCTAGAAATACCTTTTATGACGCCGAAGTCTATGACATCCGGAATTTTTCGTACATCAGTAGGCCAGTAAGTAGTCTCCCCACTCGAAATAAATTCCAAGCCCATTTTTGAAATTGTGTTGAACAACGCCCTACCTCTAGGCATAATAAGACGTGAAGCCCAGAACGTATGATTAGCATTGTAATCGCCAGCTGCTACGAAACAAAGTCCAAGAGATTTGTAGAATTTCTCGTATTGGTCCTCAGTGATTGAAAATCTGGAATGAGATATCACGAGATTTGTACAAAAATTTTCAATGCAGATATTTGTTGCTTGTAGATGTTCTTCACAAATGTTGTCAAGAATATAGTGCTTGAGTCTTGACTTTATTAGAATTGCTGATCCACCGCATGCTCTCCCTCTAGGGTCCTTTGTATCATATAAAGTGTAGCCATTCACTTTAAAGAGGCTTCTAGAAGTCAAATGAGTCTCAGAGACCAACATTATATCAATATTTTTTTCAGTAAGAAAGTGCTCAAGTTCATTTTTATGATGGCGAATGCCGTTTGCGTTCCAGAAACATATTTTTAACGTGTTCATGGCTTGTTAATTATTGCTTGAAGCAGAGTATTCTGTATTCTCAGCATTTCTTTCATCATGGTAGTCATATTTGTTGTAAAGTTGTTTATAGTTAGCACCAGATTGTCAATATTAGCTTCAAGGCGACTAAAGTAAAAGCTTGAATTTGCATTCGTTGAATTATTTGGCGGTGAAACATTTTGTGTGGGAATAGAACTAGCCTTAGCAGCATCGGCATACGATACACGTGAAGTAACTGGTTGGCTCACTTGAGGAAAAGTGGCGGATTACGCGTTTAATGGTTGACTTGGAGCTAATTTAGGTTTTTGCACCATAGCCTGCTTGACGAAAGAGTACACAGGACATCCTCTGTAGTTAGCGGTGTGATTACCTCCACAAGAGCTTCATAACTCAGAGTAAAATAGGCATTTCTGCCGTTATAACTCACTTCATAATTTTTTGTATTTGAGGCACTCATATAGAGTATTCCTCAAGTGCACTTTTTGTGTTTTTTTTGCTTACGGTTTTTTGTTTTTGTAATTTATGATTGTTTGTCTGTTTTTGAGGTACTCGTATAGAGTATTCCTCAATGTCACTGTTTATGTTTTTTTTTTGATTGCGTTTTTTTTGTATTTGTTATTTCCACTATGTAAAAAATATTATCAAAGCACTGTACTGTACTACGAATATTTTTTTGTATAATTTTTTGTTTGTTTGGTATGTAAGAAAAAATTCCGCTAATCGACTGTTCGCTATGAAGGTACCACAAGAACTTTACCCCTTTATAAAATATAAAAAAGAAAGTAAAAAAATTCATGAAAACAAGAAAAAAAGAATAAAGATACATTTCTATAAGGATATTGACGGTTATTTTGATTATTATTAAATTAAAAACCTTTTACTGTACGGATAAAAAGAAAATAATATGTTTAACATATTAGAATAAGATTAAATAACAAAATTTAGAAATATAGAATAAGTCAAATAGCATAGAAAAAGAAAAATAGAATAAGATAAATAGTATAGGGAAAGATTTATAAAGCAAAAGTAATAAAAATATATTTATATGTAATTTAAAGAGAGAGAAAAATTTCTATAGAGTAAATTTAAATAAAGGCGAAGGCATGAAGGTAAGGTATATATGTAGATATGTAAATACATTCAGCCATAGGAAGAAATATTTGTTTACATTAAATTTTGAGAAGTATGCATGCTCGAGATCGCTTCTATGTTGACCCTCAAACTTTTTCGCTATTTGTTTACATGAAATTTATTGTCAAGTGGTTGATGTGAAATTACGTATAAATTTTTTGTGCATGCTTCTGCTGGGCATCTCAATTTTGTCTTATAGTTTTGTTTGATATACTAACATACATACATGTACATATGTATGTATATGTACATACATATGTACAAACAAATGTAATAACATGATAATATTTTTTAAATTCTCCTTAGAAACAAATATTCGTCTGATCAATTAAATTTCCAATTGTGTTGCTAAGTATAAAACATACTGATGAAATTTGTTTATGTAATATGTTAAATCTATGAGTATGTATTCGAATATGTACATATGCATGTACTATATGTACGTATGTTTGTTTATTTTTGTATACATGTCAACCACCAATACTAATTTTTGACGACAAATCTTTGTTTGACTGTATCAACTAATTTCTTTAATAATAATAATAAAACATTGGTTGATATTGCTGAAATCATTTAATTTTTATTGAATAAATTTAAATAAAAATAATTGTATTTGTTAGTTGTACAAAGTTGAAACATTAATTTAAAGGGTTGCTTCTTTTGATAATAAAAGAGCATTTCTTAATGCACAAACACCATTATAATGATAACTGCAATATAGTAGATGATCTGGATTCTTATGTAGTATTCATTTGCTTAAAGTTGATGCAGCCAATATCCTCTATATTTAAAATTTTGTTCCGCAATATTTTTTCTAACTATCGTTTTTTTTTCTTCACCTTTAACATATATTTCGGTGTGTCCTACATTGGTTTTTAAAAATTTACAAACCTTTTGATATGAAGTAGTTCCATCGTTCCAGCTTAAGTGGTGATGATGTTTTGTTAACCAGTTTGCTTCTCTTTGTCTTTTTGTTGTTAAAAATTTTAAATCAAAAGGAGGTTTTATAATAAAATTGAATTGTTGATTATTGTTGAAAACGACTGCTACTACTTTTGGTATGAAATCATTTGAATTACTTTTGAAACCTTGCAAGTCTATGAAAACTGTATTATTTTTCATCTTTTTTTAATTTATAAGATTTTACGAACTTGTCCTCTTATAGGTATGTATTCAAGTAGACGATCATGAATAAGAATGCAGTAAGCTGATGTTTTGGCTGGAATGTTTGTTGCTGTTTCAAATTCAATTTTTATGTCAATTGGTCCGCTATTAAGCGTTTCGTTTTGATAACCAACATCTACTAGAATAATGGGGGCATTATTCTTGAACTCTTGAGAAGTTAGGAGAGGTTGTGACTCCTTCATATAATAGTTTTGTTGAAATCTTACATACATATCATATAGAATTGCGTAGCGTTCATTTTTAAATTTTATGTTAAGATCATCATATGGATATGAAACTGAATTCAAATGTACTTTTAGATTAGTGAGATCGCAATGAACAAACTTTTTTTCTTGTTGAAATGCAATCACTACAAAACGGGGTCGCTCTCTACTTGCAGCCATCCTTACATTCCAGATGTGGCTAGTTCCTGCAGTTAATTGTGGATTTACATGACAATCCCAACTGCGGAATGCTATTGGTATAGAAGCAGCATTGTTTATAATTTTAATCTGTGAAGTTTCAAGAAATTTGTCGAGAGTCTTGGAAGGATAAATATGGATTTTTGATGATAAGCAAAGATAATGAGCTAAACAATGGTCGTTACAGAAAACAATTTGACTATTTCATAACAATATAAATAACTTCACATATAAGGTAGTCTTTAGTTCTTCATCTGACTTTAAACTTCATACATCTATTTTTATAATTGGTCAGATGCATAAAAACTTATCTGATAATCTGATCAGGAACCTAATAATACCGGTCTGATAACATTAACTGATAAACTGATCAGATATCTTGTCTGATACCTGATAACTGATCTGATAACGTGTTCCTGTACCTGATAAGTTATCTGATAACCTGTTCTGATATCTGTTAACTGGTCTGATAACCTGTTCTGATACCTGTTAACTGGTCTGGGGGTCTACTGTATGCTTATAACATGTAAATTCGAAAGCATTTTCGTTCGTTTCGAATTGCAGAGTAGACCACCTGATAACCCGTTCTGATACCTGTTAACTGGTCTGATAAGCTGTTCTGATACCTGTTGATAAGTGATCTGATAACCTGTTCTGATATCTGTTAACTGGTCTGATAACCTGTTCTGATACCTGTTAACTGGTCTGATAACCCGTTCTGATACCTGTTAAATGGAATGATAAGGTGTACTGACACCTGTTAACTGGTCTGATAACCTGTTTTAATACCTAATAACTGGTGATGTTTACTCACGATGAATATGTGTATAAATATCACAAGAACATTTGTTTAAAGAAAGTCGTCAAAATGCCTAAGCCCGAAGATGTCTTCAAGAGCTTCAAAAACTTTCATAAAGAGATGGATGTTCCGTTTGTAATTTATGCTGATTTTGAGTAAATTTTAGAAAGAGTTGACGAAAAAGTAAGTAGTAATACTACAAACATCCAAAAGCATATTCCTTGTGCCTTCAGCTATTATGTTAAGTGTAGCTTTAAGAAAGAATACAATATGCATAGGTATTACTTTGGGGAAGATGCTGCAATTGTATTTGTTAAAAAAATAGTGGAAGATGCATCAAACATATTTGATGAACATTTGACAAAAATAAATGTATTAATATGACTACCGAAAATATACAAGATGATAATAATGCAAAAGTGTGTCATATTTGTAAAAAAGAATTGATTAATGATAAAGTTATAGATTATGGTGTATTTAAATGGTTTATTGGAAATGGTGTGTTTAAATTGTTTATTAAATTTTCAGTATTACTGAGCTCTGCAGCCGCTTTTCTTCAGCACCAGAAGTGCCGATCTTGTTTGAGAAATGAAAGATCTTACTTGATTGCTTGATCAATTATTTCTAAATTTTATTTACATAATCACTAACTTATATACTAACTTATTCTAAGGGTCAGCATTAATGTGGCAATACAACAAACCAATGGTAGATTTACTGTTCCCACGGAACTTTGCAATCTTGACAAATTTTTGGTTATCAAAACCAGCAACAAATCAATACCAAAAATTTCAAATTAATTTCACATTATAAATTGTTTTATGCCAACAGTTTGCTTCACACAGTATTCATGTTACAATTTTGCTTGATACAAATTATTTAATACAAACAAAAAAACCGTAATATCCATTACTGCTGACCAACAAAAAAATATTTAGCGTAAATAAAAAAATTAGTTCAAGTTCAATGTCTTAGAGCAAATAAAATTCTTACAGTGCTTATGTTAATTATAGACTCACTACAAGATCACTGTCATCTTACGGGTAGTTATCGTGGTGCGTGTTGTTTTTCACAATCTTTCTGCTTATGATTTACATCTCTTTTTTAATCATCTTTCTTCAATAAAAAATGCTACTATAAAAGTTATACCCCTAAACAAAGAGCGTTATATTTCCCTCTCAGCTTATATTTCATTAAAAAAGAATCATGGATTCGAAATACGCTTTATAGACTCTTTCAGGTTTATGGTCTCAAGTCTAGATTCTTTGGCAAAAAATCTTGACGTTTCTGATTTGCATACAGTTCGTGAAACATTTCCAAATGACAACCAATTTAAATTATTAAGAAGAAAAGGAGTGTATCCATACTCTTATATGGACTCTATTTTAAAGTTTGAGGAAACTGAACTTCCAAGTAGAGAGAACTTTTTTAATATTTTAAGGAATGAGGAATGATCTGTTGATGACTATGAACATGCACAAAAAGTCTGGAGTGAGTTCGATTGTAGAACCCTTCTCGATTATACTGAGCTTTACCTCAAAACTGATGTCTTACTTCTTACAGATATTTTTGAAAATTTTCGAAAAATATGTAAGAGTATTTATAATCTCGATCCAGCTCATTGTTATACTGCACCAGAACTATCATGGGATGCCATGTTAAGGACTACAGAAATAACTTTAGAGCTAATAACAGACTGTGAAATGCATTCATTCATTTGTTCAAAATGTTATAAGGGGTGGGCTAGTGCAGTGCTCGAAAAGATATTGAAAATCTAACAACAAATACATGAATGGTTTTGATAATAATAAGCCTTCAGAATATTTGATGTATTTAGATGCTAACAATTTATATGTCTCAACCTTTACCTTATGGAGGATTTGAATGGTTAAGTTCTAGTGAAATTGAAGTCTTTAATATCAATGAAGTTACTAATACACCAGGAGTCGGTTACTATTTGGAACTAGATATTGAGTATCCAGACTCACTTCACGACGATCATAATGACCTCCCTTTTTGCCCCCAAAACAAAAGAACATCACAGTATAATACTACTAAGAAGTTAAAAGCAGACCTTACCTTCAAAAAGAATTATGTTATTTATCATAAAGTCTTACTTCAATGTATTTCAAACGGGCTTGTATTGCATAAAATACACAGAATATTAAGATTTAAGCAGTCTCATTGGCTTAAAAAATACATTGACCTAAATACTTCATATCGTACGAATGCCAAAAATGCATTTGAGAAGGACTTTTTTAAGCTCCTTAATAATGCGGTTTATGGGAAGACAATGGAAAACGTAGATAAAAGAAAAGTTATTCATATTGCGACAGAGTGGAAACTACAAACAGAATTGAGGGCATTGATTTCTAAACCGAATTTTTTAAGTTTAATAAAATTTGGGGATTTAAGTATTGAGTAGACAGTAGTCTATGTTATGTATTACATTCATTCATTCATTCACTTTTAAGATATGTATATGTTTTTGCGTATTTATTTTTATATTTTTTATTTAAATATTATTTTGTATTATGTATACATACATAAGTTTAAAAATTTGTAACATAAATATAATTACTATTATTGTTTACAAAATTTGTATTTATATACTTTAATTAAATTTACGATTGTAACATATCAACGTACATATATTTATATATATGTTTTAAATAAAACAAGTAATATACTAAAAAAAATAACTCATGCCAATTTGTCTTCATCCTGATGTTTCTTTTCAAGTAAGATTGTATTTCGTAAAGCACAAATACCATTGAAGTGATAGCTGCAATAAAATAGACCTGGATACTTCATCCCCATTTGACTAAAGTTGATACAGCCAATATCTTCAATATTAAGAACACTTTTTCGCAAATGCTTTTAAATGAAACACTCCCATCGTTCCAGCTTAGATGATGATAAAGTTTTGTTAACCAGTTTGCTTCTCTTTGCTTTTTTGTTGATAAACATGTAAAGTCAAAAGGAGGTTTTATGATAAAATTGATGTGTTGGTTATTGTTAAAAACGATTGCGAGTTCTTTTGCAATAAAATCGTTTGCATTACTTTTGAAGCCTTGCATGTCTATGAAAACTATATTATTTTTCATCTTTTTTAATTTATAGGATTTTACGAACTTGTCCTCTTATAGGTATGTATTCAATTAGACGATCGTGAATAAGAATGCAATAAGCTGGTGTTTTGGCTGGAATATTTGTTGCTGTTTCAAATTCAATTTTTATGTCAATTGGCCCGTTATTAAGAGTTTCGTTTTGATAACTAACATCTACTACAATAATCGAATTTTGATTTCACAATGATACATATAAATTTTCGATTACCATTGCTACTTTCTCTCTCTCTATCTTTCTGTCTCTTTCTACATCTAATAGCTCCACATAGACATATTCACTATTTCACAACAAATATTTTCAAGTAGACTTCTTAGATTCATCGAATCTACATTTAATATCAATATTAGTCAAATACTCGAAGGCAAAAGAACTTAATACTCTGGACTCTTCCCAAAATCTAATTAAAAAGTTTAGTTCATTGAACAACCACCTCTCAGATGGTACATTCTGTGTACAAAGACAAGGGGAACGAAATTTAGTTTTGGATAAGGAGGAGGTGGAGGAGTTTTTGATCTCAAATGGCCAATACCCTATTTGGCAGTAATGTAAATTTATTGTATACATACATATATATTTTGCAACTAATAAAACAAAATTTTGTATACATTATTTAATTTTAAATTCTAGTCTTTTTATTTATTTCATAAAGATATTGAAGGCATAAATGACCACAATTAAATGTATTAAACTTCTGATATTGATTATAGTTGTATCTTATATTTTTACCCAGATATTTGATCACCTCTGCAGGAGGTTGTAAGTTTCCAAAGCTATCGAAATATTCTATTTCTTTATTGTTTTTAAAATATGCTACCCAATGTGTGCCGAGTCCTGTTGCCACATCTAAATTGAGTATTCCACATTCTTTTTTCCTCGCACGTTTTGGTAGAGTGTTCAACATATAAACTCCCCTAAAGTATGGACTTTTTGATGAAAAATTTTGTTCCCAGAGCGGTTAAAATTGGAATTAATGGCAAAAAACCAAAAATTTTTGGAACACGTATTATACGTGGTGATATAATTTGTGATTTTTTCCCCTTCAAAGAACTGTTAATAGTTTTTCGTGCAATTTTAATGGCTAAGTTAATATCCAACGGTTTTTTCTTCTGCAACATTTTTGATGCAGCTCTACTTGATGTGCTAAACAGCTTTTTAGCATTTAAACTATTTTTTTTAATTTTCTTTTTCTCTACACCCATTCCAAATTTTGTTTTAGCTTTCATCGCGTTAGTAACCATATATGCAAATAATTTTTCTGTGACAGTGCTATCTTTTGAAAGAATTCGGTTCCAAGCTTTGTTTTCAAGTATTTTATCAGCTTTATGTCTAGTACTTAAATCCTTATTTTGAGAATAAGCAATGTCGTGCTCTTTACAAGCGAAATCCAATATATTAATTCCTTTATCACCTCTACGTAAACGTTTTTGTAGTTTTGTTGCAGGTCCACAGTACTGATATCTAGGAAGATGAAGTTCAACAGGTAGAGAGTTTATTATATTGTTAACTAAACCTTCTCCAATGACAGTTTTGTTATGACTAAACGATTTCCGATATCGTATAACCATATTATTTTATTTTTTCTAAAATAAAGGGTAGTATTTATAAATTGCATTTAGTAACAAAAATGCAGTTAGTAAAACAACATAAAAATATTTTAATCCGTAATGTTGATGCTTCATCAAACATTAGCTCAAAAATAAAGCATAGTTCCCTCTTACCAAATTCTATTCGTGCTCTAATAGTTGGCCCATCAAATTGTGGAAAGACTAATATTATGATTAGCTTGATAGAAAGTCCTAATGGACTCAAGTTTAAAAACATCTATTTATATTCAAAATCGTTATATCAGCTAAATATGAATACCTGAGAAATTTAATGTTACCAATAAAAGGAATGGGATAATACACATTTACAGATAATGAATCCGTTATTTCCCCTAATGAAGCTAAAAGCAATTCAATTATGATATTTGACGATGTTGCATGCGAAAAGCAAAATAATATACGTGCATATTTTTGTATGGGACGACATAAAAATGTTGATTAATTTTACTTATGTCAAACGTATACCAGAATTCCAAAACATTTGATAAGAGACAATGCCAATGTAATTATAATGTTTAAACAAGATGAGAAAAATATGAAGTATGTTTATAGTGATCATGTGGCAAGCGATATGAGTTTTGTGAAGCTTCAAGAAATTTGTCGAGAGTGTTGGAAGGATAAATATGGATTTTTGATGATAAGCAAAGATAATGAACTAAACAATGGTCGTTACAGAAAACAATTTGACTATTTCATAACAATATAAATTACTTCACATAAAAGGTAGTCTTTAGTTCTTAATCTGGCTTTAAACTTCATACTTCATACATTAATGTGGCAATACAACAAACCAATGGTAGATTTACTGTTCCCACGGAACTTTGCAATCTTGAAAAATTTTTGGTTATCAAACCCAGCAACAAATCAATACCAAAAATTTCAATTTAATTTAAAATTATAAATTGTTTTATGCCAACAGTTTGCTTCACACAGTATTCATGTTACAATTTCGCTTGATACAAATTATTTAATACAAACAAAAAAAACGTAATATCCATTACTGCTGACCAACAAAAAAATATTTAGCGTAAATAAAAAAATGAAATCAAGTTCAATGTCTTAGAGTAAATAAAATTCTTACAGTGCTTATGTTAATTATAGACTCACTACACTCTTACCCTTCTAGGTTTGGGTATTATTAAAAATTAAACATATGTACATACATATATAAATGTATTATTATGTATACATATTCATAAAGTGAATTTTAAGTATTTACTCTGTATATTTCTTATTCATATTATTACATATAGATTTTATGTTCTTATATTATTTATATTTCTTATTTGCCTATGTTAATTTAAATAATTTTTTTTAGCAAATTCTTATGTACTAGTTTTGTTTTTGTGTTATCAATTTCTATGAGTACATTTAAATCATCTAAGTCTAATACTTTGTATGGGCCTTTGTATGGAGGTTCATACTTTTTTCTATTCAAAACTTTAACCAAAACTTCATCTCCTATTCTAAGATCTATTCTATTTTGTTTCTTTTCAGATTCTAATTTCCTTTTTCGTTTTACTGAGTTATGAAGTCTAATCTTTAGTTCATTTAAATAGTTGTTAATATTATAAATCTTTCTAGTATCACTTAAAGTGTCGTTTGGCAGTCTAGGAAGTCTACCAAAAATTAGTTGAAATGGTGAATAGTCTGTATCGACATTTGGTGTCGTATTAAAAGCAAAAGTATAATATGGTATCCACTCACGCCAATTATTGTCATCTACAAAATTTAGAAAATATTCATTTAAAACGCGATGATTTCGTTCTATTGTACATAAAGTTTCATGATGGTAAGGCGTTGAGAAATTTTGTTTTATTTTTAATAATACACAAATCTCTCTCATTAATTCATTGGTAAATTCAGTTCCTCTATCTGTTTTGAGAATGTTAAATAGACCGTATTTTAATACAATATGTTCTATTAAAGCCTTCGCGACTGTTTTGGCATCTTTGGTTTCGATCGGACAAGCAACAACATATTTTGTCAGTTCGCACTGCATTGTAAGTATGTATCTAAATTGTTCGGATGGTCTTAATGGTCCAACTGTGTCCATTAAAACAGTGTCAAAACCGTGTGATGGTGTATCTGTTAGAGTAAAGGGTTCTTTTGTATTTTTTATCTGTTTATGTTTTTGGCATGAATCACATGTTGTTATGTATTTTTTTACCATTTTGTTCATATTTTTCCATATATATCTTTGTTTTAATTTGGAAAGTGTTTTCCTAATTCCAAAATGTCCTCCATGTGGTGAGTCATGAAACTCTTCTATTAATCTGTATTGTGTTATATTATCTTTTATTTCTCTTGGCATTCTGTATATAATTATTTCTATATCATTTTTCTTTATATTGTTATACTTTTCCTTCAATTCTTCGGCCGTTATATATTTAAATATTTCATCATTATCATATAGTACGTACTTTTTAAATTTAAATTTCTTCAATCTTAATAAAAGTTTATCCATAAATGTTCCTGAAAACATAGGATTTTCGCTTTTATTGCATATTATGCACGTTATTTTATCATTCTTTTCCTTTAGTTTATTCTGATACAGCCAATATCTTCAATATTAAGAACACTTTTTTGCACCATTTTTTCGAACCATTGCCTCTTTCCCTCGCCTTTAACATAGATATATGAATCACCTACATTAGCTCTTAGAAATTCGCAAATGCTTTTAAATGAAACACTCCCATCGTTCCAGCTTAGATGATGATAAAGTTTTGTTAACCAGTTTGCTTCTCTTTGCTTTTTTGTTGATAAACATGTAAAGTCAAAAGGAGGTTTTATGATAAAATTGATGTGTTGGTTATTGTTAAAAACGATTGCGAGTTCTTTTGCAATAAAATCGTTTGCATTACTTTTGAAGCCTTGCATGTCTATGAAAACTATATTATTTTTCATCTCTTTTAATTTATAGGATTTTACGAACTTGTCCTCTTATAGGTATGTATTCAATTAGACGATCGTGAATAAGAATGCAATAAGCTGGTGTTTTGGCTGGAATATTTGTTGCTGTTTCAAATTCAATTTTTATGTCAATTGGCCCGTTATTAAGAGTTTCGTTTTGATAACTAACATCTACTACAATAATCGAATTTTGATTTCACAATGATACATATAAATTTTCGATTACCATTGCTACTTTCTCTCTCTCTATCTTTCTGTCTCTTTCTACATCTAATAGCTCCACATAGACATATTCACTATTTCACAACAAATATTTTCAAGTAGACTTCTTAGATTCATCGAATCTACATTTAATATCAATATTAGTCAAATACTCGAAGGCAAAAGAACTTAATACTCTGGACTCTTCCCAAAATCTAATTAAAAAGTTTAGTTCATTGAACAACCACCTCTCAGATGGTACATTCTGTGTACAAAGACAAGGGGAACGAAATTTAGTTTTGGATAAGGAGGAGGTGGAGGAGTTTTTGATCTCAAATGGCCAATACCCTATTTGGCAGTAATGTAAATTTATTGTATACATACATATATATTTTGCAACTAATAAAACAAAATTTTGTATACATTATTTAATTTTAAATTCTAGTCTTTTTATTTATTTCATAAAGATATTGAAGGCATAAATGACCACAATTAAATGTATTAAACTTCTGATATTGATTATAGTTGTATCTTATATTTTTACCCAGATATTTGATCACCTCTGCAGGAGGTTGTAAGTTTCCAAAGCTATCGAAATATTCTATTTCTTTATTGTTTTTAAAATATGCTACCCAATGTGTGCCGAGTCCTGTTGCCACATCTAAATTGAGTATTCCACATTCTTTTTTCCTCGCACGTTTTGGTAGAGTGTTCAACATATAAACTCCCCTAAAGTATGGACTTTTTGATGAAAAATTTTGTTCCCAGAGCGGTTAAAATTGGAATTAATGGCAAAAAACCAAAAATTTTTGGAACACGTATTATACGTGGTGATATAATTTGTGATTTTTTCCCCTTCAAAGAACTGTTAATAGTTTTTCGTGCAATTTTAATGGCTAAGTTAATATCCAACGGTTTTTTCTTCTGCAACATTTTTGATGCAGCTCTACTTGATGTGCTAAACAGCTTTTTAGCATTTAAACTATTTTTTTTAATTTTCTTTTTCTCTACACCCATTCCAAATTTTGTTTTAGCTTTCATCGCGTTAGTAACCATATATGCAAATAATTTTTCTGTGACAGTGCTATCTTTTGAAAGAATTCGGTTCCAAGCTTTGTTTTCAAGTATTTTATCAGCTTTATGTCTAGTACTTAAATCCTTATTTTGAGAATAAGCAATGTCGTGCTCTTTACAAGCGAAATCCAATATATTAATTCCTTTATCACCTCTACGTAAACGTTTTTGTAGTTTTGTTGCAGGTCCACAGTACTGATATCTAGGAAGATGAAGTTCAACAGGTAGAGAGTTTATTATATTGTTAACTAAACCTTCTCCAATGACAGTTTTGTTATGACTAAACGATTTCCGATATCGTATAACCATATTATTTTATTTTTTCTAAAATAAAGGGTAGTATTTATAAATTGCATTTAGTAACAAAAATGCAGTTAGTAAAACAACATAAAAATATTTTAATCCGTAATGTTGATGCTTCATCAAACATTAGCTCAAAAATAAAGCATAGTTCCCTCTTACCAAATTCTATTCGTGCTCTAATAGTTGGCCCATCAAATTGTGGAAAGACTAATATTATGATTAGCTTGATAGAAAGTCCTAATGGACTCAAGTTTAAAAACATCTATTTATATTCAAAATCGTTATATCAGCTAAATATGAATACCTGAGAAATTTAATGTTACCAATAAAAGGAATGGGATAATACACATTTACAGATAATGAATCCGTTATTTCCCCTAATGAAGCTAAAAGCAATTCAATTATGATATTTGACGATGTTGCATGCGAAAAGCAAAATAATATACGTGCATATTTTTGTATGGGACGACATAAAAATGTTGATTAATTTTACTTATGTCAAACGTATACCAGAATTCCAAAACATTTGATAAGAGACAATGCCAATGTAATTATAATGTTTAAACAAGATGAGAAAAATATGAAGTATGTTTATAGTGATCATGTGGCAAGCGATATGAGTTTTGTGAAGCTTCAAGAAATTTGTCGAGAGTGTTGGAAGGATAAATATGGATTTTTGATGATAAGCAAAGATAATGAACTAAACAATGGTCGTTACAGAAAACAATTTGACTATTTCATAACAATATAAATTACTTCACATAAAAGGTAGTCTTTAGTTCTTAATCTGGCTTTAAACTTCATACTTCATACATTAATGTGGCAATACAACAAACCAATGGTAGATTTACTGTTCCCACGGAACTTTGCAATCTTGAAAAATTTTTGGTTATCAAACCCAGCAACAAATCAATACCAAAAATTTCAATTTAATTTAAAATTATAAATTGTTTTATGCCAACAGTTTGCTTCACACAGTATTCATGTTACAATTTCGCTTGATACAAATTATTTAATACAAACAAAAAAAACGTAATATCCATTACTGCTGACCAACAAAAAAATATTTAGCGTAAATAAAAAAATGAAATCAAGTTCAATGTCTTAGAGTAAATAAAATTCTTACAGTGCTTATGTTAATTATAGACTCACTACACTCTTACCCTTCTAGGTTTGGGTATTATTAAAAATTAAACATATGTACATACATATATAAATGTATTATTATGTATACATATTCATAAAGTGAATTTTAAGTATTTACTCTGTATATTTCTTATTCATATTATTACATATAGATTTTATGTTCTTATATTATTTATATTTCTTATTTGCCTATGTTAATTTAAATAATTTTTTTTAGCAAATTCTTATGTACTAGTTTTGTTTTTGTGTTATCAATTTCTATGAGTACATTTAAATCATCTAAGTCTAATACTTTGTATGGGCCTTTGTATGGAGGTTCATACTTTTTTCTATTCAAAACTTTAACCAAAACTTCATCTCCTATTCTAAGATCTATTCTATTTTGTTTCTTTTCAGATTCTAATTTCCTTTTTCGTTTTACTGAGTTATGAAGTCTAATCTTTAGTTCATTTAAATAGTTGTTAATATTATAAATCTTTCTAGTATCACTTAAAGTGTCGTTTGGCAGTCTAGGAAGTCTACCAAAAATTAGTTGAAATGGTGAATAGTCTGTATCGACATTTGGTGTCGTATTAAAAGCAAAAGTATAATATGGTATCCACTCATGCCAATTATTGTCATCTACAAAATTTAGAAAATATTCATTTAAAACGCGATGATTTCGTTCTATTGTACATAAAGTTTCATGATGGTAAGGCGTTGAGAAATTTTGTTTTATTTTTAATAATACACAAATCTCTCTCATTAATTCATTGGTAAATTCAGTTCCTCTATCTGTTTTGAGAATGTTAAATAGACCGTATTTTAATACAATATGTTCTATTAAAGCCTTCGCGACTGTTTTGGCATCTTTGGTTTCGATCGGACAAGCAACAACATATTTTGTCAGTTCGCACTGCATTGTAAGTATGTATCTAAATTGTTCGGATGGTCTTAATGGTCCAACTGTGTCCATTAAAACAGTGTCAAAACCGTGTGATGGTGTATCTGTTAGAGTAAAGGGTTCTTTTGTATTTTTTATCTGTTTATGTTTTTGGCATGAATCACATGTTGTTATGTATTTTTTTACCATTTTGTTCATATTTTTCCATATATATCTTTGTTTTAATTTGGAAAGTGTTTTCCTAATTCCAAAATGTCCTCCATGTGGTGAGTCATGAAACTCTTCTATTAATCTGTATTGTGTTATATTATCTTTTATTTCTCTTGGCATTCTGTATATAATTATTTCTATATCATTTTTCTTTATATTGTTATACTTTTCCTTCAATTCTTCGGCCGTTATATATTTAAATATTTCATCATTATCATATAGTACGTACTTTTTAAATTTAAATTTCTTCAATCTTAATAAAAGTTTATCCATAAATGTTCCTGAAAACATAGGATTTTCGCTTTTATTGCATATTATGCACGTTATTTTATCATTCTTTTCCTTTAGTTTATTCTGATACAGCCAATATCTTCAATATTAAGAACACTTTTTTGCACCATTTTTTCGAACCATTGCCTCTTTCCCTCGCCTTTAACATAGATATATGAATCACCTACATTAGCTCTTAGAAATTCGCAAATGCTTTTAAATGAAACACTCCCATCGTTCCAGCTTAGATGATGATAAAGTTTTGTTAACCAGTTTGCTTCTCTTTGCTTTTTTGTTGATAAACATGTAAAGTCAAAAGGAGGTTTTATGATAAAATTGATGTGTTGGTTATTGTTAAAAACGATTGCGAGTTCTTTTGCAATAAAATCGTTTGCATTACTTTTGAAGCCTTGCATGTCTATGAAAACTATATTATTTTTCATCTCTTTTAATTTATAGGATTTTACGAACTTGTCCTCTTATAGGTATGTATTCAATTAGACGATCGTGAATAAGAATGCAATAAGCTGGTGTTTTGGCTGGAATATTTGTTGCTGTTTCAAATTCAATTTTTATGTCAATTGGCCCGTTATTAAGAGTTTCGTTTTGATAACTAACATCTACTACAATAATCGAATTTTGATTTCACAATGATACATATAAATTTTCGATTACCATTGCTACTTTCTCTCTCTCTATCTTTCTGTCTCTTTCTACATCTAATAGCTCCACATAGACATATTCACTATTTCACAACAAATATTTTCAAGTAGACTTCTTAGATTCATCGAATCTACATTTAATATCAATATTAGTCAAATACTCGAAGGCAAAAGAACTTAATACTCTGGACTCTTCCCAAAATCTAATTAAAAAGTTTAGTTCATTGAACAACCACCTCTCAGATGGTGCATTCTGTGTACAAAGACAAGGGGAACGAAATTTAGTTTTGGATAAGGAGGAGGTGGAGGAGTTTTTGATCTCAAATGGCCAATACCCTATTTGGCAGTAATGTAAATTTATTGTATACATACATATATATTTTGCAACTAATAAAACAAAATTTTGTATACATTATTTAATTTTAAATTCTAGTCTTTTTATTTATTTCATAAAGATATTGAAGGCATAAATGACCACAATTAAATGTATTAAACTTCTGATATTGATTATAGTTGTATCTTATATTTTTACCCAGATATTTGATCACCTCTGCAGGAGGTTGTAAGTTTCCAAAGCTATCGAAATATTCTATTTCTTTATTGTTTTTAAAATATGCTACCCAATGTGTGCCGAGTCCTGTTGCCACATCTAAATTGAGTATTCCACATTCTTTTTTCCTCGCACGTTTTGGTAGAGTGTTCAACATATAAACTCCCCTAAAGTATGGACTTTTTGATGAAAAATTTTGTTCCCAGAGCGGTTAAAATTGGAATTAATGGCAAAAAACCAAAAATTTTTGGAACACGTATTATACGTGGTGATATAATTTGTGATTTTTTCCCCTTCAAAGAACTGTTAATAGTTTTTCGTGCAATTTTAATGGCTAAGTTAATATCCAACGGTTTTTTCTTCTGCAACATTTTTGATGCAGCTCTACTTGATGTGCTAAACAGCTTTTTAGCATTTAAACTATTTTTTTTAATTTTCTTTTTCTCTACACCCATTCCAAATTTTGTTTTAGCTTTCATCGCGTTAGTAACCATATATGCAAATAATTTTTCTGTGACAGTGCTATCTTTTGAAAGAATTCGGTTCCAAGCTTTGTTTTCAAGTATTTTATCAGCTTTATGTCTAGTACTTAAATCCTTATTTTGAGAATAAGCAATGTCGTGCTCTTTACAAGCGAAATCCAATATATTAATTCCTTTATCACCTCTACGTAAACGTTTTTGTAGTTTTGTTGCAGGTCCACAGTACTGATATCTAGGAAGATGAAGTTCAACAGGTAGAGAGTTTATTATATTGTTAACTAAACCTTCTCCAATGACAGTTTTGTTATGACTAAACGATTTCCGATATCGTATAACCATATTATTTTATTTTTTCTAAAATAAAGGGTAGTATTTATAAATTGCATTTAGTAACAAAAATGCAGTTAGTAAAACAACATAAAAATATTTTAATCCGTAATGTTGATGCTTCATCAAACATTAGCTCAAAAATAAAGCATAGTTCCCTCTTACCAAATTCTATTCGTGCTCTAATAGTTGGCCCATCAAATTGTGGAAAGACTAATATTATGATTAGCTTGATAGAAAGTCCTAATGGACTCAAGTTTAAAAACATCTATTTATATTCAAAATCGTTATATCAGCCGAAATATGAATACCTGAGAAATTTAATGTTACCAATAAAAGGAATGGGATAATACACATTTACAGATAATGAATCCGTTATTTCCCCTAATGAAGCTAAAAGCAATTCAATTATGATATTTGACGATGTTGCATGCGAAAAGCAAAGTAATATACGTGCATATTTTTGTATGGGACGACATAAAAATGTTGATTAATTTTACTTATGTCAAACGTATACCAGAATTCCAAAACATTTGATAAGAGACAATGCCAATGTAATTATAATGTTTAAACAAGATGAGAAAAATATGAAGTATGTTTATAGTGATCATGTGGCAAGCGATATGAGTTTTGTGAAGCTTCAAGAAATTTGTCGAGAGTGTTGGAAGGATAAATATGGATTTTTGATGATAAGCAAAGATAATGAACTAAACAATGGTCGTTACAGAAAACAATTTGACTATTTCATAACAATATAAATTACTTCACATAAAAGGTAGTCTTTAGTTCTTAATCTGGCTTTAAACTTCATACTTCATACATTAATGTGGCAATACAACAAACCAATGGTAGATTTACTGTTCCCACGGAACTTTGCAATCTTGAAAAATTTTTGGTTATCAAACCCAGCAACAAATCAATACCAAAAATTTCAATTTAATTTAAAATTATAAATTGTTTTATGCCAACAGTTTGCTTCACACAGTATTCATGTTACAATTTCGCTTGATACAAATTATTTAATACAAACAAAAAAACGTAATATCCATTACTGCTGACCAACAAAAAAATATTTAGCGTAAATAAAAAAATGAATTCAAGTTCAATGTCTTAGAGTAAATAAAATTCTTACAGTGCTTATGTTAATTATAGACTCACTACACTCTTACCCTTCTAGGTTTGGGTATTATTAAAAATTAAACATATGTACATACATATATAAATGTATTATTATGTATACATATTCATAAAGTGAATTTTAAGTATTTACTCTGTATATTTCTTATTCATATTATTACATATAGATTTTATGTTCTTATATTATTTATATTTCTTATTTGCCTATGTTAATTTAAATAATTTTTTTTTAGCAAATTCTTATGTACTAGTTTTGTTTTTGTGTTATCAATTTCTATGAGTACATTTAAATGATCTAAGTCTAATACTTTGTATGGGCCTTTGTATGGAGGTTCATACTTTTTTCTATTCAAAACTTTAACCAAAACTTCATCTCCTATTCTAAGATCTATTCTATTTTGTTTCTTTTCAGATTCTAATTTCCTTTTTCGTTTTACTGAGTTATGAAGTCTAATCTTTAGTTCATTTAAATAGTTGTTAATATTATAAATCTTTCTAGTATCACTTAAAGTGTCGTTTGGCAGTCTAGGAAGTCTACCAAAAATTAGTTGAAATGGTGAATAGTCTGTATCGACATTTGGTGTCGTATTAAAAGCAAAAGTATAATATGGTATCCACTCATGCCAATTATTGTCATCTACAAAATTTAGAAAATATTCATTTAAAACGCGATGATTTCGTTCTATTGTACATAAAGTTTCATGATGGTAAGGCGTTGAGAAATTTTGTTTTATTTTTAATAATACACAAATCTCTCTCATTAATTCATTGGTAAATTCAGTTCCTCTATCTGTTTTGAGAATGTTAAATAGACCGTATTTTAATACAATATGTTCTATTAAAGCCTTCGCGACTGTTTTGGCATCTTTGGTTTCGATCGGACAAGCAACAACATATTTTGTCAGTTCGCACTGCATTGTAAGTATGTATCTAAATTGTTCGGTTGGTCTTAATGGTCCAACTGTGTCCATTAAAACAGTGTCAAAACCGTGTGATGGTGTATCTGTTAGAGTAAAGGGTTCTTTTGTATTTTTTATCTGTTTATGTTTTTGGCATGAATCACATGTTGTTATGTATTTTTTTACCATTTTGTTCATATTTTTCCATATATATCTTTGTTTTAATTTGGAAAGTGTTTTCCTAATTCCAAAATGTCCTCCATGTGGTGAGTCATGAAACTCTTCTATTAATCCTTATTGTGTTATATTATCTTTTATTTCTCTTGGCATTCTGTATATAATTATTTCTATATCATTTTTCTTTATATTGTTATACTTTTCCTTCAATTCTTCGGCCGTTATATATTTAAATATTTCATCATTATCATATAGTACGTACTTTTTAAATTTAAATTTCTTCAATCTTAATAAAAGTTTATCCATAAATGTTCCTGAAAACATAGGATTTTCGCTTTTATTGCATATTATGCACGTTATTTTATCATTCTTTTCCTTTAGTTTATTCTTTAATTGTTGCTGCAGCTTATTATCATATATAAATTCAATCTTTTGGGTGCCCTTAATGTTATTTATTGACGTGCATTCCCACATATGGAGGTGATCAGTCTCCTTTCGAGATATGCAGTCGTTCTTTTTATTTTCATCTTCTTCATATTTATTTTTCATTTCGTTGTTAAACATATTTCTTGTTATTGCCAAGGTTTTCTTTTCTTTTTCATCAATACAGATTGGAATCATGTCTCTTAATATTTGTGAGCTTATTTCTACACGCGATAGAGCGTCTGCGTTCGTATTATTCGCTCCCTTTTTTTATTTTATATCAAAGTCATAATCCGATAATTCAAGTCTAATTCTGGTTAATTTTGAAGACGGGTTTTTATGTGTAAACAAAGCAATAAGAGGTCTATGGTCTGTGACTACGGTAAATTTTCTACCATATAGATATGGTCTAAAAAAATTTATTCCCCAATGAATACCTAATAATTCTTTTTCAATTACTGATTTATTTTTCTCATATTTATTCAATGCTCTACTTGCATATGATATGGGTAAATCGTTTCCGATTTCACCCTGTGAAAGAACTGCTCCCAAAGCTACATTTGAAGCGTCTGTCGTTAAAATGAATGGTTCGTCAAAGTTGGGATATCGTAATATGGGCGGGTTTTTTAATTTGTCTCTTAGTGTCTCAAATGCTATTTAGAATCTTCTGTCCAATTGAAAATTACTTTTTTTTATAAATTATTAAGACAAGTTCCCGTTTTCGGGAAGTCTGGAATGAATCTTCTGTAATAATTGCAGAAGGCTATAAACCGTCTAACGTCGTCTGGGTTTTTTTGGAACAGGATATTGTTCAATTACTTTGTATTTCGTCGGGTCGGTTTTTGTACCATTTTTTGTAATCAAATGTCCTAAATACAAAACTTCTGGTTTTAAGAAACAACATTTTGATGGATTCAGCTTGAAATTGTATTGTTTTAGTCTTTCTAAGACTCTTATGAGGTTCTCATTGTGGTGCTTCAAACTGCATCCGAAAATAATGACGTCGTCAACATACAAAAATGCTTCTGATTCTAACCCAGATAATGCTATGGTCAACATTCTTTGGAAACTGTTAGATGATATTTTTAAACCGAATGGTAGTCTTGTATATTGAAAGTGACCGTTTGGTGCAGAAAATGCTGTTAGTGGTCGTGATTGTGGTTCAAGTTCTATTTGGTGAAATGAGCTTGTCATTTCTAAAGTGGAAAAATATTTAGCTCTACCTAATCTGTCCAATACATCTTCAAGTCTGGTTAAAGGGAATTTGTCGTTTACTATCTTGTCATTTAAACGTCTGAAATCTACAACTAAACGCCATTTTTCCGTGTCGTTCTGTCCTTTTTTTGGTACTAATAATAATGGAGAATTATATGGACTAATAGATTGTTCTACTATGTCTTTTTCTAATAACTCTTTTACTTGTTTACTTATATCGTCTAGTTGAGTTTGTGGCAGTCTATAGTTTTTAATGTAAGTGGGCGTGTTATCATTTAATTCAATACTTTGTTTATAAAAATTGTTTACCGTTAATGGTTCATCTTCAAGATGAAATACTTCTTGATATTGTCTTAGAATATCACATATGACTCTTTTATTTTTTTCTTCAATGTTCTTTAAATCTAGTTTTTCTAGTAATTTATTAAATCTTTGCTCTGAATGTTTATTGTTATTGCGCATGTTAGTTTTACAAATTGTATAATTTTTTAATATTATTGTTGTGATTCCCAATTTCTCTAGGCGCACTGGTTCCTCTAAAGTGTTAAAAATTTTAACATAGCGTTGGCCATCTTTTGGTATTATATTGTTTGCTAAAAATACTCCATTCATTATTTCCTTACTACATGTGACACTATCTTCTTTTATGTCAATGTTTATAGGTACTATCTTCTCTGTTCTTGGAGGTATAGTTATATTATGTATTCTTTTTGTGTTTATCTCTATTGGGATTGTTATTTTCTCTCCCTCTATGCAAGTTTTTAAAGTCAGTGTTTCATAGTTGTATATTACATTTTCTTTACAGAGTGATATCTCTGAACCTGTGTCTATTAAAAATGTTAATTTATAATTAATGTTTTTTACCGTTAAGAAAAGAAAATTCGATGTCCCAATATGCAGTGTATAAACCCTTAATTTTCCCTGTTCGGAGATTCGTAATGAGTCTCCAGGGTTTGTACGTTTCCCTGTTGTTGTACTGCATGAACATTGGAGTAGCTTCTTCCTCTTGTGTTATTATTGTATCTATTACCTCTGTTGGGTGTATTGTCGTTATAGCCATTGTAATTATTGTAGTAGTTGTTATAGTGTCTGTTATTGTTATTATTTCTGTTATGGTTTCTGTTGTTATTGTTAAAATTTCTGTTGATATTGTTATAGTTTCTGTTGTTCCTATTTATGTTAAAATGTCTATCCGTCTGTGGATTGAGATGATTTCTGTTTCTGTTATTTCTAATTCCTGAATTATTTCTATTTGTGTTATTGTAATAATTTCGTTTATTATTGTTTATTTGTAAAGTTGTAAATGTATCTGATAGTTGTAATGATCTTTCCTGTGTACTTGCAATGTCATAGGATTGTGCCAAAGTCTTGGGTTGTGCAGCTATTACAGCGGTTCTTATGTCTTTATATAAACCTTCTTGAAAAATTTCTAGAGCCAGTTTTTCGTTCATAGTCTTAATCGTAGAGCGAGCTACTTGATTTGAACTGTCCTCTAGTTCTGAAATTTGTACCAATGTCAAGTCCGCTATTAAAGTGTTAATTCGTTCTTTGTAATTAAGTACATTTCCTTTTTTGCTTGGTATTCTTTAAATCAAAATGTATGCTGCTTGCCGTTCTTGTGGATTTGAAATGTTTTGTTAGAATTGTTTTAAGTTCTTCGAAAGTTTCAGGTGTGTTTTCTATAATCAAAATATCCCTGACTCTGTCTACTAATTTTATCGCCAATACATATTTTAATAGGTTATTTTTTCCTTGCTCATTTAGTTCAGAATGAACCATTTCTATCATTGAAAGGAAAATATTAACATGTTTTGGCTTTCCGTCGAAGACTGGAATTATATCCGAAGCCTTTTTGCTGTCAAAGTTCGACATGATTTTAGGATTTTCAACTTCTTGCTATATTTCTAATTTTTCTCCTTTATGTTCTGTCAACAGCTGAATTGCTTTTTCTCTCAAATCTCTGAATTGAGTAATTTTCTCATCTCTTAAGGGATTAGCTAAATGACCTACAAGTTTTTCGAATTTTTCATTCAACTTTTGTATTGACTTTAATTTTTCCTGTATAGTTTCTTTTGTGTATTTCTTTGCTATGGATTTTCTAGCATTCGTAATTAACTTTTCTAATTCTTCAAAAATTTGTTCCATTATTTATATTTATTTCTACAGCATTTGATAAAAAAAAATTTATTTAGATTTTCTTTATTATTGTTTTGTTATTTATACATTTTGTACAGAGTTTCTTACGACCTGTTTCTTTATATAATGCTGTAAGAATTTAAATATGACTACTATTATGAAAATTATCAACAAAATTATTGTAATTTTTTGATCTATTGTTATTTTATTTGTGTTTATAGCATTGGCATTCGCATGGCCCTCTACTTTTGCATCTGCGATGCCCATTTTGAGTTGTTCTAATGTATATTCTATTCTATCTTCCTCGGTTAACTGAAAAGTGTGTAGTCCTAGATTCATAACCTCTCTTAAAATCTAACATTGAAGCCAAATTTTCTTATTCTTATTTCCAAATATTTAAAGTATAACTTAATGTTATATTTATTTATATTAATTTATTTAAAATTTGTAAAATCTTAGCATTATATAAAATTTAAGGAAAAATTTTGAATTAAACTGGATTAAGGAAAAAAAAATATTTTTATTTATTGAGTATGTTGGTTGATGTTTAATTTCTCCAACCGGTTCTTCTGAGTTCTATCAGTTGCTGTATCAATGCTTGTTTTTGTTTTCCCTGACTAATGCCTATTATGCGCTGAAGGTCCTTGCAGGTGTTTTGAAATTTTACCTTTTTACCTCCTTTCTTCTTTTTTTTTTGATTTTTGATTGGTTCCTGAAGTTTTGTAATTCTTGTTGGTAATTTTTCTGTCTAGCCTGATACAGCTCTATTGTGATTGGTTTAGGGCCAGGTGGTGGTTCTTCAATTGGTGTTCCTTCTGGAACGTACTCCTCTTGTATAAATTTTTGCCAGCGTTTGAAAATTTCGTCGACTTCCTCTTAAGTCATTTGGAAAAATAAATTATAAATGTTAAATTTTGTAAAATTCTCCAGCAAGGGGGGAAAAAATTTCAAAATCTCAAAAAGGTAAACATGCAGGATTTCAAAAATTTATCCTGTTTCTTTATATTCTCCAGAAATAGATTGGCAGGATTGCCATATGGTGTATTTAAATGGTTTATTGGAAATGGTGTGTTTAAATTGTTTATTAAATTTTCAGTATTACTGAGCTCTGCAGCCGCTTTTCTTCAGCACCAGAAGTGCCGATCTTGTTTGAGAAATGAAAGATCTTACTTGATTGCTTGATCAATTATTTCTAAATTTTATTTACATAATCACTAACTTATATACTAACTTATTCTAAGGGTCAGCATTAATGTGGCAATACAACAAACCAATGGTAGATTTACTGTTCCCACGGAACTTTGCAAACTTGACAAATTTTTGGTTATCAAAACCAGCAACAAATCAATACCAAAAATTTCAAATTAATTTCACATTATAAATTGTTTTATGCCAACAGTTTGCTTCACACAGTATTCATGTTACAATTTCGCTTGATACAAATTATTTAATACAAACAAAAAAACCGTAATATCCATTACTGCTGACCAACAAAAAAATATTTAGCGTAAATAAAAAAATTAGTTCAAGTTCAATGTCTTAGAGCAAATAAAATTCTTACAGTGCTTATGTTAATTATAGACTCACTACAAGATCACTGTCATCTTACGGGTAGTTATCGTGGTGCGTGTTGTTTTTCACAATCTTTCTGCTTATGATTTACATCTCTTTTTTAATAATCTTTCTTCAATAAAAAATGCTACTATAAAAGTTATACCCCTAAACAAAGAGCGTTATATTTCCTTCTCAGTTTATATTTCATTAAAAAAGAATCATGGATTCGAAATACGCTTTATAGATTCTTTCAGGTTTATGGTCTCAAGTCTAGATTCTTTGGCAAAAAATCTTGACGTTTCTGATTTGCATACAGTTCGTGAAACATTTCCAAATGACAACCAATTTAAATTATTAAGAAGAAAAGGAGTGTATCCATACTCTTATATGGACTCTATTTTAAAGTTTGAGGAAACTGAACTTCCAAGTAGAGAGAACTTTTTTAATATTTTAAGGAATGAGGAATGATCTGTTGATGACTATGAACATGCACAAAAAGTCTGGAGTGAGTTCGATTGTAGAACCCTTCTCGATTATACTGAGCTTTTTAACAATTTATATGGTTGGGCAATGTCTCAACCTTTACCTTATGGAGGATTTGAATGGTTAAGTTCTAGTGAAATTGAAGTCTTTAATATCAATGAAGTTACTAATACACCAGGAGTCGGTTACTATTTGGAACTAGATATTGAGTATCCAGACTCACTTCACGACGATCATAATGACCTCCCTTTTTGCCCCCAAAACAAAAGAACATCACAGTATAATACTACTAAGAAGTTAATAGCAGACCTTACCTTCAAAAAGAATTATGTTATTTATCATAAAGTCTTACTTCAATGTATTTCAAACGGGCTTGTATTGCATAAAATACACAGAATATTAAGATTTAAGCAGTCTCATTGGCTTAAAAAATACATTGACCTAAATACTTCATATCGTACGAATGCCAAAAATGCATTTGAGAAGGACTTTTTTAAGCTCCTTAATAATGCGGTTTATGGGAAGACAATGGAAAACGTAGATAAAAGAAAAGTTATTCATATTGCGACAGAGTGGAAACTACAAACAGAATTGAGGGCATTGATTTCTAAACCGAATTTTTTAAGTTTAATAAAATTTGGGGATTTAAGTATTGAGTAGACAGTAGTCTATGTTATGTATTACATTCATTCATTCATTCACTTTTAAGATATGTATATGTTTTTGCGTATTTATTTTTATATTTTTTATTTAAATATTATTTTGTATTATGTATACATACATAAGTTTAAAAATTTGTAACATAAATATAATTACTATTATTGTTTACAAAATTTGTATTTATATACTTTAATTAAATTTACGATTGTAACATATCAACGTACATATATTTATATATATGTTTTAAATAAAACAAGTAATATACTAAAAAAAATAACTCATGCCAATTTGTCTTCATCCTGATGTTTCTTTTCAAGTAAGATTGTATTTCGTAAAGCACAAATACCATTGAAGTGATAGCTGCAATAAAATAGACCTGGATACTTCATCCCCATTTGACTAAAGTTGATACAGCCAATATCTTCAATATTAAGAACACTTTTTTGCACCCTTTTTTCTAACCATTGCCTCTTTCCCTCGCCTTTAACATAGATATATGAATCACCTACATTAGCTCTTAGAAATTCGCAAATGCTTTTAAATGAAACACTCCCATCGTTCCAGCTTAGATGATGATAAAGTTTTGTTAACCAGTTTGCTTCTCTTTGCTTTTTTGTTGATAAACATGTAAAGTCAAAAGGAGGTTTTATGATAAAATTGATGTGTTGGTTATTGTTAAAAACGATTGCGAGTTCTTTTGCAATAAAATCGTTTGCATTACTTTTGAAGCCTTGCATGTCTATGAAAACTATATTATTTTTCATCTTTTTTAATTTATAGGATTTTACGAACTTGTCCTCTTATAGGTATGTATTCAATTAGACGATCGTGAATAAGAATGCAATAAGCTGGTGTTTTGGCTGGAATATTTGTTGCTGTTTCAAATTCAATTTTTATGTCAATTGGCCCGTTATTAAAAGTTTCGTTTTGATAACTAACATCTACTACAATAATCGAATTTTGATTTCACAATGATACATATAAATTTTCGATTACCATTGCTATTTTCTCTCTCTCTGTCTTTCTGTCTCTTTCTACATCTAATAGCTCCACATAGACATATTCACTATTTCACAACAAATATTTTCAAGTAGACTTCTTAGATTCACCGAATCTACATTTAATATCAATATTAGTCAAATACTCGAAGGCAAAAGAACTTAGTATGGACTCTTCCCAAAATCTAATTAAAAAGTTTAGTTCATTGAACAACAAGTCCTTGATCCATATCAAGGACTTAGATATCGGATTGTTACTGCCCAGAGGACAACGACGAAATACGGGGCAACTGTGAAGGTAGAAATGGAGGATCACTTCATGTTCTTACCAAACAGGTACAACTCCCTATCGGATAAGGAGCTCAACCACCTCTCAGATGGTACATTCTGTGTACAAAGACAAGGGGAACGAAATTTAGTTTTGGATAAGGAGGAGGTGGAGGAGTTTTTGATCTCAAATGGCCAATACCCTATTTGGCAGTAATGTAAATTTATTGTATACATACATATATATTTTGCAACTAATAAAACAAAATTTTATACATTATTTAATTTTAAATTCTAGTCTTTTTATTTATTTCATAAAGATATTGAAGGCATAAATGACCACAATTAAATGTATTAAACTTCTGATATTGATTATAGTTGTATCTTATATTTTTACCCAGATATTTGAACAACTCTGCAGGAGGTTGTAAGTTTCCAAAGCTATCGAAATATTCTATTTCTTTATTGTTTTTAAAATATGCTACCCAATGTGTGCCGAGTCCTGTTGCCACATCTAAATTGAGTATTCCACATTCTTTTTTCCTCGCACGTTTTGGTAGAGTGTTCAACATATAAACTCCCCTAAAGTATGGACTTTTTGATGAAAAATTTTGTAGATCAACATCGGCCAATGGTCTAGTGGGCACCATTTGTATTAGTTTTTTGAATTTTCTTTACAAATCAAACCATAACCTTTCTTATAAGGTTTGAGGAAAAGTCCTTCACCTACCGCTATAGATTCTATCGCTCTATTATGTCTAGCAGCTTCCTCAAGTTGTCTTTTTGCATTTTTTGTTGCATTTACAGTCTTCGCTATAGCAGCACCTCCAGTCGCTAGACTACCAATTGCTCCCAGAGCGGTTAAAATTGGAATTAATGGCAAAAAACCACAAATTTTTGGAACACGTATTATACGTGGTGATATAATTTGTGATTTTTTCCCCTTCAAAGAACTGTTAATAGTTTTTCGTGCAATTTTAATGGCTAAGTTAATATCCAACGGTTTTTTCTTCTGCAACATTTTTGATGCAGCTCTACTTGATGTGCTAAACAGCTTTTTAGCATTTAAACTATTTTTTTTAATTTTCTTTTTCTCTACACCCATTCCAAATTTTGTTTTAGCTTTCATCGCGTTAGTAACCATATATGCAAATAATTTTTCTGTGACAGTGCTATCTTTTGAAAGAACTCGGTTCCAAGCTTTGTTTTCAAGTATTTTATCAGCTTTATGTCTAGTACTTAAATCCTTATTTTGAGAATAAGCAATGTCGTGCTCTTTACAAGCGAAATCCAATATATTAATTCCTTTATCACCTCTACGTAAACATTTTTGTAGTTTTGTTGCAGGTCCACAGTACTGATATCCAGGAAGATGAAGTTCAACAGGTAGAGAGTTTATTATATTGTTAACTAAACCTTCTCCAATGACAGTTTTGTTATGACTAAACGATTTCCGATATCGTATAACCATATTATTTTATTTTTTCTAAAATAAAGGGTAGTATTTATAAATTGCATTTAGTAACAAAAATGCAGTTAGTAAAACAACATAAAAATATTTTAATCCGTAATGTTGATGCTTCATCAAACATTAGCTCAAAAATAAAGCATAGTTCCCTCTTACCAAATTCTATTCGTGCTCTAATAGTTGGCCCATCAAATTGTGGAAAGACTAATATTATGATTAGCTTGATAGAAAGTCCTAATGGACTCAAGTTTAAAAACATCTATTTATATTCAAAATCGTTATATCAGCCGAAATATGAATACCTGAGAAATTTAATGTTACCAATAAAAGGAATGGGATAATACACATTTACAGATAATGAATCCGTTATTTCCCCTAATGAAGCTAAAAGCAATTCAATTATGATATTTGACGATGTTGCATGCGAAAAGAAAAATAATATACGTGCATATTTTTGTATGGGACGACATAAAAATGTTGATTCATTTTACTTATGTCAAACGTATACCAGAATTCCAAAACATTTGATAAGAGACAATGCCAATGTAATTATAATGTTTAAAGAAGATGAGAAAAATATGAAGTATGTTTATAGTGATCATGTGGCAAGCGATATGAGTTTTGTGAAGTTTCAAGAAATTTGTCGAGAGTGTTGGAAGGATAAATATGGATTTTTGATGATAAGCAAAGATAATGAACTAAACAATGGTCGTTACAGAAAACAATTTGACTATTTCATAACAATATAAATTACTTCACATAAAAGGTAGTCTTTAGTTCTTAATCTGGCTTTAAACTTCATACATCTATTTTTATAATTGGTCAGATGCATAGAACCTTATCTGATAATCTGATCAGCAACCTAATAATACCGGTCTGATAACATTAACTGATAAACTGATCAGATATCTGTTCTGATACCTGATAACTGATCTAATAACCTGTTCCTGTACCTGATAAGTGATCTGATAACCTGTTCTGATATCTGTTAACTGGTCTGATAACCTGTTCTGATACCTGTTAACTGGTCTGATAACCTGTTTTAATACCTAATAACTGATATGATAAACTGATCTTATAACTGATCTGATACCTGATAACTGATCTGACGCTGATAACTGATCTGATATTTGACGCTACTAAACATGAATGAGAAAGTTTTAAGAGAGCTGGTTACAACAAGAATGTCTTGAAGAAAAAGCTCCGTAGTGTAAAATCTGGTGAAATAGATACACTTGAACAACTAAGAGATACATTTAAACCTATAACAGAACCTCTCAAAGAATTTATAAATAGTTCTAAAAATATTGGAAGAATCCCCAAGAAAGAAGAAAGTAAATTCCAAACAAAACTTGAGAATAACAAAAGTTTAAATTCCTTGAAAACATCAGTGAAGATAGAGATAAGTACACCAAAGAAACTTGTAGAAGGAACAATATTTGATAACACCATATTATTTGATGACGTCAGTGAAAAGGATGAAGATGAGTTTTACTCACAGACTTCCAACACTGAAGAGAGTTGTACAGACTTAGCACTCTTGGAAGCGAGAAATGAATTAGATACTTACTATGGTCCACATAGAGATTACAATAACGAATAGAAATGGATGGGCTCTAACACCTTGTTTGTTTTCTTTAATGTTTCATAAAAACCAAAAAACTATGACAAATTTGAACTTGAAATCTACAAAAATTACAACTAGTGCATACAGGAGAGACTATAATCCTGATGGTCAGATCAAGGGGACGAGAGGTTATAAATATAAGCATATAATTCAAAAAATATTTTAAGAAAATACTCAGAAGAGTAGTGCAGTAGCAAATGCAGCAGTTCCTAATTATAAAGGCGATGGAATGATGCACCTTAACCCTCGAAAACAAAACTATATATATTGGGATGATCCCAATGAGTTAGTAGATCGTCTTCGACTACTAATTGCATCACAAGGTGCAGGTCATACTAATCACAACAACGAGATGGTATCAATTATTGAAGAATTACGTGAAGCGAGTATAATACATTAACTCTAATAAAGTATTTACATATGTATGAATTATGTCTGTTGATAAGTTTGGACATTATCTAAACGATACTAGTGATATAATTTCTATTAAAAATGCACCTAAACTGCTGGGGTTCTTTATGGATACGAACAACAACCTTGATGTCAGAAACAAAAGGATCAAAAATGTTGCAAAAGCTCTGGAGGAAAACGATGCTGTCAATAAATTGTTTCTGCAAACTCAAATCGAAAAACTAGACGTCCAATTATTAAATAGCTTCAAGGAAGACAATAATCTAATTCAAGAAAATATTCAAGTACAGATCGAGAAATTGCAAAGCGAAATAAAATTACAGATAGAAGATAATTATAAAATTGAAAAAAAAAACATTTTAAAAATTAAATCATCATTTGAAGAACAAATTGAACTGCTGAATGAGAAAATTTAAAAGAAACTTAGTTGACGAACTCCATAAGCCAGCCCGAAAAATTTTTGTACGCCGTAGAGTTGTGATGAAAGGATTAGATGATCTTTGGCAAGCTGATTTAGTTGAAATGGGTATTTATTCATCACAAAATAGAAATTATAGATTTTTGTTGACTGTAATTGACACATTCTCAAAATTTGCATGGGCAGTACCGATGAAAACAAAAACTGCACTCGAAACAAGCTAAGCAATGGAAAATATTTTTCAATTAGGACGAGTTCCAAAAAACTTGCAAACGGATGATGGTAAAGAATTTTTCAATACACACTTTGGAAAATTAATGCAGAAATACAACATTAATCACTACTCAACATATAGCAGCATGAAAGCATCAATAGTAGAACGATTTAATAAAACATTAAAAGGGATGATGTGGAAAGAATTTAGCTTTAATGATTCATATAAGTGGATTGATATGTATAAAGATTTACTTTATGCATATAATAACAAATTTCATCGCACAATTAAAATGTCTCCTATTAAAGTCAACTCAACAAATGAGAAAATGTTGTTAAATACAGTATATAGTAATTTAAAGATGTTTAAAATGTCTAAATTTAATGTAGGAGATCATGTACGCATAAGCAAATATAAGCATACTTTTGAAAAGGGCTATACACCAAACTGGACAACAGAAATTTTCACAATTAAAAGAGCTCAAAATACATATCCTACAACATACATATTAGAAGATCATCTCGGAAATCCTATTGAAGGTGGATTCTATGAAGAAGAACTTTCAAAAACTAGATATCCCAATACATATCTGGTTGAAAAAGTTCTTAAAACTAAACGAGAGGAGGCATATGTTAAATGGTTGGGGTTTTCTAGTCAACATAATTCTTGATATATTGTAGTTGGAGTAAAACAACAACAACGTTACTTAAATATAATATAACATAATGTAATAATATATATTTAAAATAAGAAATAAATCGTTTTTATAAACAACATTACAGTAAGCTTTTATTTATTTGCAATCAGATCGTCATAATGTCAATAACACTTACTTTGAGCTCTAACTCATCAGAGTTATCAGCAAATTACTTTCCTCTTATAGAGTTAAATGGTTGTTATGAGTGCGCTTTAACTGCTTTTCATTCTTATAATAGCATACCGAATGTAGACGTCTATAACAATATATTTCACATAGGAGAACATGTAATTAAAATACCATTTGGATCTTATGAATTAAATGATATAGTTGATTACTTAGATAAGCAAATAAAAATAAAATTCGAAAAGAAGCTAATAACAATACAATGCAAGTTAAAATTAATAGCTCTAAAGATGTAATAGATTTTAATAAAGAAAATACAATTGGAAAACTTTTGGGATTAAATACTAAAATCCTGACTCCAAACCATGATCATTACTCAGATCTTCCAGTCAATATATTTAAGGTAAATCTCTTGCGAGTTGAAAGCAGTACCGCTGTTAATACATACATGAACAATTCCAAGGCACATACACTACATGAGTTTCCGATTAATGTTCCTCCTGGCTATAAAATAGATGAAATCCCTAGAAATCTAATTTATTTACCAGTCAACTCCCAAGAGATTAGTTCACTAGCTCTACGCGTGGTTGATCAGCACGGTGACCTAATAAATTTTCGAGGAGAGGAAATAGCCATTCGCATACATTTGAGACCAAACAAAGGATGATAATATATAACACAAACATATCAAAGCTGCATTTAATTCTAAAACTATATCAGAACCTAAGCGGCAGTTGAAGAGATCAGTCCAACGAAAAAATCTAACCAAATCAAATCAAAACTTTCTCAAGTCGTTAAATTTAAAATTGAAAACGAAAAAATGAATTCAATAATGAATGTACTAGATAAGCCATTATCTGGTGAGAGTATAATCAAAAAAGAACATCACACATATGAACCATATCTACAATCATATAACAATAATGACGAAATTCGCATTTCAATACAAAATCAAGATTTGTACGTATTGCCCAGTGAAAGTTATATATATGTGGAAGGATTTATTGTAGATGATAAGAGCCCAAAATCCTCTAATTTAAGCTTTTAATTAAAAAACAACTTTGTAGCGTATCTCTTTGATGAAATCCGTTATGAACTTAAGGGCCACTCAGACTATTATACATGTATAAAGAATTTTGTGGAAAATGCAGCTCTGACATGTTGAGTTGTTATTGTTTTTTTGAAATTTTTGAAACAAATATAGGAGTAGGGATGAATTTTCGTCAAAAGTATTAATACTTGTATTATAGTGTGGAATTGCCTTTAATGGCATTGAAATTGATCATACAAGGCATTTAGGACAGACAAGCACCATAAAAAATCTGATTTCTTTATCACCAACGGAAAGCACTGTTATGCAAAATGCTGGATGGAACAAAATTGATAATTTGAATATTGAAAATGGATATTTTAATTTCTATGTTCCACTTAAAATGCTCTTAGGCTTTGCCGAAGACTATAATAAAATAATTTTAAATGGTAAACATGAGTTAATACTCATGCGCAACAAGAGTGATGAAGATCTTGTACATTCGAGCACTGAAGAGAATTGGAGAATTCCCCATGTACACTTATCCGATCATAGTAAATTGAATATGATTAAAATTATAAACAATGCTGCTTCTATACCAATAGCATTCCGCAGTTGGGATTCTCATGTAAATCCACAGTTAACTGCAGGAACTAGCCACATCTGGAATGTAAGGATGGCTGCAAGTAGAGAGCGACCCCGTTTTGCATTTCAACAAGAAAAAAAGTTTGTTCATTGCGATCTCACTAATCTAAAAGTACATTTGAATTCAGTTTCATATCCATATGATGATCTTAACATAAAATTTAAAAATGAACGCTACGCAATTCTATATGATATGTATGTAAGATTTCAACAAAACTATTATATGAAGGAGTCACAACCTCTCCTAACTTCTCAAGAGTTCAAGAATAATGCCCCCATTATTCTAGTAGATGTTGGTTATCAAAACGAAACGCTTAATAGCGGACCAATTGACATAAAAATTGAATTTGAAACAGCAACAAACATTCCAGCCAAAACATCAGCTTACTGCATTCTTATTCATGATCGTCTACTTGAATACATACCTATAAGAGGACAAGTTCGTAAAATCTTATAAATTAAAAAAAGATGAAAAATAATACAGTTTTCATAGACTTGCAAGGTTTCAAAAGTAATTCAAATGATTTCATACCAAAAGTAGTAGCAGTCGTTTTCAACAATAATCAACAATTCAATTTTATTATAAAACCTCCTTTTGATTTAAAATTTTTAACAACAAAAAGACAAAGAGAAGCAAACTGGTTAACAAAACATCATCACCACTTAAGCTGGAACGATGGAACTACTTCATATCAAAACGTTTGTAAATTTTTAAAAACCAATGTAGGACACACCGAAATATATGTTAAAGGTGAAGAAAAAAACGATAGTTAGAAAAAATATTGCGGAACAAAATTTTAAATATAGAGGATATTGGCTGCATCAACTTTAAGCAAATGAATACTACATAAGAATCCAGATCATCTACTATATTGCAGTTATCATTATAATGGTGTTTGTGCATTAAGAAATGCTCTTTTATTATCAAAAGAAGCAACCCTTTAAATTAATGTTTCAACTTTGTACAACTAACAAATACAATTATTTTTATTTAAATTTATTCAATAAAAATTAAATGATTTCAGCACTATCAACCAATGTTTTATTATTATTATTAAAGAAATTAGTTGATACAGTCAAACAAAGATTTGTCGTCAAAAATTAGTATTGGTGGTTGACATGTATACAAAAATAAACAAACATACGTACATATAGTACATGCATATGTACATATTCGAATACATACTCATAGATTTAACATATTACAAAAACAAATTTCATCAGTATGTTTTATACTTAGCAACACAATTGGAAATTTAATTGATCAGACGAATATTTGTTTCTAAGGAGAATTTAAAAAATATTATCATGTTATTACATTTGTTTGTACATATGTATGTACATATACATACATATGTACATGTATGTATGTTAGTATATCAAACAAAACTATAAGACAAAATTGAGATGCCCAGCAGAAGCATGCACAAAAAATTTATACATAATTTCACATCAACCACTTGACAATAAATTTCATGTAAACAAATAGCGAAAAAGTTTGAGGGTCAACATAGAAGCGATCTCGAGCATGCATACTTCTCAAAATTTAATGTAAACAAATATTTCTTCCTATGGCTGAATGTATTTACATATCTACATATATACCTTACCTTCATGCCTTCGCCTTTATTTAAATTTACTCTATAGAAATTTTTCTCTCTCTTTAAATTACATATAAATATATTTTTATTACTTTTGCTTTATAAATCTTTCCCTATACTATTTATCTTATTCTATTTTTCTTTTTCTATGCTATTTGACTTATTCTATATTTCTAAATTTTGTTATTTAATCTTATTCTAATATGTTAAACATATTATTTTCTTTTTATCCGTACAGTAAAAGGTTTTTAATTTAATAATAATCAAAATAACCGTCAATATCTTTAAAGAAATGTATCTTTATTCTTTTTTTCTTGTTTTCATGAATTTTTTTACTTTCTTTTTTATATTTTATAAAGGGGTAAAGTTCTTGTGGTACCTTCATAGCGAACAGTCGATTAGCGGAATTTTTTCTTACATACCAAACAAACAAAAAATTATACAAAAAAATATTCGTAGTACAGTACAGTGCTTTGATAATATTTTTTACATAGTGGAAATAACAAATACAAAAAAACGCAATCAAAAAAAACATAAACAGTGACATTGAGGAATACTCTATATGAGTACCTCAAAAACAGACAAACAATCATAAATTACAAAAACAAAAAACCGTAAGCAAAAAAAACACAAAAAGTGCACTTGAGGAATACTCTATATGAGTGCCTCAAATACAAAAAATTATGAAGTGAGTTATAACGGCAGAAATGCCTATTTTACTCTGAGTTCTGAAGCTCTTGTGGAGGTAATCACACCGCTAACTACAGAGGATGTCCTGTGTACTCTTTCGTCAAGCAGGCTATGGTGCAAAAACCTAAATTAGCTCCAACTCAACCATTAAACGCGTAATCCGCCACTTTTCCTCAAGTGAGCCAACCAGTTACTTCACGTGTATCGTATGCCGATGCTGCTAAGGCTAGTTCTATTCCCACACAAAATGTTTCACCGCCAAATAATTCAACGAATGCAAATTCAAGCTTTTACTTTAGTCGCCTTGAAGCTAATATTGACAATCTGGTGCTAACTATAAACAACTTTACAACAAATATGACTACCATGATGAAAGAAATGCTGAGAATACAGAATACTCTGCTTCAAGCAATAATTAACAAGCCATGAACACGTTAAAAATATGTTTCTGGAACGCAAACGGCATTCGCCATCATAAAAATGAACTTGAGCACTTTCTTACTGAAAAAAATATTGATATAATGTTGGTCTCTGAGACTCATTTGACTTCTAGAAGCCTCTTTAAAGTGAATGGCTACACTTTATATGATACAAAGGACCCTAGAGGGAGAGCATGCGGTGGATCAGCAATTCTAATAAAGTCAAGACTCAAGCACTATATTCTTGACAACATTTGTGAAGAACATCTACAAGCAACAAATATCTGCATTGAAAATTTTTGTACAAATCTCGTGATATCTCATTCCAGATTTTCAATCACTGAGGACCAATACGAGAAATTCTACAAATCTCTTGGACTTTGTTTCGTAGCAGCTGGCGATTACAATGCTAATCATACGTTCTGGGCTTCACGTCTTATTACGCCTAGAGGTAGGGCGTTGTTCAACACAATTTCAAAAATGGGCTTGGAATTTATTTCGAGTGGGGAGACTACTTACTGGCCTACTGATGTACGAAAAATTCCGGATGTCATAGACTTCGGCGTCATAAAAGGTATTTCTAGGGAATTAATTCACGTTGAAGCTTCCGTAGATCTCTCGTCAGATCACTCTCCCACGATCGTTACAATCTGTATATCTTAGTAGTCATTGCACGGAAAATATTACGCTAAGAACACCCAATGATATTGAATCGAACATTGCAAATCTTAACGAGAATATTAAACAAGCATCTGAACATGCCACTACCTCCCATCCGCATACTGGGTTCAATAAAATTTATTCTATAGACGTTGAACATCTCGTACGTGAAAAAAGAAGAGCTAGAAGGGAATGGCAACAGGCACAGATCACCTCAACACAAAATCAGATTTAAAGAGTGCACTAAATGACTCCAATAGTTGCTTGCATCTGAAAAAACTGCATCTTTTAAAAATTATCTGGAAGGCTTTGATGTCACACCCGTTGAGTTTGAGCCACCTCTGCGCACATCTACCGGAGGTTGGGCAAGAAGCGATACTGAAAAAGGTAACATATTTGCTGAGCATTTAAAATCCGTATTTACACCAAATACATGTACCGGTGTTGCTGATTTGCCGAGTGTAGTCGCTCTACCCCCTCGACCCTTAAAATTTACGATGTGTGATGTACAAAAACTAATTGCCGAGCTCAACCCGGTATGGATGGAATTAGTAACCAGATGCTGATTAAGTTACCTCGTACTGCAATTAGAATCCTGTTATTCATTTTTAATGCCATTTTACGACTGGAGTATTATCCACACTGCTGGAAGCTTGCCTATGTTAAAATGATTCCAAGGCCAGGTAAAGATCTTACCAAAGCTGAGTCATATAGGCCAATAAGTTTACTGTCAACAATGTCAAAGCTTTTTGAAAAGCTACTCATGTCAAAATTTTAACTGATAATGGGTGCATCCCGGACCATCAATTTGGTTTTAGAAGCCAGCATAGCACCATTGAGCAAACGCAAAGATTGGTTCAATTTATCAGGAAATCATTTGAGGAAAAGAAGTATTGTTCTGCCCTGTTTATTGATGTTCCTCAGGCATTTGAAAAAGTGTGGCATGAAGGCCTGATTTTAAAATTTAAGACATACTTACCAATAAACATTCTAAATCTTTTTGAAAGTAACATTCTTGCACGAAAATTTACAGTTGTGGAAGGACACTTTATGAGTATTCCTGAAACTATCTCATCCGGTGTGCCACATGGGAGTATACTGGGGCCATTTTATATTTGATTTATACTTGTGATATGCCTGTGAGCAGTAGTATCCACACTTCTACCTTTACCGACGATACCGCCTGCCTTAGTATGCACGAAACCCCTGATGAGGCATCTATGGAACTATGGAATTATGGTTAAACTTATGGAGAATTAAGGTAAATGAACAAAAGTGTGTTTTTTTGCAAACAATCCGTGCAGGTTGGCGCTTTCACATCCGGTTTGCCACATCTATAACAAAACAATGAACGTTATGTTGATTGACAAAATTGAAATGTGTGTCCCTCTAGCCGGCAATTCCAACATTTTAATAAGCTGCGATTTATCGCCTTATCCTGTCTGGATAACTCAATTGCCGCTAATTCTTCGTCCGTTTCAAAAATTGTGGAATCTACAGGTTTTTCGTAAATTTCATTCACCTGTCTCGTGTACCTGTTAACTGGTACACCAGAGTGCGTAAATTTCGCCTCCTTCCGGCAGAATACTTTTTCGGCTTCGACACACTACTGGCGCAACTCTTCCACCGAATTAACAGCGATTGGATATACTCTGCTTCTAATTTCTTCCCTCAGATTTTTCTTTATCATCTTAATCATTTCTTTTTCCGATACTGATACATCTAATCTTGATCGCATCTGAGTCATGGTAAAAAAGAACGCATCTATTCCTTCTCCTGACATTTGTTTCCTTTCGACCATATCGCTCATTAGTTCGAATCTTGACCGGGTGGATTGGTATTGCTTAAGCAAAGCTTCTTTAAGTGTGGACCACTCGGAGACAAAGTTCGTCTGGATGTATAACCAATACCACTTTTCAGCAACTCCCTTAACTAAAAGGTGGAAGTTGTCAAGAACTTCTTCCCACGATACACCATATTGTCGTCGCAGCCTTTCTTCCCGAAACACAAAATCTTCGACAGCTAATTTATTTTGATTGCCATCAAATTCCAGGCCCCATTTATCGATGCGCAAATGAGGATACTCTCGTGACCTATATGGCTCAAAACTGGCTCTTAAAGACCTTGGTGAGTGAGCAGAATTTTCCCATGACATTTGGAATTCATTTATGGAATTACTACCGTTCTGATTTATTCGTGGGATTATTTCTTCCCGCAGCCAGTAGTTGAATAGTGTATGAGTTCCCCCCATTAATTTTAATGGGGTAATAAAAATGATGTTAATTAGCCAATTAATGATGTGATAAAAAATTAATGGGGGTTTCGGCTTTGTTTGATGTGTGTGTGTTTATATTTTTGTTTGTTTACATATGTATATTTTATGTGTTTATGTTTCGTCCGTCTTTTGGGCGTATTGATTTCCGTTTGATTGTTTATATTTGGAGGCTGTCGGGCGTATTGATTTCCGTTTGATTGTTTATATTTGGAGGCTGTCGGTGGCACGTTAGTTTTTGTGTGTCTGTTTGTCCGTGGGAATTTGTGGTAGTTTGATACTTGGTGATAAATTTTCTTTATATTGATTGTGTGCATGTGTGTATTGGCATCCATTCATCCATCTTTGCTATACGCTTGTTTGTCTGTCCTTCTTGAGATTGCGTCTTGTACTCGCTGGCATATTAATGATTAACAAAAATGAAATGAAGAAAAAATTGTTGTCAAGTAATGATTTTGGAAGAGAATATTTTGTAATTAGTTCTGATAAAGAAATATGTACATATGTATGTAGCTTTTTTTGTGATCGTTGATTTATAAACATTTGTACATATCTATGTCTGTATGTATGTATACACATTTGATATATGTAGATATGTAAATACATTCAGCCATAGGAAGAAATATTTGTTTACATTAAATTTTGAGAAGTATGCATGCTCGAGATCGCTTCTATGTTGACCCTTAAACTTTTTCGCTATTTGTTTACATGAAATTTTTTGTCAAGTGGTTGATGTGAAATTACGTATAAATTTTTTGTGCATGCTTCTGCTGGACATCTCAATTTTGTCTTATAGTTTTGTTTGATATGCTAACATATGTACATACATGTACATATGTATGTATATGTACATACATATGTACAAACAAATGTAATAACATGATAATATTTTTTAAATTCTCCTTAGAAACAAATATTCGTCTGATCAATTAAATTTCCAATTGTGTTGCTAAGTATAAAACATACTGATGAAATTTGTTTATGTAACATATTAAATCTATCTATGTATTCGAATATGTACATATGCATGTACTATATGTACGTATGTTTGTTTATTTTTGTATACATGTCAACCACCAATACTAATTTTTGACGACAAATCTTTGTTTGACTGTATCAACTAATTTCTTTAATAATAATAATAAAACATTGGTTGATAGTGCTGAAATCATTTAATTTTTATTGAATAAATTTAAATAAAAATAATTGTATTTGTTAGTTGTACAAAGTTGAAACATTAATTTAAAGGGTTGCTTCTTTTGATAATAAAAGAGCATTTCTTAATGCACAAACACCATTATAATGATAACTGCAATATAGTAGATGATCTGGATTCTTATGTAGTATTCATTTGCTTAAAGTTGATGCAGCCAATATCCTCTATATTTAAAATTTTGTTCCGCAATATTTTTTCTAACTATCGTTTTTTTTCTTCATGTTAAATATTTCGGTGTGTCCTACATTGGTTTTTAAAAATTTACAAACGTTTTGATATGAAGTAGTTCCATCGTTCCAGCTTAAGTGGTGATGATGTTTTGTTAACCAGTTTGCTTCTCTTTGTCTTTTTGTTGTTAAAAATTTTAAATCAAAAGGATTTTTATAATAAAATTGAATTGTTGATTATTGTTGAAAACGAATTCTACTACTCTTGGTATAAAATCATTTGAATTACTTTTGAAACCTTGCAAGTCTATGAAAACTGTATTATTTTTCATCTTTTTTTAATTTATAAGATTTTACGAACTTGTCCTCTTATAGGTATGTATTCAAGTAGACGATCATGAATAAGAATGCAGTAAGCTGATGTTTTGGCTGGAATGTTTGTTGCTGTTTCAAATTCAATTTTTATGTCAATTGGTCCGCTATTAAGCGTTTCGTTTTGATAACTAACATCTACTACAATAATGGGGGCATTACTCTTGAACACTTGAGAAGTTAGGAGAGGTTGTGACTCCTTCATATAATAGTTTTGTTGAAATCTTACATACATATCATATAGAATTGCGTAGCGTTCATTTTTAAATTTTATGTTAAGATCATCATATGGATATGAAACTGAATTCAAATGTACTTTTAGATTAGTGAGATCGCAATGAACAAACTTTTTTTCTTGTTGAAATGCATTCACTACAAAACGGGATCGCTCTCTACTTGCAGCCATCCTTACATTCCAGATGTGGCTAGTTCCTGCAGTTAATTGTGGATTTACATGACAATCCCAACTGCGGAATGCTATTGGTATAGAAGCAGCATTGTTTATAATTTTAATCTGTGAAGTTTCAAGAAATTTGTCGAGAGTCTTGGAAGGATAAATATGGATTTTTGATGATAAGCAAAGATAATGAGCTAAACAATGGTCGTTACAGAAAACAATTTGACTATTTCATAACAATATAAATTACTTCACATATAAGGTAGTCTTTAGTTCTTCATCTGACTTTAAACTTCATACATCTATTTTTATAATTGGTCAGATGCATAAAAACTTATCTGATAATCTGATCAGGAACCTAATAATACCGGTCTGATAACATTAACTGATAAACTGATCAGATATCTTGTCTGATACCTGATAACTGATCTGATAACCTGTTCCTGTACCTGATAAGTTATCTGATAACCTGTTCTGATATCTGTTAACTGGTCTGATAACCTGTTCTGACACCTGTTAACTGGTCTGGGGGTCTACTGTGTAATTCGAAACGAAAGAAATTGCTTTCGAATTTGTATGCTTATAACATGTAAATTCGAAAGCATTTTCGTTCGTTTCGAATTGCAGAGTAGACCACCTGATAACCCGTTCTGATACCTGTTAACTGGTCTGATAAGCTGTTCTGATACCTGTTGATAAGTGATCTGATAACCTGTTCTGATATCTGTTAACTGGTCTGATAACCTGTTCTGATACCTGTTAACTGGTCTGATAACCCGTTCTGATACCTGTTAAATGGAATGATAAGGTGTACTGACACCTGTTAACTGGTCTGATAACCTGTTTTAATACCTAATAACTGGTGATGTTTACTCACGATGAATATGTGTATAAATATCACAAGAACATTTGTTTAAAGAAAGTCGTCAAAATGCCTAAGCCCGAAGATGTCTTCAAGAGCTTCAAAAACTTTCATAAAGAGATGGATGTTCCGTTTGTAATTTATGCTGATTTTGAGTAAATTTTAGAAAGAGTTGACGAAAAAGTAAGTAGTAATACTACAAACATCCAAAAGCATATTCCTTGTGCCTTCAGCTATTATGTTAAGTGTAGCTTTAAGAAAGAATACAATATGCATAGGTATTACTTTGGGGAAGATGCTGCAATTGTATTTGTTAAAAAAATAGTGGAAGATGCATCAAACATATTTGATGAACATTTGACAAAAATAAATGTATTAATATGACTACCGAAAATATACAAGATGATAATAATGCAAAAGTGTGTCATATTTGTAAAAAAGAATTGATTAATGATAAAGTTATAGATTATGGTGTATTTAAATGGTTTATTGGAAATGGTGTGTTTAAATTGTTTATTAAATTTTCAGTATTACTGAGCTCTGCAGCCGCTTTTCTTCAGCACCAGAAGTGCCGATCTTGTTTGAGAAATGAAAGATCTTACTTGATTGCTTGATCAATTATTTCTAAATTTGATTTACAAAATCACTAACTTATATACTAACTTATTCTAAGGGTCAGCATTAATGTGGCAATACAACAAACCAATGGTAGATTTACTGTTCCCACGGAACTTTGCAATCTTGACAAATTTTTGGTTATCAAACCCAGCAACAAATCAATACCAAAAATTTCAATTTAATTTCAAATTATAAATTGTTTTATGCCAACAGTTTGCTTCACACAGTATTCATGTTACAATTTCGCTTGATACAAAATATTTAATACAAACAAAAAAAAACGTAATATCCATTACTGCTGACCAACAAAAAAATATTTAGCGTAAATAAAAAAATGAATTCAAGTTCAATGTCTTAGAGTAAATAAAATTCTTACAGTGCTTATGTTAATTATAGACTCACTACACTCTTACCCTTCTAGGTTTGGGTATTATTAAAAATTAAACATATGTACATACATATATAAATGTATTATTATGTATACATATTCATAAAGTGAATTTTAAGTATTTACTCTGTATATTTCTTATTCATATTATTACATATAGATTTAAGAAGTTTATTATTCGACATATTGTCATAATTATATTTTAATTTGAAATTTATTTGCTTGTGGTTTAGCTTGGTCTATATACGTATTTCATTGGCGCTTAAACCAAATCATCAGTAGACTTCAACCACAAATTTTGAACAGTCACAAACCTCTTACTTTATGCACAGACTTTCAAAAACTATATGAGAATTCATAGAATAATAATATTTTTGAAAATCACAAAGACAAAATAAGTTTGGTAGGCTTTGAAACTCATACAAAACCCAGCAAATAATTTATATTCGATATGAATCTATTTTATTTTTCTACATATAGATTTTATGTTCTTATATTATTTATATTTCTTATTTGCCTATGTTAATTTAAATAATTTTTTTTTTAGCAAATTCTTATGTACTAGTTTTGTTTTTGTGTTATCAATTTCTATGAGTACATTTAAATCATCTAAGTCTAATACTTTGTATGGGCCTTTGTATGGAGGTTCATACTTTTTTCTATTCAAAACTTTAACCAAAACTTCATCTCCTATTCTAAGATCTATTCTATTTTGTTTCTTTTCAGATTCTAATTTCCTTTTTCGTTTTACTGAGTTATGAAGTCTAATCTTTAGTTCATTTAAATAGTTGTTAATATTATAAATCTTTCTAGTATCACTTAAAGAGTCGTTTGGCAGTCTAGGAAGTCTACCAAAAATTAGTTGAAATGGTGAATAGTCTGTATCGACATTTGGTGTCGTATTAAAAGCAAAAGTATAATATGGTATCCACTCATGCCAATTATTGTCATCTACAAAATTTAGAAAATATTCATTTAAAACGCGATGATTTCGTTCTATTGTACATAAAGTTTCATGATGGTAAGGCGTTGAGAAATTTTGTTTTATTTTTAATAATACACAAATCTCTCTCATTAATTCATTGGTAAATTCAGTTCCTCTATCTGTTTTGAGAATGTTAAATAGACCGTATTTTAATACAATATGTTCTATTAAAGCCTTCGCGACTGTTTTGGCATCTTTGGTTTCGATCGGACAAGCAACAACATATTTTGTCAGTTCGCACTGCATTGTAAGTATGTATCTAAATTGTTCGGATGGTCTTAACGGTCCAACTGTGTCCATTAAAACAGTGTCAAAACCGTGTGATGGTGTATCTGTTATAGTAAAGGGTTCTTTTGTATTTTTTATCTGTTTATGTTTTTGGCATGAATCACATGTTGTTATGTATTTTTTTACCATTTTGTTCATATTTTTCCATATATATCTTTGTTTTAATTTGGAAAGTGTTTTCCTAATTCCAAAATGTCCTCCATGTGGTGAGTCATGAAACTCTTCTATTAATCTGTATTGTGTTATATTATCTTTTATTTCTCTTGGCATTCTGTATATAATTATTTCTATATCATTTTTCTTTATATTGTTATACTTTTCCTTCAATTCTTCGGCCGTTATATATTTAAATATTTCATCATTATCATATAGTACGTACTTTTTAAATTTAAATTTCTTCAATCTTAATAAAAGTTTATCCATAAATGTTCCTGAAAACATAGGATTTTCGCTTTTATTGCATATTATGCACGTTATTTTATCATTCTTTTCCTTTAGTTTATTCTTTAATTGTTGCTGCAGCTTATTATCATATATAAATTCAATCTTTTGGGTGCCCTTAATGTTATTTATTGACGTGCATTCCCACATATGGAGGTGATCAGTCTCCTTTCGAGATATGCAGTCGTTCTTTTTATTTTCATCTTCTTCATATTTATTTTTCATTTCGTTGTTAAACATATTTCTTGTTATTGCCAAGGTTTTCTTTTCTTTTTCATCAATACAGATTGGAATCATGTCTCTTAATATTTGTTTGCTTATTTCTACACGCGATAGAGCGTCTGCGTTCGTATTATTCGCTCCCTTTTTTTATTTTATATCAAAGTCATAATCCGATAATTCAAGTCTAATTCTGGTTAATTTTGAAGACGGGTTTTTATGTGTAAACAAAGCAATAAGAGGTCTATGGTCTGTGACTACGGTAAATTTTCTACCATATAGATATGGTCTAAAAAATTTTATTCCCCAATGAATACCTAATAATTATTTTTCAATTACTGATTTATTTTTCTCATATTTATTCAATGTTCTACTTGCATATGATATGGGTAAATCGTTTCCGATTTCACCCTGTGAAAGAACTGCTCCCAAAGCTACATTTGAAGCGTCTGTCGTTAAAATGAATGGTTCGTCAAAGTTGGGATATCGTAATATGGGCGGTTTTTTTAATTTGTCTCTTAGTGTCTCAAATGCTATTTGGCAATCTTCTGTCCAATTGAAAATTACTTTTTTTTATAAATTATTAAGACAAGTTCCCGTTTTCGGGAAGTCTGGAATGAATCTTCTGTAATAATTGCAGAAGGCTATAAACCGTCTAACGTCGTCTGGGTTTTTTTGGAACAGGATATTGTTCAATTACTTTGTATTTCGTCGGGTCGGTTTTTGTACCATTTTTTGTAATCAAATGTCCTAAATACAAAACTTCTGGTTTTAAGAAACAACATTTTGATGGATTCAGCTTGAAATTGTATTGTTTTAGTCTTTCTAAGACTCTTATGAGGTTCTCATTGTGGTGCTTCAAACTGCATCCGAAAATAATGACGTCGTCAACATACAAAAATGCTTCTGATTCTAACCCAGATAATGCTATGGTCAACATTCTTTGGAAACTGTTAGATGATATTTTTAAACCGAATGGTAGTCTTGTATATTGAAAGTGACCGTTTGGTGTAGAAAATGCTGTTAGTGGTCGTGATTGTGGTTCGAGTTCTATTTGGTGAAATGAGCTTGTCATTTCTAAAGTGGAAAAATATTTAGCTCTACCTAATCTGTCCAATACATCTTCAAGTCTGGTTAAAGGGAATTTGTCGTTTACTATCTTGTCATTTAAACGTCTGAAATCTACAACTAAACGCCATTTTGCCGTGTCGTTCTGTCCTTTTTTTGGTACTAATAATAATGGAGAATTATATGGACTAATAGATTGTTCTACTATGTCTTTTTCTAATAACTCTTTTACTTGTTTACTTATATCGTCTAGTTGAGTTTGTGGCAGTCTATAGTTTTTAATGTAAGTGGGCGTGTTATCATTTAATTCAATACTTTGTTTATAAAAATTGTTTACCGTTAATGGTTCATCTTCAAGATGAAATACTTCTTGATATTGTCTTAGAATATCACATATGACTCTTTTATTTTTTTCTTCAATGTTCTTGAAATCTAGTTTTTCTAGTAATTTATTAAATCTTTGCTCTGAATGTTTATTGTTATTGCGCATGTTAGTTTTACAAATTGTATAATTTTTTAATATTATTGTTGTGATTCCCAATTTCTCTAGGCGCACTGGTTCCTCTAAAGTGTTAAAAATTTTAACATAGCGTTGGCCATCTTTGGGTATTATATTGTTTGCTAAAATACTCCATTAATTATTTCCTTACTACATGTGACACTATCTTCTTTTATGTCAATGTTTATAGGTACTATCTTCTCTGTTCTTGGAGGTATAGTTATATTATGTATTCTTTTTGTGTTTATCTCTATTGGGATTGTTATTTTCTCTCCCTCTATGCAAGTTTTTAAAGTCAGTGTTTCATAGTCAATCTGACAGTTGTATTTACAGAAAAAATCAGTTCCCGAAATTCAGTAATGATTGGAAATGCTCTGTCCACTAATTGAAATCTGTGTGTTAGTGTTTGTTCTTCTAATATTATCTTCAAATCAGCAGAACCTACTGTTTCTTTGCATTCATTTGTAATGCCACTCAATCGGCAAATATTGTCAGTATTTTTGTAATAGTTGTATATTACATTTTCTTTACAGAGTGATATCTCTGAACCTGTGTCTATTAAAAATGTTAATTTATAATTAATGTTTTTTACCGTTAAGAAAAGAAAATTCGATGTCCCAATATGCAGTGTATAAACCTTTAATTTTCCCTGTTCGGAGATTCGTAATGAGTCTCCAGGGTTTGTACCTTTCCCTGTTGTTGTACTGCATGAACATTGGAGTAGCTTCTTCCTCTTGTGTTATTATTGTATCTACATATTACCTCTGTTGGATGTATTGTCGTTATAGCCATTGTAATTATTGTAGTAGTTGTTATAGTGTCTGTTATTGTTATTATTTCTGTTATGGTTTCTGTTGTTATTGTTAAAATTTCTGTTGATATTGTTATAGTTTCTGTTGTTCCTATTTATGTTAAAATGTCTATCCGTCTGTGGATTGAGATGATTTCTGTTTCTGTTATTTCTAATTCCTGAATTATTTCTATTTGTGTTATTGTAATAATTTCGTTTATTATTGTTTATTTGTAAAGTTGTAAATGTATCTGATAGTTGTAATGATCTTTCCTGTGTACTTGCAATGTCATAGGATTGTGCCAAAGTCTTGGGTTGTGCAGCTATTACAGCGGTTCTTATGTCTTTATATAAACCTTCTTGAAAAATTTCTAGAGCCAGTTTTTCGTTCATAGTCTTAATCGTAGAGCGAGCTACTTGATTTGAACTGTTCTCTAGTTCTGAAATTTGTACCAATGTCAAGTCCGCTATTAAAGTGTTAATTCGTTCTTTGTAATTAAGTACATTTCCTTTTTTGCTTGGTATTCTTTAAATCAAAATGTATGCTGCTTGCCGTTCTTGTGGATTTGAAATGTTTTGTTATTTGTTAGAATTGTTTTAAGTTCTTCGAAAGTTTCAGGTGTGTTTTCTATAATCAAAATATCCCTGACTCTGTCTACTAATTTTATCGCCAATACATATTTTAATAGGTTATTTTTTCCTTGCTCATTTAGTTCAGAATGAACCATTTCTATCATTGAAAGGAAAATATTAACATGTTTTGGCTTTCCGTCGAAGACTGGAATTATATCCGAAGCCTTTTTGCTGTCAAAGTTCGACATGATTTTAGGATTTTCAACTTCTTGCTATATTTCTAATTTTTCTCCTTTATGTTCTGTCAACAGCTGAATTGCTTTTTCTCTCAAATCTCTGAATTGAGTAATTTTCTCATCTCTTAAGGGATTAGCTAAATGACCTACAAGTTTTTCGAATTTTTCATTTAACTTTTGTATTGACTTTAATTTTTCCTGTATAGTTTCTTTTGTGTATTTCTTTGCTATCGATTTTCTAGCATTCGTAATTAACTTTTCTAATTCTTCAAAAATTTGTTCCATTATTTATATTTATTTCTACAGCATTTGATGAAAAAAATTTATTTAGATTTTCTTTATTATTGTTTTGTTATTTATACATTTTGTACAGAGTTTCTTACGACCTGTTTCTTTATATAATGCTGTAAGAATTTAAATATGACTACTATTATGAAAATTATCAACAAAATTATTATAATTTTTTGATCTATTGTTATTTTATTTGTGTTTATAGCATTGGCATTCGCATGGCCCTCTACTTTTGCATCTGCGATGCCCATTTTGAGTTGTTCTAATGTATATTCTATTCTATCTTCCTCGGTTAACTGAAAAGTGTGTAGTCCTAGATTCATAACCTCTCTTAAAATCTAACATTGAAGCCAAATTTTCTTATTCTTATTTCCAAATATTTAAAGTATAACTTAATGTTATATTTATTTATATTAATTTATTTAAAATTTGTAAAATCTTAGCATTATATAAAATTTAAGGAAAAATTTTGAATTAAACTGGATTAAGGAAAAAAAATATTTTTATTTATTGAGTATGTTGGTTGATGTTTAATTTCTCCAACCGGTTCTTCTGAGTTCTATCAGTTGCTGTATCAATGCTTGTTTTTGTTTTCCCTGACTAATGCCTATTATGCGCTGAAGGTCCTTGCAGGTGTTTTGAAATTTTACCTTTTTACCTCCTTTCTTCTTTTTTTTTGACTTTTGATTGGTTCCTGAAGTTTTGTAATTCTTGTTGGTAATTTTTCTGTCTAGCCTGATACAGCTCTATTGTGATTGGTTTAGGGCCAGGTGGTGGTTCTTCAATTGGTGTTCCTTCTGGAACGTACTCCTCTTGTATAAATTTTTGCCAGCGTTTGAAAATTTCGTTGACTTCCTCTTAAGTCATTTGGAAAAATAAATTATAAATGTTAAATTTTGTAAAATTCTCCAGCAAGGGGGGAAAAAATTTCAAAATCTCAAAAAGGTAAACATGCAGGATTTCAAAAATTTATCCTGTTTCTTTATATTCTCCAGAAATAGATTGGCAGGATTGCCATATGGTGTATTTAAATGGTTTATTGGAAATGGTGTGTTTAAATTGTTTATTAAATTTTCAGTATTACTGAGCTCTGCAGCCGCTTTTCTTCAGCACCAGAAGTGCCGATCTTGTTTGAGAAATGAAAGATCTTACTTGATTGCTTGATCAATTATTTCTAAATTTTATTTACATAATCACTAACTTATATACTAACTTATTCTAAGGGTCAGCATTAATGTGGCAATACAACAAACCAATGGTAGATTTACTGTTCCCACGGAACTTCGCAATCTTGACAAATTTTTGGTTATCAAAACCAGCAACAAATCAATACCAAAAATTTCAAATTAATTTCACATTATAAATTGTTTTATGCCAACAGTTTGCTTCACACAGTATTCATGTTACAATTTCGCTTGATACAAATTATTTAATACAAACAAAAAAACCGTAATATCCATTACTGCTGACCAACAAAAAAATATTTAGCGTAAATAAAAAAATTAGTTCAAGTTCAATGTCTTAGAGCAAATAAAATTCTTACAGTGCTTATGTTAATTATAGACTCACTACAAGATCACTGTCATCTTACGGGTAGTTATCGTGGTGCGTGTTGTTTTTCACAATCTTTCTGCTTATGATTTACATCTCTTTTTTAATCATCTTTCTTCAATAAAAAATGCTACTATAAAAGTTATACCCCTAAACAAAGAGCGTTATATTTCCTTCTCAGTTTATATTTCATTAAAAAAGAATCATGGATTCGAAATACGCTTTATAGATTCTTTCAGGTTTATGGTCTCAAGTCTAGATTCTTTGGCAAAAAATCTTGACGTTTCTGATTTGCATACAGTTCGTGAAACATTTCCAAATGACAACCAATTTAAATTATTAAGAAGAAAAGGAGTGTATCCATACTCTTATATGGACTCTATTTTAAAGTTTGAAGAAACTGAACTTCCAAGTAGAGAGAACTTTTTTAATATTTTAAGGAATGAGGAATGATCTGTTGATGACTATGAACATGCACAAAAAGTCTGGAGTGAGTTCGATTGTAGAACCCTTCTCGATTATACTGAGCTTTACCTCAAAACTGATGTCTTACTTCTTACAGATATTTTTGAAAATTTTCGAAAAATATGTAAGAGTATTTATAATCTCGATCCAGCTCATTGTTATACTGCACCAGAACTATCATGGGATGCCATGTTAAGGACTACAGAAGTAACTTTAGAGCTAATAACAGACTGTGAAATGCATTCATTCATTTGTTCAAAATGGTATAAGGAATATTTGATGTATTTAGATGCTAACAATTTATATGGTTGGGCAATGTCTCAACCTTTACCTTATGGAGGATTTGAATGGTTAAGTTCTAGTGAAATTGAAGTCTTTAATATCAATGAAGTTACTAATACACCAGGAGTCGGTTACTATTTGGAACTAGATATTGAGTATCCAGACTCACTTCACGACGATCATAATGACCTCCCTTTTTGCCCCCAAAACAAAAGAACATCACAGTATAATACTACTAAGAAGTTAATAGCAGACCTTACCTTCAAAAAGAATTATGTTATTTATCATAAAGTCTTACTTCAATGTGTTTCAAACGGGCTTGTATTGCATAAAATACACAGAATATTAAGATTTAAGCAGTCTCATTGGCTTAAAAAATACATTGACCTAAATACTTCATATCGTACGAATGCCAAAAATGCATTTGAGAAGGACTTTTTTAAGCTCCTTAATAATGCGGTTTATGGGAAGACAATGGAAAACGTAGATAAAAGAAAAGTTATTCATATTGCGACAGAGTGGAAACTACAAACAGAATTGAGGGCATTGATTTCTAAACCGAATTTTTTAAGTTTAATAAAATTTGGGGATTTAAGTATTGAGTAGACAGTAGTCTATGTTATGTATTACATTCATTCATTCATTCACTTTTAAGATATGTATATGTTTTTGCGTATTTATTTTTATATTTTTTATTTAAATATTATTTTGTATTATGTATACATACATAAGTTTAAAAATTTGTAACATAAATATAATTACTATTATTGTTTACAAAATTTGTATTTATATACTTTAATTAAATTTACGATTGTAACATATCAACGTACATATATTTATATATATGTTTTAAATAAAACAAGTAATATACTAAAAAAAATAACTCATGCCAATTTGTCTTCATCCTGATGTTTCTTTTCAAGTAAGATTGTATTTCGTAAAGCACAAATACCATTGAAGTGATAGCTGCAATAAAATAGACCTGGATACTTCATCCCCATTTGACTAAAGTTGATACAGCCAATATCTTCAATATTAAGAACACTTTTTTGCACCATTTTTTCGAACTATTGCCTCTTTCCCTCGCCTTTAACATAGATATATGAATCACCTACATTAGCTCTTAGAAATTCGCAAATGCTTTTAAATGAAACACTCCCATCGTTCCAGCTTAGATGATGATAAAGTTTTGTTAACCAGTTTGCTTTTCTTTGCTTTTTTGTTGATAAACATGTAAAGTCAAAAGGAGGTTTTATGATAAAATTGATGTGTTGGTTAAAAACGATTGCGAGTTCTTTTGCAATAAAATCGTTTGCATTACTTTTGAAGTCTTGCATGTCTATGAAAACTATATTATTTTTCATCTTTTTTAATTTATAGGATTTTACGAACTTGTCCTCTTATAGGTATGTATTCAATTAGACGATCGTGAATAAGAATGCAATAAGCTGGTGTTTTGGCTGGAATATTTGTTGCTGTTTCAAATTCAATTTTTATGTCAATTGGCCCGTTATTAAGAGTTTCGTTTTGATAACTAACATCTACTACAATAATCGAATTTTGATTTCACAATGATACATATAAATTTTCGATTACCATTGCTATTTTCTCTCTCTCTATCTTTCTGTCTCTTTCTACATCTAATAGCTCCACATAGACATATTCACTATTTCACAACAAATATTTTCAAGTAGACTTCTTAGATTCATCGAATCTACATTTAATATCAATATTAGTCAAATACTCGAAGGCAAAATAACTTAGTATGGACTCTTCCCAAAATCTAATTAAAAAGTTTAGTTCATTGAACAACAAGTCCTTGATCCATATCAAGGACTTAGATATCGGATTGTTACTGCCCAGAGGACAACGACGAAATACGGGGCAACTGTGAAGGTAGAAATGGAGGATCACTTCATGTTCTTACCAAACAGGTACAACTCCCTATCGGATAAGGAGCTCAACCACCTCTCAGATGGTACATTCTGTGTACAAAGACAAGGGGAATGAAATTTAGTTTTGGATAAGGAGGAGGTGGAGGAGTTTTTGATCTCAAATGGCCAATACCCTATTTGGCAGTAATGTAAATTTATTGTATACATACATATATATTTTGCAACTAATAAAACAAAATTTTATATACATTATTTAATTTTAAATTCTAGTCTTTTAATTTATTTCATAAAGATATTGAAGGCATAAATGACCACAATTAAATGTATTAAACTTCTGATATTGATTATAGTTGTATCTTATATTTTTACCCAGATATTTGAACACCTCTGCAGGAGGTTGTAAGTTTCCAAAGCTATCGAAATATTCTATTTCTTTATTGTTTTTAAAATATGCTACCCAATGTGTGCCGAGTCCTGTTGCCACATCTAAATTGAGTATTCCACATTCTTTTTTCCTCGCACGTTTTGGTAGAGTGTTCAACATATAAACTCCCCTAAAGTATGGACTTTTTGATGAAAAATTTTGTAGATCAACATCGGCCAATGGTCTAGTGGGCAGCATTTGTATTAGTTTTTTGAATTTTCTTTACAAATCAAACCATAACCTTTCTTATAAGGTTTGAGGAAAAGTCCTTCACCTACCGCTATAGATTCTATCGCTCTATTATGTCTAGCAGCTTCCTCAAGTTGTCTTTTTGCATTTTTTGTTGCATTTACAGTCTTCGCTATAGCAGCACCTCCAGTCGCTAGACTACCAATTGCTCCCAGAGCGGTTAAAATTGGAATTAATGGCAAAAAACCACAAATTTTTGGAACACGTATTATACGTGGTGATATAATTTGTGATTTTTTCCCCTTCAAAGAACTGTTAATAGTTTTTCGTGCAATTTTAATGGCTAAGTTAATATCCAACGGTTTTTTCTTCTGCAACATTTTTGATGCAGCTCTACTTGATGTGCTAAACAGCTTTTTAGCATTTAAACTATTTTTTTTAATTTTCTTTTTCTCTACACCCATTCCAAATTTTGTTTTAGCTTTCATCGCGTTAGTAACCATATATGCAAATAATTTTTCTGTGACAGTGCTATCTTTTGAAAGAACTCGGTTCCAAGCTTTGTTTTCAAGTATTTTATCAGCTTTATGTCTAGTACTTAAATCCTTATTTTGAGAATAAGCAATGTCGTGCTCTTTACAAGCGAAATCCAATATATTAATTCCTTTATCACCTCTACGTAAACGTTTTTGTAGTTTTGTTGCAGGTCCACAGTACTGATATCCAGGAAGATGAATTTCAACAGGTAGAGAGTTTATTATATTGTTAACTAAACCTTCTCCAATGACAGTTTTGTTATGACTAAACGATTTCCGATATCGTATAACCATATTATTTTATTTTTTCTAAAATAAAGGGTAGTATTTATAAATTGCATTTAGTAACAAAAATGCAGTTAGTAAAACAACATAAAAATATTTTAATCCGTAATGTTGATGCTTCATCAAACATTAGCTCAAAAATAAAGCATAGTTCCCTCTTACCAAATTCTATTCGTGCTCTAATAGTTGGCCCATCAAATTGTGGAAAGACTAATATTATGATTAGCTTGATAGAAAGTCCTAATGGACTCAGGTTTAAAAACATCTATTTATATTCAAAATCGTTATATCAGCCGAAATATGAATACCTGAGAAATTTAATGTTACCAATAAAAGGAATGGGATAATACACATTTACAGATAATGAATCCGTTATTTCCCCTAATGAAGCTAAAAGCAATTCAATTATGATATTTGACGATGTTGCATGCGAAAAGCAAAGTAATATACGTGCATATTTTTGTATGGGACGACATAAAAATGTTGATTCATTTTACTTATGTCAAACGTATACCAGAATTCCAAAACATTTGATAAGAGACAATGCCAATGTAATTATAATGTTTAAACAAGATGAGAAAAATATGAAGTATGTTTATAGTGATCATGTGGCAAGCGATATGAGTTTTGTGAAGTTTCAAGAAATTTGTCGAGAGTGTTGGAAGGATAAATATGGATTTTTGATGATAAGCAAAGATAATGAACTAAACAATGGTCGTTACAGAAAACAATTTGACTATTTCATAACAATATAAATTACTTCACATAAAAGGTAGTCTTTAGTTCTTAATCTGGCTTTAAACTTCATACATCTATTTTTATAATTGGTCAGATGCATAGAACCTTATCTGATAATCTGATCAGCAACCTAATAATACCGGTCTGATAACATTAACTGATAAACTGATCAGATATCTGTTCTGATACCTGATAACTGATCTAATAACCTGTTCCTGTACCTGATAAGTGATCTGATAACCTGTTCTGATATCTGTTAACTGGTCTGATAACCTGTTCTGATACCTGTTAACTGGTCTGATAACCCGTTCTGATACCTGTTAACTGGTCTGATAAGCTGTTCTGATACCTGTTAACTGGTCTGATAACCTGTTTTAATACCTAATAACTGATATGATAAACTGATCTTATAACTGATCTGATACCTGATAACTGATCTGACGCTGATAACTGATCTGATATTTGACGCTACTAAACATGAATGAGAAAGTTTTAAGAGAGCTGGTTACAACAAGAATGTCTTGAAGAAAAAGCTCCGTAGTGTAAAATCTGGTGAAATAGATACACTTGAACAACTAAGAGATACATTTAAACCTATAACAGAACCTCTCAAAGAATTTATAAATAGTTCTAAAAATATTGGAAGAATCCCCAAGAAAGAAGAAAGTAAATTCCAAACAAAACTTGAGAATAACAAAAGTTTAAATTCCTTGAAAACATCAGTGAAGGTAGAGATAAGTACACCAAAGAAACTTGTAGAAGGAACAATATTTGATAACACCATATTATTTGATGACGTCAGTGAAAAGGATGAAGATGAGTTTTACTCACAGACTTCCAACACTGAAGAGAGTTGTACAGACTTAGCACTCTTGGAAGCGAGAAATGAATTAGATACTTACTATGGTCCACATAGAGATTACAATAACGAATAGAAATGGATGGGCTCTAACACCTTGTTTGTTTTCTTTAATGTTTCATAAAAACCAAAAAACTATGACAAATTTGAACTTGAAATCTACAAAAATTACAACTAGTGCATACAGGAGAGACTATAATCCTGATGGTCAGATCAAGGGGACGAGAGGTTATAAATATAAGCATATAATTCAAAAAATATTTTAAGAAAATACTCAGAAGAGTAGTGCAGTAGCAAATGCAGCAGTTCCTAATTATAAAGGCGATGGAATGATGCACCTTAACCCTCGAAAACAAAACTATATATATTGGGATGATCCCAATGAGTTAGTAGATCGTCTTCGACTACTAATTGCATCACAAGGTGCAGGTCATACTAATCACAACAACGAGATGGTATCAATTATTGAAGAATTACGTGAAGCGAGTATAATACATTAACTCTAATAAAGTATTTACATATGTATGAATTATGTCTGTTGATAAGTTTGGACATTATCTAAACGATACTAGTGATATAATTTCTATTAAAAATGCACCTAAACTGCTGGGGTTCTTTATGGATACGAACAACAACCTTGATGTCAGAAACAAAAGGATCAAAAATGTTGCAAAAGCTCTGGAGGAAAACGATGCTGTCAATAAATTATTTCTGCAAACTCAAATCGAAAAACTAGAAGTCCAATTATTAAATAGCTTCAAGGAAGACAATAATCTAATTCAAGAAAATATTCAAGTACAGATAGAGGAATTGCAAAGCGAAATAAAATTACAGATAGAAGATAATTATAAAATTGAAAAAAAAACATTTTAAAAATTAAATCATCATTTGAAGAACAAATTGAACTGCTGAATGAGAAAATTTAAAAGAAACTTATTTGACGAACTCCATAAGCCAGCCCGAAAAATTTTTGTACGCCGTAGAGTTGTGATGAAAGGATTAGATGATCTTTGGCAAGCTGATTTAGTTGAAATGGGTATTTATTCATCACAAAATAGAAATTATAGATTTTTGTTGACTGTAATTGACACATTCTCAAAATTTGCATGGGCAGTACCGATGAAAACAAAAACTGCACTCGAAACAAGCTAAGCAATGGAAAATATTTTTCAATTAGGACGAGTTCCAAAAAACTTGCAAACGGATGATGGTAAAGAATTTTTCAATACACACTTTGGAAAATTAATGCAGAAATACAACATTAATCACTACTCAACATATAGCAGCATGAAAGCATCAATAGTAGAACGATTTAATAAAACATTAAAAGGGATAATGTGGAAAGAATTTAGCTTTAATGATTCATATAAGTGGATTGATATGTATAAAGATTTACTTTATGCATATAATAACAAATTTCATCGCACAATTAAAATGTCTCCTATTAAATTCAACTCAACAAATGAGAAAATGTTGTTAAATACAGTATATAGTAATTTAAAGATGTTTAAGATGTCTAAATTTAATGTAGGAGATCATGTACGCATAAGCAAATATAAGCATACTTTTGAAAAGGGCTATACACCAAACTGGACAACAGAAATTTTCACAATTAAAAGAGCTCAAAATACATATCCTACAACATACATATTAGAAGATCATCTCGGAAATCCTATTGAAGGTGGATTCTATGAAGAAGAACTTTCAAAAACTAGATATCCCAATACATATCTGGTTGAAAAAGTTCTTAAAACTAAACGAGAGGAGGCATATGTTAAATGGTTGGGGTTTTCTAGTCAACATAATTCTTGATATATTGTAGTTGGAGTAAAACAACAACAACATTACTTAAATATAATATAACATAATGTAATAATATATATTTAAAATAAGAAATAAATCGTTTTTATAAACAACATTACAGTAAGCTTTTATTTATTTGCAATCAGATCGTCATAATGTCAATAACACTTACTTTGAGCTCTAACTCATCAGAGTTATCAGCAAATTACTTTCCTCTTATAGAGTTAAATGGTTGTTATGAGTGCGCTTTAACTGCTTTTCATTCATATAATAGCATACCGAATGTAGACGTCTATAACAATATATTTCACATAGGAGAACATGTAATTAAAATACCATTTGGATCTTATGAATTAAATGATATAGTTGATTACTTAGATAAGCAAATAAAAATAAAATTCGAAAAGAAGCTAATAACAATACAATGCAAGTTAAAATTAATAGCTCTAAAGATGTAATAGATTTTAATAAAGAAAATACAATTGGAAAACTTTTGGGATTAAATACTAAAATCCTGACTCCAAACCATGATCATTACTCAGATCTTCCAGTCAATATATTTAAGGTAAATCTCTTGCGAGTTGAAAGCAGTACCGCTGTTAATACATACATGAACAATTCCAAGGCACATACACTACATGAGTTTCCGATTAATGTTCCTCCTGGCTATAAAATAGATGAAATCCCTAGAAATCTAATTTATTTACCAGTCAACTCCCAAGAGATTAGTTCACTAGCTCTACGCGTGGTTGATCAGCACGGTGACCTAATAAATTTTCGAGGAGAGGAAATAGCCATTCGCATACATTTGAGACCAAACAAAGAATGATAATATATAACACAAACATATCAAAGAATAAAGCTGCATTTAATTCTAAAACTATATCAGAACCTAAGCGGCAGTTGAAGAGATCAGTCCAACGAAAAAATCTAACCAAATCAAATCAAAACTTTCTCAAGTCGTTAAATTTAAAATTGAAAACGAAAAAATGAATTCAATAATGAATGTACTAGATAAGCCATTATCTGGTGAGAGTATAATCAAAAAAGAACATCACACATATGAACCATATCTACAATCATATAACAATAATGACGAAATTCGCATTTCAATACAAAATCAAGATTTGTACGTATTGCCCAGTGAAAGTTATATATATGTGGAAGGATTTATTGTAGATGATAAGAGCCCAAAATCCTCTAATTTAAGCTTTTAATTAAAAAACAACTTTGTAGCGTATCTCTTTGATGAAATCCGTTATGAACTTAAGGGCCACTCAAACTATTATACATGTATAAAGAATTTTGTGGAAAATGCAGCTCTGACATGTTGAGTTGTTATTGTTTTTTTGAAATTTTTGAAACAAATATAGGAGCAGGGATGAATTTTCGTCAAAAGTATTAATACTTGTATTATAGTGTGGAATTGCCTTTAATGGCATTGAAATTGATCATACAAGGCATTTAGGACAGACAAGCACCATAAAAAATCTGATTTCTTTATCACCAACGGAAAGCACTGTTATGCAAAATGCTGGATGGAACAAAATTGATAATTTGAATATTGAAAATGGATATTTTAATTTCTATGTTCCACTTAAAATGCTCTTAGGCTTTGCCGAAGACTATAATAAAATAATTTTAAATGGTAAACATGAGTTAATACTCATGCGCAACAAGAGTGATGAAGATCTTGTACATTCGAGCACTGAAGAGAATTGGAGAATTCCCCATGTACACTTATCCGATCATAGTAAATTGAATATGATTAAAATTATAAACAATGCTGCTTCTATACCAATAGCATTCCGCAGTTGGGATTCTCATGTAAATCCACAGTTAACTGCAGGAACTAGCCACATCTGGAATGTAAGGATGGCTGCAAGTAGAGAGCGACCCCGTTTTGCATTTCAACAAGAAAAAAAGTTTGTTCATTGCGATCTCACTAATCTAAAAGTACATTTGAATTCAGTTTCATATCCATATGATGATCTTAACATAAAATTTAAAAATGAACGTTACGCAATTCTATATGATATGTATGTAAGATTTCAACAAAACTATTATATGAAGGAGTCACAACCTCTCCTAACTTCTCAAGAGTTCAAGAATAATGCCCCCATTATTCTAGTAGATGTTGGTTATCAAAACGAAACGCTTAATAGCGGACCAATTGACATAAAAATTGAATTTGAAACAGCAACAAACATTCCAGCCAAAACAGCAGCTTACTGCATTCTTATTCATGATCGTCTACTTGAATACATACCTATAAGAGGACAAGTTCGTAAAATCTTATAAATTAAAAAAAGATGAAAAATAATACAGTTTTCATAGACTTGCAAGGTTTCAAAAGTAATTCAAATGATTTCATACCAAAAGTAGTAGCAGTCGTTTTCAACAATAATCAACAATTCAATTTTATTATAAAACCTCCTTTTGATTTAAAATTTTTAACAACAAAAAGACAAAGAGAAGCAAACTGGTTAACAAAACATCATCACCACTTAAGCTGGAACGATGGAACTACTTCATATCAAAACGTTTGTAAATTTTTAAAAACCAATGTAGGACACACCGAAATATATGTTAAAGGTGAAGAAAAAAAAAACGATAGTTAGAAAAAATATTGCGGAACAAAATTTTAAATATAGAGGATATTGGCTGCATCAACTTTAAGCAAATGAATACTACATAAGAATCCAGATCATCTACTATATTGCAGTTATCATTATAATGGTGTTTGTGCATTAAGAAATGCTCTTTTATTATCAAAAGAAGCAACCCTTTAAATTAATGTTTCAACTTTGTACAACTAACAAATACAATTATTTTTATTTAAATTTATTCAATAAAAATTAAATGATTTCAGCACTATCAACCAATGTTTTATTATTATTATTAAAGAAATTAGTTGATACAGTCAAACAAAGATTTGTCGTCAAAAATTAGTATTGGTGGTTGACATGTATACAAAAATAAACAAACATACGTACATATAGTACATGCATATGTACATATTCGAATACATACTCATAGATTTAACATATTACATAAACAAATTTCATCAGTATGTTTTATACTTAGCAACACAATTGGAAATTTAATTGATCAGACGAATATTTGTTTCTAAGGAGAATTTAAAAAGTATTATCATGTTATTACATTTGTTTGTACATATGTATGTACATATACATACATATGTACATGTATGTATAAGACAAAATTGAGATGCCCAGCAGAAGCATGCACAAAAAATTTATACATAATTTCACATCAACCAATTGACAATAAATTTCATGTAAACAAATAGCGAAAAAGTTTGAGGGTCAACATAGAAGCGATCTCGAGCATGCATACTTCTCAAAATTTAATGTAAACAAATATTTCTTCCTATGGCTGAATGTATTTACATATCTACATATATACCTTACCTTCATGCCTTCGCCTTTTTTTAAATTTACTCTATAGAAATTTTTTTCTCTCTTTAAATTACATATAAATATATTTTTATTACTTTTGCTTTATAAATCTTTTCCTATACTATTTATCTTATTCTATTTTTCTTTTTCTATGCTATTTGACTTATTCTATATTTCTAAATTTTGTTATTTAATCTTATTCTAATATGTTAAACATATTATTTTCTTTTTATCCGTACAGTAAAAGGTTTTTAATTTAATAATAATCAAAATAACCGTCAATATCTTTAAAGAAATGTATCTTTATTCTTTTTTTCTTGTTTTCATGAATTTTTTTACTTTCTTTTTTATATTTTATAAAGGGGTAAAGTTCTTGTGGTACCTTCATAGCGAACAGTCGATTAGCGGAATTTTTTCTTACATACCAAACAAACAAAAAATTATACAAAAAAATATTCGTAGTACAGTACAGTGCTTTGATAATATTTTTTACATAGTGGAAATAACAAATACAAAAAAAAACGCAATCAAAAAAAACATAAACAGTGACATTGAGGAATACTCTATACGAGTACCTCAAAAACAGACAAACAATCATAAATTACAAAAACAAAAACCGTAAGCAAAAAAAAACACAAAAAGTGCACTTGAGGAATACTCTATATGAGTGCCTCAAATACAAAAAATTATGAAGTGAGTTATAACGGCAGAAATGCCTATTTTACTCTGAGTTCTGAAGCTCTTGTGGAGGTAATCACACCGCTAACTACAGAGGATGTCCTGTGTACTCTTTCGTCAAGCAGGCTATGGTGCAAAAACCTAAATTAGCTCCAACTCAACCATTAAACGCGTAATCCGCCACTTTTCCTCAAGTGAGCCAACCAGTTACTTCACGTGTATCGTATGCCGATGCTGCTAAGGCTAGTTCTATTCCCACACAAAATGTTTCACCGCCAAATAATTCAACGAATGCAAATTCAAGCTTTTACTTTAGTCGCCTTGAAGCTAATATTGACAATCTGGTGCTAACTATAAACAACTTTACAACAAATATGACTACCATGATGAAAGAAATGCTGAGAATACAGAATACTCTGCTTCAAGCAATAATTAACAAGCCATGAACACGTTAAAAATATGTTTCTGAAACGCTAACGGCATTCGCCAACATAAAAATTAACTTGAGCACTTCCTTACGGAAAAAATATTGATATAATGTTGGTCTCTGAGACTCATTTGACTTCTAGAAGCCTCTTTAAAGTGAATGGCTACACCTTATATGATACAAAGGACCCTAGAGGGAGAGCATGCGGTGGATCAGCAATTCTAATAAAGTCAAGACTCAAGCACTATATTCTTGACAACATTTGTGAAGAACATCTACAAGCAACAAATATCTGCATTGAAAATTTTTGTACAAATCTCGTGATATCTCATTCCAGATTTTCAATCACTGAGGACCAATACGAGAAATTCTACAAATCTCTTGGACTTTGTTTCGTAGCAGCTGGCGACTACAATGCTAATCATACGTTCTGGGCTTCACGTCTTATTACGCCTAGAGGTAGGGCGTTGTTCAACACAATTTCAAAAATGGGCTTGGAATTTATTTCGAGTGGGGAGACTACTTACTGGCCTACTGATGTACGAAAAATTCCGGATGTTATAGACTTCGGCGTCATAAAAGGTATTTCTAGGGAATTAATTCACGTTGAAGCTTCCGTAGATCTCTCGTCAGATCACTCTCCCACGATCGTTACAATCTGTAGCCCACTGAGAAGCGCTTTACCTCACCCATATGTCAAGATGATAAATCGTGTTAATTGGATGGGATTCAAAAAATATCTTAGTAGCCATTGCACGGAAAATATTACGCTAAGAACACCCAATGATATTGAATCGAACATTGCAAATCTTAACGAGAATATTAAACAAGCATCTGAACATGCCACTACCTCCCATCCGCATACTGGGTTCAATAAAATTTATTCTATAGACGTTGAACATCTCGTACGTGAAAAAAGAAGAGCTAGAAGGGAATGGCAACAGGCACAGATCACCTCAACACAAAATCAGATTTAAAGAGTGCACTAAATGACTCCAATAGTTGCTTGCATCTGAAAAAACTGCATCTTTTAAAAATTATCTGGAAGGCTTTGATGTCACACCCGTTGAGTTTGAGCCACCTCTGCGCACATCTACCGGAGGTTGGGCAAGAAGCGATACTGAAAAAGGTAACATATTTGCTGAGCATTTAAAATCCGTATTTACACCAAATACATGTACCGGTGTTGCTGATTTGCCGAGTGTAGTCGCTCTACCCCCTCGACCCTTAAAATTTACGATGTGTGATGTACAAAAACTAATTGCCGAGCTCAACCCGAAAAAAGCTCCCGGTATGGATGGAATTAGTAACCAGATGCTGATTAAGTTACCTCGTACTGCAATTAGAATCCTGTTATTCATTTTTAATGCCATTTTACGACTGGAGTATTATCCACACTGCTGGAAGCTTGCCTATGTTAAAATGATTCCAAGGCCAGGTAAAGATCTTACCAAAGCTGAGTCATATAGGCCAATAAGTTTACTGTCAACAATGTCAAAGCTTTTTGAAAAGCTACTCATGTCAAAATTTTAACTGATAATGGGTGCATCCCGGACCATCAATTTGGTTTTAGAAGCCAGCATAGCACCATTGAGCAAACGCAAAGATTGGTTCAATTTATCAGGAAATCATTTGAGGAAAAGAAGTATTGTTCTGCCCTGTTTATTGATGTTCCTCAGGCATTTGAAAAAGTGTGGCATGAAGGCCTGATTTTAAAATTTAAGACATACTTACCAATAAACATTCTAAATCTTTTTGAAAGTTACATTCTTGCACGAAAATTTACAGTTGTGGAAGGACACTTTATGAGTATTCCTGAAACTATCTCATCCGGTGTGCCACATGGGAGTATACTGGGGCCATTTTATATTTGATTTATACTTGTGATATGCCTGTGAGCAGTAGTATCCACACTTCTACCTTTACCGACGATACCGCCTGCCTTAGTATGCACGAAACCCCTGATGAGGCATCTATGGAATTATGGTTAAACTTATGGAGAATTAAGGTAAATGAACAAAAGTGTGTCCATATAACATTTACCTTACGAAGAGATACTTGTTCCCCCATTCGGATTAATAATCAAGTTGTTCCTCAACATTCACATGTGAAATATCTTGGTATGAACCTCGATCGACGGCTTACATGGAAACATCACATTGACTATAAGTTAACTCAAATGAAACTAAGATTAACTCAGGTACATTGGCTGATTGGCAGAAATTCAACACTCAGCCTAGACTGCAAACCTTTAATATACAAGTCGCTTTTAAAGCCAATATGGCGTTACGGTATCCAGTTATGGGGCACTGCTTCTGCTTCCAATGTAGAGAGAATTCAACGAAGACAAAACAAAATTTTAAGGTTAATAACATCTGCTCCATGGTACATTAAGAATTCAAATATACATCGTGATTTAAATATGCCACTAGTTACTGAAGAAATTGCAAAATACGCAGGCAAATATCTAACAAAACTAGAGTCACATCCTAATCCGCTTGCTCGTAATATTTTGAACTTTACTGGACACATCCGCTTAAAAAAGAGAGATACAAGGGCTCTAATACTAAACACTCCGAATAAAGTTGCTTGAAAATTTTTTTTTTGCTTATCACTAATTATGTATTATTTACAACTATCACTTAGTTATGTCTGGCATTGGTTGGGCCCATTAATTATATGTTAGATTTAAGATTTGAATACTTATTGTTAGTTCATATATGAAGTATTAAATATTTCTTTGCACAAAAATACAAAACAGTAAAAATTTATGTATTTTTGCTTATGAGTGGTCACTTATTATGCAGCTATTAGGCGGTGATAGGTCGTGTGATGATAGATTGTTGAGACTTTCGTGCATTTCAACAGACTCCTTTAAAAACGCGCTTCAACCTAGCCAGCTTTACCCTTTGCTTACTGAACTTCACATACCAATACTAACGCCGTCTAATAGCCGCTAAGCTCAGAAACAAAAACATATAATAATCGTTTATTAACAACTTCAAAGTCTTAAATTATTATTTGAAAATCCATAAAAGTTATCGTGTTATAAATAGTTAATGTAACTAAAATCCATGATAAATTGTCGAATTATATTTGTATAAATTTACTTTGCCTTTTAGATAACTCACAGAAAATAAATATGTGAATTTACTTAAGGCCGTGATACACTATCCTACAAAGTCGTGTAATCTACGAAAAAGTACAACCCTGGTATGATGGTATTTATGAAAATTTTCAAAAGACAATAACAATTCATCACACCAGGGTTGTAGTTTTTCGTAGATCACACGACTTTGTATGATAGTGTATCACGGCCCTTAGACTGAGCTTACATCTGGCATTTCTTGTGTGTCATTTGCCCAAATAACATAACCAACTAATTACTAATGAAAAACTGTTTGATATTTATTGATTCATGCAGTTTGCAATCATTTTGGATTCTATAAAATTGTCTATTAATTATTAATGGAACTTTTTAACTTAATAAATACATGTCTGAATCAAATAGTTTTTCATTAGTAAATAGTTGGTTACGCTTTTTTACGCTTGTGTGGTACTTGGCACACAGATGTAAACCCGACCTTAGTCGTTAAAGCCTCGTTCAGACTATTTTACAAGTATTAATACTTTTGTGGAAAATTCAGCTCTGACATGTTGAGTTGTAATTGTTTTTTTTTAATTTTTTTAAACAAATATAAGACCAGGAATGCCCTTAAGGAGTTTTAACTAAAATTTTATTTAATTTTAATTACCTAAATAAATGCCATTTTACCCTTTCAGTTAGTTAAAATTATACCATAATTTTAGAAAATATAACCTATGAATTTTTGTGTGTGTGTGCTTATTTGTTTTTAATTGATTTATAAATTAAAGTCTGTGTGAAAATGTGAAAATAAAATAACTAATTATACAAAAATAAAATATGTTAACTCGATGAAAGTTTGCATAAAATGAAATGTTGTAATAAAAGTTATGTTACGTTGTCCTCTTGTATAAGAGAAGAGAAATATCTGCATTTAACTTTTGTTATTCTGTCGACGTTTTCTCACATATTAGGAGTGTTTTTTTACTTTTACAGTAAAATACAGTAAATGAGTAGTTACTGCGAACATTTCTAAAGATTGCCAATCGTATGTGTTTGTTTTTGGTTAATATACATATACATACATATATATATATATATATATATATATATATACTTATATTTATATACGTATGAATGTGTAAAATATACATATTGCGTTCAAACATACACACAAGCATACAAAAAACTATTTTTGTTTAATAATAATACCAATAAAATTAATAATATTTACGTATGATCATAACAATTATAATGATAATAAAAATATTTTTTTAATTATAATACGTTGTAATGCATGTATGTATTTATAAAGCTAAAATTGTAATTTAACTTAAAAGCAAAGTCATTAGATTGTTTGTGAGTGTAAAATAATGATTTGATACCATTTAAATAGTTTTCGTACTTTTTTCACACAATCACAAATTATGTGAGGATGTTGAACTCCCATCAATGTTTCGAACAGCTGTTGTGCATTTTATTTGATTTTATTTATACTCATAAAAGGTTTGTTTCTTTACTCTACATTGGGATCCCGCGGGATCCCAGTTTGCACGAAAAGCGTTCCCGTACTCGCAAATTGGGTAAATTAGAGAGGTTTGGAGAGAGTAATGTTCTTCTTCTTCTTGCACGAAACAGCCCGTAATTTTTCTTCGTGCTAGTTTGGGCAAACACAAAATGAAGCAGCAAAAGAAAAATAACATTTGGCTAAACACTAAAAAAATTAAAAAATTAATGAAAAAATGTTTAAAAACTAGTGGTAAACAAACTTTTATGCATTTTTATATGAAATTAATATAAAAACCCATATAAGTATGCCGAATCATGTAAATAAATATGTGCGTGTGTATTTACATAAGCATGTGTTTAGTTATGTGTATACGTATTTTGGTTTTTCGCGTTCCTGTACTTTTGTGCATTTTTGTATGCTATTGAGCGAAATTATAGTTTCCTCTCATTTTACCGAACTCTACCCAAAAAGTAAGGAAACAAACCTAAACACTCAGCAAACAAAAACTCTTATGTTTGTGCTGCTGTTAAAATTTGCACACATGAATGCATATGTATGTATATTGTTTGTGAGTAAAAAAAATTATTATAAGTAGGTACGAACCAGTGCTGCCACAACCAAAAAATTTTTGCAACCAAAATTCGCTTTAAAAGTTACCAAATGAGAAAAAATATAACCAAATTTCAATATGTAGTATTTTTATTAAATAACATCCCAGCAAAAAAAGACACACCAAAAGTCATGAAAATGTAGAGTTTACAATGCGGAAGTAGTGCAAATTTCAATCCGATCTAATGATTTTTACATAGGGTTGTCATTGCAAGAAGTTCTCTTTTTCGATGCCTGGTCAGTGAATTGGAAGCGATATAAAGAAAAATTCCCTTTTTTGTGTTCTATGATAATATTTTCATCTAGGAAAATTGGTAAATAGTTACCTATTTTAACAATTCATTTTTTTTATACGAATTTAAGCCCGAAACAGAATTTTCATTTAAATTTAAGCAAATAACTATTAAATTTTAGACTAAAATTATTTCATTAATTTCTTTAAACAAATATTTTTTTTAATTCTGGTGAATATTTTCTTACACTATGGAGGGTTTACAAGGTTTTGTATGACTAAAATAAGCTTCTACGTGGTTTTTGCTCACTCTCGGCATATTAAAAATATCCATTGTTTGAAAGCAATGAGAATGTAGTTCCACTAGAATGACTCCCATTTTTTTACTGGGATTTAAAATGCATAAATATTTATAATGTAACGCATGTTAATATTTAATAATAATACAGTTAATAATAATAACAAAACAAATATAGTTCTTTTACCTACATATGTATGTATTAGTGATATAACGAATGTCAATTTTTGATATTCGCGAATACGAATACGAATATTTCAAAAGATATTCGCGAATACGAATGCGAATATTATATGCAATATGAAATATAAAAAAATTTTTAGATAATTTAATTGAACTGTAGTGAATTTTAATCAGAAATAATTCATAGTTAGGCTCAAGTTCAGTAATTTCAATTCTTATTGAATGAAATATTTTTATTAATTAATGTGAGTTTCTAAAGAAGAGAAGAAAAATTAAACTTAGACTTTTTAAGCTGGGGGAAATACCGATACTTTTCTGTGCAGCCACGCACTTCATCAGCACCCTAGTCTATCTACTTGGGTAGAGATTCTTATTAATATCAGCTATTTAACTTAAATGTACAATGAACGGAATATGAGAAACGATTGTTGTGTATACAATTGATTTACCTTTGGTAAACACATTTATAAGTATCACTATTAATTTTCTGTTTTTTCCAATTTTTCATTTTTCTATTTAGGTTAGCACGAAATTATTTTACTCTACCTCAGTATGTTTAACTATTCTTACTTATCTTTTTACGATCATCACATTAATTATTTTTACTTATTCGATGTACCATCGGTACATGCATGTAAGTATTATTGTAGTGGTCTATGTTACTTGTTGTTGCATTCTACAGTTTTTACTTGGATTTCCAGCATTCTGAAACTGTGATGGCCAAGTGAACAGTGATTGCCAAGTGAACATATTTTTGTCACGTGCCCATGATGTATTAAGTGAGAAATTTTTAGATAATTTAATTGAACTGTAGTGAATTTTAATCAGAAATAATTCATAGTTAGGCTCAAGTTCAGTAATTTCAATTCTTATTGAATGAAATATTTTTATTAATTAATGTGAGTTTCTAAAGAAGAGAAGAAAAATTAAACTTAGACTTTTTAAGCTGGGGGAAATACCGATACTTTTCTGTGCAGCCACGCACTTCATCAGCACCCTAGTCTATCTACTTGGGTAGAGATTCTTATTAATATCAGCTATTTAACTTAAATGTACAATGAACGGAATATGAGAAACGATTGTTGTGTATACAATTGATTTACCTTTGGTAAACACATTTATAAGTATCACTATTAATTTTCTGTTTTTTCCAATTTTTCATTTTTCTATTTAGGTTAGCACGAAATTATTTTACTCTACCTCAGTATGTTTAACTATTCTTACTTATCTTTTTACGATCATCACATTAATTATTTTTACTTATTCGATGTACCATCGGTACATGCATGTAAGTATTATTGTAGTGGTCTATGTTACTTGTTGTTGCATTCTACAGTTTTTACTTGGATTTCCAGCATTCTGAAACTGTGATGGCCAAGTGAACAGTGATTGCCAAGTGAACATATTTTTGTCACGTGCCCATGATGTATTAAGTGAGAAATTTTTAGATAATTTAATTGAACTGTAGTGAATTTTAATCAGAAATAATTCATAGTTAGGCTCAAGTTCAGTAATTTCAATTCTTATTGAATGAAATATCTAAAAATTTCTCACTTAATACATCATGGGCACGTGACAAAAATATGTTCACTTGGCAATCACTGTTCACTTGGCCATCACAGTTTCAGAATGCTGGAAATCCAAGTAAAAACTGTAGAATGCAACAACAAGTAACATAGACCACTACAATAATACTTACATGCATGTACCGATGGTACATCGAATAAGTAAAAATAATTAATGTGATGATCGTAAAAAGATAAGTAAGAATAGTTAAACATACTGAGGTAGAGTAAAATAATTTCGTGCTAACCTAAATAGAAAAATGAAAAATTGGAAAAAACAGAAAATTAATAGTGATACTTATAAATGTGTTTACCAAAGGTAAATCAATTGTATACACAACAATCGTTTCTCATATTCCGTTCATTGTACATTTAAGTTAAATAGCTGATATTAATAAGAATCTCTACCCAAGTAGATAGACTAGGGTGCTGATGAAGTGCGTGGCTGCACAGAAAAGTATCGGTATTTCCCCCAGCTTAAAAAGTCTAAGTTTAATTTTTCTTCTCTTCTTTAGAAACTCACATTAATTAATAAAAATATTTCATTCAATAAGAATTGAAATTACTGAACTTGAGCCTAACTATGAATTATTTCTGATTAATATAAAAAAATTTTATGAAAAAGGACATCACACTCTTGTTGGCGTACTTTAAAGTTAATAAAAAGAACCCAAAAATGTTCATGATCGTCATTGAATAATATTTGAAAATGATACAAAGCACAAATTTCTATAAAAAAAATTAATGTATTTGTACAAACTAAGATTTTTAGTCATTTATTTAAATTTCGTTTAGGATTTATGCATTTATTTCTGTTATATACACATCAGTTAATCTGGCAACACGAACCTAGTAAAAACTAGTTGGTAACACTGGGTGACAATGTGACTGGTAGCATATACTCGACTTCACTTTTTCTAGAACTTGCTTTGATATACATACACATTTTATAGTTATTTTAAATAAAACTAATTTTGATTGTTGAAGGAAACTTGGCGTTTTATTATAAATAATACATGGTGTCAGGTGTTCGTTTGAACTCAAGTTATTGAATATGGCTGACCAGGAATTTTTCAAAAACCAAATGCAAGTGATGCAGCAGATGATGCAACAGTTGACCAAGTTGCAACAGAATGTAGCTAGTCCTACAGAAGCTCAAGTGCCATTTCCAAAGCCATTACAGATAAGTGGAAATATGAGTGATAATTTTCAACTATTTAAAAATAATTGGGTAGCATATGCTGAGGCAACTGGTGTTGCAAAATGGGCTTTACAAGACGAGACAAAGAAAGTGAACATTTTGTGGTCATTAGTAGGCGATGAAGCCAAGTTAAAATATAATAATTTTGGTATAGAGGATGCGGACAGAATATCGTGCGAGCTGCTGCTAAAGAAAATTCAAGGGTGTGTCACAGTAAGTAAGCACACTCTTTTTGATAGGTGGGCCTTCCACACGTGTAATCAATTGGAGGCAGAGACGTTTGAAGAATATTTACGTCGATTGAACAAGCTTGCGGATAGTTGCGATTTTGAGGCTGTTACACAGAATAGGATAAAGAGAACTATGATCCGCGATCGATTGATTTTCGGTATTCGAGATGATAGCCTGAAGAAACAATTTCTGAAGGAAGATCTTAAGAAATTAACATTTGATGATGTCGTCAATAGATGCAAAATAAATGAAGTTACAGAAGACAGGTACAGCGAGATGGTGAATGTGAGTAACAACGCGGTGCATAAAATGAAATCAACAACACTAAAGAAACGATGTAAATTTTGTGGCAACTCACATACATTTACAAATGGTACCTGCCCAGCATTAGATAAAACATGTAATATATGCAAGAGAAAAGGACACTTTGCCAAATGTTGCTATTCAAAAAATCGTGTGAATAAGCAATGCAGATGATGAAGCCCGTTCAAGCTCTGATGCATCGATATATAAGATCGCTAGTGGAAACAACCATAAGGGTATAAAAGCCGTGTTGGAGTTAATGATCTGTGGGTGTTGGAAAAAATATGAGTGTGATATGGATAGCGGAGCTGACGTCTGTGTAGTGGGCTATTCTAACTTGAACAGGCTATTTAAAAACAAGGAACTACATTTGCAACAATCAGACTGTAATATAAGGGCATTTGGTGGTACAGATATTAAGGTGCTAGGAAAAATTAGAATTCCGTGTCGCTATAAAGTCAAAAAGTATATCAGTTTTCAAGTTGTGGCGTGGATCACGGGTTTTTGTTGTCAGAAGGTGCGTGCTTATCCTTAGGCTTGATAAAATACTGCCATTCAATCGGGGCCAAAAATAGTTACTCCGAGAAAGTTAATGATCTCAGACGGGAGGCTGGCAAATAATCGGTAAATTTACCAATGTTTTTGATGGGTATGGACGACTGCCAGGAAAAGTTAAATTAGAGATTGACTCGTCTGTACAGCCAGTAATTCAAAGACCCAGACGCATACCCATGGCTTTGAGAGGAAAATTGAAGGAGGAGTTAAAGCGACTAGAGAAAGATGATGTATTGGCTAAAGTGGAAACCCATACCGATTGGGTAAGTAACATATTATTGGTACAAAAATCTGACGCTTTCCGCATATGTATTGACCCTGTACCACTTAACAAGGCTCTTAAGAGACCTAATTTACAGTTCACAACGATGGACGAAATGTTACCTGAGTTGTCAAATGCTAAAGTTTTTTCAACGCTAGATGCAAAGAACGGATTTTGGCAACTAGAATTAGAAGAGGAAAGTAGTTTTTTGACTACATTCTGGACTCCGTTCGGGAGATACCGGTGGAAACGTTTACCTTTTGGAGTCTCGCCTGCTCCAGAATTGTTCCAGATGAAGGTCAGAGAAATGGTACAAGATCTAGAAGGAGTAGAGATAATGGCTGATGATATGTTAATTTACGGCTGTGGTGAAACTTTAGAGCAGGCAATGAAAGATCATAACAGAAAGTTAGAATTGTTACTGGAACGATGCAGTAAGTGGAATTGTAAGTTAAACAAATTAAAAATGTCATTGTGTGAACCTAGCGTAAAATTTTATGGCCATGTTTTATCTGAACAAGGTTTTAAACCGGATGAGTCAAAGATTGAGGCCATATCGAAATTTCCTCTCCCAACCAATAAAGCTGAACTACAAAGATTCCTTGGAATGGTGAATTATTTAAGCCGTTTTATACCAAATTTATCCATGAAAAATGTTGAACTAAGAAAATTACTTTTGGAAAAAACTCCCTGGTTATGGTCTGAAATGGCAGAAGCCGAGTTTAGAACATTGCAGAATATTATAACAGATACTGAGGGTCTACAATATTACAAAGTCGGAGAATCCATTGTGACGCATCATCTATTGGCATAGGTGCAGCAGTTTTTCAGAATAATAAACCAGTCGGATATGCATCTAGACAGTTGACAAAAGCAGAGCAGAATTGCGCCATGATAGAAAAAGAACTCTTGCCTATGGTATTTGCGTATGTACGATTTAACCAACTCATCGTAGGAAATCCATCCGTAACTCTGGTAACAGATCACAAACCGCTAATAAATATTTTCAGCAAACCGCTGCTGAAGGCGCCAAAAAGGTTACAGTTAATGCTAATGATGCTACAACGCTATACTTTTGATGTAAAGTTTATTCATGGAAAAGAGAACACCGTAGCTGATACTCTTTCAAGAGCTGCTATGAAATTAGATGATGACGAACTGAAGAAACAAATGGTTAAAAACAATATTTTCACCATTAAAACGATAAGCAAACAAAAGCTAATCAAGAACTTGAGCATATCAGGTGATACGTTAGAAGCACTCAGACATGAGACGTCAAAGGATGAACTGATGAATATTCTAAAATCGTATATTGTTAAAGGTTGGCCATCGTACATACAGGATATTAATGACCATTTTAAATGTTTCTATAAATTCAAACACGAGTTGTCCTACCAAGATGGGTTAATTTTTCGTCTACAACAAGTGGTAATACCTAAAAATCTACGTAAAATAATGATCAATAAATCTCACACCAGTCACTCTGGCATTGAAAACTCCATAAGGTTGGCAAAAGAAAATGTATTTTGGCCAGGGATGGCGCAACAAATCGAAGAGAAAGTTCGAAACTGTGAAATATGTGCTGAATTTTCACATTCGCAACAAAAGTTACCAATGCAATCACATGAGATACCAATTTATGCATGGCAGATAGTCTCAATGGACGTATTTTTTGTAAAGTACAAAAATAAACTAGAGAAAATGCTTGTACTTGTTGATCATTTTTCAGATTTCTTTGAGTGTTGCAAATTGATTTTATTTATACTCATAAAAGGTTTGTTTCTTTACTCTACATTGGGATCCCGCGGGATCCCAGTTTGCACGAAAAGCGTTCCCGTACTCGCAAATTGGGTAAATTAGAGAGGTTTGGAGAGAGTAATGTTCTTCTTCTTCTTGCACGAAACAGCCCGTAATTTTTCTTCGTGCTAGTTTGGGCAAACACAAAATGAAGCAGCAAAAGAAAAATAACATTTGGCTAAACACTAAAAAAATTAAAAAATTAATGAAAAAATGTTTAAAAACTAGTGGTAAACAAACTTTTATGCATTTTTATATGAAATTAAGATAAAAAACCCATATAAGTATGCCGAATCATGTAAATAAATATGTGCGTGTGTATTTACATAAGCATGTGTTTAGTTATGTGTATACGTATTTTGGTTTTTCGCGTTCCCGTACTTTTGTGCATTTTTGTATGCTATTGAGCGAAATTATAGTTTCCTCTCATTTTACCGAACTCTACCCAAAAAGTAAGGAAACAAACCTAAACACTCAGCAAACAAAAACTCTTATGTTTGTGCTGCTGTTAAAATTTGCACACATGAATGCATATGTATGTATATTGTTTGTGAGTAAAAAAAATTATTATAAGTAGGTACGAACCAGTGCTGCCACAACCAAAAAATTTTTGCAACCAAAATTCGCTTTAAAAGTTACCAAATGAGAAAAAATATAACCAAATTTCAATATGTAGTATTTTTATTAAATAACATCCCAGCAAAAAAAGACACACCAAAAGTCATGAAAATGTAGAGTTTACAATGCGGAAGTAGTGCAAATTTCAATCCGATCTAATGATTTTTACATAGGGTTGTCATTGCAAGAAGTTCTCTTTTTCGATGCCTGGTCAGTGAATTGGAAGCGATATAAAGAAAAATTCCCTTTTTTGTGTTCTATGATAATATTTTCATCTAGGAAAATTGGTAAATAGTTACCTATTTTAACAATTCATTTTTTTTATACGAATTTAAGCCCGAAACAGAATTTTCATTTAAATTTAAGCAAATAACTATTAAATTTTAGACTAAAATTATTTCATTAATTTCTTTAAACAAATATTTTTTTTAATTCTGGTGAATATTTTCTTACACTATGGAGGGTTTACAAGGTTTTGTATGACTAAAATAAGCTTCTACGTGGTTTTTGCTCACTCTCGGCATATTAAAAATATCCATTGTTTGAAAGCAATGAGAATGTAGTTCCACTAGAATGACTCCCATTTTTTTACTGGGATTTAAAATGCATAAATATTTATAATGTAACGCATGTTAATATTTAATAATAATACAGTTAATAATAATAACAAAACAAATATAGTTCTTTTACCTACATATGTATGTATTAGTGATATAACGAATGTCAATTTTTGATATTCGCGAATACGAATACGAATATTTCAAAAGATATTCGCGAATACGAATGCGAATATTATATGCAATATGAAATATAAAAAAATTTTATGAAAAAGGACATCACACTCTTGTTGGCGTACTTTAAAGTTAATAAAAAGAACCCAAAAATGTTCATGATCGTCATTGAATAATATTTGAAAATGATACAAAGCACAAATTTCTATAAAAAAAATTAATGTATTTGTACAAACTAAGATTTTTAGTCATTTATTTAAATTTCGTTTAGGATTTATGCATTTATTTCTGTTATATACACATCAGTTAATCTGGCAACACGAACCTAGTAAAAACTAGTTGGTAACACTGGGTGACAATGTGACTGGTAGCATATACTCGACTTCACTTTTTCTAGAACTTGCTTTGATATACATACACATTTTATAGTTATTTTAAATAAAACTAATTTTGATTGTTGAAGGAAACTTGGCGTTTTATTATAAATAATACATGGTGTCAGGTGTTCGTTTGAACTCAAGTTATTGAATATGGCTGACCAGGAATTTTTCAAAAACCAAATGCAAGTGATGCAGCAGATGATGCAACAGTTGACCAAGTTGCAACAGAATGTAGCTAGTCCTACAGAAGCTCAAGTGCCATTTCCAAAGCCATTACAGATAAGTGGAAATATGAGTGATAATTTTCAACTATTTAAAAATAATTGGGTAGCATATGCTGAGGCAACTGGTGTTGCAAAATGGGCTTTACAAGACGAGACAAAGAAAGTCAACATTTTGTGGTCATTAGTAGGCGATGAAGCCAAGTTAAAATATAATAATTTTGGTATAGAGGATGCGGACAGAATATCGTGCGAGCTGCTGCTAAAGAAAATTCAAGGGTGTGTAAGTAAGCACACTCTTTTTGATAGGTGGGCCTTCCACACGTGTAATCAATTGGAGGCAGAGACGTTTGAAGAATATTTACGTCGATTGAACAAGCTTGCGGATAGTTGCGATTTTGAGGCTGTTACACAGAATAGGATAAAGAGAACTATGATCCGCGATCGATTGATTTTCGGTATTCGAGATGATAGCCTGAAGAAACAATTTCTGAAGGAAGATCTTAAGAAATTAACATTTGATGATGTCGTCAATAGATGCAAAATAAATGAAGTTACAGAAGACAGGTACAGCGAGATGGTGAATGTGAGTAACAACGCGGTGCATAAAATGAAATCAACAACACTAAAGAAACGATGTAAATTTTGTGGCAACTCACATACATTTACAAATGGTACCTGCCCAGCATTAGATAAAACATGTAATATATGCAAGAGAAAAGGACACTTTGCCAAATGTTGCTATTCAAAAAATCGTGTGAATAAGCAATGCAGATGATGAAGCCCGTTCAAGCTCTGATGCATCGATATATAAGATCGCTAGTGGAAACAACCATAAGGGTATAAAAGCCGTGTTGGAGTTAATGATCTGTGGGTGTTGGAAAAAATATGAGTGTGATATGGATAGCGGAGCTGACGTCTGTGTAGTGGGCTATTATAACTTGAACAGGCTATTTAAAAACAAGGAACTACATTTGCAACAATCAGACTGTAATATAAGGGCATTTGGTGGTACAGATATTAAGGTGGTCAAAAAGTATATCAGTTTTCAAGTTGTGGCGTGGATCACGGGTTTTTGTTGTCAGAAGGTGCGTGCTTATCCTTAGGCTTGATAAAATACTGCCATTCAATCGGGGCCAAAAATAGTTACTCCGAGAAAGTTAATGATCTCAGACGGGAGGCTGGCAAATAATCGGTAAATTTACCAATGTTTTTGATGGGTATGGACGACTGCCAGGAAAAGTTAAATTAGAGATTGACTCGTCTGTACAGCCAGTAATTCAAAGACCCAGACGCATACCCATGGCTTTGAGAGGAAAATTGAAGGAGGAGTTAAAGCGACTAGAGAAAGATGATGTATTGGCTAAAGTGGAAACCCATACCGATTGGGTAAGTAACATATTATTGGTACAAAAATCTGACGCTTTCCGCATATGTATTGACCCTGTACCACTTAACAAGGCTCTTAAGAGACCTAATTTACAGTTCACAACGATGGACGAAATGTTACCTGAGTTGTCAAATGCTAAAGTTTTTTCAACGCTAGATGCAAAGAACGGATTTTGGCAACTAGAATTAGAAGAGGAAAGTAGTTTTTTGACTACATTCTGGACTCCGTTCGGGAGATACCGGTGGAAACGTTTACCTTTTGGAGTCTCGCCTGCTCCAGAATTGTTCCAGATGAAGGTCAGAGAAATGGTACAAGATCTAGAAGGAGTAGAGATAATGGCTGATGATATGTTAATTTACGGCTGTGGTGAAACTTTAGAGCAGGCAATGAAAGATCATAACAGAAAGTTAGAATTGTTACTGGAACGATGCAGTAAGTGGAATTGTAAGTTAAACAAATTAAAAATGTCATTGTGTGAACCTAGCGTAAAATTTTATGGCCATGTTTTATCTGAACAAGGTTTTAAACCGGATGAGTCAAAGATTGAGGCCATATCGAAATTTCCTCTCCCAACCAATAAAGCTGAACTACAAAGATTCCTTGGAATGGTGAATTATTTAAGCCGTTTTATACCAAATTTATCCATGAAAAATGTTGAACTAAGAAAATTAATTTTGGAAAAAACTCCCTGGTTATGGTCTGAAATGGCAGAAGCCGAGTTTAGAACATTGCAGAATATTATAACAGATACTGAGGGTCTACAATATTACAAAGTCGGAGAATCCATTGTGACGCATCATCTATTGGCATAGGTGCAGCAGTTTTTCAGAATAATAAACCAGTCGGATATGCATCTAGACAGTTGACAAAAGCAGAGCAGAATTGCGCCATGATAGAAAAAGAACTCTTGCCTATGGTATTTGCGTGTGTACGATTTAACCAACTCATCGTAGGAAATCCATCCGTAACTCTGGTAACAGATCACAAACCGCTAATAAATATTTTCAGCAAACCGCTGCTGAAGGCGCCAAAAAGGTTACAGTTAATGCTAATGATGCTACAACGCTATACTTTTGATGTAAAGTTTATTCATGGAAAAGAGAACACCGTAGCTGATACTCTTTCAAGAGCTGCTATGAAATTAGATGATGACGAACTGAAGAAACAAATGGTTAAAAACAATATTTTCACCATTAAAACGATAAGCAAACAAAAGCTAATCAAGAACTTGAGCATATCAGGTGATACGTTAGAAGCACTCAGACATGAGACGTCAAAGGATGAACTGATGAATATTCTAAAATCGTATATTGTTAAAGGTTGGCCATCGTACATACAGGATATTAATGACCATTTTAAATGTTTCTATAAATTCAAACACGAGTTGTCCTACCAAGATGGGTTAATTTTTCGTCTACAACAAGTGGTAATACCTAAAAATCTACGTAAAATAATGATCAATAAATCTCACACCAGTCACTCTGGCATTGAAAACTCCATAAGGTTGGCAAAAGAAAATGTATTTTGGCCAGGGATGGCGCAACAAATCGAAGAGAAAGTTCGAAACTGTGAAATATGTGCTGAATTTTCACATTCGCAACAAAAGTTACCAATGCAATCACATGAGATACCAATTTATGCATGGCAGATAGTCTCAATGGACGTATTTTTTGTAAAGTACAAAAATAAACTAGAGAAAATGCTTGTACTTGTTGATCATTTTTCAGATTTCTTTGAGTGTTGCAAATTGACTGATTTAACTCCACATTCTGTGATAAGTAATATGAAACAACAGTTTTCCAGGTATGGCGTACCGGAAATGGTGATCTCTGACAATGGCACTCATTTTATCAGTAGAGAAATGAAACTATTTGCTTTAAAATATGGTTTTAAACACATTACTTCATCGCCATATCATCAACAGGGTAACGGAAAAGCAGAGTCGGCAGTTAAAGTGGCTAAGAGAATCATACGCAAGGCTGACAAGGATAATGAGGATATGTGGTGGTCACTATTACATTGGCGTAACACACCAAATAAGTTGGGAAGTAGCCCTGTTCAGAGACTTCTGTCTAGGAAGACAAGATGCAGTCTACCCGCTATAGCAACAAGTTTTAAGCCCGTGGTTATTGAGGATGTTTCAGATAGAATAGAATCTAAAAAGAAGAAAAGCAAATATTATTATGACCGAGATACAAGAGCGTTGCCAGACTTAGAGATTGGCCAAGGTGTTAGGGTACAACTGAGACCCGATACAGTAAAGACATGGTCTAAGGGAGTCATAAAGGAAAAGTTATCAGACCGTTCCTATGTAGTGGATGTGTGCGGCACTCCATATAGACGGGATCGAGTACATATAAAACTCTCACCGAGGCTGGAAACCTCAGATAATTTGGATAAGGAAATGGATACTGGACCTGGTACTCTTGCTAGAACACATGCACCAGATAACTACCCATGCGATAACACTGGAAGTATGGGCACACAACAGGTATCTACAGATGAAAATGCTCTACAACATGTTAACCCAGAAAGACCGAAGAGGCAGGTTAGACCGCCGATACGATTAGCCGACTATGATTGTTCTGGAGAGTAAAGCGCTTCATTGGCTTGATAGAAAAAGGATGATGTTATATACACATGAGTTAATCTGGCAACACGAACCTAGTAAAAACTAGTTGGTAACACTGGGTGACAATGTGACTGGTAGCATATACTCGACTTCACTTTTTCTAGAACTTGCTTTGATATACATACACATTTTATAGTTATTTTAAATAAAACTAATTTTGATTGTTGAAGGAAACTTGGCGTTTTATTATAAATAATACAATTTCTTTATTTTATTTTATTTTCAGTTGCCTTGGTATCAATACTAAAAATTGTAGAACATAAAAGCTTAAAAAGTATAACATAAAAAATATGTACATGTGTATCATTACTTGGCAAAAAAATAACCAAAATGAGAAAAATATTCACATCTCCACATTAAAGAAAAAAATAACCACTTTTGGTTAGAAATAACCAAAAACGGCAGCCCTGGTACGAACATTAATAAGAAAAGGATAAAACGAGAAAGTGAAGATATAATAAGTTTTTTATGTGATTGAGGTGCTACTGCAAGCATAGAAATTCTTGGAAATTAAGGAGCCAAGTACTTCGTCTTTCCGAAGAAGGTGCTCAAAATCTGTTCTGGTAATGTTTCGTTCTAAAAGGTGACTTATTTCAAAAAATCACAATTAGTTTTTTCTAACAGGCTAAGGGCCATTATTACAACTTAAAGATAGTTAAAAGTAGAATTTTGTCGGACGTATAAAACGCTATCCATTATTATAATTTTAATTTAACTTACCACGATTGATACATTTGCCTTTAACATGGCGCTTACTTTAGGTTAAGCTAAAATTGTACTGATGGAAAACTTTTTAAACGTCCCATAAAATCCTACTTTTAACTAACTTTAAGTTGTAATAATGGCCCTAAAACTTGTAATCAAAAGAAAGATTAGTATAGTTTCAGGGGAATTGTTAGAAAATCTTTGAATGTATGTTAACATAAGTACATATAAATTTCAATCAAAATAAATTCCAGGAATTTAAATATTATACATACTTATGTACAAATGTATATGAATTTTCACGTTTGACTTCAAATAACTCGAAATTTTAAATACAAAATGCGTGTTTGCTGAGCACAAAGTAATTAGCATGGATGTGTGTGTGCACATAGAAGATTTTTTGTTTTGGTCGAAAACACATGTCTCGTTGTTAGGAATTCTATAATCGCACAAACGTTTACATTTACATCACATTTAACATTTACCTTACATCTGCGATTTCTACAGTCGGGTAATGGAGCCTTTAGTCATCGCCGACGATATTTGCTTTAGCCGCCGCCGGTCACTATTATACATCGGCATCGTTCCCAGCACTTATTTTTACATAAGCCTGTGCCTGTGAGGAAAACGTTCATGAATTCTTTTGCTCGATTGGGAAGTTTTGTAAATCAATCTTTCCAATTTGGAGGATGTGCTGTAAGCTAAAGTTTGACACTGTATATATATATCAAAAAATTTACTTTTAAAAATATCCTCAGTTCCAGCAAGTGCGTACAAAATATACTGATTGGAAAATGATTCGGGATGTGAAGCGACGGAAATGTGTTTCTGAAAATGCGAAGGAACGTTTACGATTTAATGCTTTGCGTAAAAATGATATACTTCCTTCCGAATTGAGAGAAGTTGCTGATACCGAAATAGCCGCCTTTCCAAGGGATTCTTGCTTAGTGCGTGTACGAGAACGTTGTGCCCTTACCTCACGCTCCCGTGGTGTTGTACATAAGTACCGTTTAAGTCGTATTGTTTGGCGCCACTTGGCTGATTACAATAAATTGTCAGGCGTTCAAAGAGCAATGTGGTAAAACGACTTCCTTAGTACATACTAGGATACCAAACGAGAAATCCCGGGATTTCTTAAAAATTTTTATATAAAAAACCATTTATAAATTAAAATATTCGTTGATTTTATTGTGTTTTTTATAATATTTCAAAGTCCATACAATTTTGTATGTGCAGTTTTCACAATTTAATGACTATTCGTGACATATTTTTTATAAATAACCAACAAAAGCAAAATAAATACTTTCTCACGGTTATTTTCATTAAAAGTGCTACAATATACAACTAAGAATTATTTTGAAAACAAAAAGAAACTTTGGAAGGAACATTCATAAGTTTGACAAATTTACAAGGTTGGCAAACGGTATCGTAAAAATACCGATACCGATTCAAATACCGCTTAAATTAGATACCGGTATCGATACCGAAATGCATTTCGGTTAGAAAATACCGGTATCCAGAATACCGTTTACGTCTATACATTCAAATTTGTTCTCCTTTACACATTCTTATGCAGCCCTGTTTTTTTAATCAACCGTAAATTGAAATCATATATCTAATAATCATCACTAGTGCGAAATACTACCAAACTTCATGAGCTGCTTAAAGCCTTTAGGAACAAAAAATTTGGATTTACTATATATGTGCCCTTAATTATGAAAGTGGTCTAAGTCTGAGCTATTCAACCTGTGGTACGCGTACCACTTCGGGTACGCGAAACTTTCCAAGGTGGTACGCCAAATCTTCGCCTCCACATATTTATGTGAAAAAGGATTTTCATCAATGGTGGCAATCAAAAATAAATACCGAACAACATTGAATTTGGAGCCAAATCTTATATTTGTTAAAGTTAACAAACATTGATCCAGATATAAAATTTCTTTTTAATTTTGTTTTTTATTATTAATAAATGAAATGGATTAAATATTTTAAAATTGTTTGGTTATTTATTAAGCCCATACTTGTTTATACACATAACATTTTTTGGTGTTACGCGAATTGTTGGTTGTGAGTCTTGTGGTACGCGAACCAAAAAGGTTGAATAGCTCTGGTCTAAGTCGTGTGAATTTTTGCTCCGAAATATCAAATAAATCTTTGAAAAACTTCAATAAATATATAAAAAAAAGTAAATAACTTTATATAAATCGAGACTAGTACAACTCTAAATTAAAATGCTGCATAATACAAAAATACTTTATAATTTGTTCAAATGTAATCTAAATATCTAGACCAGAGAAATATATGACTTAGACCAATTTCATAATTAAATTCATCATAAGCGCACATATGTGCGCGCTGTCTAAAATATGATGTTTGCTGAAGAAAAAAGTATGTTAATTATTTCGGTATTACAAAAGTATTTTTCGGATGAAAAGTCTCTCCTAGGTAGAAAATGATGCAGTCAATACACAGAAAGTAATAACAAATAAAATTTGCTATTGAGTTCTCGGCAATTCCCAAAAAAAATCCTAAAAATGGAACCTTTCAGTATTTTTGCAATTTTCTTCTTGCTTTTCGCCGGCCGCAGATTAGATTTTTGGAAATATTTTTTTCTTCTCTTTAGAAACTCACATTAATTAACAAAAAATAATTCGTTCAATAAGAATTGAAATTACTGAACTTAAGCCCGATTTAGAAATTATTTCTGATTAAAATTCGCTATAGTTCAACTAAAGTTTAAAAAATGTCTCATTTTTGGAAATATTTAAAAAACATATCTTGTCTTAAGGTGGCGTAATAAATTTTGGAACTTGATATTTAGAACAAAAATAGGTCTAATTCAAATATATGGTTAATGCGTTGATAAGGATGATGGAGAAAATTTTTATAAACTTTTATATCTGAAGGTAAAGACCGCTCTCTTGAGGTGAAGAAAATTATTTTCTTTACCTTTTTTAATATTAATTGTACAAGAAATTCGTTTTGTTTGTTTTTAAGTTGACTACAAGAATATCGTTTATTGTTTGAATTGGAATGTTTAAATATTCGTTTTGTCTGAATTTGGCGAGTACGAATACGAATATCTAAAAACGGCCGAATATTCGAGAATTCGAATACGAATATACAATTCTACATGTATTTCATATATAATATACATACAATGCAATGTATTTATTTTTATCATTTTGGTAAATTAACCAAAATGTATACTTTATATATGGAAGGTTTCAACTGCAGTTTGCTTATTTTCCTTTTTAATAAATTATTTTTTAATAAAAGTATAAAAACGTATATAGAAACATATAAGTTTAAATGTTTTTATATGTTAATGTAAAAATACTCCTTTTTCGAAGTGATTTAATAAAAAAAAAGACTTTTTGCTATGTCCAGTATCTGAACTAATAAATTTAGCAGTTATATCGCTATACCGGTATTATAAACTCGGTAACGGTATGTACCGGTAATACCGATACCGAAATAAAAAAATACCGATACCGAAAATTAAAAAATAGTTGTACCGGTATCAATACCGATACCGTTATTTGTTTCGGTTTCCAACCTTGCAAATTTATTTCCTCTTATTCTATATTATGAGGGCAATTATGAATAAAATTCTATAGACTACTAAATTCATATTCATATTCTGTGTTCCACGAGAAGCAGTGTATAACTATCTGTATGTCGAATCTTCAACGCTATAAAAAATTAGTGTTGAAAGTTTTTTTATTTTCATTTCGTCTTACAAAAGTCAATAGATAGTATGTATGTTCGTTTTGGTTAAGGTTATCATAGACTAACAATTCATATTCTGTGAAGGTTATAGAAAAAATATTTTTGATGAGAAAAATTCTTTTGATTTTTATTTCATACTCGTATTAGAAAATTGTTAACCTTAAAGACAATTGTGTAATGATATATTATCAACATAAAACTTTTTAAAACGCATAAAATTTGTTATTAAAGTAATATATATTAAAAAAAGTTATTTATTTTACCAAAAAATTTTAGATCTCGAAAATCCCGGGATTTTTGAGATCAGGATTTTTAAATCCCGAATCCTGGGATTTCCAAAAATCGATCCTGATTGGCATCTCTAGTACATACATATCTACAATTTATTTAAAGTATGTATGTATATGTTTACCATATAGTATAAATATTGGAGGAATTCCCTCCCCAGCTAAAAAAATATGTATGAAGCATATATGATGTCCCATATATGGTTTGGATCCGAAAAATGAGGGTATATGGATATACATATACGAAAACGAACTAAAAGACATTTTTGTCATCGTTTTAAGAGAAGAGGTGAATCGATTACACTGTACAACAAAATAACATTTTTTGGCTGTCCTTTAGATAAAATTACGCAGACTATATGGATTTCGATGCGTTAAATTCAAATCTGCTTTCAGTTTTTCTCTATCACGTAGAGATTTTTTTATGGGCGTGGCTAATTTTGCCCCCTAAATTAGTCGGCCATACTAATATATTTTACTATAACTCGAAACCCGCTATTTCGATTTTAATAAATAATAAACCAAAAGACGCGCCACAAAATTTTGTTAAAAAAAATTAATAATAATTTTTTACCTATCTTTTATGGTTTCGGAGTTATTCAGAATTTAAAAAAGAAAAAATTTTTTTATGCAAAAATCGCGTAATTTTTTTACATGAAAATTGCAATAAAAAAATCAGAAACTCAATAGTTTTATATTTTTTACATTTTTCTTAAAACCACATATCCTAGGAATAAAACAAGCTATAAAACGTGAAAATCCAGCAATAAATCTTGATTTTATTCGCAATTTAAAGCAGGTACCTAAAAATGGAAAAATGTGTGTAATGCATTAAATGCTGATCCAATGTTTTTTTATTTCAGCTGCTAATAATTTCTCAATAACTCCGAGTATTCAGAAATTATTGGCGAAATAAATAATTTTGGTTTAATATTAATTTTTTTTAGCTCTCAAAATATAATGAAAAACTTTTAGTCGCAAATATTTTTCACTTTATGTATTATTATGTATGCTGTCAATAAACTAAGCTAGAAGCGCTAAGTATGTATATTCAGTTTTAAGAAAAAGTGCTAGCTTGAACTACAACACTTAACTATTTGAAATAAAACACCATTTTTGTAAGAAAAATATTTGTACTTTAAAAACGTTTTAAAATTAAAAAGTGTCTTGTTATTTACTAATTGACATTTTTATTCCTATTCATATCTTCAATTAAGTTTCTCGTCGAATGGACCAACAAAAATCTACAAGCATTACTTCTAATGATTTTCCATTGTAACGCTTTTCTATATATATCATGTCTTGATGAAACCTTTCACCATGTTCATCTGATACGGCACCAAGATTTTCGGGGAAAAAATGCAAGTGCGAGTTTAAAAAATGAATTTTAAGCGACATATGGCATTTTAGAGCCTCATAGGCAGAAAGCAGTTCTTGAATGATTTCATGGTAGTTTTCACTTTTTTTATTTCCCAAAAAATTGTTACACACATTCACAAAAGCCGTCCATGTTCTTTCTTCCACGCCGTTCAACTTCGTCTTAAAGACTGCGTCCTTCATAAGCTCTCGTATTTGTGGACCAACAAAAATTCCTTCTTTTATTTTTGCATCACTGATTCGAGGAAGTTTGCTCTTAAGATATAGAAAGCCATCACCATTCTTGTTCATTGCTTTAACAAAGTTTTTTATTAGGCCTAGCTTTATATGAAGAGGTGGTAAGATAATTTTTTCCTTCTGAACAAGAGGTTCTTCTGAAACATTTTTTTCTCCTGGAATAAAATTTACTCTCTTTGGCCAACTTTTAACTTTATAGTGATTTTCTTTTGAGCGACTATCCCATTCACATAAAAAGCAACAGAATTTGGTATATCCACATTGCAATCCATTTAACATTGCTACAACTTTCAAATCAGCACAAATGCTCCATGAGTACTGTGTGTATTTAATTTTGTTAAGTAACACTTTCATATTATAATAGTTTTCTTTCATGTTTCTTGAATACGCTAGTGGGACTGATGGATATTTGTTGCCATTGTGAAGCAAAACTGCTTTCAAACTCGTCTTTGATGAATCAATAAAAAGTCGCCATTCTTCAGATTTATCACTGAACGAAAGTTCTCGCAGAGGACCATCAGCATTATTACAAAATATTAAATCCCTGTCTTTGCTGAAGTATTTCAAATATTCTTCTTCTCTGTTTCGAAAGTATGTGACTTTCACGTCTTTATCTACCAGATTCCATTGCTTCAATCTGGATGCAAGAAGTTCTGCCTTTGTTTTTGAAAGTCCTAAATCACGAACTAAGTCATTCAGGTCGCACTGCTTCGGAAAATAACGTTTGCTCGTTGGACTTGTAAATGTTGAACTTGCAGAAGCAGCCATCGTGGCGTAACTGGATTCAGTAGTTGCAGACTTAACATCTTCTTCCTCGTATGTAGGGGACATTGGAAGTAAATCATTACTTCTTAGAGGAACTGGTCGTTTGGCGGATGAAATATTGGGATATATGACTTTATTTTTGTTCTTTCTGGAAAACCCACGTGTTGTAGTCATACAAAAGTAGCAATCATTTGTATGGTTTTTTGGTTCGTTCCAAATCATTGGTGTCGAAAATGGCATAGACTTGCGATTTCCTTTGATCAAACCTCTTAAAGCCCTTGAACAGCTATTACAACATATTTTTGGTAGCCAATATTTATCTCTTTCATCGATAGGAAACCCAAAGCATAGCTTATAGGCGTTCTTAACCTGGGAAGTTATTGTCTGGCGTTGCGATTTTAAAGTTAAATCACCACATACATAACAGAATGAATCAGCAGAATTTTTACAAAGCCTTGGCATTTTGAAACCTGCAACAATTTGATACAAAACTATTACTTCGCATCATAAATACAACATTTTGAATTAGTAATAATAATACTTACCAAAAAATAGATGAAGAAATTATCACTTTTTAAATTCAGCTTATGCTAAAATTTTTAGCTATTTTTTTTTTAATTTTGTTGCGGTTGAAAATTTACTTTTCGGTTTCACAAACAGTTATTGTATGGCAACTGATGAGTGAACATACTTATGTATACCCAAAATTCTTTATTTTATATTTTCTTTTAGTTCTGTTACCTGCCCGCAATGCCCTTTCAGTAGCATTACCAGATGTAAATGTGACTGCATTTAATGCATTACACACATTTTTCCATTTTTAGGTACCTGCTTTAAATTGCGAATAAAATCAAGATTTATTGCTGGATTTTCACGTTTTATAGCTTGTTTTATTCCTAGGATATGTGGTTTTAAGAAAAATGTAAAAAATATAAAACTATTGAGTTTCTGATTTTTTTATTGCAATTTTCATGTAAAAAAATTACGCGATTTTTGCATAAAAAAACTTTTTTCTTTTTTAAATTCTGAATAACTCCGAATCCATAAAAGATAGGTAAAAAATTATTATTAATTTTTTTTAACAAAATTTTGTGGCGCGTCTTTTGGTTTATTATTTATTAAAATCGAAATAGCGGGTTTCGAGTTATAGTAAAATATATTAGTATGGCCGACTAATTTAGGGGGCAAAATTAGCCACGCCCATAAAAAAATCTCTACGTGATAGAGAAAAACTGAAAGCAGATTTGAATTTAACGCATCGAAATCCATATAGTCCGCATACTTTTATCTAAAGGCTATTTTGGCTGTTGTACAGTGTTATTTAAAAAACACAAAACTCATATCCGTACATAAAATTTAATTTAAAAATCCGCTTAAAAACTAATGAAGTTAGAAAACATAATATAATCCGTTTTTATACAAACACTAGTTTTCTTTCAATACAATTGTTTGCAGTAATATGAACTTTGTTTCTTAAAAATATCTAGAGGATTCTGTTGTTTTCTATCAAATTAATAACTGAATCATTTTGATTATTTGATTTACTAAACAGGGCCACAATGTATAAAATCGTACAATAAGAATAGTTTTTTAAACACAAGTTTTTGTTGTTTAAACATTGAGGCCATACGAACATATATAAATTTTGAATACTGTATGTATGTACATATTTTCTAATATATTTCCAATTCATCAGTGATAAAATATTTAATAAAATTCAAGTTTTTTTGATTGCAAAACGATTTTAAGTGAAATACAAGGTACCCAGCTAAAAAAATTATATATGGTCTGTTTCCTCGAAATATTTCTCGAAAATATTTATTTAAATAAAAAAAGTGGTTTTAGTAAAATTTCAATAAATGGGTTTTTATTTTTCACGTACCGTACGTATCCTTGGGTTGACAATATGGAAGTAAGTATATGAAAAAACATATATACAAAAACACAATAACTTAACGAAAAGAGAAAACAAAAACATAGAAAGGTCCAATGAACAATAATTAAACAAGAGACCTTTACACTAATGAACAATAAGTTACTTTTACAATATGCGCGTAAACATCCCGCCCCCCTTGCTTTACTGCAACAAAGAGGACCAAGGATAACGCTGGCCTATCATAGGGAGTTTTATAATAAAATACAATGTTCTTCAAAAAATAATTAATCAACCAACTAAAAAAGTTATATATGGTCCATATATTTTTAATATATGAATGTATATAACTATATATGAATATGTATGAATTCATGTATGGAAATATATAGGATTATACATGGCAAAACTATTATATATGAACTAAATATATGGACTAATATATGAAATGTATTATAAAATATGAGCTCATATATGAAAATTTAATTATGAAGCTCTTCATATGTGGATCCATATATAAATATAAGATTTTATATATGGACACAGCTAAAAAAATTATATATGGTCCATATATTTTTAATATATGAATGTATATAACTATATATGAATATGTATGAATTCATGTATGGAAATATAAGGGATTATACATGGCAAAACTATTATACATGAACTAATATATGAAATGTATTATAACATATGAGCTCATATATGAAAATTTAATTATGAAGCTCTTCATATGTGGATCCATATATAAATATAAGTTTTTGTATATGGAACCATATAAGAATGTATGCATACATGATATCTCACATAACATCGTTTTTGCAATCAAAAAAGCTTGGAATTTTATCACTGCTGAATTGGAAATCCATTAGAAAATACATACGGTATGCAAAGTTTATATGCGTACCCTCAACGTTTAAATAAAAATTTTTGTTAAAAAAACCATTCTAGTATGATTTTATACATTGTGGCCCCATTTAATATATCAAATAATCAAAAGAAAAATCCAGTCATTAATTTTATAGAAAATAACAAAATTCGCTAGATAAGAAACAAAGTTCATATTACTCTATTGAAAAAGTTATAAAAAAATTTAATTTTAGTAATTTAATTTATTGTACAGCAGTGCGCTTTTGTGAATCAAGAGTGTATGAATATGAACTTTGCATACTGTGGAGGGAATTTACACATACAAATTAAAGTTTTTACTTTTTGGTTAATTAAAAAAATAAATTTTTTAGACGTCTATGCGTCTTTTTTATTTTATTTTTTTTTCTTAACTCTAGTGAGTTAATCTTAATACATATGTTAATACTTAACTGAGCTTATAATTCTGAAATATGTTGCTTAAATACTAGAAAATACATACTATCTTATCAACTAAATAATTGTAGGCAGTTACCTACATTTTAACATGATAAACCTTCTTTCTTTGTTTTCTTAAACAAGATTGATCATGTTTTATTCTGAGGGTGTTTACAAAAGACCATTTAGATAATGTGTTTACAATTTACAAGTACATTTAGGTAAAGTGTCTTTGTTTCTTATGATTGAACATGGTTTATTATCTTACAATTTAGAGAAAGTGTTTGTGTTATGAATCGTTGCTTATACCTACATAGTTATCGTTTGTCTGTGAGGGTATTCTACCTATCGTTCTTAACTTACATGTATGAAAATGTATGAATATATATAGCCATATATGCCCATATACCCTCATTTTTCGGATCCGAACCATATATGGGATATCATATATGCTCCATACATATTTTTTTAGCTGGGCAGTGATATTTACATTTATGTGAATTCAGGATAAATAATAAAATATGATAAAAATATAAAATATAATAATAAACAATAAAAATAATGCAAAATATATAAAAAAATTAAACAATTCGCCCGGACATCACGTTGATCACAATAGTCGCCGGCTGATTAGCTGCAGTGAATTGGTGTTGTTGTCGTTGGGTTGAAGGAGGTTGAGGTTGTAGTAGTTGTGGTTGTTGAGGGTGTGCACATTGATGGCATGGCTTGGCAGTCTTGGCCTTACTGCGTTTTTTAGTTTTCCCTTTGTTTTTTGTTGAGAGTTTTTGCGTTGGTTGTGGGTCGGAGGTTTTTGCCTTGTAGCGATGGAGTAAAGTGTGGTGTTCGGCTTTGCATTCAAGGCACCGTTCCCGGCTCGTGCACCTGTCTTTCATGTGCGAGTGTGCAAGGCAGTTGAAACAATATTTAAATGTTTTCACTGTGTCCCACCGTTCCTTCACCCTCATCTTCCTAAACCGGTAACATTTTCGCAATGCGTGATTACTTTTGCACAAGCGGCAGTCTCGCAATTTATCAGGTCGTGGGGTTTTTATCGCAGAAGAAGTAGACGTCGATGGACCTTCAACGGGTTTACGGTGTACCTCCAGGCGACGGGATGCACTAGACATTATATTAGAAAAGGGTGAAATAGAAAAAAAAGGTAAAAAGAATTAGTGAGTTTCTGATTTGGGTAAGAGAACAAGCTTCACAATAGGCCGGGTGAAAACGCCTGAAGCTGCTCTCACTTCCGCTGTACGGACTTTAGAGTCATGTCCCACGTAAGTCTTTTCTATTCCTCTGAGTCGCCATTCGTTAGGGGGTAAATTATCCTGACGGACAACTACCAAGTCGCCTACTTCAAAATCTTTCTGAGGGTATTTCCATTTCACTCGACGATGAACTTCTTTGAGGTACTCTTCTTTCCACCGCTGGGCAAAATGATGGTGAAGAATTTTAAGCTGGCAACACTCAAGGAGAGATCAGCATGATCGGGTTCAGGGGTGACAGAATAGGCGCACCAATCAGGAAATGACCTGGCGTTAAGGGAACTAAGTCAGAGGGATCATCAGTCATGGCAGTTAACGGTCTTGAATTCAGGCAAGCTTCTATAAGGGTCAACATAGTTGTAAATTCCTCAAAGGTAAACTTCTGAACTCCAGAAATTTTACGTAAATGAGTTTTGACGCTCTTTACGCCGGCTTCCCATAAGCCGCCCATATGAGGAGCACCGGGGGGAATGAAATGCCATTCAACAGGCTGAAAACTGTTTCGTACAAGTACCTTCCGCTTAATTTCAGATAAAAACTGTTTTCGGTCAACCTCGAGTAAATTTGCAGCACCGACAAATGCAGTTCCGTTGTCAGAATATAAATGAGTAGAGCATCCACGACGTGAGAAAAACCGAGCAAAGGCTGCAAGGAATGTTTCCGTCGACATATCTCCAGTTGCTTCCAAATGAATAGCCTTTGTGGCAAAGCAAACAAAAACTAAAACATAGCTTTTTGTAACTCTGCAACCCCTACCAATGTAGGATTTTATGTCGAATGGGCCTGCGAAATCTAAGCCGGTATGGGTGAACGGTCTCGACATAGAGCATCGTTCAGGGGGTAATGCAGCCATAATTTGTTGACCGGACTTTTTTCGGTAAATAGTGCATTCTTTACAATTATGAATTACTGTACGGATCAGATTTTTTAGCTTCGGGACCCAGAATTCACTTCTAATTAAACGGATCATTAATGAATGACCGCCATGAGCAGATCACTTAATTCTGACAAAGCCGTTTGAATCGATAAAAGGGTTTAACGTTAGTAGACTGCTCTTTGTAGACAGTGGTATACCCTTTGAAAGTGGGGTATATTCGGGTATAAAATTTCGCTGACATATAACAATCAAGCGATTTAGAGTGAATTTTACTTCGGACTGCGTTAAATCAAAAGTGTCATATAAGCAATTTCGAGTTTTCAAATATTTTTCTTTTGTCAAACAGACTATGCAAAAACCCAAATTAGCTCCATCTCAATCAGCAAACGCTTACTCCGCCAATTTTGTGCAATTAAGCCAACCAGTAACTTCCCGTGTATCGTATGCCGATGCTGCCAAAACAAATTCTATTCCCCCACAAAATGTTCCACCTCCAAATAATTCAACGAATGCAAACTCAAGCTTTAACTTTAGTCGCCTTGAAGCTACTATTGACAATTTGGTACAAACTATAAATAATTTTACAACAAACATGACTACCATGATGCAAGAAATGCTGAGAATGCAGAATACTCTGCTTCAAGCATTAATTAACAAGCCATGAACTCGTTAAAAATATGTTTCTGGAACGCAAACGGCATTCGCCAACATAAAAATGAACTTGAGCACTTCCTTAGGGAAAAAAATATTGATATAATGTTGGTCTCTGAGACACATTTGACTTCGAGAAGCTTTTTCAAAATAAATGGCTACACTATGCATGATACAAAGGACCCTAGAGGGAGAGCATGCGGTGGATCTGCAATTCTAATTAAGTCAAGACTCAAGCACTATATCCTTGACAACGTTAGTGAAGAATATATGCAAGCTACGAATATTTTTGTACAAAATTTTTGTTCTAATTTCGTGATATCATCAATTTACTCACATCCAAGATTTTCAGTTACCGAAGATCAGTATGAGAAGTTCTACAAATCGCTTGGATCTTGTTTCGTGGCAGCTGGAGACTACAAATCAAAGCATACGTACTGGGGGTCGCGCCTTGTAACACCTAGAGGTCGAGCATTGTTTAATATAATTTCAAAAATGGGCTTAGATGTTATTTCGAGTGGGGAGCCCACTTATTGGCCTACTGACGTACGAAAAATTCCGGATGTTATTGATTTTGGCGTATTGAAAAATATTTCTAGGGATTTAATTAATGTTGAAACTTCTCTAGATCTCTCCTCCGATCACTCCCCCACTATCGTTACAATTTGTGACCCACTAAGAAGTGACTTACCTCACCCATATATGAAGATGACCAATCGTGTTAATTGGCTGGGATTCAAAAAATATCTTAGTAGTCATTGCACGGAAAATATTGCTTTAAGAACACCCAATGACATTGAAACTAACATTGCCCATCTTAACGAAATGATTAAACAGGCTGTTGAACATGCCACTACCTCCCATGCGCAGTCTGGATTTAATAAAATTTATTCCAGGGATATTGAACATCTCGTATGTGAAAAAAGAAGAGCTAGAAGGGAATGGCAACAGCACAGATCACCCCAACATAAACTCAAATTTAAAGAATGTTCTAAACGACTTCAAGAGTTGCTTGCATCTGAAAAAACTGCATCTCTTAAAAATTATTTGGAAGGTCTTGATGTCACACCAACATCTAATTACTCTTTGTGGCGCGCTGCTAGAAAGCTTAAAACACCCGTTGAGTTTAAGCCACCTCTGCGCACATCTACCGGAGGATGGGCAAGAAGCGATACGGAAAATGTAAAATATTTGCTGAGCATTTAAAATCCGTATTTACCCCAAATACATGTACTGGTGTTGCTGATCTAGCCCCTCGAGCCTTAAAGTTTAAGATGCGTGATGTACATAAAGTAATTGCTGAACTCAAGCCAAAGAAAGCTCCAGGTATTGATGGAATTAGTAACAAGATGCTGATGAACTTGCCGCATATTGCAATAAGAATCTTGCTGTTTATTTCTAATGGCATATTACGACTGGAGTATTATCCACAACTCTGGAAGCTTGCAAAAATCAAAATGATTCCAAAGCCGGGCAAAGATCTTACTAAAGCTGAGTCATATAGGCCAATAAGTTTGCTGTCAACTATGTCAAAACTCTTCGAAAAGCTGCTCATGACAAAATTGTCCCCAATTTTAACTGATAGTGGGTGCATCCCAGACCATCAATTTGGTTTTAGAAGTCAGCATAGCACCATTGAACAAACTCATAGATTGGTTCAATTTATAAGAAGAACATTTGAGGAAAAGAAGTATTGTCCTGCCCTGTTTATTGACGTTTCTCAGGCATTTGATAAAGTGGTCTAATTTTAAAATTAAAATCATATCTACCAATAAATTTAGTGAATTTATTAGAAAATTACATTACCACCCGGAAGTTAACGGTTGTGGAAGGAGAATTCTTGAGTGTGCCCGAATCTATATCATCCGGTGTGCCACAGGGTAGCATACTGGGGCCAGTTTTGTATTTGATCTATACTTGTGATATGCCTTTGAGCAGCAATGTCCATACATCTACGTTTGCCGATGATACAGCCTGCCTGAGTATGCATGAAAACCCTCATGAGGCTTCCCGATATCTACAAGAACATATTACACAATTGGAAATGTGGTTGAACTTATGGAGAATTAAGGTAAATGAACAAAAGTGTGTCCATATAACGTTTACCCTAAGAAGAGATACTTCTTCCCCAATTCGAATCAATAATCAAAATATTCCTCAACATTCCCAAGTGAAATACCTTGGTATACACCTTGATCGAAGGCTTACATGGAAACATCATATTGACTTTAAGCTAACTCAGATGAAACTTAAGTTATCTCAAATACACTGGTTGATTGGCAGAAATTCAACACTTAGCCTGGACTGTAAACTTTTAATATACAAGTCGCTTTTGAAGCCAATATGGTGTTACGGTATCCAGTTATGGGGCACTGCTTCAGCTTCCAATGTAGAGAGAATCCAACGAAGGCAAAACAAAATTTTACGGTTAATAACATCGGCTCCATGGTACATCAAAAATTCCAATATCCATCGTGATTTAAATATGCCACTAGTGATCGAAGAAATTGCAAAATACGCAGGCAAATATTTAACAAAACTCGAGTCACATCCTAATCTGCTTGCTCGTAATATTTTGAACTTTACTGGACACATCCGCTTAAAAAAGAGGGACACAAGGGCTCTATTACTCAACACTCCAGATGGGATTTATTGAAAAATACTTTTTTTATACTTTTTATAAATTTTTTTTCTTTTTTGGATTATCACTACTTATGTATTATTTATAACTAGTAACAAGTTTATGTCCGACAGTGGTCGGTACTAATAATTATATTTTAGATTTAAGATTTGAATACTTATTGTTAGTTCATAATTGAAGATACAATAAATAAATACATGTATTAAAAAAAAAAAAAAAAATATTTTAAGCACCTGAACAAATATGAAATAATTCGCATTGCACGGGGTAAATCTGAAAAACGTTCCAGTATGTCGTACGGGGTTTCAAGCTGAACGGAAAACGACTGAACTTCAAGGTGTTGGTGTTCAATAGGGGTATATTGTGGCCAGCACTCTCGCGGTTGTCTTAACCATGAGGGGCCATGCCACCAAAGGGAATTCTCAATTAGATCTCGTGCAAGAGTTCCACGACTTGCCAAATCGGCGGGGTTGTCCTTGGAATCTACATGTGACCAATTCTCATTACCAACTTTATTCACGATTAGCGCTACTCTGTTTTTAACAAAGGTGGGCCAATGGCACAGGGGTTTGGTAACCCAGGATAAAACAATAGTAGAATCAGTCCATAGATAAACCTTACTCCTGTCTAGATTTAATTGGGTACATAATGATTCCATTTTTGCCATCAAAGCCGCTCCGCATAGCTCTAAACGGGGTAATGTTTCAGCTTTTACGGGAGCTACCTTCGTTTTTGACGCGAGTAAATGCGTCGTAATTGAATGGGGTGATATATTTCGAATATAAAGAGCAGCGCCGTATGCCTTTTCAGAGGCGTCGCAAAACGCATGAAGTTCAAATTCATTTTCTGGAAGAAAATTAACCCATCTTGGAATATTAATTTTCTCAACATTACTGTAATCGTTTAAAAATGCGCGCCATTGAGATAGGGTTAGGGGGTGCAAACTTTCATCCCAGTCTGTCTTGTCCTTCCAAATTTGTTGCATTATGATTTTAGCTACAATAATTTTTGGTGAGAACCATCCTGCAGGGTCAAACAATTTCGCTATCTCAGACAAGACAGATCGTTTCGTGACAATGTCCTGGCGTGGCTGCGATTTGAGTTTAAAATAGAAGCTATCCTTATTAGCATCCCATCGCAAACCAAGGGTTTTTGTAGTACTGGCATCCGAACATTTTAAAAAGTCTGCATCAAGCAGATTCTCCCGGGGTAAGTCTTCTAAGAGTCGTAAATGATTGGCTGTCCACTTTCGTAAAACAAAACCAGCCGAACCAAGAACATGGGTTAGTTCATTACGCCTCTTAAAAGCGTCTTCGAGTTCATGTGATCCAGCAAGAACATCATCAACATACATTTGAGTTTTCAATATTTCGGACGCCGCAGGACATATGGGTTTACAATCGTCAGCCAATTGCAAGAGAGTACGAATCGCTAAGTACGGCGCGCAGTTCACTCCAAACGTGACCGTGCTAAGCTCATAGTCCTTAAGTTCAGTTTCAGGATTATCACGAAACAAAATCCGCTGATATTGTGTTTGATTGGGATGAACTAGTATCTGGCGATACATTTTTTCAATATCCGCATTAAAAACATATCTGAAGAAACGCCACCGCAGCAGCAAAATGGTAAGGTCTGTCTGTAAGACAGGACCTGAGTACAACACACTATTCAGGCTCACGCCATTGGAGGAGGGGTTTGAAGCATTAAATACTACTCGGAGTTTCGTGGTTACACTGTCGGGTTTAAACACTGCATGATGAGGTAAATAATACTTATCTACAATGGAATCGGGGTGGTTGACGGCTTTAATGTGTCCCATTGTGAAATATTCGCGAACTACATTGTCATATTGTGACTTCAATTCGGGGTTTTTCAATAAACGTGCCTCATTTCGCACAAACTGAGAAAATGCGCTTTTCCGAGAATCCCCTAATGTCAATTCATTTGAGAATTCTCGACGAAATGGGAGAGAGACTACATACCGGCCATCAGGATTTTTATAAGTCGTAGCCTGGTAAAGTTTCTCACAATATTCATCATCTTCCGATAAGTGGGTCGCTTGTGGAACTTCTTCAAGTTCCCAAAAACGAGCGAGTTGAGTATTTAACTCGAGATGGGTGCAAAACGATGCTACGGAGTGTAAGGGCTGAGGCTGAGAAACTTCACCTGTGACGATCCACCCGAACACGGTTTTCTGTGCGATCAAGTTGCCATTTGGATGTATTTTAACATCCGTAGTTAAAATTTTGGGATACACATTTCCTCCAAAAAGTATATCCATACGGGTACACATGACATCGGTCAGTGTAATATCGGGGAAGGATGAAGTGACAATGTCTGATATATTATATGAAGGCAACTGACCAGTGATTTTTTCTACGACATAGGCAGATACCTTTAGTTCGAAACTAGGGTCAATCGGCGAACTGACTGTTAGATTGCACATGGTAGAGGATTTACCAGCTAAACAGTCCATCATTCCTGTGACACTTGTCAATGGTACAGAAAATGTGGGATTAGCGAGCTTCCTTTGTAACCTTCTTGAAATAAAGGTACCTTGTGAACCAGGGTCAACTAGGGCTCGGGCTGCACATCTAATGTCGTTTATATGCAATATGCAAACTGCTGAGCCTAAAATGACAGTTTGATTTAAATTGGAATTGAGATGTGCGGTATAAGTATGTAAATTACGAGCCGCGGCAGAAGTTGAAGGGCTGAAATCGAGTGGGGGTTGAGAATGACTGCTACCTGGGTTTACAATTTGGTTAATTGTGTGTTGCGATGACACTGCAGTCGTACTAGAAGCTATAGGAAGCTGGGGTGAATTACTGACAGATATATTTGATTTTCCATCTCTATGAAGTAAAGAGTGATGCTTTTGCTTACAAAGTGAGCAGACATGAACAATTTTACAATTTCTGAAATCATGTGATGTTGCCAAACAGTTTGAGCAACACTTGAGACGTTTCACTGTTGACATACGTTCGTCAACACTCTGACTCAAAAATCTGGGACAAAGTGTAATGGGGTGAGACCCTTGACACAGGAAACAACGACAAACCGTTGGAATCGAACTGGTTTTTGTCGCAAAACTTTGAATTTTTCTATTATTAGATGATTTTTTAGCAGCGTTAAACATGGGGCTTTTTCGTACATTGGCAGTGGTGGGGTATTTGTTCGGGTTTTGAACAGGGTTTGAATGGGACTGCCTTATGTCAGAAATCGATTCGAGGGTTTTGAAATGCGCTGTTAAAAAAGCATCCATATCAGTCCATTTAGGGGATGTTTTAAGTTTCTTAGATTGTTCCCAAAGACTCAGAGTGTTTTCGGGTAACTTTGTAGCACAAATATATACCAGCATTACGTGGTAGAATATTTCAGGGGTTACCTCAAGGAGAGAAAGATTCGTTATGCAATCATTTATCGTTCTTTGCAAGTTTTTAATATTCGCGCTAGATTCTTGCGAAATCGGTTTAATATTTAATAGAGCTCGAAGCTGTTCGTTTATGAGGGCATCTTTATTTTCATACGTGTCAACTAACTTTTTCCATGCGACTTCATAGCCATCGTGGGTCAGTGGCACCGTATTTGTATTTGTATTTTGTATTTATTTATTTAATAAGCCTAGCACAACAAGATTGACATCTTATAAATTAAAGTGCTAGTGAGAAAGTACATAATTAAGAGTTCATATTTCGAATACATACATAAAAATCAATAGTTAAATGAAATAAAGATACGTTCTATTGATACAAACAAAAATAATAAAAATTATAAAATTACAAAAAAAACGAGATGAAAGTATACTAAGGAAAAAGAAGAAAGTAGAAAAGCAGGGTATTAAAAAAATAATAAGAAAATAATAAATATAAGAAATTATTTATACGGTTAACAAATAAACGTGAGGAGGAAATTACAGAATAACAAACTTCACAAAATAAAAAACTTCACATTAAGGTTAACCGAAATATTTTAGCAGCTCATTTCTAAACCTATTTGCGTTGTTAATGGTTTGAATCTGATTTGGTAGCTGGTTCCAAAGAGTAGTGCTGTATATGAAAAACTGCCGCTGCGAGAACGCACTTTTATATTTTTGCTGCATTAATCGTTTTCCTCGCACAGATCTTCCAAATCTTAAAACCTTAAAAAGATAATTTGGCTGTTGAGTAATAATTATTCTATGTAGGAAGATTAGGCACTTAAACTTTAGAAGATTATTAAACTCCATTCGGTTTATTTGATACGAGAAGCGCGAAATTGAATCACGACGTCCTTTGTCGTAAATGTATCTTGCTATGTTATTGTAAGCAACTTTAAGCTTGTGAAAGTCACTACTGGAACAGTTTGCGTATATTTCACAGCCATATAGGAGGACAGGTAGAAGGTATGTTTTCGCAAGCAGTATTCTAATGTCACAAGGCGTTGAATACTTAACGACCCAAAGATTTCTAAGCATACCATATATACGACCAACTAATGTCGCTATATGGTTAGACCAGGATAGCTTATTATTGAAAACTACACCAAGGTTTTTGCAGAAACTTACATACTCAATAGGACTATTGTTTATTTTTATCTGGATCTCACCATTAAGACTTCTGTTATTATTGTTAAGAAAAATACACTTAGATTTCGATGGATTGATACATAGTCCATTGTTCACAGCCCATTTGTTAATCCTAGCAAGATCGCTATTTATGTTATCAACACATGAATGGATATCATTTGTCTTACAACTACTATAAATCTGCACATCATCAGCATACATTTGAAGTTTACAGTGTTCTAACTCATCAGGCAAATCATTAATGTACAGACAGAATAATAGTGGCCCGATTATTGATCCCTGTGGGACACCTCTATTTATATTTAGGACTTCTGAATATTTGCCGTTTAATTCAACTGCTTGAGTTCGTCCAGTAAGATAGCTTTTTAAAAATTTTAGTGCTGTTGGTAAAAATTAAATAGTTTCTCTAGTTTCTTCATTAAAATTGTATGGTCGACTGTGTCAAACGCCTTGCTATGATCAAGTAGTACTAAAAATGACACCATACTCTTGTCCAGATCTGCTCTCAGGTTTTCGATCACGTCCGTCAGAGCTGTGATACAGCTTCTCCCCAACACAAAGCCGGATTGTAAATCAGATAACAGATTCCGTTCTTTGAGATACTCATTCATTTGTTTGCTCATTAAATTTTCTATGACTTTGGATAAGAAGGGTAGAATAGCAATAGGCCTATAATCATTATTTTGTTTAGGGATGGGTATCACTTTGGAGAATTTCCACACATCAGGAAATACAGATTTTGTGAGTATCGTGTTAAATAAATGGGTGATAAATGGCAGAAGTTTGGGCAAAATAACTCCTAAAAAAGTGGGATTCACTCCATCGACACCCATAGCCTTTGACTTAATTGAATAGAAACTGACCAAGACTTCGCATTGGCTTACGCATCGAAAACTAAAAGTGTTTTCAACTGGAACTGAGCACAAATCATCATATATGTTGTGTGTCGGTTGAGGGATACTGATGTTTATGAACTGATGATTTAAATAGTTAACATCAGCGTCTATATCATGTGAATAGCATTTTTTCTGTCCAATCCCGATTTTTCGTATTTCTCTCCATTTTGACTTGCCATCAATGGCTGAGGAAAATTTTCTTTGGTAGTATAAGTATTTTGCCTCTCTGATGTTTTTAACTACTTCTCTTCTAAGTGATTGAAATAGTTTTTGAAGCTCTGGAGTTTTAAACTTTTTCCATCTGGAGTGAGCAGCATTACGTTCCCTGATTAAGGTTTTAATTCTTGTATTGAACCACGGTTGTTGATTCATATTTATGCATTTATTTTTTATAGGAACACACATGTCAAATAATGTATTTACGTTATCCTGCAGAAAAGAAAGCTGGTCATTTACGTCATCAATAGTGTAAATATGGTTCCAATCAATGTCTACTAAATGTAGATTCAACAGGTTAAAATCTGTGTTATAGACATCTCTGTATGTATAACGGATTGATTGTTTTTCCACGCAGGTGCTATATGTTACGAATAATAAATCATGGTTTGAGAATACAGGCGCTGAAATTTGGTCGTATAGTAAAACCCTTGAGTTATTGTTTACAAATACTAGGTCTATAAGGCTATTAGATTGCCTGTGATAGTGAGTTGGTGTGACCGTGTTTACAGGTGTTAAGCCTAATGATATCATGGGGTCAATTAGAGGGTTACTTGTTAATAAATTGTTGTTGAAGTCACCGATAATAACAATATCATTATACTGGACAGTTATATTTTCTAACTCATCTATAAAAGAATTAACTGGTATATCTCTATGTGGTCTATAAACATTCCCCACCAGAATTTTCTGACTTCGCTTAGCCATCACTTCAATAAAAAGGTATTCAATTTCACTACCAGCATTCGATTTCTGCTTTACTTTACATTTGATGCCACATCTTACATAAATTGCTACTCCACCACCTTTAGTTTTAGTTTCTATACCATTTACGATAACAGTGCGATCTGATCGAAATAATTTAAATCCTTCAACATTATAAAAAGTGTCGTTGATGTCAAGTTTCAGAAATGCAAATTATATCCACACCAGCTGAAGCAAATAGATATCTAAACTCGTCCATTTTGCTGTGTAGACTTTGTGCATTTAAATGCACGATATTCAGTCCAGCTCTCTGTCTTGCCATGATTCGAATCATATTAAAAACACTATCTTCAGAACCGTAATTATTGTCTGAGCACATTAGTTAATGAGTTAACAACGCAACAGGTTATTCGACGATTAAAATTATTGATACTATTAATATTGTGGAGGTTAAAAATATATAACTTGATTACTGATTTGAAAAATAAGGAGTAATAAAAGGAATAAAAATAAGTATTAAATAACATTTTGAAGTTTTTAATAGAAATAAAATATAATAGTTTAGGAAGCACTGGATGAATAATCTCAATTACCGATGTGGACAGCTTGTTCATCAAGGCCTGGAAATAACTGGTTCAGATGCTCAATTTCATCAATTTGTATTGGGGCAGCATTTATATCCTGTTTAATGAATACAAACCACGCATAGTGAAAGCACTGCTTATCAGCTTTTTCTTTTTTAGACGAATTGCCGCACGCAGAATAGTAAAGTTAGATTGTGTTAGGTTCTCATTTAGGTAGAACTTATTATTCGAGTTGAATCCAATGTCTCTGAGGCAGAAAGCGAAACGTTTGTTAAGTTTTCTAAAGTTTGCTAAGGATTTAAGGAAGAAGTTTTTATCATATGCGGACCACAGCTTTACAATTATAACAGCATCTTTTGAGTTTTGATTGAGTTTGTTATTTTGATTTCTTAGACGGTAGATTGATTTTATATTTGGTATGGGTGTGCTGATGACTTGACATATATTCTGGAAAATATTTAACAGATTTTCGTTTTCGTCAAAAGGAATTTCATTTATCCTAAGCTCAGATGAAACAGAAAGGTTTTCTTGTAGTTTTAATTTAGTTTTTAAGGTTTTTATTTCTTCCTGCATACTTTTTATTTCACCGGAGTTGTTTTCCAGGATAGTTATCCTTTCATTAATGTCGATCAGTTTAGTTTCCAGTTCTTTGTATTTTACACGCATTTCATTTAAGAGATCCTCCTTAAATTCACGAAACTTTGTGTCAATAGTATGCAAAATTTGATCAGTAAATTTATCAAATCTTTTTTCCATGCAATTTAGCATTTTGAAGGGGGAATCTTCGATGGAGCAGCGCGAAATACTGGCTGAAGATTGTCGATATACATCTGTAACGTGCTTATTAGTTTGTATGGTATCATGCGCATCTTTAGCAGTTTTTTGCAATAGATAGTACAATTTCTGTACTGGGGTCAACCGCGGGTTATTACCATACAAAGCGGAGAACATATCCTGAAATGAGGGCCAGCTCTTATAATCTCCATAAAATATTGGGGTGTCGCAAGGGGGTAAATTAATTATAGGCGCGGATTGCGCTATCGACCTCTCGACTTGCACCGCCACTTTAAGTTGTTCTAGGAGACCAGTTATAAGAGACATCGCCCGAGTGTAAGTACCATAAGAATTAAGATACTTAGCTTTCAATTCTTTAACCTGAGGGTCTTTCACCTTTGCGGCTTCAATTAATAAAGAATCGTATGTGTACCGAACAGCTTCCCATAACCGATTGAGCTCTTTTTCATGACTATTCACCGAACCGAGTTGGTGTTCCGCTACTGGTATAGAAGCAATATATGCTTCAAATTCTACCAAACGGTCGGCATTGCGGATCAACGTAGTCATATCCATTTTTGATCTCAAATTGTATTGGGAAATTTTAAGAGTTTATTTAAAAATGTACACGTAAAATTATTTGGGATGAATCAAACCGATAAATTTCCGCTTCCGAATAAAAGAACGATAAAGATTTTTTTTATTATTATCGCGAGAAAACTTGCGAAAATTGTATAAATAAAATTTTAAACACCAAAAAAGGTTCTTGGGCGGGGGTAATGGGTTAAAAAATTTTTGAAATAAATTTATATGAATATGAATTCAAAATAAATGTATTGGTATAGGGTAAAAATAATATAAAACAATGTTAGTTTCACACTTAGATTCCTCTTTCAACAATTTGGGGAAAATATCAAAGAAAACTCGGGTTAAAATTTGAGAAATCGGTAAAATGTTGAATTAAAATTAATTAAATAAGGATTATTCTAAAGTGTGAAAACGCTTTGTTTAATAAAAAAGTATAAAAATGTTTTAAACACTAGTACTGCACTGAATTCCGCACGGGCATCCACAATGGGTTAATCGAATACGTTATATTGGGCTAAACATTATTTATTGGGGGAAAATTATTAATAAAATTGTACTAATTATTTATTAAATAGAGCGTAATTAAAACGTGAGTAAAATTTCACTTTAATAAAATAAATTAATTAGCACTAGGTTTTTTATTCGATTAAAAAAATTGCAGCACTAGTGTAGGTTGTGTGTGTGTGACAATATAAAGTAAAAAAAACAAAACAAACCAAAACCAACAAGCACAGAGTAATTTAGTGGTTGTTTCTCTTGTAAAAGAATATATACGTACATATGTATATACAAACAATCCAAACTAATGATTTATCACTGGGTTCACTTTTATGAAGTAATAACACTAAATTTCATTATTATGTATTATTATTATTTTTTTGTTTTAATTATGCCACTGCATCCAGAAAATGAAAAATTCATAACACCAAATTAAATAATTTTTCTCTCGCGTTCGTTGGCTTTTGTTGTTTTTGCTTTTAATAATGCACTTGTAATTATTAAAAGTAATGAGTAAAAATTTTGTTGTTCTGTTTGAGCGAAACAATTTATAAAAAAGAATATGCACAAATTAGGCGCGTACATATGTATGTATATAATATATATGTATGTAGGCATGTAAATACATATGGATATGTATAAATTTAAAGAAATGTTAACAAACTGTATTAACAATTATATACATTTATATATAATACATATATGTACATATGTTTATGCTTTTCGATTTCTTTTTTTTATATTCTTTAAAAAATTTAATATTTATACATACATACATACACACACACAAATTGAAATTGCGATGAGCAAATGGGTAAATTATGCACTTTTAATTTTCCAAATATGTTTTACCGACGGCAAATTGAATATTTAGAAATTGTCACTTCTTTTATAAATATGTCACACACTTTATTTCTTAATTGCACAAAGTAAAATAAATGCACACAACTAACCTTTAATTAGTAGATTGACTTTTATTAGGTTTTAAAATTTGGGGTTGATATCCAGTGTTGCGAGAGATGCAAAGATGATCCTGGAATTAAATATATTTTCTTGAATATATTTTAAGGACTCGGGGGGTCTAATCCGGCTCGAAGGACCAAAATGTTTCCTCGAAATATTTCTCGAAAATATTTATTTAAATAAAAAAAGGGGTTTTAGTAAAATTTCAATAAATGTGTTTTTATTTTTCACGTACCGTACGTATCGTTAGGTTGACAATATGGAAGTAAGTATATGAAAAAACATATATACAAAAACACAATAACTTAACGAAAAGAGAAAACAAAAACATAGAAAGGTCAAATGAACAATAATTAAACAAGGGACCTTTACACTAATGAACAATAAGTTACTTTTACACTATGCGCGTAAACATGGTCCATATATTTTTAATATATGAATGTATATAACTATATATGAATATGTATCAATTCATGTATGGAAATATATGGGATCATACATGGCAAAAATATTATATATGAACTTATATATGGACTAATATATGAAATGTATTATAACATATGAGCTTATATATGAAAATTTAATTATGAAGCTCTTCTATGTGGATCCATATATAAATATAAGATTTTATATATGGAGCCATATAAGAATGTATGCATACATGATATCTCACATAAGATCGTTTTTGCAATCAAAAAAAAAGCTTGGAGTTTTATCACTGCTAAACTGGAAATCCATTAGAAAATACATACGGTACGCAAAGTTTATATGCGTACTCTCTACGTTTAAAAAAGAAAAACTTTTTGTTACAAAAAAACCATTCTTGTATGATTTTATACATTGGGGCCCCATTTAATATATCAAATAATCAAAATGATAATCCAGTCATTAATTTTATAGAAAATAACAAAATTCTCTAGATAGGAAACAAAGTTCATATTACTGTATTGAAAACTATTGTTAGACGGATTATTTTTTCTTTTATAATTAATTGCATTAGTTTTTAAACTGATTTATTAAGCTAAATGTTATGTACGAATATGATTTATGTGTTTTTAAAATAATTGATTCACCTTTTGATGAATGAAATGACTTTTATTCGTTTTGAATTATTTGTCCAAACAAATGTTTCATTAAATACAAACTCTCTCTCGTCTTAAAAAAAATTTAATTTTAGTAATTTAATTTATTGCACAGCAGTGAACTTTTGTGAATCAAGAGTGTATGAATATGAACTTTGCATACTGTGGAGGGAATTTACACATACATACATGTATGAAAATGTATGAATATATATAATCATATATGCCCATATACCCTCATTTTTCGGATCCGAATCATATATGGGATATCATATATGCTCCATACATATTTTTTTTAGCTGGGTATGCATACATTCTGATATACTTATATGGCTCCTTATATTACATCTTATTTATATATAGACCCTACAAGAACACTACCAGTTAAATGACGGGTCATTTAACCGGTTGTGCTAACTGATATCTCTGTTAAAGTTTCTATTAGTTTATTAGGAGCAATATGAAAAAACTAACCGAAACTCTTGTGTACATGTGATTTTGCATCTCTCTCTATCTCATTAATTCCACTCGACTATGTAACATATATTTGTGCTGCTTACTCTGATGCCTTTTATAAGGTTATGACTACCAAAATATCGGTTAGCACTAACCAGTTAGGCAAACGGAAATATTGGTTAGCACTAACCAGTTAGGCCAACGGAAATATCGGTTAGCACTAACCAGTTAGGCAAACGGAAATATCGGTTAGCACTAACCAGTTAGGCAAACGGAAATATCGGTTACCACTAACCAGTTAGGCAAACGGAAATATCGGTTAGCACTAACCAGTTAGGCAAACGTAGATATTGGTTAGCTCTAACTAGCAAGTCATAACGTAAATATTAATATATTTAAAATTTTTTTTCATTTACATTTCAAATTAAAACTTTTATTAAACATAAAAAACACAATTCTTAAATCTAATTTAAGCAACATTCCCTTCATCTTGCTAACCAAAGATGGATGGGTGCTTTCGGTCATTGGGTACAAACGTCCGCCCAGAATTTGCTCTTATGGCATTACATTTTCCAACAAAGCTTTATGATATTCCGTCATGCATAAGAGTTTGGAATTTTTTGTTCGAAAGTGCTCGTGATCTTAGATGGATCCATACGTCCTATCATTTGATATAAGCGTTCCTTGAGTATTTGTTTCTGATCTTGTGATATTGCATTTACCAACAAAGGCAAAGTATTTTCAGGTCCTTAAAGAAATGGTGAGAACAATTAAATCATCTAAAACAAAAATATTATTTAAAAAAAAATTACCATTTTGATGCTTTTGCGGAATAGCCAGAGTTGCTTGAATCTTTTGAGTGTTGTGGGCACTTAGGACAAATGTTGGCCGGGTCCCATATTAGGTAAAGAAACCATAAGCGACATAAAGTGGGAATATTTGGCCAAGTTGTTGCAAGCACCATGCCGCAATGACGGATATTGTTGAGAAAATATAGTACGAACATGTTTATCGCCGATTGCATCAAAATGTATTGCATTTAAAGCTCATTAAGCGTAAAAAAATAATTAAAATAAATTTATTTTGTCAATGCAAATTCTTGAACACCTTTTCACATATATTTTATTAATTTCCCATTATTTAGGCTTAATTTTACACTCAGAACTTTAGGAACACCACTGGCTTTTGATTAAAGAATTTAAAACACAAATATTACAGCCATATTGCACAATTATTTAAATTTTATTCCAAAAACGTGTAAAAATTAACTTTTAGATAAGTTTATCCTGTGATAATCATGTGTTCACAAATGCTACGTATAGCTATTGCTTTTTATAAATCCACAAAGCATGTATGTTAGAGTGAAATAACTAATGCAATATTTGCCCGAACTGCCACTAGCAAAATTTTTTTTCAATACGCTTTTTTTCCTAAGAACCCCAAAATTTCCAAAACCCATTTGTATACTAATTAAAATTTTTTTGACAATAAATAATCAAATAATTGTAATTTATGGAAACATTATCAATATATTTTGATAAAACTTTAATTTAAATAAAACTTAAACAAATTTGTGCAAAAATTACTATAAAAAATATGCAATAAGTATTAGAAAAAGAATCCTCCAAATTTTATTAAAGAAACGAAACTGTGGCAGCTCCGGGAGCAATTAAATTGTTGCATGTGTGTTAGTAAAATTGATTTGTTTGTGTTAGTTTCGGTCATTCATTTCTTGTAGGGGAGCCACATATGAAGAGCTTCTTAATTAAATTTCCATATATGAGCTTATGGTAAATTTTATTTGTCTGGCTAAAACCACATGTGCTTTCTTAATTCAGAAACAAACTCAAACATGTTTTTATCACAGATATAAGCAGATATGGCAGCACTGACGTATGTCAAAGGCCCATATCAGCTTTTAGTTAACCCCATATTTAGAAGAGTTATATTCTAGGTGGCATCCTGAAAAACAATGTGATAGAAGAAAAAAACTATACATTACCAAGAATTTTGCCAAAAAAAATGTAAACAAACAAAATACAAATAAAATTTGTTGTGAAAAAAAATTTTGTTTTTATTAAAAAATTTAAATATATACATGAAATTGTAATTTTCAATTAATTTTTTCTGCTGAAATTGTTGGCTGAACATTGAAATGGTAAGTATAAGCTGAAAAACAAGATATTTATGTTTTAAACAAGTTTATTAACTTACAGGCACAAACGGATTTACATACAGCTGCACAATAGCTCCCAAATGTGTTTTTTGGCAATTCTTCCACCATGCACATTTTCCACAAAGGTAGGAATTCCGAAATATATAAAAAAATATGTATTAAGAAATATGTTTCTCAATTAGAAATATTTTTTACATTTTTGATACATACCTTGCTGGTAAGCAAAGTTACATGGATGCACTCATGTCTTTTGGAGACTTCGTTGCCACAAAAGCGTCTAAAACGGCTGTAAGTATTAAAAAAAACCTGAAAGTATTAAAGTTTAATATTATAATATTGAATTGTTAATTTCTTTAGATATTTCTTTGGTTACCGTTTGGACAAAAAGTGACAAACCAATTTGTAGCCTTCTTTATATGGAGAACCACCGCAAGCGTCATGGAATAGCTGAAAATATAAATATCAAATCATTTAATAAAAAAATTTAATTTTAATTGACTATTTATTTCATCAGTTTCTTATTTTTTATGTCTGCCGGCCAGACAATCATGGTGATGTGATGGTGTTTTTGGAAGCACTGTTTAAGGGTGGGTTTTCCAGCCAGACACATTATCTCTTGTAAAAAAACCCACGCACAGTATTTACAAAACACATTAATTATTTATGTACAATGTACATACATAAACACATGCGAGTACGTATGGATGCTCCGGTCAAATTATGGTTGAGTGCAAATACTGTTTAACATACAAACATTGCATGCAAACAGTATCTGCACTCATTCAATATTTCACACACAAATATTTCATTGACACTTACCTTCTTGGATTCTTCAGGAACTGATAAGCTTCGCCACATTTGGTCAATCCTTTACAATGACACCAGCGCCTCCTAAAATACATACATATGTATATATTTTAGTTTTGAGTTATAAGAATACAGAGCACATAATTTAGTTATGTATATATGTACGTACGTGTGTGCCTGCCGGCCAGGCCATTATATGCATGTGTGTTTAGAAATACTGTTGAAGGGTTTGTTTTCTTTCTATACAGACAAATATCAGCACTTGGAAATTTCTAATATAATAAAATTTGTCTGTATGTTAAAAGAAAACATAACCACAAACAGCATTTGATAAAAACACAAAACACTATTGGAAACAATACATTTCTCGGTCTGCCGGCCACACCTTCATTGAGTGCCAATAGTGTTTATGAAATATAATTATGTTCCAAACAGTATCTGGCACTCATTGAATAAATATTTTGTCACTTTTTAAAATTTCAAAAACTAACCTTTCGGGATTCTTCGGGAACCGATGGAGCTCCTCCACATCTGGGCAGCCTTTTATGTACTTGCGACTCCTGTAAAAATTAATGGGAACTATTGTTTATTAAATAAAATCTATAAAATAAGTACTTACATGTTTATTTTCCTTGGAATTTGCTTTGTAAAGGAGCTGCAAAAGAAATTTATAATTAAGAAAAGTAAGACAAATATAAACAAAACGACTTACCTCTTTGAAAAACTCCAACACAATGGCTGCTGCCATAAAATTTGCAGTGGAATGCAGGATTGCATTTATGAAAAGGCGCCAATTTGTGCATTTTTTCTATAAATTTGCGCCTTTTTGTGAATGCAATCCTAAAATTTAATTGAAAATAAAGTAATTTATTTTTTGACATTTAACTTGTTAAAATAACAAAGACAGGCATATTCAAAACAATATCATTCTGTCCTTTAATAAAAATGGGGTTAATGGTATTGCCATTTTGTGATGCCATTCGTAAATTTTTCGGAAAAATTACGTGGCCGAATTTCCCGTGTCCAATCTGCCTAACCTGTGGTTTTTATCAGAGGTGCATATTTCAGCACTAAAAAATAAACGTTAAATTAAAAATCAATGTTAATATAAAAAGTATTTAAAATGTTATTTGTATGTGGTATAGTGATGCCACATACTCCCCTTCCCATGGAACGCGGAAACGAACTCTTCTACCAGAAGATGTGGTGTATTCTGCTCGCTGCTTCCCATCTGCATTTGGTTGCTCAGAAATTATTGCTATGTCTGGTTGCTCCAGCTCTTTGCACATGAATGCAGCCTTAAGCCGATCGATGCTTATGTTCACCTGTTTGCCATTTATATTAACTTTATAAAATTTATCATAACGTTTAATCACGGAAAAAGGTCCTTCGTAAGGTGGTTGTAATGGTCGACGAACTGCATCTGTGCGAACGAAAACTGCCGGTGCTGTATTTAGTTGGTTTTCTATGAATGGTGTCTTTTTTGCATGATTGGATGTTTGTTGTGGCTTAATATTTTGCATTTTTAGGCGAAGATCATTGACAAAGGCATGATATGTGATGTTTTTCTTGGCTTTGTTCTCACCCAGGAATTCGCCGGGAACTCGTAGTGAACATCCATAAACCAGTTCTGCAGGGCATGCTTTAAAGTCCTCCTTAAAAGAAACTCGTAATCCCAATAGTATAAGTGGCAATACTTCCGCCCATTTTTCAGTTTCGTAGCATTTAATTGCTGCTTTCATAACCCGATGGTACCGTTCAATTAAACCGTTAGCTGCAGGATGGTACGCAGTGGTTCTCAAGTGTGTGATCCCCAAGAGATTGTTTAGGTCGAGAAATAGGTTGGATTCGAACTGCCTGCCCTGATCCGTGGTGATTTTCACGGGAACACCAAATCGTGATATCCACTGCTGGTAAAATACAAATGCTATTGTTTCGGAAGTTATGTCTTCTAATGGGTATGCTTCAATCCAGCGAGTAAAGCGGTCAACACAGGTGAGGCAGTACCGATATCCCTTTGAAGGTGGAAGGGGTCCCACAATGTCGATATTGATATGCTCGAATCTCTTTTGCGGGAGATCATATTTTGACATTGGGGCCGAATTATGGCGATTAACTTTACTACGTTGGCATGGAATACACTGCTTGGACCAAATTCTGCAGTCTTTTCTCATATTTGGCCAAACAAAACGCTCGGAAATTAATTTTGTTGTTTTCGCTGCTCCTGGATGATTAATGTTATGCATCGAATCGAATGCAATTTTTCGGAATGGTAGGGTTAAAAGTGGCCGTGGTAGAAGAAACATCACAAAGTATCTCCAATTCCGTGCCGGGAATAAAAATCTTTGTAACCTTGAGGCTGGAATCGTTTTGAAGTGATTTTATTTCCGTATCATTAGTTTGACTTTCCACAAGCTGGGCATAATCTAAAGCCGACGTTGTATGCAGGGCGTCGATTCGTGAAAGCGCGTCGGCTATAACGTTTTCTTTACCGGGAATATAACGTATGTCGGTGGTAAATTAACCCAAAAAATTAAGGTAACGCGCTTGACGTGGTGTGGCTTTTTCCGGTCTTTGTTTAAAAGCGTATTGTAGAGGCTTATGGTCCATGTAAATACATACTTCCCTGCCTTCGACCATATAACGAAAGTATTTAACAGCCTTATAGGCTCCCAATAGCTCCCGATCGTAGGTGCTATATTTTTGTTGTGCCGGGTTGAGGCGTTCAGAGTAAAAACTAAGGGGTTGCCATATCTTATTGTGGAATTGTTGAAGAATAGCACCAGTCGCTGTGCCCGACGCGTCTACAGTAATGGCTAAAGGTGCATTCTGTTTAGGGAAAACTAACAACGTGGCCTCACACAGAGAAGATTTACATTTTTCAAATGCGTTTATCGTTTCCCCTGTCCAAACAATTAAAGATTGATCGTTTTTCCTGTTCCCTTTGATGAATTTGTACAGCTGGGATTGATGTTCAGCGACTTTTGGAAAAAAGCGACGAAAAAAATTTAGCATGCCAAGAAACCTTCGTAATTTAGACACACGATCAGGAAGTTGATAGTCGGCCAAAGCTTTAATTCGATCCGGTGGTGGACAAACTCCATCCTTGTTGATCAAAAATCCTAAAAATTGCACTTCCTGTTTGCCAAATAAACATTTTGCTGGACTTATGATTACGCCATAATCTCGAAGCTTGTTTAAAACTTTACGTAAATGGATGCGATGATCTTCCATGTTTTCTGAAGCCACCAAAATATCATCCAGGTATGGCCATGCGAAATCAAATTCCCGTAGAACGTGGTCCATAAACCTTTGGAATTTTTGTCCAGCGTTACGTAAGCCGAAACACATATGTGTAAATTCAAATAGGCCAAAAGGAGTTGTTATTGCCGTTTTGGCTACGCCCCCTGGCTCTACGGGTATTTGATGGTACGCTCTACGTAGATCGATTGTACAAAAAATTTTGCAACCATGAAGTGAATGAGTGAAATCCTGTATGTGTGGTATCGGGTAACGGTCAGGCTCTATGTTATTAAGTCGGCGGAAATCGCCACATGGCCTCCACTCTCCATTTTTCTTGCGTACCATGTGCAGTGGACTCGCCCATGGTGCATTATATTGTGTTTGACAGCTTTGGCGTTTATATTTTCTCGTGTGATGTCTTTGAATTCGTTTAGCAAGTCCTTAAACGCATCATTTTGATTAATATTAGAAAGTTTGTTAAAAAACTCACCCTTCGTATGTATGGAGCATATCGTGCGGATGTTTGTTACGTTGTCCACAAGTTTGCGTTGACGTATGTTTACCAACAAGTTATAATATGACAAAAAGTCCGCTCCCAGGATTGGTTGAGTTACATCGGCTACGATGAACTTCCATTTAAAATCGCGATGAAGTCCCAAGTTGAGTGTCATGTTTCTGTCCCCATATGTTTTAATTGGTGAATGATTAGCAGCGTATAAATATGTGTTGTTTTCTGGGTACTTTTTTTGGTTATATGTTGGAGGTATTACACTGATCTCGGCGCCGGTGTCAATTAAAAACTGTAGTTGTGAATTTTTGTCATAAACTATTAGACGGCAATTTCTGGAAACTTGTCTGCCTTTAGCCGCAACGTCGGACAGACATTTTAGTTTTTTGAATTTCGGCAGGGATGACGACACTTTTTTGCCTTATCACCAAATTTGCGGTAATACCAGCATACGTCATCAGCATCGGATCGGCCACGAGATGTAGTTCTGCTACGATGGCGTTGATTCATTTTTGTCTTCAACTGGGAAACCTCTTTTACAAGTAAACTGACTTGTTTTTCGAGAGTCGACTGCATTGGTGTTTCGTTCAGCGGCAAAGAAATTGCATTAACGTGTGAGTTATCGCTTACTTCGAATACTTATCGAGTGGGTCGTTGCTTATGGAAATTGTGGAACGAATATTTGGTGGCAATCGACCCATCCATATAGATTTGAGCATATTGTCGTTCATTTCGTTGCCTGCCAAATCTCTCATCTCACGAAGTAGTTGCGATGGACGCATATCCCCAAGTTCCAAGTCCTGTAGTAGTTTTTTTATTCGCTTTTGCTCAGACTCTGCATATTGTTCCAAAAGACGTGATTTCAAAGCGCCATACATATTGTCTATCGGTGGGTTAAGTACTATGTCGCTGATTTGCGACAAAACGCTGCTTTCTATTGCTGCTACAACGGTGTGGTATTTTGTTCGATCGTTCGTGATTCCAGCTTCGGTAAATTGAGATTCTATCTGCGCAATCCATAAGGCTGGCTTGGCGTGCCAGAATGGAGGAATACGTACAGAAACCCTTGCAACTTGGGGAGCGTCAATTATTTCGTTTTGCGTTGGTCGTGGATTCCCTTCTTCAGTCATTATAGATTAACTATTATAAATAATATAGATTTTATATAATTTATTACGTTGTCAGTAGCTGAGATCGTATCTTTAATTTTTTGTACTGCAAATCTTTTTGATTTTTTATCGGGGTCACCATTTATGGTAAATTTTATTTGTCTGGCTAAAACCACATGTGCTTTCCTAATTCAGAAACAAACTCAAACATGTTTTTATCAGAGGTGCATATTTCAGCACTAAAAAATAAACGTTAAATTAAAAATCAATGTTAATATAAAAAGTATTTAAAATATTATTTGTATGTGGTGTAGTGATGCCACAAGCTCATATATTATAATACATTTCATATATTCGTCCATATATTAGTTCATATATAATAGTTTTGCCATGTGTAATCCCATATATTTTCATACATGAATTAATACATATTCATGTATAGTTATATACATTCATATATTAAAAATATATGGACCATATATGATTTTTTTAGCTGGGTCTCTTTATTTTGAAAACTAAGGATTTGGTACTCGGTGACTCATTTGCTACTACATATTTGAAAAATTTTCGGGAGACTTGTTTTTTTTTTCATACAAAAAAATATGGATCATTTAAAATACATACATATCAATGTTCGAAAATAAACATTAATTAGTGTACTTTAATGTTCTCTAGGCTTAAATCTAGTTAAGGGGCACCTCCCAGAAATGAACAAAAAGTATCCTATCCTATAGTAATTGAAAAATAAGAACAAAAAATTAAATAAAAATATTGGCGGCAAGGCTTAATTTCCGAGTTATGGGCCTCTGAAATTTTAGTACAATATTTTAATTATACGGTGTTTTTCAACGAATATGACCAATATTGGTATCTCTAAAATTTAAAAAAAAATCCTATCCTATAGAAAATTCAAAAATAAGGAAAAAAATTAAATAAAAAATTTGGCGACGAGTCCTAGTTACCGAGTTATGGGCTTCTGAAATTTTAGTGCAATATTGTTATTATACAGTGTTTTTCAACAAATAAAATTAATATTGGTATCTCAAAAATTAAAAAAAAATACTCTATCCTATAGAAAATTTAAAAATAAAACAAAAAAATTAAATAAAAAAATTGGTGGCGGGCTTAGTTTTTGAGTTATGGGCTTTTGAAATTCTAGTATAATATTGTGATTATACTTTGTTTTTCTTGTCGGGAATTATCATGGTGGAGAAAATCCTTAAATAAAATGTTATTAAGCAGGAAAACTTTACTTGGTTGCGCCGTCTCGGGAAACACAATGGTAAAGAAAATCCTTAAGCGTGGCCGAAGGCCCGCAATGCAGAAAAATGTTATTAAGCAATAAAACTTTGCAAGGCAGAAAATCTTTACTAGGCTGCGCCGTCTCGGGAAACACCATGGTGGTAAAAATCCTTAAGCCCGGCCGAAGGCCGGCAATGCAGGAAAATATTGTTATGTTGGAAAAAATCCTGAAAAAAACGATATTAAGCAATAAAACTTTGCAAGGCAGAAAATCTTTACCAGGCTGCGCCGTCTCGGGAAACATCATAGAGGAGAAAATCCTTAAGCCCGGCAGAAGGCCTGCAGTGCAGGAATACGCTATTAGGCAAGAAAACTTTGCAAGGCAGAAAATCTTTATTAGGCTGCGCCGTCCGGGAAACACCATGTTGGAGAAAATCGTTAAGCCCGGCCGAAGGCCGGCAATGCAGAAAAGTGTTATTAAGCAAGAAAACTTTGCAATCTAGAAAATCATTACTAGGCTGCGCCGTCTCGGGAAACACCATGGTGGAGAAAATCCTTAAGCCCGGCCAAAGGCCGGCAGTGCAAAAATACGCTATTAGGCAAGAAAACTTTGCAAGGCAGAAAATCTTTACTAGGCTGCGCCGTCTGGGGAAACACTATGGTGGAGAAAATCCTTAAGCCCGGCCGAAGGCCGGCAATGCAGAACAATGTTGAGCAATAAAACTTTGCAAGGCAGAAAATCTTTACTAGGCTGCGCCGTCTGGGGAAACACCATGGTGGAAAAAATCCTTAAGCCCGGCCGAAGGCCGGCAATGCAGAAAAATGTTATTAAGCAAGAAAACTTTGCAATCCAGAAAATCATTACTAGGCTGCGCCGTCTCGGGAAACACCATGGTGGAGAAAATCCTTAAGCCCGGCCGAAGGCCGGCAATGCAGAAAAATGTTATTAAGCAAGAAAACTTTGCAATCCAGAAAATCATTACTAGGCTGCGCCGTCTCGGGAAACATCATGGTGGAGAAAACCTTAAGCACGGCCGAAGGCCGGCAATGCAAGAAAATGTTATTAAGCAATAAAACCTTGCAATCCAGAAAATCATTACTAGGCTGCGCCGTCTCGGGAAACACCATGGTGGAGCAAATCCTTAAGCCCGGCCGAACTATATATATATGTATATATATATATATATATATATATATATATATATATATATATATATATATATATATATATATATATATATATATATATATATATACATATGTATGTAATACATTTTAAAATAAAAAAATTTTCATTTTTTTCTTCACTATGTCCTTGATAACATTTGTGAAGAACATCTACAAGCAACAAATATTTGTGTCGAAAATTTTGTTACAAATTTCGTGATATCATCAATTTACTCCCCTCCCAGATTCGCAATTACTGAGGATCAATTCGAGGAATTCTACAAATCTCTTGGCCCTTGTTTTGTAGCAGCTGGGGACTACAATGCAAAACATACGTTCTGGGGTTCGCGTCTTATTACACCTAGAGGTCAGGCATTGTTCAACACAATTTCAAAAATGGGCTTGGACGTCATTTCAAATGGGGAGCCCACTTACTGGCCTACGGACATACAAAAAATTCCGGATGTTATAGATTTTGGAGTCATGAAAAATATCGCTAGGGAATTAATTCATGTTGAAGCTTCTGTAGATCTCTCCTCCGATCACTCTCCCACGATTGTTACAATTTGTAGCCCACTAAGAAGTGACTTCCCTGTCCCATATGTGAAGATGATCAATAATTGAATCTAACATTGAAAATCTTAACGAAAATATTAAACAGGCTGCTGAACATGCCACTACTTCCCATCCGCAGACTGGGTTTAATAGAATTTATTCTACAGACATTGAACGTCTTTTACGTGAAAAAATGACAGCTAGAAGGGAATAGCAACAGCACAGATCACCCCAAAATAAAATTAGATTTAAAGAGTGCACTAGACGACTCCAAGAGCTGCTTGCATATGAAAAAACTGTATGTCTTAAAAATTATCTGGAAAATCTTGATGCCACACCTGCATCTAATTACTCCTTGTGGCGAGCTGCTAGAAAGCTTAAAACACCCGTTGAATATAGACCACCTCTGCGCACTTCTACCGGAGGTTGGGCCAGAAGCGATACTGAAAAAGGTAACATATTTGTTGAGCATTTAAAATCCGTATTTACCCCAAACACATTTACTGGTGTTGTTGATTTACCAAGTGTAGTTGCGCTACCCCCTCGACCCATAAAATTTAAGACGCGTGATGTTCAGAAAATAATTGCTGAACTCAACCCAAAGAAAGCTCCAGGTATTGATGGAATAAGTAACAATATGCTGATAAACATGCCCCATATTGCAATTAGAATCCTGTTATTTATTTTTAACGCCATTTTACGACTGGAGTATTATCCACAAAGCTGGAAGCTTGCGAAGGTCAAAATGATTCCAAAGCCGGGCAAAGACCTTACCAAGGCTGAGTCATACAGGCCAATAAGTCTGCTATCAACAATGTCAAAACTCTTCGAAAAGCTGTTCATGACAAAATTGTCCCCAATTTTAACTGATAGTGGGTGAATCCCAGACCATCAATTTGGTTTTAGAAGTCAGCATAGCACCATTGAACAAACTCATAGATTGGTGCAATTTATAAGAAGAACTTTTGAAGAAAAAATGTATTGTTCTGCCTTGTTTATTGACGTTTCTCAGGCCTTTGATAAAGTGTGGCATGAAGGCCTTATTTTAAAATTAAAATCATATTTACCAATACATTTTCTGAATTTATTAGAAAGCTACATAACTACCCAAAAGTTTACGATTGTGGAAGGAGAATTCATGAGTCTGCCCCAATCTATATCATCCGGTGTGCCACAGGGAGCATACTGGGGCCAGTTTTGTATTTGACTTATACTTGTGATATGCCTGTGAGCAGCAATATCCATACATCTACGTTTGCCGATGATACAGCCTGCCTTAGTATGCACAAAAACCCGCACGAGGCGTCCCGATATCTTCAAGAACATATTACACAGTTAGAAATCTGGTTGAACTTATGGAGAATTAAAGTCAATGAACAAAAGTGTGTCCATACAACGTTTACCCTAAGAAGAGATACTTGTTCCCCCATTCGAATCAACAATCAAAATATTCCTCAGCATTCCCAAGTGAAATACCTTGGTATACACCTTGATCGAAGGCTTACATGGAAATATCATATTGACTTTAAGCTAACTCAGATGAAACTTAAGTTATCTCAAATACATTGGTTGATTGGCAGAAATTCAATACTTAGCCTGGACTGCAAACTTTTAATATACAAGTCGCTTTTGAAGCCAATATGGTGTTACGGTATCCAGTTATGGGGCACTGCTTCAGCTTCCAATGTAGAGAGAATTCAACGAAGACAAAACAAAACTTTAAGGTTAATAACATCTGCTCCATGGTACATTAAGAATTCAAATATACATCGTGATTTAAATATGCCACTAGTGACTGAAGAAATTGCAAGATACGCAGGCAAATACTTAACAAAACTAGAGTCACATCCTAATTCGCTTGCTCGTAATATTTTGAATTTTAATGGTCACATCCGCCTAAAAAAGAGGGACACAAGGGCTCTTATACTCAACACTCTATATGGGAATGCTTGAAAATACATTTAATTTTCCTTTTTGATTATCACTACTTTGTATTATTTAAATTATCACTAAGTTTTGGCCGACACTGGTCGGGCTAAATAATTCTATTTTAGCCTTAAGATTTGATCACTTATTGTTAGTTCATATTTGAAGATACAATAAATAAATATATGTATTTCAAAAAAAAAAAAAAATTTCTTCTTTCAATACTTGTTTACATGTTTGATCATTTCTATATTAATGTATACAATTTCAGAAGCCCATAACTCGGTAACTAGGACTCGTCGCCAAATTTTTTATTTCATTTTTTTCCTTATTTTTGAATTTTCTATAGGATAGGATTTTTTTTTTAATTTTTGAGATACCAATATTGGTCATATTCGTTGAAAAACACCGTATAATTAAAATATTGTACTAAAATTTCAGAGGCCAATAACTCGGAAACTAAGCCTTGCCGCCAATATTTTTATTTAATTTTTTGTTCTTATTTTTCAATTTACTGTAGGATAGGATACTTTTTGTTTATTTCTGGGAGGTGCCCCTAAACTAGATTTGTTCCGTTTTCTGAGGTAGAACATTGCACACACAAGCGCTAATAATGTAGGTATACAGATTACATTCACTCTTATTCTGCATTTCGATTACGTTTACAAAAGGTTCTAGCTTCGGATAAAGGCCAGAGTGGTGATGAATATAATAACACTAAAAAATTCTTTCTTACACTTGAGAGTTATGAAAAGCCTAAAGAATTCTTTCCTTCCCTTGAGAGTTATGAAAAGTCAAAAACCAGAAACCGCAATGAAGAAAAACTCGATGATTTAATAGAGGAATATGAAGATCTTAATGCGATGCGAAAGCAATTACGATGCGAAAGCCAAATGCGATGAGATTCCAATTTGGTACTCTCTATTACTTTCACAAGTCCATTCGCAAAATTCTTTGATAAAGTGGCATCATTGACTTTGCAAAAGAAAATATGACAAAGATTGACAGTAATGAAGTGTCAAAATATGTAAAAAAAACGTCTTTTCAAAAAAGGAAAGTTATGAAAAAGTGAAGATTTTTTAATTGAAAGTAAAATAGTGAGTAGTCTTTTGCGTTCCGTTTGAAAAAGGCAGCATTTCTTTATGTTCTAAAAGCTTTTCAACACTAGCTAAGAGATCCACAGCAATTCCAACTACTATAAAACTAGCCGCCGCATTAAAATTACTTTGCCAAGGCATGTACCAACATCAAATTGGCCAGGACCATATCTTAGGACTATCGCAGCAATCAATGTCACATTGCATACAAGAGATATGCGTGGCATTGAGAGAATATTATGTTCCAAGCATATCAAATTTGATTTAGTTGCAGAAAGGGCACAATAAGTCAAAAAAGCTTTTACAACATGGTAGTCACATACAAACTGTTAGATAAGCCTAAAACAAGCACTTGTTGAAAATTGCAGCACAGTTGAACGCTATGGTTTGGTTCATTATATTTCACCTTTATTTTACATTTTTAGGTACATATGTATGTATGTGATTACAAAATTTAATATAATTTTTATTTGCTTTTACTCAAAAAATAATTTTAATATCCAATATAAATATTTTTTCAACGTACTCACATGTTTTTCTCCCTTTGCGTTTGCTATTTAGCTATCGCAAGATATTTGCGATTATCGAACGATTTTGACAGCCACTTTCGCATTACAGAGTGCGGTGATACCAGGCTTGCGAACGAAAAAAAAACAGATGCGAAAAGCAAATGCGCAAACGCATTAGAGAGTACCAATCGTTCGATTTCGTAGCATTTTTCTTTCGCATCGCAATAGAGAGTAACCCCCCAGCTTCTTTTTGAACTGGAAATTGAAATAAAAAAAAAATGCAAGAAGAAGGAATGGAACTTAAATTAAAAATATTGAAAACTAAACATTGAAGACTGAAAGAAAACATTTTTTTAATTATGATTATTAATGTTAATTAGCTACATATGTGTACCTTTTTTTAATATTACTTATGACCTCTTTATTTTTAAAAACTTTTTTTACAAAAATGTTTTTGGTTTTGGCCTTTTGGAATCGCGGCCACGTTATTTTCAAATAAATAAAAATAATTTACAATAAACTAAAATAGTTTTTTAATGAATTTCTGGTTGTGTTTATTTGGTTATGGTTAAAAACGTTTTCCCGTGTCATTCTAGTCATACTTATTTCATAAGAGTTTTATAGTTCTATACTTTCAAATGTAGGAATCTCATCAGAGTTACTACGGCATATGTTATGTAATATCGCAGTTGCAATAATAATATCTGGAGACGTTGACAAATTAACTCTTAAACCCATTGAAAGAATTGGAAACCGACGCTTTCAAGTCCCAAAACACCTTTCAATAGTATTCCGAGTACGAATCTGAGATTCGTTATATAATTTTTCTGCATTTGTTTTAGGATTGTCCAATGGTATCATTAGATACTTTGATGAACTGTATCCAGCGTATCCCCCATCCCCAAGCATGAGTTGGTCCTTTCTATATCCGGACTCGAAGATGTAGTCTGCTATTGTTAAATATTGTACTGTCGTGTGTTGACCAAGGCCATCGAGTCACATCTACAAAGAGCAAATCTGAACACACACAGCTTGGACATTCAAAGAAAAATATCCTTTTCTATTGCGAAAGATTTCTGCATATTATCCATATTATCCTAATGGTAATGATAAAAAAGCTTTATGTATGTGTGAATGACTGAAATTCAAAATTAAATTACCATATGACATAATTTTAACATGGGTGCAGTCCAAAGCACGAACGCATCTTGGAAATTTTGCAATTTTATAGAATTGCGATTGTGTATTCAAAATTTCTTCTGTTGATGGATGTTTTATATATAAATCATACAATACAAGCCGCAGAAACTTTTCAAACAATTTTACTGCGATAGCGTAAAATCTGAGGGCAATTAACAATTGAAGGCTTGGTGAAATATTTGTTTTCCTAGAGAAGAAAGAAATAAATTATAATAATCATTTAAAATTAAGATTATGCTTCCTAAAACTTACTTTTCTACTTTATGTGATAGTTATGATCCAATTTTTACCTGCTGCTTTGCTATGAAACGGGTGAAATAGGAACAGAAAAATTAAGCAGTTTTGGCAAAATGTTTATAAAAAAGTTAAATTTAGTGCAAAAAACAGTGATTTAACATTAAAACAAATGATAATTAAATATTGTGAAAATTTTTATTAAATAAATTCTTGCAAATTTAAGCGCAGAGAGTTAAAAAAACGAGGTATTTGTGGCCAAACTTATCCAGTGTGAAGAATCATGTCGGGCCGGAGGTGATATTTTAATTTTTACACATGATTGTAACACAAAAATTAAATTTATTTGTTTTTGTTGTCATTAAATAGGTATGTAAAATTTTTATACTGTTCTACCTGTAATAAATTAATTAAAAATCGTATTTCAGTCCAGAAAAACAAAATAAACTGTGCAGTTCATTAATTAAACCTCGTTTTGCTTTTAATACTTACATTATTTTTTGAATTAATCACTTTTTGAAGCTAAACAAACAAAAATTTAAAACGCTACGTTACTAAAATAACCTACAAAAACGTAGTTGCGATCGCAATACATAGAATCGAAAGAGAAATCGAAGAACGGAACGCAGAATACCAAAGTTGCCAAACGGAGAAATTTACGATCCGAATCGAAATGCAGAATAAGGTTGATTGTTGTGTCCAAGCAAGCGATTGGTGTATGTGTAAAAGAAAAAACAAACAAGTGGAATCTACGTCGTAGATTATTTGAGCGTGTTAAGGCAGAATTAACCTACTGTAAAGGCTCAGTTAGCCGACTGTAATATAAAGTAACTGCAACAGTAGGAAACAGCTGATCGATATTGTTATGTGAAAAGTAATGAAAATGGTTATAGAGATGTAATGTAACGTAACCTAATTTTCATATAAAAATATCGTTTAGCTGTTTCCTACGTTACAGTTACATTACATTACAGCCGGCTAACTGAGCCTTAAATGTAAATGTGTCAGCTGATCGAATCTGTTGCATGAAAAGCTACGGAAATGCTTACCTGACTGAAGGCAGAATTAGTTTGTATGTGCTGTTCTGTTCTGAATCAGCTGTTTAGTTAAAAATCTGAATGTGTGGTTTGTTTTTCCTTCTGTTCTGTTGCGGACAGATCCAAGGCATATCAAACAGGTACACGCATCAGACAAATTGCTCATCCGCTGATTTTTTGTTTACATTTTTATAACGAAGAATTCATTTGACAATTACTTTTGTGCCTTCTTTAATGCATACATTTTTTTGACAACTAAGCTATGTACAGATGGTTGTCAGATCTTACAATATTCCCAGTAAAATTTGCTCAAAATTTCTTACAACCATGTGAACTGACAAATTTTGTCAGACGTCGTTGCCTGAAAATGCATTGTCAGTCCATTGCAAGACTAGCAGCTGACAGCAAATTGTCAGACATCTTACAATCGTGTGAACACATTGTAAAATTATTGCCAGGTATTTGTCAGACATTTTATTATTGTCAGATGCGCGAAGTTTATGCATCTGACAATGGCGTCATTGCCATATGACCGTCTGGCAATAAATTGTAAGATCTTCTTACAACCGTGTGAACTGACAAGAATGATGATTTTATCTTATTTTTGATGATTTTTAGACCAAAATATATGATTTTTTTTTCTGGAATGATGATTTTTAATTTTGGAATTTATGATTTTTTACTTTCAAAGCATATCTGTGGTTTTTACTAATAACAGCGTATGTCCAAACATTTAATTTTTCAGGAGAACCAAAATTAGTTACAGTATGTCAAGTAATTGTTTTTACATAGTTAAAATCGTTGTAAATTTTGACTTTTATCGTAAATATTTTTCTCCCTTTTTGCATTATGAAACTTTTTTGTAGTTGACTTCATTTTATATACATTTAAGTGCACATATAGTCGTAAGTTATAAGCAAAATTAAGAATGAGAGCATAAAAATTACATGAAAACCAAAAAAACTCAAAAATTTCTTTGTCAAGAAAATGTTTTTACATCCTTGTATTATATAGTAAGCAAATGGGAAAGATTTTAAGGTGTACAAAAATGAATATTGTTTTTGGCCGCCATTGGCATCAAATAGGCCTGTCAGACGACTTGTCATAAAAAATTTTTTTTTTCATATTTACCGCTGACATTTCTCACTTTCCCCTCGTAATACTGTTCTTAACTCCATTTAGTTCTTGAAATATAATTTGGAAACACTATTTTTCAGTTAAACCCATAAATTTTGAAAAGGATATAGATCTGGACCTTGAGAAGGAGTATCCACAACTTTACCGCAATTGAAAAGACACCATGTTCTTACCCAAAGTACCTCATGTTTGAGGTCAATACATTGATAAAAATCTAAAACGTCCATACATATCAGCAATAAAGCCAACCTTACTCGCGCTGTCAACCAAAAACAATTTCAACGTATTAAAGTACCGCTCAGTAACACTCTCCCATGAGACAAAGGCAATTGCTAAAAAGATAAATAAATAAATAGATTGTACGTCAAGAACTGCTCGCAAATCCCCGCCTCTTAGAGTGCAGCACAAAGAACAACAATTGCCTTTTGCGAAAACGCAAACTTGATGGCTACTACGATAACGTGATTTGCTGCGACGAAACCAAACTTCTGCTTTATTAGAGTTACAGATCTAACAAAGTATGGATGAAAAAAATTTTTAAAATATTGGGAAGTGAAACCATTAACCCAACTGTAAAATTTAAAATAATTTGGTTGATGGATTGGAGGTATATATAGTATGTATACGTATATATGTTTATGCTGTAAAAGGAGGAATAAATTTGCTTTATTGAAAATATTATGGATGCGGGGCAGTAGCTCAATATATTGAAGTATTTTTTTGGATGAGAGCTTGAGTAAGGTTGGCGTTATTGCTGGTAAACGTGGAAGTTTTAAATTTGTATTAATGTATTGACCTGAAATGTAGGGCACTTTGGGTAAGAACATGGTGTCTTTTCAATTGCGGTAAAGTTGTGGATACTCCATCTCAAGGTCCAGATCTATATCCTATTCAAAATTTATGGGTTTAACTGAAAAATAGTGTTTCCAAATTATATTTCAAGAACTAAATGGAGTTAAGAATAGTATTACGAGGGGAAAGTGAGAAATTTCAGCGGTATATATGGAAAAAAAAATTTTTTTATGAGAAGTCGTCTTACAGGCCTATTTGATGCGAATGGCGACCAAAAACAATATTCATTTTTGTACACTTTAAAATCTTTCCCATTTGCTTACTATATAATACAAGGATGTAAAAACATTTTCTTGACAAAGAAATTTTTGAGTTTTTTTGGTTTTCATGTAATCTTTTTGCTCTCATTCTTAATTTTGGTTATAACTTACGATTAAATGTACACTTAGGGCAAATAAATCAGTCAATGATTATATGTATTTTATTTTTAAATCTGATTTAAACACAAAATTTTGTTTTTCACCACAAAATTAAATGAATCTTAAATAGCCAACATTGTGCATTTAAGCGTTGTTTAAGTTTTACAAACATACCATATGTTTTGTGCATGTGTGTGTTTTTTGAATGCATGTACATAAACATCATGAGGTCTTATTAAAAATAATTTCGTTTAATTTTCGGAAATATACAACAAATGTAACACATATTTTCATTTCATGAAATATATAAATAGAAAAATGCATTCCGATGCTCTTTTTGTATCATAAAATGTGTTTTTTGCTATTTAATTTTTCTGCAATTTGATAAATCAACTTTTTTATTTATATTAAACAGCTGTTCTTTGGAAAGCTTTCCATAATATTTGGAAATACTGTAGTGCTACCATACTTTCAACGTAATTTGATATTAACTTTAATTAGCCACTGAAAAAATGAAAGTGTGTTTAAATCAATTTTAATTTTTTGTGAAAATTAACTTAAACTATGTTTAAACATTCAGTGATTTATTAGCTATTAAATGTATATAAAATGAAGTCAACTACAAAAAAATTTCATAATGCAAAAAGGGAGAAAAATATTTACGATAAAAGTCACAATTTACAACGATTTTAACTATGTAAAAACAATTACTTGACATACTGTATTTCTGAAGCTGCGATCTGTCCCAGTATCAAAATTTCTCAGTTTATTTAAACTATTATGTAGATATACATAGGTAATGACAATATTTCATCAAATTTGTAAGAAACATTTTCTTAAGGATCACATCCTAGAGAAATTAAAAAAAAAACAAAATATTATAAACATCGAAATTGTGTTCTGACAAAACAATTTATGTCAATGAAAGTGATTGTGGCTGAAGAAAAACAATATCTGTGCAACTCCCAAGATGATATACAGTGCACGCTCGAAAACTCGAACTTACGATTACTCGAACGTTCCAAAACTTGAACACTTTTTTTTCTCCATTGACTATTCTAAAACTCGAACAAAATTTGATGGCTCTAAAACTCGAACAAAATTTTTATATTTTTTTTACATCATTACTCTTATATTTGTGTTTACATATACAATATTTATGCTTCAATTTCTTGTTTTGTTTTGATTATGTTAAAAATTCACCGTTACCTTATGACATTTGTATTGTTTAAAATTGATTTACATACTTTATTGTTGAAAAAAATTTTGAGCAGTAAACACGTGTAATTTAAAATGAAAAGAAAATTAAAAGTTTTGACATTATCCGAAAAGGCAAACATTATTAATGCAGCCAAAAATGGTGAAAGCATTACAAGTTTATCAAAAAAAAATAATGTAGCAAAGTCTACTATATGTGGAATTTTAAAAAAAGAAACAAAAATTTTAGAATGTGTTAACAACACGCTTACGGGACCAGGAAAACGCAAAACTCTTCGCACTTCGGAGCTCCCTAAAATGGAAAAAGCTCTATACAATTGGTTTTTATCGCAACGTGCCAAGAATTATCCTATTAGTGGGCTCATTATAAAGGAAAAAGCAAAAGAGCTACATAGCCGTATGAGCAATGGCAGCACATCATTTTTTGCCAGCGACGGATGGTTACAAAAATTCAAGAAGCGTTATGGTATACGCTTACTTACAATATCAGGTGAAAAATTGTCTGCGCGTCCTGAACTGGTAGAGCCATTTAAAATAATTCTTAAATCTAAAATAGAAGAGTTTGATCTAAGCCAAGAGCAAATCTATAACGCAGACGAATCTGCATTATATTGGAAGCTTCTTCCGCAGAAATCGTACGTATCCACATTGGAAAAGCAGGCTCCAGGAAGAAAAACTGAAAAGCAGCGTCTCACATTTCTTGCATGCGCGAATGCTACTGGAAAACACAAGCTTAAAATGTTCGTGATTGGAAAATCTAAAAATCCAAGAGTTTTTAAGAACTTTAACTGCCCAGTGGAGTACAAAAATTCAAAGACAGCTTGGATGACCTCAGGCCTTTTCAAAGACTGGTTTCATCTTTCGTTTGTTCCACAAGTAAGTAAATTGAATCATTTTTAATTACGTTACAGATATTTATCTAAAAATATTTTCTAATTTTCTAGGTACAATCCTATTTAAAAAAAATTGGATTGCCACAAAAAGCTTTACTGTTACTTGATAACGCCCCATCGCATCCAGGCGAGCATGAATTAAAGTCTTCGGACGGGTTAATTACAGCCATGTTTATGCCACCAAACGTGACCCCTTTGATTCAACCAATGGATCAAAATGCCATAAGAATAACTAAACTACATTATCGAAGTTCGCTGTTAGCTGCTGTCTTTGCTGATGATTGCGGTTTGATCGAATCAATAAAAAAAATCAGTTTACGAGATGCGGTAATATTTTTGGATGGAGCTTGGCATAAGCTGAGTCAAGAAACTTTGGCGAAATGCTGGAAACCCATTTTGAATTTTACGAACTTAATAGAGGATGATGAAGATAATATTCCGCTAAGCATTTTAAAAAATCAAAAAGAAGCAGAAGCAAAACGTTTGTCACAAGAAACCGTTAATATTCTTGAAACTTTAAATCCTGAGGTATGACATTTAAAAGTAACATACATACATACATATCAATAATATGATATAAAAAACAAATTTCTTTTTAGATTACTTTTACTGAAGATGATATAAACGAATGGAATAATGATAATTGTGTTAATGAAGACAGTCCGATTGAAACTTTCATTGAAAAAAGCAGTTCCGAGGATGAAGATGAATTGAATGAGAATGCACCAGAGCGCATAAGTTCATCCGAAGCTGTAAAACTTTTAACCAAAACCATACAATGGGCAACTTTTGAAAGGATTAGCCCAAGAAAAATGAATGTTCTGCAATCGCTGCGCGAAAAAGCTGTACTAAATGAAGTCTCAAGCAAAACACGTCAAACAACAATAACTTCATTTTTTTCTAAGAATCCATAAACATATGTACATACATACATATATTTCATGTATATTTTGTAAAAAAGCGAAAAACCTTGTTTTAAAATACTAAAAATAAAAGTATTTTTTGTTGAAAATTAAAAATTTTAATTATTCTTAATATTGTTGACTTGGATAAAGCTAAAAATCAGGCAAAATGTATAAATACATACATAAAAAAATGACGTTCGAAAACTCGAAAAATTCGATAACTCGAACAGCGCTGGTTTTAATTAGTTCGAGTTTTCGAGCGTGCACTGTAGTTTTTTTTGTCAGGAAAAGATTCTAAAATTTAAAAAAAATTTTTGTATCTACATATGTACATACATGCGGGGTATAAATAACTTAAGACTTCAAATAGAGATAAATACCGTATTAAGTTATGACGATTAAAGGCAAAAAACAAACAAAAAAATTAATTTCAAATGTGTTCAGATAAAACGAAGTAAATGGCACTGTAAGAAGAGAAAATACTTCTTTTGCAAGTCAATGTTTGTCACCATACTACAATAGTGTCGAAACTTATTTGAAAACGCATAGAAGTTGTGTTGTTCTGTTCGAAAAAAGTTATATACATATGTACAAAGGTCCATAATTAAAAAAGAGTTTAGACCTTTATAAAAAGCATCTAAAATATATGTGCCGTTAATTATGAAAGTGGTCCAAGTCAATATTCCTTTGGTCGAGATATTTAGTAAATTACATTTGAACAAATTAAAATATATTTTTATATAATGTAACATTTTAATTTCGAGTTGTTCTAGTCTCGATTTATATAAAATTATTTAATATTTTTTAAGTATTTATTGAAGTTTTTCAAAGATTTATTTGATATTTCGAAGCAAAAATGCATGTGACTTAGACCACTTTCATAATTAAGGGCACATATGTATATGAATGTGACATCATAAATTCAAAATGAGAAAAATTTAACAAACGGAACATACATATTAATAAAAACCGCAGATGTGTATTCACAGTTTTCTTTGTTTTTATACAATGTTTATCAATAGCTATAGCAAATATGCTAAGTCCACTTTTTATGCAAAGTTTGTAACGTTGTGTTTTCTTGCTGTTGCAGTGGTAAGCAAATATCTTAAGTCCACAAAAAATAAAAATAAAAACCCCTGTTGATTCCAGCGGAAAACAATATGCATGCAGTGTACTTGCATTTACTTAACAAATAACTTTTTGTATTAAATTTAAAACAACAAAATTAACACATAGTTTCGTTGCACTCACACACATTTGAGTTGCAAAAAAAGAGCAAAGTTGTTTTGGTTTACTATATGTAATGTGAAAAAATTTTACCATTTAGCAAACCGTTTAAAAAGGGTAATTAATTAATAAAATTAAAAAAAATTGAATTATGTACATAAAAAGCTGTAGAAGCTAATTTTACAACTGTCACTTTTTTCATTTCCATACTCTAGAAGAACAGAGCACTTGAAAATAGCACTCTGGAAAAAGTTTGCTGGCCCATAAAATTAAAACTATTCGATGTACCATATAGCGACTAGTACCATTCGATAGGGAATCAAAATACCTTTCAGTAATTGGTAATAATCATTTTTCCAACTAATTGCATTCAGAAGTTATAGCCCAGTGTAATACGCAAGGATCGGTAAACTATGTAATATAAAGCGTCTTTGAAACGGGAGTCCCTATAGCCCCTTTTTTATTTTAAAACAGCTGGGGTGGTCCCAGCTAAAACTTAGGCGTTCAAAAGAAGTTTTGAAACTTTAAAATAAAAGAAGGCTAAAGAGCCGATTTATGTTAATCAAATTAAAGTCTGATTTTATTCTACTTATTCTTTGGCTTATATACTAATATACATATACTAGCTAATATACTAACTTATTCTAAACATACAAATATTATTGTTTTCTCTTTCAATACTATGAAATACTATGAATACTATCGTATTCACATTTCTGTTTGACCAATCATCGTGTTTTATATTTAGAATTGCACTCAAACAAAAATGTGTCACTCAAACAATTATTCTTAAGCAGTTCAGAATTGCACCATGCATTCATGCATACCACAAAGTAGACCAGAGTTGTAATAACTGACGTATGCAAAGAGCTAAAATCAGTTGTAGCGCAGTCACTGCGAGATAGGGATAAATAGTGTGTGTTTGTTATGAAAAAATAATCAAAACAAACAGAAAATATAATAAAGAAATTTGAGTTGTACAATATTAAATTAAAGTAATTTAAATTAAAAGTATTTATTTGTTCCTAATTAGAAAAATATAATGTGGAAAAGTTTATTTGTATCAAAATGTGTGCATACTATTATAATTGTGTTTGAATTGTATATGGTGTGTGTGTATAAAAATAAAATTGCCAGAATTAAGTACCTGCCTATAAGAAAACTGTGGCCAATATACATACAACCATGAAATTTATAACAAATAAAAGTGAAAATGTGGAGCAAATGGATATACTAAATAATTCAAGTACAAATACTTGCTCCGGCGTACGTCTAGTATCTTATTTGGGGTTGGGGTTGCTGGCTGGCAGACACGCATCTGAGAATGATAAAACGATATCAATTGCGAAGGTAACGAAAAAATATTTTATTTATTTAAAGAAAATAATGATTTGTTTTCTTTCCATCATTCAGTGCGTTTGTATATTGTATTGTGCCCTTTCCTGAAATTGTGAATGTTTGCGTTGTTGTTGCGTCAGTATGCTATTTTCCCTTTTTGTCCACCATTTCTTGGCCATGGGAAATACTTCAGGTGAACAAACTGTCGCCTTTTATTCCCGATAAGGGTGATTATCTGTGTTTAGACTAAGTTCATTTTAATTTTTCCTAATGTAGCTAACTAAAACAAGTTATTTTATTTTGCTAATAAATGTATGCATTTTATTGTTTGTTAATTTATTTATTTTTTATTGTTATTTTTTATTGTTAATACATCTTATCTTGGGCATATGGTCTCGCAATCCGCCTATATTTGCGCAAAACCATATTATGCAAATTTATTTATTATAATATGTATAAATAAATAAATAACTTATTGTTTTCAAAATGTTTATTTAAAAAGTGTAAAACTAGTGAAGAGTTTTAAATTGCAGTTACATAAAGGCACAAAAAATTATTATGTTATTATCAGGGAAACCAGAAATATGCTCCAAAAAAAATGTTTTATGTGTATTCAATATGCACTAAAAACTTCGAAATATGCACTAAAAACTCAAAAAATATACTCTTAAAAATAACATAAATTGGATTATTAGGAAATGAAAATCTAATTTTAATTCAGCAATTCAATGAAATTTGCATATGAAAGAAGACAAAAATAAAATAAACATAAGAAGGAAACAATAATAAAATTAGTTAACAACAAAAATTTAACTTTTACTTCTAAAGCGATCACGATATCAGATTTAAAACTTTGGAACTGTATTTTAAATGATAACTGCCAGTTCATAGACTTAAAAATTCTTGGCTGTCTATTTATATTGGAAAAAAAAACAAATTTTGAGTGCTTTGTTTTTGTTTTCAATATAAATAGGCAGACGAGAATCTTTGCATGCTTTCTATGAACTGGCAGTAAGACAATTTTTTTATTTATAATTGTTATTGCAATAAACAAAAACTATTCATTTAGCTTTTTAAATAAAAATCGCCGCCTGTAACATCTAAGTAAACTTTTATACATTAAAAGTGTTCTTTTTCTACCTCAACTGATGTAATTGGGGGCAGAGTTCTTCACAACTACCAAACCAAGCTTTTATTGAAATTAACGTCCAGTGAGGATGTTAAAACACATGTTACACCTTTTTAAGTTGAAATTTTGAAAATACAAATCAATACTATTTGTTGCAGCATTAAAATTTAGCAGAAAAAAGTTGGACATGTACGATTTAATTTTTGTTTTATTTTCTTGTTTCGTTTTTCTTTCACAAGATGTTAGAACATATACTAATAATAAGTATATTCTAAATTTCAACTTTAACACGTGTAGCATGTGTTTTAACATTAGAATTCACAAGAAAACGTATGAAATCGATTCGGAAGCCAGAACATACACAATGGCCTTTTTTAAAGTCTAACTTCATAATGGTAGCAAAATATTGCTTCCCCATACTACTGTTTTTTTCACTACTAAATGAAATTTTTACGAAAAAAAGTAAAAAATTTTTTTATAAAATTAAATTATATTACAATGAATTTTTTTAAAAGTACCAAAATATGCCCTAAACACCCCAAATATTCTCTAAAAATTCGAAAAATGCTCAAAATATGCGTGTTAGACTAAAGTATGCAAAAACATGCTTAAAAGGTTAAAATATGCAAAAATATGCACTAACAAATCGATGCCAGAATTCATAAAAAGTTCTGAAACGGATAAATATCTTAATTCCGCATTGATATATCAGACAAGAAAAAACATGTAATTGCATATTTGTGGTTTCCCTGGTTATTATATATCATTATTATATTCTGATATATGGATACATATAGTTACACAAATGTTTTTTGGTTTACATACATTACACTCAAATAAAAATTTATAAAATTATTTAATTTTAAATTTTAGTGTTTTTAATTGAAAGGAACTCATTTATATTACAATTTCGGTAAGACTTGAAAACGCTAAAAGCTATATACACAAAAATATGTAAAAAATCTAACAAAACATAATTCAAAGATTCATTCTACCCTAATTTACATATGCTATGTGCAACACTTATTTTCGATTTAATCGTAAGAGAAAAAAGTAATTTTTCACATACATACATATTTACATATAGGCTAACTATTAAATTTTAAATAAATAAATAAATTAGTACATTAGTACCCAGTAAAAAAAGATACTCCAAAAAAGTCATGAAAATGTAGAGTTTACGATGCGGAAGTAGTGCAAATTTCGATCCGATCTAATGATTTTTACATGGGGTTGTCATTGCAAGAAGTTCTCTTTTTCGATGCCTGGTCACTGAATTGGAAGCGATATTAAGAAAAATTCCCTTTTTTGTGTTCTATGATAATATTTTCATCTAGGAAAATTGGTAAATAGTTGCCTTTTTTAACAATTCGTTTCTTTTTATACGAATTTAAGCCCGAAACAGTGTATTCATGTAAATTTAAGCAAGTTATTTGCTCAATTTTAGACTAAAAATAGTTCGTAAATTTCTTTAAACACATTTCTAACACTATGGAGGAGTTCAAAGGTTTTGTGTGACAAAAAAATAAGCTTCTACATGGTTTTTTGCTCACTCTCGGCAAATTAAAAATATCGATTTTTTGGAAGCAATGAAAATGTACTTCCACTAGAATGACTTCCATTTTTTTCACTGGGTAGTTGCAATCGTTGGGGTATTTGATGAGGGATGCTAATTTTTAGCCGCTGATAACTGCAGTGCCGTACTTTCTTACTTTTTTTATGGAATATGTATGAAAAAAAAATGATATTTGAGGCAATGATTTTCATAACTTATTTTTCATAAACTTACTATAGATTTTTGATCACCAGATTCGTTGATAAACTCCTGAGTGTTTCTCACCTTTTTGTACAGGGCAAAGCAACTCGTACATTTCGGGTAAATGTTGCCAAGTGTTGATGCAATTTTTGCAAGCGATTCGACACATGGCCTAAGGGGGGTAAGATGAAATTTAAGTAATACTAGAAAATAAAATTAGTGTTGGATTTTTTTCGACCTTTTCTGGTCTAGATCCATCATGTTTTGTTAAAAACAGCACCACCTCTAGTAGGATGTGGCTTTCACCACGCATGATGGTCTTGGGTAAGGAGAAGCTTTCATATTCGCTACACTTCGCTCCAGAACATGATGGATCTAGACCAGAAAAGGTCGAAAAAAATCCAACACTAATTTAATTTGTGGTATTACTTCAATTTCAGCTAACTTTATCTTCTCAGAAACCTGCCAATGGGAACCAGAAATAGCTGCTTTGCCCTATACAAAAAGGTGAGAAACATTCAGGAGTTTGTCAACGAATCTGGTGATCAAAAATCTATAGTACTTTTTCTTTGGTCACCATTTGAATTTTTTTAATTCCCATCACCCATTTGTGAACAGCTGTTTCTTTTTTATATTAAAACAACAAAATAAAGCAAAGTGTACGAACGTTTTTAAATGTTACATAAGTGCACAAAACTTGCTAACAGTACGGTACGGTCGCAGCAACGTTCGGCTAACCCAGCCTGGAAGGTACAACGAGAACTGTGATCCATTTCAAATGAAATCCATCAAAGTACGCTGTGCATCGCTTCTATCCACTCAGGAAAAGACTCGCTTACTATTGTTTGGCAGAGGTTGACATGGTGATAATTTCCAGCAACTTTTTACTAAATGCCCTCCGCGAGTATTCTCAATGTCGCTGTGAGTTTGATTAGCTCTGATATACCTGCCCTTCTTTTCGGTTCACGCAATTTGCTGAAATTTTATTTAAAGTATATTTAAAAGCCTCTGTATTGACTCTTAAATAACTTATAAATCTACAACAAAATATGTATTAACATAAATATATTTATATAATGTTATTATTTTTAGCAACTTTGCAACAAATATGACTAGCATGATGCAAGAAATGCTGCGAATGCAGAATACACTGCCTCAAGCAGTAGTTAACAAACCATGAACATGTTAAAAATATGTTTCTGGAACGCAAACGGCATTCGCCAGCATAAAAATGAACTTGAGCACTTCCTCATGGAAAAAAATATTGATCTCTGAGACTCATTTGACTTCAAGGAGCTTATTTAAAATAAATGGTTACACTCTATATGATTCAAAGGACCTGAGGGGGAGAGCACGCGGTAGGTCAGCAATTCTAATTAAGTCAAGACTCAAGAACTATATCCTTGATAACATTTGTGAAGAACATCTACAAGCAACAAATATCTGCATTGAAAATTTTTGTACAAATTTCGTGATATCAATTTACTCCCTTCCCAGATTATCAATTACTGAGGATCAATTCGAGGAATTCTACAAAACTCTTGGCCATTGTTTCGTAGCAGCTGGGGACTACAATGTAAAACATACGTTCTGGGGTTCGCGTCTTATTACACCTAGAGGTCGGGCATTGTTCAACACAATTTCAAAATGAGCTTGGACATCATTTCAAGTGGAGAGCCCACTTACTGCCCTACGGACATACAAAAAATTCCGGATGTTATAGATTTTGGAGTCATGAAAAATATCTCTAGGCATTTAATTATTGTTGAAGCTTCTCTAAATCTCTCCTCCGATCACTCTCCCACGATTGTTACAATTTGTAGCCCACTAAGAAGTAACTTACCTCACCCATATGTGAAGATGATCAACCGTGTTAATTGGCTGGGGTTCAGAAAATGCCTCAGTAGTCATTGTACGGATAACATTAAGCTAAGAACATCCGAAGATATTGAATTTAACATGGCCAATCTTATCAAAAATATAAAACAGGCTGCTGAACATGGCACTACCTCGCATCATCAGACTGTTTGATATAATTTATTCTACGGATATTGAACTTCTCGTGAGTGAAAAAAAGAAGAGCTAGAAGGCAATGGCACAGACCACCCCAAAATCACAAATCACATTTAAAGAGTGCACTAAACGACTCAAAGAACTGCTTGCAATTGAAAAAACTGCATCCCTTAATAACTATCTGGAAGGCCTTGTTGTCACACCAGCATCTAATTACTCCTTGTGGCGCGCCGCTAGAAAGCTTAAAACACCCGTTGAGTTTAAACCACTTTTGCGTACATCTACCGGAGGTTGGGCAAGAAGCGATACTGAAAAAGGTAAAATATTTGCTGAGAATTAAAAAATCAGTATTTACCCATCACACATGTGCTGGTGTTGCTGATTTGCCAAATGTAGTTGCGCTACCCAAAGAAATCTCCGGGTATTGATGGAATTAGTAACCAGATTATAATAAAGTTTCTTCGTATTGCAATTGGAGTGCTGTTATTTTTTTCAACGTTATTTTACGACTGGAGTATTATCCACGCAGCTGTAATTTTGCGAAGGTCAAAATGATTCCAAAGCCAGGCAAAGACCTTACCAAGGGTGAGACATACATGGTAATAAGTCTGCTGGCAACAATGTTAAAATTTTTCGAAATACTGCTTATGACAAAATTGTCCCCTATTCTAAGAGGTAGTGGATGCATCCTAGACCATCAATTTGGTTTTAGAAGTCAGCATAGCACCATTGAACAAACTCATAGATTAGTTCAATTTATAAGAAGAACATTTGAAGAACAGAAGTATTGTCCAGCCCGTTTATTGACGTTTCTCAGGAATTTGATAAAGTGTGGCATGAAGGCCTTATTTTAAAATTGAAATCATATCTACCAATAAATTTTCTGAATTTATTAGAATGTTACATTACTGCCCGAAAGTTCACGGTTGTGGAAGGAGAATTCATGAGTGTGCTTGAATCTATATTATCCGGTGTGCCACAGGGCAGCATACTTGGGCCAGTTTTGTATTTGATCTATACTTGTGATATGCCTTTTGGCAGCAATATCCATACATCTACGTTTGCTGATTATACAGCCAGCCTTAGTATGCACGAAAACCCTCACGAGGCTTCCCGATATCTACAAGAACATATTACACAATTGGAAATGTGGTTGAACTTAAGGGTCAGTAAGCCGACTGTAATGGAATATAACTTCAACAATAGGAAACAACTGATCGATATTGTTATGTGAAAAGTAATGAAAATGGTTATAGAGATGTATTGTAACGAACTTACTTTTCACATAAAAATATCGATCTACGGTTTCCTACTTTGCAGTTACATTCCAATACAGTCAGCTAACTGAGCCGTAAAGGTAGAATTAGTAAAATCGTATCGTGAAGTTGCGTGTCAGCTGACAAAAACCGTACCATATGCAATGCACGTTACTAGTTATAAAATATGTGGTGGTAGCACTGCAGACGTAGAAATCTACAGAAAAAAGATTTTATGTAGCTACATATTTCCATAATACATTTTTCTTATTTATCCTTTATAAAGCCTTAATAATTTTTATTATTAAGGCCTATATTCTTTAACATAAAAAATAATTCAATGCTTTTTTTACCGCGAAACTTTTGAAAATCTTATTTTTGAATTTGTACCGCTTTTTCGAAAAATAAAACTGGCAACCCAATGGGTAAAGTATGGTGTAATTATACATGTGACTGCGTAAGGATTTGTTATACAATAATACGGGAATCATAGCTGTGTAAAGAGCCGAAGAATGTCAAAAGCACAAAAATTTTTGCACCAAAACCAAAAAAACCAAGTTTTTGACATTCGTTAGCTACAAAGCACATAGAGCAAAAAATTATCAGCTGAAGTAGCGCTGCCACCTAGTTAGATACACCTTGCGGTAAAGTGAATAAAAAATAAGCATTTGCTTTTACTTGAAAATTTAAAAAACAAAAAACACACATATTTTAAGTTTTAAAACAAAATTTTAAGTAAAAAGCAATTGTTTTTTTTGTATTCACTTTACTCAACAACAAATTGTATAGCAATCGCTAAATAATCATACAGGCGATTTTAAACGTTTGTATAATTAATTTGACTATTATTTCCGTTAGTTATTGTTATATTTTGCTAAGCTGTAAGATTGTGAAATGATTAATCAACAACAGATGATGCAGGTGTTTAAAAAGTTATAATAATTATTATTTTATGATCATCAACTAAAGTTCAGAAAAAAAAAATTTTTTGCACAACGAAATTTTAAGGTGTTGGCTTTAGTTTCCTGAAGAAATAAAAAATATATATATTTTTATTATATAAAATTATGCATTTATTTAAAGACATGTATTTCTGTGGTACTATTTCTTGAGTCACTTGAGTAAGGAATTCTTTTAATATTAATCAGGTAGGCTATGATTTAAATTTTTTTCAATATAAACGGCTGAAGAATTTTTAATTTGATAATTTTTAAAGTTTTTATTCAAAATGGGAAGTGGTAAGGCTCTTAATAGCTCTGAAAAACAAAAAATTTTGATTTTTAAATCTCAGGGTCAGAATCCGGTCCAAATAGCCAAAAACATTAATAGAGGAAAGACAGTTTTGTACAATTATTTAAAAAACGTGGAAAGGTATGCAGAAAACATAAAAGGGCGGAAGAATATGGCAACAACTCCAAAAGACGAAAAATTATTAGAATTGCAGCAAATTCTGCCACGTCGGTATCAAAAATAGGCGAAAAAAGTGGAGTCAGCGCCAGTCTAAGAACAGTGCACCGTATTTAAAGTCGTGCCCATACATAGTCCGAAGAAAACTGCAAAAAAATTACCACTTAATGAAAAACGTAAATCACAACGTCTACAGTTTGCCAAAAATACAATGACATGGTCCGACAAATGGTTTAAAGTTGTATTTTCCAATGAAAACAAATTTAATATTGATGGTCCCGACGGGTATAACTATTACTTCCATGACCTAAATAAGGAGGAATTATTTTTGAGCCGCAGACACAGCCGAGAGGGCGGAATAATGGTATGGGTGCCATTTCGTATTATTGTACCATAGAATTGGTTTTTGTATCCCACAAAATGGCTGCAACGACTTACCAAAACATTCTGGAGGAAGCATTTCTACAATTTAATGATTTCTTTGGACCCATACCATGGACGTACCAACACGACGACGGTCCGATTCATACCGCTAGAGCAGTAAAACAATGGATTAATCAACAAGGTGTTCAACTTTTAGATTGGCCCCCATATTCACCAGACCTAAATCCAATGGAAAATGTCTAGAGCAGTAAAACAATGGATTAATCAACAAGGTGTTCAACTTTTAGATTGGCCCCCATATTCACCAGACCTGAATCCAATGGAAAATGTCTGGGGTTGGCTTGCAAGAAAAGTTTAAGAAGGAGGAAAACAGTTTGAGAAGATCTTTAAAGGATGTAATAACGGAAGCATGGTGTTCAATATCGCTAAATTAGTCATTATACAAGTCGATGTCAAATAGCATTTTTGATGTTATTTCTAAAAATGGTGGTAGTACTCATTACTAATTGAATGCTAGAAGATAATAACTTTCATTTTTATAACCTAAAATTTAAAAATAAATTACAGTTTGCTTAGTTTTAAAATATTCCTTATTCAAGTGGCACACGAAAAAGTACCACAGAAATATATGTGTTTAAATAAATGCATAATTTTAGTATGACAAAATATGTATATTTGTTTATTTCTTCAGGAAACTAAAGCCAACACTTTGGAATTTGGTTGCGCAAAAAATTAACTTTTTCTGAACTGTAGTGTAGGAGATATACTTAATTGAAATTAAAAAATGTGATTCTTTATTCAATTGGCAGGCAGTGTATAATTATTCACACAAAAAACAAGATTTAATACTACAAAGTATGAAAAAATTTGTTACGGCTTAACCGTTAATTCAAAAAAGCCAATTTCAAATTAACCGACCAGTTAATGGGGTAGTAATTAACCGGTTAACCGATTGCCAAATTATATTCAGTTGATCTTCGTTTCATTTAGATTATAGCAGTCTTGCGTAGCCGCTAATGTTCGTTTATATGAGTCTTTTGCAATTTTGGGGAATTTTTCACTTAATTCCATTATTGTTTCTAGATGGGATAAGACAATAGTATTAAAACAAGGAAAATTTGTCTATTTTGAATTACCTCTAATGGCAGCTTGTAGCGATTTTTCTGGATTGTCGTAATATAAATAGAGTATATCAAAACAATGTTTTATGAACATCAGCCAATCATCAGAGTCATAAATGTAACTGTTATCATCATTTTCTTTACTTAATTTAAGTTGCAGTTTTGGAATGACTGATGCTGCAAATACACGTATACTAGATGAGGGGTCATTTAAGCGCTGTAAACAACCTAAAATATAATGTGAATAAATTTTCCCTGAAAATATTTCCATTCATACTTACCATATGCAATAGGCTTTAAATATTTAACATCTACTTCTCCAAAGTTGTACAGGCATTTAATAGAATAAAGCCTTGTGGATACAGATTGATCTTCCAGAAGTGATGGAAAGTACTTTGCAAAATATGGCAAAACTTTAGTGGCTTCTTCTGCAGCACCCTGAGAAAGAGCACATAGTGCAGCTGTGGCTAAAGAACGCATAGTTTCTGCACTTGCTCCTGCTTTCCAACCAATATGGGGTTCAATTACTGATAGTGAGAAGTCTTTCAGAAGGCCACAACTCTCAATTACGGATCTTCGAATTGTCTTTTTCCAATCCAGCATTGCAACGGATATAGCACAAAAAATTTTAACTTTGGACTCAACTGAACAATTCTCAAATACAGTGTTTATCTTCCGTTGTAGCTCTTTCAAATAGGGTGGGCGAAATTTAGCCAATTTGATAAACCCACATAAAAGTAGTATTGGTTCACTCAAATCACCCAATGGAGCGTTAATACTTTGTACAGACTCTAAAGCTTTGATGAAAAATTTTTCATGCAGTTCATCTATATTACATTTACAAAATTCTGACATTCTCAGCAACGTATTTGTAGCTTTTGTTTGCAATATATCGCTATCAGTATTCTCCGTTTCTAAAGATAAGGACATTACTTTAATTGTAGAACAATAACAATTTCTATAGAGATCAATGTAATTTTTGTCATCTTCATTTTCACATTTATCTAATATAGTTTCATTCGTTTTTAAAACGTACAACTGCAAATTGAAATTAAAAGTTTGAGAAAATTCTGGATGTGTGAGAAGTTGAGATAATTGCATGTTATGCTCAAACTTTACAACGCACGAAGCTGTATACATGTAATAAAAACACTTTAAATAGCCTTCTTTATCATTTTCTTCTAATCCTTCAAATCCATATTTGTACCAATCATCATAAGTTAACAGACGTCCCATTAAATCAGAAACTTTAACAGCTTCTTGTACAACACCAGAATCGACATCCCTTAAGGCTCTTGCAACGTCGCCGTAGATTTCACAAAATTTTGCTGTCATAGCAGCTTCGGCATGCAGAACAAATTGATATAATAATTTAAACGAATGTAAACGTACATTTTCTTTCCAATCGTTTGATTCGCGCATTATTAATTTTAATATTCTTATTGAACGTTGAACTATTCCACGGCATCCAATAGTTGGTCGCTTTAAATTCGGTGGATAATTTGAGGGTTTTAAATCTGTGACTTTCTGTTTACTCAACTCAGCTTCATTTTCATCATAATACTGTCTGCCACATTTTTCCCATAAAGGTAAAATGTATGTCTGGACTTCCGGCGAATCGTCGTTGAGACTATAAAATTAAAATAATTAGATGAATTAAAATGCGTATTGTAATAAGAGCAACATCGTAAGCCATCCAAATTAAAAATCTGGTTTTATGTGTTTTTAACATTTATTAGAACCATCCCAAAATACCTTCAAAAGATTTAAGCTACATATTTTCAAATTAAAAAAAGAGACTCCAAAAAAGTCATGAAAATGTAGAGTTTACGATGCGGAAGTAGTGCAAATTTCGATCCGATCTAATGATTTTTGCATGGTGTTGTCATTGCAAGAAGTTCTCTTTTTCGATGCCTGGTCACTGAATTGGAAGCGATATTAAGAAAAATTCCCTTTTTTGTGTTCTATGATAATATTTTCATCTAGGAAAAATGGTAAATAGTTGCCTTTTTTAACAATTCGTTTCTTTTTATACGAATTTAAGCCCGAAACAGTGTTTTCATGTAAATTTAAGCAAATAACTTTTAAATTTTAGAGTAAAAATAGTTCATAAATTTCTTTAAAAAAATAAATTTTTTTTTAAATTCTGGTGAGTATTTTCTAACACTATGGAGGAGTTACAAGGTTTTGTGTGACTAAAATAAGCTTCTACGTGGTTTTTTGCTCACTCTCGGCAAATTAAAAATATCGATTTTTTGGATGCAATGAAAATGTACTTCCGCTGGAATGACTTCCATTTTTTTTCACTGGGAGCACACGTAAGAAATAAATAAAAGCAAAATAAGTAAATAAAAAGAAAATAAAAAAAAAATCAAAAGAAGCATGCCATGAAATCAAATGCCAAATGTTTGTGTTGAAAAAAAAATAATAATTTCAATACTTAATATGTATAATATTTTCTATGAGCAGGAAAAATTTTCGTATGAATGTATGTATTTTTGTTTTAAATATAAAAATACTAATTATTTCTATATATCAACTAGCCGCCCGGTACGTGCTTCGCTACGTATCAAGTGAAATAATAAAAAAATTTAATTGGAGCATCAAATTCATTTATTTAAAAAAAAATATTTTATTAATTGCTAGCAATTTTCAAACTTAATCTAAAACATTTGGATAAACAATATTTTTTGTTTTTCCATTGTGGGCATAAATAAACAAACGGCTGGGGGTACCGACTCTGGAACAGGCAACATAAAGTTGGCCATGTGAAAAACATGATTCCTCCAAATTCACACCACAAACGTGAAGTGTTTGGCCTTGGGCCTTGTTGATGGACATCACAAATGATAAACGCACAGGATATTGTAATCGTTTAAACTCAAATGGCATATCAGTTGGAGCCATAGGGATACGCGGTATCAAACAAACTTCTCCTTTTGATTTACCAGTTAAGATCGTAGCTTCAATCAAATTTGGCAATAACTTTTTTACTGCCAATCTGGTGCCATTACACAGTTTTGGTGGATTAATATTTCGCAATAATATAATCAAAGAACCAACTTTCAGATTCAAGCAATGCGGTGGCATACCAGGTGGTTCCAATGAATTTAAAAATTCAATTGGATAATTCATTGCCTCATCTTGATTCATAGCACTGTCAATTGATTTATATGTCGTGACTACACCTGGCAGTTTCTCTTGAATTTGGAAATTAATGGCATTGATATGAATGTTCTTCGGTGCTAAAATGGCGCGTTCTCTCAACCAATCATGATTTCGGTAATTCTGAAGAATATTCGGAAAAACACATTATATCAATTCATCTATCGATTGTGCAATTGTACAAAAATTGTTCGGTACAGCGATCAATCCGTTGGTACTGTCGATTTGTATTTTGCCATCACCAATTTGCAACAATTGCTTTGAAAACTCATGGGCAGCTGGATCATTTTGTAGGTGAATACGCATATTAATGTTCAGTGTCAATTTTTGTACATATCTCCAAAACAAATTTCTTCATTAATAGTGTATACATGTGCGTATATGTGTGTATGGAAATAAACATATATGACTGCAACGTCAATGTATATAAAAATGTCTTAAATAATTCATTTTTAAATCGACGTGCTTCCATCTCTTACAAAAGAATAAAACACCCGTATGCACACAATATGTTTTTTGCAAATAAAGAAACACATATACATACATGTAATTCACTTCAGCAGTTCAAAACTTACCTTTTGTATAAATGCGTTTGACAATTTAATTCAAATAAAGCCTCTAAACGATATAAAACACTAACGGCTCGCTAACACACTAAGAGAAAAACACGCACACATATACATACATAGTACATTTGAACAATTCAAGACTCACCGTTTGTATGAATGCACTTAACAATATGCTTAACAATATAAACCCAAAGCAATAATTATCGCTGATAATTTGTTTTAATCGAAGCACGTCCAAAATGAAATGACCGAATGAACTGAAAAAAGTTTAAATTTGACAGGAAAGTCCCCATCTGAAAAAAGTTTCAATTTGACAGCAAAATCACCATCTATTAAATAGTCCGAACAAAGCCAAAACATTTGGTTTGTATAGTGAGCCCATGCTTGAGTTATAAAAGTACAACGAAAAGGGATTGACTTTTATAGATTTCTAGCATCTTTTAAAATTTTTGTGCTACATGCATTAGGTCCGAAGATACAATATTACTGATTTTACCCGTTTTTAGCCCTTTTCCCCCTAAATTCCAAAATTTCCAGGAAGTACAAATATTCATTATAGATTGTTTTAAAGAGAGTAAAACTACGTTTTTAGTTTTTTTCCTATTGCTATTCGGTTTTTACCCGTTTTATCCCCTTAAAACTCAAAATTTCCAAAAAGTACCAAACACCTATCCAATTATTTTTAACAGGCTCTTTGGTTCTTTCTGAATTTTGTGATATCTTCATTAAGCCCGGAAATACTGAGTTACCGATTTTACCCTATTTTACCCGTAAACCGCTCGACGGATTTTGTGCAAACTTCACATAAACCATCTACTAAATAGTCCGAACAAAGCCTAAACATTTGGTCCGGATAGGTGAGCCCGTTCTTGAGTTATAAAATTACAACGAAAAGTGGCATTGATTTTTATATACATAGATATACATATATTCATTATATATAGTATATGCATATGTATGTATGTATGTATATGATATACAAATGTGTATGAAGATTTACATAAATATTTATTTAACTAGAATAGAAATTAAGTGACTTCAGAGTGGTTGAAAAATAAGTAGTTAGTAGTCAATTTAAAAGTCATGCAGAGATGGCCAATTGACTACTGCCTGTGACATGCCTATGTTAAAATAGTGAGTCGGCGACAAGGAAAAAAGTCACTTAATCAACCAGTTGTGATTAATAAAAAACCAGTTTGAAGGTACTTACAAATGAGTTTGAGTTCCTATAAGGTAGCTAAAGAACTAAATACACATACGTGCGCACATACAAGTAGATGATGAAGTAAACAGAAAAACTATAGCAAATCATAATTATATAGTGTAAATTTGATGACTCTTGCTATTATATTAAATACTTTACATGGGGTGCCCTCCCCATGGTCTTATTCTACCAATATTTTGCATTACTCCGCACCCCGCTCTCAAAGCACTGCATACTAAATGTTATAGCTTTCAATATGTTAGATAATCTTTGTATGAGGGTGCGTCTTTTCCATGGTCCTATTCTATCAATATTTTGAATTAATTCACAAATGGCTGTCAAAAGTCAATACCAAGTTTAAGGACTCTTCTTTTTATAGCTTTCAAGATACAAGGTTATTATAAATTAGTTTGTATGGGGATGCCCCTTCCCACGATCCTATTTTACCAATATCTAGAATTATTTCGCACCTCATTCTAGAATACATACCAAATTTGAAGACTATTGCTACCACAGCTTTCAAGATATAAGATTATTACTAATTACTTTGTATGGGGGTGGCCTTCCCACGATTCGATCCTACTTATATTTTAAAATTACTTCGCACCTTGCTCTCAAGAGTTCATACCAAAATTTTCAAGATATAAGATTATTATTAACTACTTTGTAAGGGGTTATCCCTTCCCGTAATTCGATAATATCAATATTTTAAATTACTTCGCACCTCGATCACATAGGAGTTCATACCAAATTGGAGGACTCTGGCTGTTATAATAATACTATTATTATTTACTATGTATGAGGGATCTGGCTCTCAAAAGAGTCCATACCAAACTTGGGACTCTTGCTTTTATATATTTCAAGATATAACATATTACTAATTACTTTGTATGGCGGTTGCCCCTTACCACGGTTCTATCTTACTACTTCGTACCTCGCTCTCAAGAGTCCATACCAAATTTCACTACTCTAAGTTCTATAGCATATAAGATATTATATTATTATTCCTTTCTTTGTAAGGTGGTGTCTGCTTGGGCGAAAAGGGAGAAATTTAGGGAAATAAAACAGAATGAACTTTTCTTACACAAATATTTGAATTTTACCTTATTTACCTTTATGAGGTTTACTCGTTGCAAAATAAATACATATTTTACTCCAAAACACAAAGTTGTTCACTCCAGGAGTAAATTTTATATAAACAAAAAGGAGTAAAAGTAAACTAATCAATCAACGTACTTATAAAAATATACAAGGTAAATACATATGTATATAATTGAATTTCGACTGAAACATTGCCGGCCACCTTACAAGAACTTAATTCGATGCAATTGAAATGTGCACCGTATTTAAAGTCGTGCCCATACATAGTCCGAAGAAAACTGCAAAAAAATTACCACTTAATGAAAAACGTAAATCACAACGTCTACAGTTTGCCAAAAATACAATGACATGGTCCGACAAATGGTTTAAAGTTGTATTTTCCAATGAAAACAAATTTAATATTGATGGTCCCGACGGGTATAACTATTACTTCCATGACCTAAATAAGGAGGAATTATTTTTGAGCCGCAGACACAGCCGAGAGGGCGGAATAATGGTATGGGTGCCATTTCGTATTATTGTACCATAGAATTGGTTTTTGTATCCCACAAAATGGCTGCAACGACTTACCAAAACATTCTGGAGGAAGCATTTCTACAATTTAATGATTTCTTTGGACCCATACCATGGACGTACCAACACGACGACGGTCCGATTCATACCGCTAGAGCAGTAAAACAATGGATTAATCAACAAGGTGTTCAACTTTTAGATTGGCCCCCATATTCACCAGACCTAAATCCAATGGAAAATGTCTAGAGCAGTAAAACAATGGATTAATCAACAAGGTGTTCAACTTTTAGATTGGCCCCCATATTCACCAGACCTGAATCCAATGGAAAATGTCTGGGGTTGGCTTGCAAGAAAAGTTTAAGAAGGAGGAAAACAGTTTGAGAAGATCTTTAAAGGATGTAATAACGGAAGCATGGTGTTCAATATCGCTAAATTAGTCATTATACAAGTCGATGTCAAATAGCATTTTTGATGTTATTTCTAAAAATGGTGGTAGTACTCATTACTAATTGAATGCTAGAAGATAATAACTTTCATTTTTATAACCTAAAATTTAAAAATAAATTACAGTTTGCTTAGTTTTAAAATATTCCTTATTCAAGTGGCACACGAAAAAGTACCACAGAAATATATGTGTTTAAATAAATGCATAATTTTAGTATGACAAAATATGTATATTTGTTTATTTCTTCAGGAAACTAAAGCCAACACTTTGGAATTTGGTTGCGCAAAAAATTAACTTTTTCTGAACTGTAGTGTAGGAGATATACTTAATTGAAATTAAAAAATGTGATTCTTTATTCAATTGGCAGGCAGTGTATAATTATTCACACAAAAAACAAGATTTAATACTACAAAGTATGAAAAAATTTGTTACGGCTTAACCGTTAATTCAAAAAAGCCAATTTCAAATTAACCGACCAGTTAATGGGGTAGTAATTAACCGGTTAACCGATTGCCAAATTATATTCAGTTGATCTTCGTTTCATTTAGATTATAGCAGTCTTGCGTAGCCGCTAATGTTCGTTTATATGAGTCTTTTGCAATTTTGGGGAATTTTTCACTTAATTCCATTATTGTTTCTAGATGGGATAAGACAATAGTATTAAAACAAGGAAAATTTGTCTATTTTGAATTACCTCTAATGGCAGCTTGTAGCGATTTTTCTGGATTGTCGTAATATAAATAGAGTATATCAAAACAATGTTTTATGAACATCAGCCAATCATCAGAGTCATAAATGTAACTGTTATCATCATTTTCTTTACTTAATTTAAGTTGCAGTTTTGGAATGACTGATGCTGCAAATACACGTATACTAGATGAGGGGTCATTTAAGCGCTGTAAACAACCTAAAATATAATGTGAATAAATTTTCCCTGAAAATATTTCCATTCATACTTACCATATGCAATAGGCTTTAAATATTTAACATCTACTTCTCCAAAGTTGTACAGGCATTTAATAGAATAAAGCCTTGTGGATACAGATTGATCTTCCAGAAGTGATGGAAAGTACTTTGCAAAATATGGCAAAACTTTAGTGGCTTCTTCTGCAGCACCCTGAGAAAGAGCACATAGTGCAGCTGTGGCTAAAGAACGCATAGTTTCTGCACTTGCTCCTGCTTTCCAACCAATATGGGGTTCAATTACTGATAGTGAGAAGTCTTTCAGAAGGCCACAACTCTCAATTACGGATCTTCGAATTGTCTTTTTCCAATCCAGCATTGCAACGGATATAGCACAAAAAATTTTAACTTTGGACTCAACTGAACAATTCTCAAATACAGTGTTTATCTTCCGTTGTAGCTCTTTCAAATAGGGTGGGCGAAATTTAGCCAATTTGATAAACCCACATAAAAGTAGTATTGGTTCACTCAAATCACCCAATGGAGCGTTAATACTTTGTACAGACTCTAAAGCTTTGATGAAAAATTTTTCATGCAGTTCATCTATATTACATTTACAAAATTCTGACATTCTCAGCAACGTATTTGTAGCTTTTGTTTGCAATATATCGCTATCAGTATTCTCCGTTTCTAAAGATAAGGACATTACTTTAATTGTAGAACAATAACAATTTCTATAGAGATCAATGTAATTTTTGTCATCTTCATTTTCACATTTATCTAATATAGTTTCATTCGTTTTTAAAACGTACAACTGCAAATTGAAATTAAAAGTTTGAGAAAATTCTGGATGTGTGAGAAGTTGAGATAATTGCATGTTATGCTCAAACTTTACAACGCACGAAGCTGTATACATGTAATAAAAACACTTTAAATAGCCTTCTTTATCATTTTCTTCTAATCCTTCAAATCCATATTTGTACCAATCATCATAAGTTAACAGACGTCCCATTAAATCAGAAACTTTAACAGCTTCTTGTACAACACCAGAATCGACATCCCTTAAGGCTCTTGCAACGTCGCCGTAGATTTCACAAAATTTTGCTGTCATAGCAGCTTCGGCATGCAGAACAAATTGATATAATAATTTAAACGAATGTAAACGTACATTTTCTTTCCAATCGTTTGATTCGCGCATTATTAATTTTAATATTCTTATTGAACGTTGAACTATTCCACGGCATCCAATAGTTGGTCGCTTTAAATTCGGTGGATAATTTGAGGGTTTTAAATCTGTGACTTTCTGTTTACTCAACTCAGCTTCATTTTCATCATAATACTGTCTGCCACATTTTTCCCATAAAGGTAAAATGTATGTCTGGACTTCCGGCGAATCGTCGTTGAGACTATAAAATTAAAATAATTAGATGAATTAAAATGCGTATTGTAATAAGAGCAACATCGTAAGCCATCCAAATTAAAAATCTGGTTTTATGTGTTTTTAACATTTATTAGAACCATCCCAAAATACCTTCAAAAGATTTAAGCTACATATTTTCAAATTAAAAAAAGAGACTCCAAAAAAGTCATGAAAATGTAGAGTTTACGATGCGGAAGTAGTGCAAATTTCGATCCGATCTAATGATTTTTGCATGGTGTTGTCATTGCAAGAAGTTCTCTTTTTCGATGCCTGGTCACTGAATTGGAAGCGATATTAAGAAAAATTCCCTTTTTTGTGTTCTATGATAATATTTTCATCTAGGAAAAATGGTAAATAGTTGCCTTTTTTAACAATTCGTTTCTTTTTATACGAATTTAAGCCCGAAACAGTGTTTTCATGTAAATTTAAGCAAATAACTTTTAAATTTTAGAGTAAAAATAGTTCATAAATTTCTTTAAAAAAATAAATTTTTTTTTAAATTCTGGTGAGTATTTTCTAACACTATGGAGGAGTTACAAGGTTTTGTGTGACTAAAATAAGCTTCTACGTGGTTTTTTGCTCACTCTCGGCAAATTAAAAATATCGATTTTTTGGATGCAATGAAAATGTACTTCCGCTGGAATGACTTCCATTTTTTTTCACTGGGAGCACACGTAAGAAATAAATAAAAGCAAAATAAGTAAATAAAAAGAAAATAAAAAAAAAATCAAAAGAAGCATGCCATGAAATCAAATGCCAAATGTTTGTGTTGAAAAAAAAATAATAATTTCAATACTTAATATGTATAATATTTTCTATGAGCAGGAAAAATTTTCGTATGAATGTATGTATTTTTGTTTTAAATATAAAAATACTAATTATTTCTATATATCAACTAGCCGCCCGGTACGTGCTTCGCTACGTATCAAGTGAAATAATAAAAAAATTTAATTGGAGCATCAAATTCATTTATTTAAAAAAAAATATTTTATTAATTGCTAGCAATTTTCAAACTTAATCTAAAACATTTGGATAAACAATATTTTTTGTTTTTCCATTGTGGGCATAAATAAACAAACGGCTGGGGGTACCGACTCTGGAACAGGCAACATAAAGTTGGCCATGTGAAAAACATGATTCCTCCAAATTCACACCACAAACGTGAAGTGTTTGGCCTTGGGCCTTGTTGATGGACATCACAAATGATAAACGCACAGGATATTGTAATCGTTTGAACTCAAATGGCATATCAGTTGGAGCCATAGGGATACGCGGTATCAAACAAACTTCTCCTTTTGATTTACCAGTTAAGATCGTAGCTTCAATCAAATTTGGCAATAACTTTTTTACTGCCAATCTGGTGCCATTACACAGTTTTGGTGGATTAATATTTCGCAATAATATAATCAAAGAACCAACTTTCAGATTCAAGCAATGCGGTGGCATACCAGGTGGTTCCAATGAATTTAAAAATTCAATTGGATAATTCATTGCCTCATCTTGATTCATAGCACTGTCAATTGATTTATATGTCGTGACTACACCTGGCAGTTTCTCTTGAATTTGGAAATTAATGGCATTGATATGAATGTTCTTCGGTGCTAAAATGGCGCGTTCTCTCAACCAATCATGATTTCGGTAATTCTGAAGAATATTCGGAAAAACACATTATATCAATTCATCTATCGATTGTGCAATTGTACAAAAATTGTTCGGTACAGCGATCAATCCGTTGGTACTGTCGATTTGTATTTTGCCATCACCAATTTGCAACAATTGCTTTGAAAACTCATGGGCAGCTGGATCATTTTGTAGGTGAATACGCATATTAATGTTCAGTGTCAATTTTTGTACATATCTCCAAAACAAATTTCTTCATTAATAGTGTATACATGTGCGTATATGTGTGTATGGAAATAAACATATATGACTGCAACGTCAATGTATATAAAAATGTCTTAAATAATTCATTTTTAAATCGACGTGCTTCCATCTCTTACAAAAGAATAAAACACCCGTATGCACACAATATGTTTTTTGCAAATAAAGAAACACATATACATACATGTAATTCACTTCAGCAGTTCAAAACTTACCTTTTGTATAAATGCGTTTGACAATTTAATTCAAATAAAGCCTCTAAACGATATAAAACACTAACGGCTCGCTAACACACTAAGAGAAAAACACGCACACATATACATACATAGTACATTTGAACAATTCAAGACTCACCGTTTGTATGAATGCACTTAACAATATGCTTAACAATATAAACCCAAAGCAATAATTATCGCTGATAATTTGTTTTAATCGAAGCACGTCCAAAATGAAATGACCGAATGAACTGAAAAAAGTTTAAATTTGACAGGAAAGTCCCCATCTGAAAAAAGTTTCAATTTGACAGCAAAATCACCATCTATTAAATAGTCCGAACAAAGCCAAAACATTTGGTTTGTATAGTGAGCCCATGCTTGAGTTATAAAAGTACAACGAAAAGGGATTGACTTTTATAGATTTCTAGCATCTTTTAAAATTTTTGTGCTACATGCATTAGGTCCGAAGATACAATATTACTGATTTTACCCGTTTTTAGCCCTTTTCCCCCTAAATTCCAAAATTTCCAGGAAGTACAAATATTCATTATAGATTGTTTTAAAGAGAGTAAAACTACGTTTTTAGTTTTTTTCCTATTGCTATTCGGTTTTTACCCGTTTTATCCCCTTAAAACTCAAAATTTCCAAAAAGTACCAAACACCTATCCAATTATTTTTAACAGGCTCTTTGGTTCTTTCTGAATTTTGTGATATCTTCATTAAGCCCGGAAATACTGAGTTACCGATTTTACCCTATTTTACCCGTAAACCGCTCGACGGATTTTGTGCAAACTTCACATAAACCATCTACTAAATAGTCCGAACAAAGCCTAAACATTTGGTCCGGATAGGTGAGCCCGTTCTTGAGTTATAAAATTACAACGAAAAGTGGCATTGATTTTTATATACATAGATATACATATATTCATTATATATAGTATATGCATATGTATGTATGTATGTATATGATATACAAATGTGTATGAAGATTTACATAAATATTTATTTAACTAGAATAGAAATTAAGTGACTTCAGAGTGGTTGAAAAATAAGTAGTTAGTAGTCAATTTAAAAGTCATGCAGAGATGGCCAATTGACTACTGCCTGTGACATGCCTATGTTAAAATAGTGAGTCGGCGACAAGGAAAAAAGTCACTTAATCAACCAGTTGTGATTAATAAAAAACCAGTTTGAAGGTACTTACAAATGAGTTTGAGTTCCTATAAGGTAGCTAAAGAACTAAATACACATACGTGCGCACATACAAGTAGATGATGAAGTAAACAGAAAAACTATAGCAAATCATAATTATATAGTGTAAATTTGATGACTCTTGCTATTATATTAAATACTTTACATGGGGTGCCCTCCCCATGGTCTTATTCTACCAATATTTTGCATTACTCCGCACCCCGCTCTCAAAGCACTGCATACTAAATGTTATAGCTTTCAATATGTTAGATAATCTTTGTATGAGGGTGCGTCTTTTCCATGGTCCTATTCTATCAATATTTTGAATTAATTCACAAATGGCTGTCAAAAGTCAATACCAAGTTTAAGGACTCTTCTTTTTATAGCTTTCAAGATACAAGGTTATTATAAATTAGTTTGTATGGGGATGCCCCTTCCCACGATCCTATTTTACCAATATCTAGAATTATTTCGCACCTCATTCTAGAATACATACCAAATTTGAAGACTATTGCTACCACAGCTTTCAAGATATAAGATTATTACTAATTACTTTGTATGGGGGTGGCCTTCCCACGATTCGATCCTACTTATATTTTAAAATTACTTCGCACCTTGCTCTCAAGAGTTCATACCAAAATTTTCAAGATATAAGATTATTATTAACTACTTTGTAAGGGGTTATCCCTTCCCGTAATTCGATAATATCAATATTTTAAATTACTTCGCACCTCGATCACATAGGAGTTCATACCAAATTGGAGGACTCTGGCTGTTATAATAATACTATTATTATTTACTATGTATGAGGGATCTGGCTCTCAAAAGAGTCCATACCAAACTTGGGACTCTTGCTTTTATATATTTCAAGATATAACATATTACTAATTACTTTGTATGGCGGTTGCCCCTTACCACGGTTCTATCTTACTACTTCGTACCTCGCTCTCAAGAGTCCATACCAAATTTCACTACTCTAAGTTCTATAGCATATAAGATATTATATTATTATTCCTTTCTTTGTAAGGTGGTGTCTGCTTGGGCGAAAAGGGAGAAATTTAGGGAAATAAAACAGAATGAACTTTTCTTACACAAATATTTGAATTTTACCTTATTTACCTTTATGAGGTTTACTCGTTGCAAAATAAATACATATTTTACTCCAAAACACAAAGTTGTTCACTCCAGGAGTAAATTTTATATAAACAAAAAGGAGTAAAAGTAAACTAATCAATCAACGTACTTATAAAAATATACAAGGTAAATACATATGTATATAATTGAATTTCGACTGAAACATTGCCGGCCACCTTACAAGAACTTAATTCGATGCAATTGAAATGTATTAAAATAAAAATACTCAATCTTATTCAGTGATCAATCAAAGTATATTCATGTTTTATTTAACAATTTCTTCAGCTTATATACTAACAATGAGAAGCTAGCTGTTTTTCTTATTTTTACTTATTCTAATATACACACATTCATACATTTGTATTACATTGTATTATATTTACATTGTACCAGGCTGTGTGTGTGTTTTTGTATATTTGAAGTTCAGTGCCATTTCGTTTATGCTAGGAACACAATTGGGACGAACGACGAATTTCGTCCACGTCGACGAATTCGTTGATAAACATTCGCTGCGTAAATTCGTCGTGTTAAGCACAATAACGACGAATTTACTCACCGAATTCATCTCTCATATTTTAAAATGTTGGTTGTGTGTGTACAAATCCAGAGAGAGGAGAGAATTTTCTCTTAATTTTTTTTTTTCGTTGTCCGTCGGCGTAGAAAATAGAAATAAATCTATCTCAGAGTTCGTCACGCACGACGAATTTCGTATGCACAAATGTGTTTTATTTTTTATGACGAAAGTTCGCACCGAAAAATTCGTCGTTCGTCCCAGTTGTGTTCCTAGCATTACTCATGGTAAAAATTTATTCAAGTCAGCATAATTCAAACTATTTAACAATAGCGAGCGTTGACCGATAATTATAAAAATATTATGTTACCGAAATTCCAGCGTTTATGACTAAGACGTTGACTTTAAGTTCAATTTGTTTACATACTTTTGAATATAATTGTTTTTTATGAATATCATATTGCTGTGACTGTTTGGTGAGGTTCCTGCATATGTCATACTATGCATACACTACACCCCTACTCATTCAGTTAAAATTACACACTTTTGTGTATGATTTCTTCAAAATTTTTTAATATTTTGTTAATGTGTAGTCTGGGTAATACAATGTTTACATTAATATTATTATTATTATTATTATTTGTTATACATAAATATTAAATTCTTTGTTGTGTTTATTTATTTAGAAAAGTGATGTGATATTTTAAGTGGTACAATATTGGTTGATTTTCATAGCTCTTAATTAACCCCAGACTAAAAAAGGTGTGTTATAAGATTGTAGTGTGTGTCTATCTGTGTGTCTGTCCGTTTCCACCTACAGACAAAACGGCTGGACCGATTTTCATTTAGTTTTTTTTTTGTTTGATTGGCGATTTGATCGAGAAAGTTCTTAGCCATTATTTATGAAAATCGGTCCAGCCGCTTAGAAGATATCACATCTTCTCTAGATAAAGAAACGGTTATATTTCTTAACTGCTTCTATAAGCTTTCTAGCATTTTCTAGTGAATTTTTAATTCTAAGTTTAATTCACATGCGTAATTGTCTAAATTATAAGTCCTATTATCATTATTCATTATTTCTTCACTTGGTAATGTAGATATTTTGCCAAATATTAACTCAAATGGTGTGTAATTTGTGTTATATTGTATGGTATCCAGTCGTGAAAGTAGTCATCATTCACGAATGATAAAAAGTACTCATTTAGAACTCTGGGGTGTTATTATGCAATTCGACTCGAAACGGAAATGTGTTCGAATTGTAATGTTAATAACATACATTTCCGTTCGATCCGGATTACGTAATAACCCCCCTGATTTCTTTCTACAATTCCGAGTGTTTCATGATGGTAAGGTGTGGATATTTTATGTTTTATTTTGTGGATATTTTATGTTTTATTTTTACCCTATTTCGCATTGAACTGAAGCCGAATGACCTACAATTGAAAAAAATGAAACCCATCCAATTTATAGCGTAAAGTTTCTGTTACACCGAAAAATCACAGTTGAAGAGCCACGTAAGCGTTCAGGTCCTGTACAGTGCCATAATTGCCAAGAATATGGCCATACAACAACTTACTGCAATTTACCTACAGTTTGTGTTATCTGCGGTGAATTGCATGGTACTGCTAGCTGCACTAAGCCAAAAGAACAAGCAGAAAAAAAATGTAGTAATTGTGGAGGTAATCACACCGCTAACTATAGAGGATGCCCTGTATATTCTTTTGTTAAACAGACTATGAGTCAAAAACCTAAGTTAGCTCCAGCCCAACCATTAAACGCGTACTCCGCCTCTTTTGCTCAAGTAAGTCAACCAGTTACTTCACGTGTATCGTATGCCGATGCTGCTAAGGCTAGTTCTAGTTCCTCACAAAATGTTTCACCGCAAAATAATTCAGCGAATGCAAACTCAGGCTTTAACTTTAGTCGCCTTGAAGCTACTATTGAGAATCTGGTGCTAACTATAAACAACTTTACAACAAATATGACTAGCATGATGCAAGAAATGCTGCGAATGCAGAATACACTGCTTCAAGCATTAGTTAACAAACCATGAACATGTTAAAAATATGTTTCTGGAACGCAAACGGCATTCGCCAGCATAAAAATGAACTTGAGCACTTCCTCGTGGAAAAAAATATTGATGTAATGTTGGTCTCTGAGACTCATTTGACTTCAAGGAGCTTATTTAAAATAAATGTTTACACTCTATATGATTCAAAGGACCCGAGGGGGAGAGCATGCGGTGGGTCAGCAATTCTAATTAAGTCAAGACTCAAACACTATATCCTTGATAACATTTGTGAAGAACATCTACAAGCAACAAATATTTGTGTCGAAAATTTTGTTACAAATTTCGTGATATCATCAATTTACTCCCCTCCCAGATTCGCAATTACTGAGGATCAATTCGAGGAATTCTACAAATCTCTTGGCCCTTGTTTTATAGCAGCTGGGGACTACAATGCAAAACATACGTTCTGGGGTTCGCGTCTTATTACACCTAGAGGTCGGGCATTGTTCAACACAATTTCAAAAATGGGCTTGGACGTCATTTCAAGTGGGGAGCCCACTTACTGGCCTACGGACATACAAAAAATTCCGGATGTATAGATTTTGGAGTAATGAAAAATATCGCTAGGGAATTAATTCATGTTGAAGCTTCTGTAGATCTCTCCTCCGATCACTCTCCCACGATTGTTACAATTTGTAGCCCACTAAGAAGTGACTTCCCTGTCCCATACGTAAAGATGATCAACCGTGTTAATTGGCTGGGGTTAAAAAAATACCTCAGTAGCCATTGTACGGAAAATATTAACCTAAGAACACCAGGTGATATTGAATCTAACATTGAAACTCTTAACGAAAATATTAAACAGGCTGCTGAACATGCCACTACTTCCCATCCGCAGACTGGGTTTAATAGAATTTATTCTACAGACATTGAACGTCTTTTACGTGAAAAAAGGACAGCTAGAAGGGAATGGCAACAGCACAGATCACCCCAAAATAAAATTAGATTTAAAGAGTGCACTAGACGACTCCAAGAGCTGCTGGCATATGAAAAAACTGTATGTCTTAAAAATTATCTGGAAAATCTTGATGCCACACCTGCATCTAATTACTCCTTGTGGCGAGCTGCTAGAAAGCTTAAAACACCCGTTGAATATAGACCACCTCTGCGCACATCTACCGGAGGTTGGGCCAGAAGCGATACTGAAAAAGGTAACATATTTGTTGAGCATTTAAAATCCGTATTTACCCCAACCACATGTACTGGTGTTGTTGATTTACCAAGTGTAGTTGCGCTACCCCCTCGACCCATAAAATTTAAGACGCGTGATGTTCAGAAAATAATTGCTGAACTCAACTCAAAGAAAGCTCCAGGTATTGATGGAATAAGTAACAATATGCTGATAAACTTGCCCCATATTGCAATTAGAATCCTGTTATTTATTTTTAACGCCATTTTACGACTGGAGTATTATCCACAAAGCTGGAAGCTTGCGAAGGTCAAAATGATTCCAAAGCCGGGCAAAGACCTTACCAAGGCTGAGTCATACAGGCCAATAAGTCTGCTATCAACAATGTCAAAACTCTTCGAAAAGCTGCTCATGACAAAATTGTCCCCAATTTTAACTGATAGTGGGTGCATCCCAGACCATCAATTTGGTTTTAGAAGTCAGCATAGCACCATTGAACAAACTCATAGATTGGTGCAATTTATAAGAAGAACTTTTGAAGAAAAAATGTATTGTTCTGCCTTGTTTATTGACGTTTCTCAGGCCTTTGATAAAGTGTGGCATGAAGGCCTTATTTTAAAATTAAAATCATATTTACCAATACATTTTCTGAATTTATTAGAAAGCTACATAACTACCCAAAAGTTTACGATTGTGGAAGGAGAATTCATGAGTCTGCCCCAATCTATATCATCCGGTGTGCCACAGGGAGCATACTGGGGCCAGTTTTGTATTTGACTTATACTTGTGATATGCCTGTGAGCAGCAATATCCATACATCTACGTTTGCCGATGATACAGCCTGCCTTAGTATGCACAAAAACCCGCACGAGGCGTCCCGATATCTTCAAGAACATATTACACAGTTAGAAATCTGGTTGAACTTATGGAGAATTAAAGTCAATGAACAAAAGTGTGTCCATACAACGTTTACCCTAAGAAGAGATACTTGTTCCCCCATTCGAATCAACAATCAAAATATTCCTCAGCATTCCCAAGTGAAATACCTTGGTATACACCTTGATCGAAGGCTTACATGGAAATATCATATTGACTTTAAGCTAACTCAGATGAAACTTAAGTTATCTCAAATACATTGGTTGATTGGCAGAAATTCAATACTTAGCCTGGACTGCAAACTTTTAATATACAAGTCGCTTTTGAAGCCAATATGGTGTTACGGTATCCAGTTATGGGGCACTGCTTCAGCTTCCAATGTAGAGAGAATTCAACGAAGACAAAACAAAACTTTAAGGTTAATAACATCTGCTCCATGGTACATTAAGAATTCAAATATACATCGTGATTTAAATATGCCACTAGTGACTGAAGAAATTGCAAGATACGCAGGCAAATACTTAACAAAACTAGAGTCACATCCTAATTCGCTTGCTCGTAATATTTTGAATTTTAATGGTCACATCCGCCTAAAAAAGAGGGACACAAGGGCTCTTATACTCAACACTCTATATGGGAATGCTTGAAAATACATTTAATTTTCCTTTTTGATTATCACTACTTTGTATTATTTAAATTATCACTAAGTTTTGGCCGACACTGGTCGGGCTAAATAATTCTATTTTAGCCTTAAGATTTGATCACTTATTGTTAGTTCATTTTTGAAGATACAATAAATAAATATATGTATTAAAAAAAAAAAAAAAATTTTTACCAAAGTACTTATGTATTTCTTTCATTAATTCATTTACAAACTCTGTACCTCTGTCCGATTTCAATGTTTTAAATATGCCATACTTCAATATTAAATTTTCTGTCATCCATTTTGCCTTTTGCCTCTCGTTGTACCTTCATAGTGAATAGTCGATTAGTGGAATTTTTCTTACATTCTTATTAAACAAACAAAAAATTATACAAAAAAATTTTCGTAGTGCATATTATTCGTAATAGGTACATACTGCTTTAATAAATAAGCTTTATGTGCTTTCCTAATATTTTTACATAGTGGAAATAACAAAAACAAAAAAAAACCGAAAACAAAAAAAACACAAACAGTGACATTGAGGAATACTCTATACGAGTAACTCAAAAACAAATAAACAATCATAAATTACAAAAACAAAACAAAACAAGTAAGAGTGCTATATTCGGCTGTGCCGAATCTTATATACCCTTTACCAAAGTGCGTTTATGTAGTATAGAGATACATACATAAGCACAGAGATATGTATGTAGGTACATATTAATTTTGTGAAAAAAATTCATACTTTTTGTGCAATTTTCAGGTTTAAGGCATTATGTTTAATTTGGTCCTTTTTTGCGATTTTTTTTCATATAGGCAATTTTTTTGGTTTTGGCGATTTTTTCGGTTATTGGCGTTTTTTTTAATTTTGGTGATTTTTTTGTTCTGGCGATTTTTTTGATTTTGACGATTTTTTTTTCATTTAGGCGATTTTCTTATATTTTATATATTTAATTTTTTTTATTTTTTTGTGGCAATTTTTTTAGTTTTGACACTTTTTTTCTCGTTTTGGCGATTTTTTCGGTTTTTGGCTTTTTTTTTAATTTTGGCGACTTTTTTCCTCTTTTGACAATTTGTTTGATTTTGAAAATTTTTTTCATTTAGGCCATTTTTTTATTTTTTGGCGATTTTTTTTCATATAGGTAATTTATGTTTTGTTTTGGCGATTTTTTCGGTTTTTGGCGTTTTTTTAATTTTGGCGATATAGGCAATTTTTTTTTGTTTTGGCTATTTTTTTCAGTGTTTAGCGTTTTTTTTTTAATTTTGGTGATTTTTTTCATATAGGCAATTTTTTTTGTTTTGGCGATTTTTTTCGGTTCATGGCGTTTTTTTTTTAATTTGGCGATTTATTTTCGTTTTGGCGTTTTTTTTGATTTTGGCGATTTTTTTTCATGTAGGCGATTTTTTTTTAATTTTTGGCGATTTTTTTTCATATAGGCAATTTATTCTCGTTTTGGCGATTTTTTTCGGTTTTTGACGTTTTTTTTTTAATTTTGGCCATTTATTTTCGTTTTGGCGATTTTTTTGATTTTGCCGATTTTTTTTTATACAATCGATTTTTTTAATTTTTGGCGATTTTTTTTGATATAGGCATTTTTTTTTTGTTTTGGTGATTTTTTTCGGTTTTTGGGTTTTTTTTTAATTTTGGCGATTTATTTTCGTTTTGGCGATTTTTTTGATTTTGGCGATTTTTTTCCATTTAGGCGATTTTTTTTCATTTAGGCGATTTTTTTTTTCTTTTTGACGATTTTTGTTTATACAGGGTGGCCCAGAAAGACCGAAGTGGTGTAAATTCCTTATAACTTTTTATTTAAGACATATTTTTTTAATTTTTTGTTTTTTAAATACAGTAAATTTATAGGGAATATTTTTAGATTAGTTGTTAAAAATGATATCCCGCAAGTGGAGGCCATTTTCTGCTTCGCACAAATGATCTCTTTTCAACACATTTTCCATGACCTTTCGCAAAACTTCCGGTGTTATGTTGTTAATTTCGTCTGGAATATTGGTTTTTAATTCCTCAATAGTCCTAGGCTTATTAACATAAACTTTCCCTTTTAAATAACTCCAAAGGAAACAGTCTGGAGCGGTTAAATCCGGGGAACGCGGAGGCCAATTAAAATTGCTTCTACGCGAATTTATTCTTTCCCCAAAGATGTCGCGTAAAATAGCCATTGTGGCCCTCGGAGTGTGCGCTGTGGCTCCATCCTGTTGAAACCATATTTGCGGATGGTATTCCACGGCTGGCCTTACAAAATTTTCCAACATGGCCCGATATCGATCACCATTGATGGAAATGGCGACATCTCTTTCATTTTCCAAAAAATATGGACCAATGATCCTTTCTGAAGAAACACCGCACCAAACAGTACACTTAACTGGGTGTAATTGTCGTTGATGAAGTACTCTCGGGTTTTCCTTAGCCCATATCCTAAAGTTTTGCTTGTTAACAAACCCATTTAATTGGAAATGGGCTTCGTCACTCATAAATAAGTTATGAATAATGGAAATGGAAAGAGCACATTTGTGCGAAGCAGAAAATGGCCACCACTTGCGGGATACAATTTTTAATAACTAATATAAAAATATTCCCTATAAATTTACTGTATTTAAAAAACAAAAAATTAAAAAAATATGTCTTAAATAAAAAGTTATAAGGAATTCACACCACTTCGGTCTTTCTGGGCCACCCTGTATAAGCATTTTTTGTTTGTTTTGGCGATGTTTGCGGATTTTTGTCATGGTGTGAATTTTTTTTCATTTTGACACTTTTTCTCGTTTTGGCGATTTTCTTCGGTTTTTGGCTTTTTTATCTTTGGCGATTTTTTTTCGTTTTGGCGTTTTTTTGATTTTGACGATTTTTTTTTCATATAAGCGATTTTTTTAATTTTTGACGATTGTTTTTTCATATAGGCAATTTTTGTTTGTTTTGGCGATTTTTTTAGTGTTTGGCGTTTTTTTAATTTTGGCGATTTATTTTCGTTTTGGCGATTTTTTTATTTTGGCGATTTTTTCATTTAGGCGATTTTTTTTAATTTTTGGCGATTTTTGTTCATATAACCATTTTTTGTTTGTTTTGGCGATTTTTTCGGTTTTTGGCATTTTTTTTTTTAATTTTAGCGTTTTTTTCATTTTGGCAATTTTTTTCGTTTTGGCGATTTTTTTAAATTTTTGGCGATTTTATAATTTTCGGATTTTTTAGTTTGACCGTTTTTGAAAATTTCAAGAGTTTAACTCTTACAGTTTCCAAGATATAGCAATTTGTCAAAATTACATTTTCAAAATTTCATTAACTGATGGACCACCCTTTAATTTAAATTTTTTTAATTTTAGTGTTAATTGTTGTAGCCTATATAAAAATACACTAATTTTACAAATTTCAAGTGTCAATATACATATGTACACACATACATACAATATTATGTATATTACATAGGATTTTAAAAGTTTTCGTCACTCATTTTAGAACACCCTTTAATTTTTAGCTTTTATATATTTGTTGTTGTAGCGACCAAAGTTCTACATACACTGTCCAAATTTCAGACCCGTATCTTTTACCGTTCCTGAGAAAATAGCCTTCTTCCTAAAACATGAAATGTTTAATTATTAGGAAAAAAGTTAAAGTTTTCCAACCCTGGAAACGTTTTTTTATTTTTTTAAATTTTTAAATTTTTTTTTAATTATAAATACTAATTTTATTCATACCGAAGTATAAAATAAGTTAATTTAATAAAATAGTAATGAAAACTTGTTTTCGGTAGTTATTTTCTATGGGAATATTGAGTATGAGGTTTCCAGCTCTGAAACCGTCTGCTCGATTTTGCTGAATTTCAATAGCAAAATTTTTCGGAAAATTTCTGACACACCAGTCCAAGAACGAAGTCTCTAGCTCTTCTGGGAGCTAGGGAAAACCGATTTCACGTACAGACAGACGGACAGACGGACATCGCTTGTTCGTCTTCCCTATGCATAAGGATCCAGAATATATATACTTTATGTGTCTCTTATTAATATTGTAGAAATTACAAACGGAATGACAAACCTATATATACCCTTTTACCATTTTTTGGTAAAGGGTATAATAACCGCAAACAAAGAAACACAAAAAGGTACCCTTCAGGAATACTCTATATGAGTACCTCAAATACAAAAAATTATGAAGTGAGTTCTAACGGCAGAAATGCCTATTTTACTGTGAGTTCTGAAGCTCTCAATGAAAATAATACAAATAATAAATCTAATGAAAGTATTTTTTAACGGCAAATCCAATTTTTCGTCAGCGATAAACTTCGCTTTGTCCAATGCCAAATAGCGATTCATTAACATTACAGTTGCCTAGTACTTCTTCATATAAGTCAGTAATATCATCTCCTTCAGGATCGTGTTCATCACTTAATAAAGTTATCACTACAGATAAAAGTAGCTCAAAGCCCAAGGTACAAGTCGGAATGGACAGATACATAACAGTGGTAAAGCGTGGGCGAAGCCCGAATTCTTCAAAAATTTCATCTGCTCTAAAGATGTCTAGGGATAATAGCGCATCATCTACCAATCGTCAAAATCGTTTTTCATTATTGCAAGTCACCGACGACAAGCCCGCTGCATCATCGCAAAAGTCTTTTAAGCCACCACCTATATATTTGAGAGAGAAAAATTCTAACGCCCTAATTAAAAAGTTAGTCTCGGCCATTGGTGAAAACGCATTTCATGTTATTCCAATAAAGCGTGGTAACATTGACAAAACTAAAATTCAAATATACGAAGAAAAAAATTTCCGCAAAATAGTGACTGAATTTGAAAAAAATAAAACAAGTTTTTATACGTACCAGCTTAAGAGTGCCAAAGGTATGCGGATCGTATTGACTCTTATGTTAATCCCGAAGAAGTAAAAGATGCACTCATGACACAAGGATTTAAGGTAAAAAATGTTACCAACATAACCAATAGGGAGAAGATCCCCCAGGCTCTATTTCGTGTTGAATTGGAGCCGAATGATATACAGCTGAAAAAAAACGAGACACACCCAATTTATAGCCTAAAATACCTTTATACCGAAAAATCGCAGTTGAAGAGCCACATAAGCGATCAGGTCCCGTACAGTGCCATAATTGCCAAGAATATGGCCACACAAAAACATACTGTAAATTACCCACTGTTTGTGGGTAAGTGATAAGAAATGCAGTAATTGTGGAGGTAAAGACTATGGTGCAAAAACCCAAATTAGCTCCATCTCAATCAGCAAACGCTTACTCCGCCACTTTTGTGCAAATGAGCCAACCAGTTACTTCCCGTGTATCGTGCCGATGCTGCTAAAACAAATTCTATTCCCCCACAAAATGTTCCACCTCCAATTAATTCAACGAATGCAAACTCAAGCTTTAACTTTATTCGCATTGAAGCTACTATTGACAATTTGGTGCAAACTATAAATAATTTTGCAACAAATATGACTACCATGATGCAAGAAACGCTGAGAATGCAGAATACTCTGCTTCAAGCATTAATTAACAAGCCATGAACACGTTAAAACTATGTGAATTAATGCGAAAATGTATTCCATATTTTTAAATAGTTACATTATCCAGAAGTACTTTTTTTAAAAGAATTAAATAAAAAAATTACGTTCATTTTATTTTCATACAGCCTTATTTATAAAACTTATTAATGCTTTAAAAAGGTTTTTTAAACAAATTTTCATACAAAATTTTCTTAAAAAGTCTATATGTTATCTGTTACATTATTTCTACTGGCGTAGCGTTGCACTAGCCTGACTAGCTCATTTCGGCTTCTCTACATGGGCGTAGTTCTCAACCCTATCTGCTACCCTATGTATGTTACAAATACAAAAAAAAATTCGAATGTTATATATATAAACGAAAAAAACTTACATTCACCAAACAAGAACACTCACCATAGAGAGATAGATGTTAATCTCTAGTTGCCCTTCCCAACCATGGCCGTAATTATACCAGTTATTTCTATTTACGGACCCCTTTACCCGCCTGTCCTCACCTTCGCCGATGCAACAACCCTCTTAAATGATTCACTCACTCATCATTTTTCTCTTTTCTTATCAACACTTAAAATTTATTATTAACATTCATACGTAAATCTAATTAGCTTTAACTTATAAATTAACTTTTAACATACCTCAATTTCTCTCTTATCAATAAATTTTTTTAATTTCTTTCTTATCAATAATTTTCTTAATTTCTTAAAACTGCTAAAATTCCTTCTAGAAAATTCGGCCCTGGCATAAATCTGAATTATCAATATTTCTTTTGCCTCTAATATGTTTATTTCTTCCGAGCTATCTTCTATAATAATGAAAACTATATTTAATTTGTTTATTCTTTATTTTCTTTTGTTCTTTTGTTTTTTTCTTTTTTACACATAAGGAGCTCCCTGAGGATGGAAATTTGTTCTTGCTTTTTTATCAACGCTCTTTTCTTTTAAGCAACTCTACTAGGATTTGGAAGTCTCACTAGAAAGACATACACATACTAGTTCTCAATTTTCTTTTCTTTAAATATATTTTTTCTTTGGTCTATGGTATTTCTTACTTCAGGGCGACTAAATCCTGTTTTCCAGAAGGAACTTCTTATTATGAAAACATACACTCACAATACACACAATATTTTACACGATACACTTGTTTTTTTTTTTGTTTTAACACATAAACTTATTTCTACTTAGACAGAAAAAATAAAAATTCTTTTTGCGACTTTTCTCTATCTATATATAAATTATACGACTAGCGCTCCCAGTGGAATCTATTTTTTTATTATTTTCGGATTTTTGTAAATATTTTTCAAACTTTGCTGGTTTTCTAAAAAGGTGTTTTCGCTGGCACTGAGTATTATTAATATGTTCACGTTATGTGCACTGCCACCAATCAATACATTAGCATGGGTTGCCTACCTGGCTTTTTTTAGGGCCGGATCTTTACCTCTCCACGTAAGTCGGACAGAAACCTCCTTTTGTTACAGGGGATTGGTTCCTTTTTGGCTTCCTTTTATTATAATGAGTGGTACGCTGGGTAAGGTCTTCCTTTTCTCAGCTTTAATACAGATGCTTTCTTTTCTGTACGCAATGTTTTATTTTTATATGTTTGTTTTTATATCAATTAAATTTTCTCTTAGCTGTTAGCTTATAGATGTTTCTATTCTTAATCTCACACAATAACTCATCCGATTTTTATTTTCTTTCCCATATATATACCTACGGAATCCTACGGTATCTATATACTAAAATCTGTTATTAATTTCCCTCCAATTCGTAATTTTTATCATTATATTTATTGTATATATATATATATATGCATATATATATACATATACTCACATATATACATATACATATATCTATGTGTTTATACATCTAGAGTAATATCCATATATATATATATACATACACATATACACATATATATGCATATACCTTTATCCCATATTTTTTTCTTTCCTAGTTTAGTTTATCCTCTTTACTACTTATTCCTGTTCCGCTCTAGCTCCTATTGAACATCATCGTGGTTCCTTTTGTATCCGGGTCTCAGCATTTCTAGAAAGTTCAATCTCCAATCTTCATACAATTTTCATTTTACTATTTTACGCAAATTACAAACATTGCCAACTCTATTCCATTTGGCACTATTGAACACACCCTACACATTCACACTAACCTAAACAGATTTACTTTTCATTCACAGCTGACATACCACAATGAACTAACACACGTGAGTATCAATTATCAATTTTTCTTATTAATTCCTAAACATATATCTGGGTAGGAAATTATTAACTTTCAATGTCGGGTAATGGTATCGTTCCTTATTTCTATAAACATTTCTAACCTATCCCTTTTTTTTGCATTTTCAGCTTCTGTCTGACGCACTCAAATAAAAAAGAACCATTTTGATAAGACTGGGACTCGGGCAGGACGTGGTCACTCCATAGCATATTCATCGCCCCTCCCTTTACTCTTATGATTATGAGGGACTCGAGAATACTATGTATACTCCTCCCATTCTCTCTCTGCTAAGTACCGTCTACGCCAAAATTTATTTTATGCCTTTGACATTATTTTTATGCGACCCGCAACATATAAAGCCTTAATATTTTTTATAAATAAGACTGATATAATTTATTTAACACGAAAAAACAATAAATTCACTTATTAGTTTTAAAGTTTGTTGATGTGACCAACCCCCTTCTTTTAAATTCATGTTTCTACGATGATGGCCAACTAAAGACTAAATGCGCTCTGTGTCTCCTCACCGAATTTGCCTACAAACTGGCATGTTGTGCCAGCATAATTAATCCCGTATAAACTACCTCAATCAGGGCGACTTTTTGGGTTCGTGATAAAGATAAGTTTATTTCTCTAATTAGCTAATCCGAAAATTAACTTAATCTCACATAACTGAGTTTGATATTTTTGAGTGGTAGTTTAAACTTCTTGTTATGTTTAGTGTTACCATACTGAGAAACAAAATAGTGGCAACAATTTCTGTGCAAAAGTCATACATGTTATCAACAAACTTAGATTTTTTTGTTGGAAGAAGAAGAAACTGTCATATTTTATTATTTACGAGTAAATATTTCGCGTGTTAAAGGAAATATATTAATAAAGTAAAATATATATGTATATTTATGTGTTTTAAATTATTTTATCATACAATTTTTACAAAAATGTATATGTTTCACAAGTGTTTTTTGTCAATACTAAAGTAAGATTAAACCACCACGATTGGCCGCTTAAACCGGCAGGTAAAACCATATAATCGACTACCCAAAAATCACAAATGAAGATTAAGGTTAATTTAATCTCTAATCTTGAACTCAAAAAGTCGCCCTCAGTTTTTCATTACACTACGACCACACGACCGATTTGATGTATCTTAACACAAGCAATAACGCCGGCAGAGCGATGACGTCAAATTGCTTGTGTTCAACAATGTATTTAGAAATAGTTGGTGAACACGTATATTCAAATATATTTGGTTTTTATGCATATAAACACTTAAATTATCAATAAATAGATATTTTTCTAATTTTAAATTGAACTTTATTTGTTTTATGTAGTTATAATTTTTTTTTTACTTTTTGTTGAAAAAAATTAATATTATATAGTTTGACAGCATGTGTTAAGAGATTATTGCTCAGTAATGTATTTTAACATTTGTTGCTGAATATATATTTGAACACATATTACTACGGTCCACACGCTAAAGGACGGGGCACAATGAATCCGTCATACGTTAAACTTCGACTTTTTTAACTGACATTAACGCAACGACGGAGAAGGTTGGCACAGTGAGTACTTTATGGACGGAAGGGTCTGAACAGCTTCAATACGATGATTCTCCATTTTATTTATTAAATTCAACTTTTTTATTTACTTCGTTTATTTCTTCTGTTTAATTTTATTTTAGGTGCCACAAAACACAAACCCATACCAAAAAACATACCATAAAACCAACAAAAGTCTGTCAAACTACTCAACGTACGCAAAAAGTTAAAAGTTGAACAAGTTTTGTACTTTTGCACTTTTCCGCATTGCAACTTAGCTGTCAGTTGAAAAAGGCGAAGTTTAACGTATGACGGATTCATTGTGCTCCGGCCTTAATATCTTGTGTCGGCAATCCAATTTGACAGTTGCCACGGCAAAAATTGCCAATGTTATTGCTAGTGTGGTCGGCATCATGATACAATTATACTAGGTACATGCACAAGTCCAGCCTGTTACTGTATATATTGCATATAATTGTCAAACTTTATTTACAAGCTGCAAAAATGTTAGTGCATGTGTGTGAATAAAATGATTACAGTGTTGCCAATGAATTTACACATGGCTGTGTCTCCAATTACACATTGAAGAAAATTACACTACACATCTTTTGTGTAGGTTAAAATTAAAACAAAAATAAATAAAAATAGAACCCAAAGTAGAGATATACACACATTATACAAGAATTTAATTTCATGGCCTACACATGTGAGTAGAAATTACACACTCTCTAACTACACCCAGATTGGCAACACTGAGTAACTATAATCATGCATGAATGCCGCGTCTGCAATTGTACTTTAGTTACCCTGTAATTGATCGGTGAGAAGAAAGCAAACTTTTAAAGTTATTTGGCAAACTTTTTTAAAGTTGCAAAAAAAGTACTTTTTCAAAGTAAAGAACTTTTGGCAAAATAATTAACATATTTATTGCACTGAAAATAAGTAATAAGTAATTAATTTAAAAAGAACAATAACTAAATTAGGTACATTAGAGGGCGTAGAACCTAATTTCACTACTGTCACTTTTTTCATTACCATACTCTAGAAGAACAGAGCACTTGAAAATAGCACTCTGGAAAAAGTTTGCTGGCCCATAAAATTAAAAGTATTCGATGTACCATATAGCGACTAGCACCATTCGATAGAGAATCAAAATACCTTTCAGAATTGGTAATGATCATTTTTCCAAATACTTGCATTCAGAAGTTATAGCCCAGCAAAACTTTTAAAATCACAAAAATATTAAATAATTGTTCTTTCATTTGTAAAACTAAAACTATTTATTTAGAATTAATTATTTATTAATAATTATTAGAAGACTAAAATAGCTTTAAGAAAAGGTAACTGTCATTTTTTGAAACACTATCATTTAGAAGTTATACCCAGAAAACTTTTGAATGTCAGTCAAATTAAAAAAAAAAGTTTTTTGTTAATAAAACAAAATCAATTCATTGTACCGTAATGCGACTTATATCAATTGATAGACAATTTAAATACATTTTAAAAATTGTAACTGCCATTTTCTCAAACAGTTTAGAAGCTATACCCCAGCAAACTTTTTAAAGTCATCAAAATAAGAAAATATTTGTTTCACCTATAACTAAAAAACCATTAGATGTACCATATACGGACTAGTACCAGTCAATAGAAAATTAAAATACCTTTTAAAAACAGTAAATACTATTTTCCTAAATACTTTTTTCATATTCTGAAATACTTTATTTCAGAAGTTATAGCCCGGCAAACTTTTCAGTCAAAAAATTTGTAAAACATTGTTTTGCCTATAAATGAAAAACCATTCAGTGTACCATATAGCGACCAATCAATAGGGAATCAAAATTCCTTTCAAAAACAGTAAATACTAGTTTCCTAAATACTTGCTATCAGAAGTTGTACCCAGCAAACTTTTTAAAGTCACCAAAATTAGGGAAAATTTGTTTGGCCCACAAATGAAAAACTATTCGATGTACCATATAGCGACTAAAGCCAGTGAATAGGGAAATCAAATACCTATCAGAAACAGTAATTGTTATTTTTCCAAATACTTGCACTCAGAAGTTATAACTCAGCAAACTTTTCAGTCATTTTCTGAATTTGTGGAACTGTGGTATACTATTCTATACCACATCAAACTTGCAACTTCGTAAATATTTTCCTATTCCCTAACTTTTTATAAAATGTCAGTAATAAACTAATTCAAGCAATGACAGTCATCAATTCTGAAAATAACTTTTATTGGTGTCTATTCTGAAATACGCGTCGACTTAGTGAAACTTACATGGAAAACAAAAACAAAATTGTGTAAATGTAAAAAATTTGTTTTTGTTTCTCATACAAAATTAACCGTTTTTAAAAGAAAGAGAAACGCGTTGAAATTCTTTTTGTTTTAATGTAAAGTTTCACTTCTTCGACGCGTTTTCCAGAATAGCCCCCAATATCTATAAAAACATACAGGGTGGCGCAAAGTAATCCTCATATCAGAAAATGCTATAAATTTTGCGATTGGCGCCTAATGTCAGTTCTGTTTTGACATTTGTGTAGTAAGCACATGCAAAATACACGTTAATAAACAATGTTACGATACACTGCTCCAGAACACGGAATATTGGTGACTATTTATTTGACCAATAATCGGTCGGTGACTTTGGCACAACGTGAATTTCGTCGCAGATTTCCTGGCCGTCCAACGCCTACTGGTGAAAAACTGCGACATTTAGCCGCTTGCCTCGAAGAACGTGGCACAATACAAGATGCTGCCAGGCGTGGCAGACCCCGGAGTAGCCATTCTGCAGAGAATATTGCTGCTGTAGCCAGGGATGTCATGGAAGCGCCGTCGACATCGACCAGACGACGTGCCACGCAAATGGGTATCAGTCGACGGTCTTTACAGCGAATTTTGGTACAAGATTTGAAGATGTTTCCGTGCAAAGTCCAGACGGTGCATCAGCTGTTAGCTGCTGACCACTAATTGCGTCTAACATACGCTCAAGCCATGTATATGTCTTAATACCTTAAAATAAATAGTTATTATTTTATAGGCATAAAAGTTTTTTTCGTAAATTTTCGTTACAAAAATTTTTTATTGGGCTATAACTTCTGAAATAAAAAATAAAAATAAAATAAAAATAATTTAAAAACGAAAGGTAATATAGTATGTATCAGAAATTTAAAGTTACTAGTAAAAGTTTGTAGAAATGAACTAAATAGTGAATCCAGTTTGTTTTATAAAATTATGAATTTTTAATATGTTGTCCTGTGTAGAATTTTTTAGGAATTCCTTCGGGTTTGAGCCAAAAATAGAGATCCTAATATTAGTAAAGGAACTGCATTGAAGTAGAATGTGATCCACAGATAGAGTTAATCCGCATTTTGGACATGATGAAGTTGCTTGTCTATTCATAAGATGATTGTGCGTTGCATATGTATGTCCTAAGCGTAAACGTGAGAAAATTTTTATTTGTTGCTTGCTAAGATTTGTAGGATAAATAGGGGAACAGCAGTTCAAATTGAGTTCCTTGTAATGAGGGATGATGATAATCGGACCAAACTGATAATTTTCTTAGATGAAGATGATTTTTAATTAAAAGTTTTACATCTGGCTTTTGAGTTTGGTATTCCATGATAATAGGAACATTGTTAGCAAATTTAGCTGCTTCATTAGCTTTGTCATTTCCTACAATGTTTGTGTGACCAGGTATCCATATGATTTTCAGCATATCAGAATTACATATAAAATATGACAGTTTTTGTTTCTCTTCTATTACAATAAAAATGGCATTGATTATGGCACTTGCTTCTGCAGTGAACACAGATGTATAGTCTGGGAGAATTTTCAAACAAAGAATTGAACCGTTTCCATCCACAATTGCATAGGATGAAGTCCCGTTTGATGCTTTTGAACCATCGGTAAAATATAAATTCCAGCCTTCACTTCTCAGCATATCCTCTTTCTCCAAATAAAGTTGAGTAAAAATGTCGTTGGAACAGTATATTTTACTAAATTTGGATAAAGATATGTCACATAAGTCATTATCAATAATCCAAGGGGATGCAAGTATTTCGGTGTTTTTTTTTTGGAAATGTTAAGGTTTAATACATGTGCAAGATGGAGAGTTTCCCTAATAGCAATTTTATCCCAAAACTTCTTTTAGCACAATACTGACTCCTAATATCAGCGTCAATTACTGAATTATTAGGAAAAATTATACACAACAATCGTTTCTCATATTCCGTTCATTGTACATTTAAGTTAAATAGCTGATGTTAATAAGAATCTCTACCCAAGTAGATAGACTAGGGTGCTGATGAAGTGCGTGGCTGCACAGAAAAGTATCGGTATTTCTGTAAAAGATCCGTAGGACCCCAGCTTAAAGTCTAAGTTTAATTTTTCTTCTCTTCTTTAGAAACTCACATTAATTAATAAAAATATTTCATTCAATAAGAATTGAATTTACTGAACTTAAGCCTAACTATGAATTATTTCTGATTAAAATTCACTACAGTTCAATTAAAATATCTAGAAAAATTATTTTAGATACTAGTTTTACTTTGGCTTCGTATATGCGATCTTCGGGAGAGGGTAAACCAGATTCTGCCAAAAGATTACTTATAGGTGTGGTACGAAAAGCATAACTACTGCATCTAACGGCTTGATGATATATGCTTTTTAAAAGATTTATATTTGATTTTGATGTGTTTCCAGTGATAAAAAGAGCATAATCAATTTTACTTAGAACAATAGTCCTAATTAGGTATGTTAAAGTGTTTATGCGTATGTAGCTTTTTTTAGAAGATAAGTAGCCAATTACATTCACTCTTTGTGTTAACGACTTTTTAAGATATAAATAATGTTGCTTCCATAAGTAATTTTTTGTAAATATAACACCCAAAATTTTCAGTTGATCTACATTTCCAACAATAGAATTATCAATGCATAGATTATGGGAATTTATGTCACAATATTTCTTTCTACAAATATGTAGCTTTTTAGTTTTGTTGACAGAAATTTTTGCTCCGGATTTGAATGCCCACACGTTAATTTCCTCTAACACATTTTCTAATATCATGTTGCATTCAGCATTACTATTCTTTTTGCAAAAAATATACAAATCATCAGCGTAAATACAGTGATCTATATATTTGTGTCGGTTTATCATTAGACTGATCTCATTAAAAGCTATAGAAAATAAGCCGACCGAAAGGGGTGAGCCTTGTGGAATGCCATTGTGTAACTTATACGATGAAGAATAAACATTATTTATTCTAACACGAATTTTGCGATCTGTGAGGTAGGATTTAATATAATTAAACATTTTGCGTCCGATTTTCCATTTATTTCAAATATCGAGAATAACGTGTAGTCCAATCCTGTCGAAAGCTTTTTCGAAGTCAATTGAGAGTACAGAAATATGGTTATGAGCTGAGAGAGATTTTGTCAAGAACCAGTCTATGTGAAGGAGAGCGTCTGCGCATCCTCTGCCGCATTTAAATGCTTCTCAAGTTTTTGCAATAATACAACATAAACCATGATAAGCGATTGGCTATAATTTTCTCTAATACTTTGCTTAAACAAGAAAGTAGAGACATAGGACGGTGCGATTTAATATCCAGTGGGTTGGTTTTGCTTTTTGGAACAGGAATTACAGTTGCTGTTTTTCATTCGAATGGTATAATGCCTTTATCCAATATATTATTGTAAAGTTCGAGTAATCGCGTTTTTGAAAATAGTCCCATCTGTTTTATCATTTGGTATGATATTCTATCATAACCTGGTGTAGATCCTTTGACCTTTTTTAAACAATACAAAAGTTCCTTTAAAGTGATTTCCTTCTCCAATTGTTAGGTATCGAAGTTTATTTTTTCGCTGTAGGATATAGCAGGAGAATTTGTTTTCAAACAGTTGAAGTCTTGCGAGAAATTGCTGTCAGCCGAGTATTCAGACCATTCATTAGCGAAGGATTCAGCTATAAAAACGGATCAGTTACAATTTGATTGTTGTTTTCAATGGCTAGTATTTGTTCCTTAAATTTATTGGTTGTAAGTCTATTAATTTTATTCCAAATATCACCCATTGCTGTATCCGGATTGATGCTTCTAGTAAAATTTTCATAACTTATTCTTTTCTGTTTTTTAAGTTTTTGACGAAATTGTGCATTGTTTTTTCTACAAGTTATTAAATTTGTTGCTGTGGGGAATTTTTTAAAAATTGTCCACGCATTAATTTTTTTTTTCTCACGTAATAAAGAAAGTTCTTTATTCCACCACAATACATTTGACTTTGTTTTTAAGGACGATTGTGGTATTGATACGTTGGCAGCTGTTCTTATTGCCTTTGTGATTCTTGCGGCTTCTCCATTTATATTATTAGATTGCGGTCTTTGGTGTAATCCATTGTCTACTATATTGGAGTATGTTTTCCAATCAGCGTACTTCATAAGAAATTTTCTAGTAATGATATATCTTTCAGTACTTTTCTGCAAAACAAATTCCGATAACAATAGGAAAATGGTCGCTATTGTGAATATCATCGAGTATGTTCCATGTTGTTGATCCCAATAAAGTTTGAGAATATAAAGAAATATCGATATGGGTGAGTGAAAAATGAGTCGGACGACCATCATTTAGAACATATAAATTAGGCCATGAAATTGCATTTTCTACAATATTACCTCTATGGTTGTTGCATGTCGAACCCCAGGCGGCATTCCACGCATTAAAATCACCAATGACCTATTTAGGATTTTGTACCGAGTCAAATAATTCCGTGAGTTCCTGTTTGGAAAAGGCCTGATCTGGTGGTATATATAATGAAATTACTGAAAATTTCATGTCAAGTTGAATCTCTACAACTACTGATTGCAATGAAGTATTTATATTTATTATTTTATGAGGTATATTATTTTTTATCATTATACCAACACCTTGTTTGGATGTAGTATTAAGAGGAGAATTATAAAAATAGGCCGAAAAGCCTTTAGGTGGGAATGGTTTGAAATTATTAGCGCAGTGTGTTTCTTGAATGGATATGAGAGATGAATTGTGCTCCTTAATTAAAAGCTGCAATTCGTTTATATTGTTGATGAAACCATATTCCATATTGCAATGGAATATTCCATTGCAATATGTTAAAATTAGCCATTATTAAATCGTAACTGAAAAGTAAATTTACTTTTGTTAGATTATATAGAGCACGATGCCATGATGATTACCTGGAATTAGCCATCGGAATTATCCATCCTATCGGATAATGGTAAAAAGTATTGTTCTTTATCAATAAGATCTTGAGATATATTTCTTAGTGGAGAGGAAGATATGTCGCTGAAAATCATATCTTCAGCGGAGAGATTATGTTCATTAGAAATTTTTACGAGTGATTTCGCTGAATCAGCAGAATTTTTAACGTTTAAATTGTATGGTGCAGATTTTTTTTCAATTGGTTTCGTTTGATTTGCGATATCAGAATTGTTATCTATCAAATTAGTTGTTGATATGTCAATAGGAGTGGAGTTTGATATTATCTTACTTTTTTTAATTTTAGTTTTTTTAACAGATGTTGCTGAAGTTGAGGGTGTTGTGTTTATTTCATTCGATGAGGAGCTGTCGGAGTTCCGACGTGTAATTTTTCCGGTTGGTTTGCTAATTTCTGAATATGATGCATTTCGTTTTTGTTGAGGTCTATTATTTTGATTATGTAGCTTATTTGGATCTTTAACAATTTCAGAAAAATTTTGTTTGGCGTTTCTTTGTGTTTGTGTCTTCATACTAATCTCGTATTTCCTTTTAGCTGCACCAAAAGAGCATTTATCAATGGTTTTAATTTTAAGAATTTCTTTTTTTTTTTAATATAACGGGGCAGTTTTTATATGTTGATGCGTGTTCATCTTGACAATTCGCACATTGAATTCTGAAGCTTGATTTGAACATTTATTTTTTGTATGACCTAAAAGTTGGCAGTTACGACAGCGCATCGGATTGGGGAAATACGTTCTAACCTTAACTTTGTACCAGGCGACATCAATAATATTTGGTAAGTTATATAGATTGAACGGGACAATCATGTTACCATTGCATTGTTCTTCTCCGTTATCATTCCTTGATTTATACTTAAATACCGAGACCACCTTGAGATTTGAGTTCATTAACAATATCTTCTTCGGATACATCTATTAAGCATGGAGCATAAATAATCCCTTTTACGTAATTTAAGCTTTCAGGAAACTTGACTTCGATTTCAAACAAATTTAATGTTTTGGATTTTAAGAACTTATTGGCAATTACTTGGTTCCGAACTAAGATCAAAAGACTTCCATCTCGGAGTTGACTTATGGAATCAATTAACGTTGAAATTGCATTTAATCCTCTTTGAATAATAAATGGATTTAGTTTTTTTAATCCGTTATTTTTTGATGTTATTATTAGATATTTTGGATCACATGATGGATTATTTATTTTAGGTTTAGGAAGATTTGGTTGATCCAGGAAGTCGCCAAGAATGGCGTACCTATTAGATGAAATAACTGGTCTGCTGGCCCGTAGGCCATTTTTATATGTCTCCAATAACTATAATTATTTGTCCTTTATTTGACCACTGGAAAATTGACAACAATCCACAAAATAAAGTTCAAAGCAGAAATCAAAATTAAATGTAAAGAAAACCGTTACTCAATAATATATTAATATATTATTACGAACAAATCAAAAGTAAACGCAATCAAAAAAACACGTCCGTACGAGGCGAGTGATAATCGGGTTGTGTGTGATCTGTATTTTTTTTACAAAGTTTGTTTACATATTTTACTAGGAAGAATACCGCAAGGTTGCCACACACATACTTAATGTGCAAAGCTGCATTATCATGAAAATATTGCAAAATTTGTTAAATTTAATTCACAAATAACTTCTTTTTTTTAATACATATGTATATTTATTTATTGTATCTTTAAATATGAACTAACAATAAGTGATCAAATCTTAAAGGTAAAATATAATTATTTAGCCCGACCAGTGTCGGCCAAAACTTAGTGATAGTTTAAATAATACAAAGTAGTGATAATCAAAAAGGAAAATTAAATGTATTTTCAAGCATTCCCATCTAGAGTGTTGAGTAAAATAGCCCTTGTGTCCCTCTTTTTTAGTATTTTAGTTCAAAATATTACGAGCTAGCGGATTAGGATGTGACTCGAGTTTTGTTAAGTATTTGCCTGCGTATCTTGCAATTTCTTCAGTCACTAGTGGCATTTTTTAAATCACGATGCAAATTTAAATTCTTAATGTACCATGGAGCAGATGTTATTAACCTTAAAATTTTGTTTTGTCTTCGTTGAATTCTCTCTACATTGCAAGCTGAAGCAGTGCCCCATAACTGGATACCGTAACACCATATTGGCTTCAAAAGTGGGCTCCCCACTTGAAATGACGTCCAAGCCCATTTTTGAAATTGTGTTGAACAATGCCCGACCTCTAGGTGTAATAAGACGCGAACCCCAGAACGTATGTTTTGCATTGTAGTCCCCAGCTGCTACAAAACAAGGGCCAAGAGATTTATAGAATTCCTCGAATTGATCCTCAGTAATTGCGAATCTGAGAGGGGAGTAAATTGGTGATATCACGAAATTTGTAACAAAATTTTCGACACAAATATTTGTTGCTTGTAGATTTTCTTCACAAATGTTATCAAGGACATAGTGTTTGAGTATTGACTTAATTAGAATTGCTGACCCACCGCATGCTCTCCCCCTCGGGTCCTTTGAATCGTATAGTGTAACCATTTATTTTAAATAACCTCCTTGAAGTCAAATGAGTCTCAGAGACCAACATTATATCAATATTTTTTTCCATGAGGAAGTGCTCAAGTTCATTTTTATGCTGGCGAATGCCGTTTGCGTTCCAGAAACATATTTTTAACATGTTCATGGTTTGTTAACTAATGCTTGAAGCAGTGTATTCTGCATTCGCAGCATTTCTTGCATCATGCTAGTCATATTTGTTGTAAAGTTGTTTATAGTTAGCACCAGATTCTCAATAGTAGCTTCAAGGCGACTAAAGTTAAAGCCTGAGTTTGCATTCGCTGAATTATTTTGCGGTGAAACATTTTGCGAGGGACTAGAACTAGCCTTAGCAGCATCGGCATACGATACACGTGAAGTAACTGGTTGACTCACTTGAGCAAAAGAAGCGGAGTACGCGTTTAATGGTTGGGTTAGAGCTAATTTAGGTTTTTGACTCATACAGCCTGTTCATCGAACTGCCTTACGTTAGAAGGCAAGCGATTATTAGCCAAACGATCGAGCTGGGAATTGAGTTCATTTCTTTTTTCGTTTAGAAATAAAAGCTCTTTTTGTTCGTAATTAAACGTCTAAGAACAATGTTTCCATTACTTTTTTAGTTGTAATTCTTATAGCTTTTTTCATAGAAAATTAAAAGTTTCTTTAGAAAAAGCAACCCTATCAATCTGACTTAAAAATAAATAAAATTTAAGAGTTTAAAAAATTTTTATTTTTAAATATACAAAAAAATACGTGTTTGCTGAAAAAACAATGATTGGATATGTTGCATTTGAAGGTTTTAATAGCGACCAATATTACGCATTTGCAATCTAACCAGGATTTATTGTATATGCCTTCATTTCATCTACAAGTGCGTCATTTTGTTCTACCTAAGATTTTAAAAGCTTTATTTGATTTTTTCGTTTTCTTTGCTTCGTTTTACCCCTTTGGTTGACCTCTGAACTGGTGAGTTTTGTGTTGATGTTAGTTACCTGTATTATGATTGACTTTACTCGGAAGATGTAGAAGTAATGATCGGATAAAAATTCATTGAGTTACGGCCGTTTAGATTCAAAAAAGTTTTTTCTTACATTCAGTATTTTAAGTTGCACCCTTAAGCCAAAAAAAATTCTAAAATTTATCTTAAACTTGCATCTTAAATAAAATCTTGCAGCCAACTTATTAAGCGTTAAATTGTTATCAGAGGACAAAAAATTAAACACTTACGACACATTTAGTGAAAACATCCATGCTAGGTGACTACTGCTGAATGCCATAAGAAAATCAACCTCTAAAAACGAGAACGAATATGGCCCTTATTAATTTTTCTTGGGAAGCGTTTTCGAGATATTCCCGAAAAACGAGTTAATTTTGCAGTTTGCAAAGGTATTACAAAAAATCTTGAGAACTGTTTATCCAAATTACGTAAATTGTACACTGCTGGGAAGATATGTCTTTCTTTTATCACTCCATATGTATAGTGTGTTGATCGGCTAAAAATTCATTGAGTTACTGAATTTAGATTAAAAAAAATTAAATTTTTAATGAAAACATCCGAAAATTCGAAGTCGGATACATTAAGTAAATGTGTCGTAAGTTTGCGATATCTTTGTAAGTTGCAAAAAAACACTTTTTCCGCAAATATCTCGAAAACGCTTCTTAAGAGAAATAAATGATTGCCATATTCGTGTTCAGCGACCCTGAATTAGCTAAGAAAACATCTTATTTTAGTGGTTAATTTTTTTTTGTTGCATAGTGGAATTGAACGTTTCTTTTTTCTTTAGGAATATGTAAATACTTACATCTTTTATTAAAAACATCCCTTATTTTACTTTTATTTATAAAAATTCAAACACTTTACCGACCCGTTCAATTTTTTCTGATTGTTTATTTTGAAAGTTGACTTTGTTTGTGTAGTACGTACGTAAATTTTCAAACAAAAGCTTAAAGCTTATTCGTTATACTCAAAATAAAATAAACAAAAACCAAAATTTCAATTCGTTCGTTATTTGGCGTGCAATATAAAAAAATTTACGTTACAAAAACAGGCTGATAGTCTGTTTAACAAAAGAATATCCAGGGCATCCTCTATAGTTAGCGGTGTGATTACCTCCACAATTACTACATTTTTTTTCTGCTTGTTCTTTTGGCTTAGTGCAGCTAGCAGTACCATGCAATTCACCGCAGATAACACAAACTGTAGGTAAATTGCAGTAAGTTTTTGTATGGCCATATTCTTGGCAATTATGGCACTGTACAGGACCTGAACGCTTACGTGGCTCTTCAACTGTGATTTTTCGGTGTAACAGAAACTTTACGCTATAAATTGGATGGGTTTCATTTTTTTCAATTGTATGTCATTCGGCTCTAGTTCAATGCGAAATAGGGGTTGGGCGACCTTTTCTCTGTTAATTATATTAGTAACATTTTTTACCTTAAATCCTTGGTCTAGAAGTGCAAATTTTACTTCTTCGGGCTCAACATATGAATATATGCCCTTTAGTACTATCTGTAGGCCTTTAGCACTCTTAAGTTGGTATGTGTAAAAGTTTGTTTTATTTTTTTCAAAATCATTTAGTTTTTTATTATTATTATTAATAATTACAAAATAACCGAGCTCATAGAGCCATATATGGTTAATAATTCTACTCAAAAAAGAAAACATTAACAGAAAAGTATCTCTATATGTATATAAGTAAATGTAAAGTAACAGTAGATTTTGAAAACAAAATAATATATATATAATATAATGTATACATTAGGTGTATGCATTAGGTACACTTAGAGTGTATACATTAGGTACACTCTAAAACATTGGCTCAAATTTAGGATCATATATTGTCTAATTTGTTGTTGAAATATTCTTAATGTCTAAATTTATATCGATTTTGTTGTTATTTGTATAAAATAAACAATATTTGTCCTCTTTTACACAAAAATTGGAATCTACTGCTAAAAAGGTTTATTTTTAAGCAAATTGTACTTAAAACACAGCCAGATATGTCTAAATAACGTCAAAATTTTGAAAATTAAGCATATATGCGTAAAACACCAGAAATATGTTTAACAAAATAAGTAGAAGTACAAAAGCGTACAAGTTGCAAGAGAAGCACGCCATATTTTTTATTAAGTTAATTAAAATTAAATTTAAAGAAGTTTATAAGTGTTCACCAATTATAATAATGATTAAGTGCATTTAACGGAGTCTTTCTAATAAAAACAGTGTTTTTAAAAATAATTTGTGGTCCGATATTCTGATCAAGTGTTTGGTGAATGTTTGCAGTTTTATTGAAAAGGGCGTAGATGAAATTTATTTATTTATTTATTTTCATGGGTGAGAGCATGTTAAACATATTTTATTCAAAATTAAGCATATTGTGATTAAAAATCAACAAAAGGTTTAAAAATGAAGTTGTGTAATTTTAGGTCGAAAGTAGTCTGTAAAGTGTTGCCTACTATTATCGACCTAATTTTCAATAAAAGTGTTTTATAGTGTAAATAAGAAGAAAAATAACATTTAGTATATTATTTCAAAATACAAATATAAAAAAGACATGTAAATGTCAGAATGTATGCAATAAATATCATATATCTCAGTCAATTAGACAAAAATAAATTTCAACCAATCAATGCCAAAAGGTGTTATTTGAAGGGCAATAAAATGTTAGAAAGTAAACAAATTAAATTACAGATAAAGCGAATCAATCCCATCTTAAAGTGAAATGCAACAGTATTAATACACATAAAATCAGAACTAGTTTACCAGGAGAAATTCAATTATCTTGCTTCTATAAAAAAATAGGATAAATTAAAAGTCTTTAAAGGCTTCGGTAATACATTAAAAATATGACCCACCCTAACGTGAAAAGATCTCTCCAAGATAGAAGTTAATCTTGGTATAAGAATCTGACAATTACGAGTTGATCGACTAAATACAAAAAGACAGCAAAAACAAGATATTTCCATTTTTAAAGATTTTATAAAAGAACAGCAAGACTCTTGCTTTTACAAAGTTACGTATAGATAACGCATAGCCCTGTTAAAAAGCACAACAAGCCTCCTGATTCCAACTCCGTAAGTACCACTATACACTTCGAGTCCATAAAGAAAAATCGGCATAACCATAGTGTGGATAAGCATTGATTTTATGTGCAACGGAAGAGCGAGATTGATACTATATAAACGTCTCAGAGTAATTTACTTTAGAAATTACATGACTAGTATGCCTATCAAAATTAAGCCTACTATCAATCCATAAACCAACACAATAAAATTTGTTAACAAAATCAACTTCAATATCATCTTCAATTCTAAGAGTGGAGTCCCAAAAAACACAGCCTTTGTCTTCCTAGCATTAATGAAAAGTTTATTGTCACTCACCCAATCAGTGATATTGGAAATACTATAGTTCACAACTTGTTGAAAAGCATCAGCAAATTGTCTCTCACCACTAAATAAGAAAAACAAATCATCTGCGTACGCAAAAGAGAAACACATTAGAAAATTTATGCAACCAAATATATCATTAATATACACATCAAAAAGGAGCGGTCCAAGAACCGAACCTTGTGGCACTCCACTTCTAACAGGCAAAATTCCTGAAAAACTATTTTCGACAGCAACATACTGACTCCTTTCACTAAGGAGGGAGGAAATAAGCCTACATGCCATCCTCGACAAGCCAAAATTACAAGAAAGCTTTTTAATTAAAGTTCCATGATCCACCTTGTCAAAAGCCTTGGTGAGATCAATAGCCAACAATACACACACTCGACCTTCACTTACCAATTGACGAGCTTTATCAGTGAGCCCCAAAAGGAGCGATGTTGTGCTTCTACCACATCTAAAGTCATATTGCGAGTCACTTAAGAGTGACTTTTATTCAATATAAGTAATAAGCTTCCTCTTTAGCAAGATCTCAACAACTTTAGAAAGAGTTGGAAGGATCGATATGGGCTTCAAGTTATCCATATCAGTAGACAAACCCGTCTTTCTAATAGGGACAATCTTTGCCAGCTTCCAACCATCAGGGAATGTAGACGTAACAATGATGCTATTTACCAAATGCAGAACAAACTCACCAATAATCGGAAAAACTAATTTCAAGTATTTGACAGCTATTCCATCACAACTCACAGCATTCGATGTAACAGACATTAAAGCTTCAGATAACTCCCCAAGATCAACAACACGGAAAGAAAATCTTCCCACATCTGAGTCCTCATTAGGAGGAAAACACTCCACAGAATCAAAATTTTGATTCGAAGCAAAGTACTCATTCAAACCTTCAACATCAACACCATCTAACTCATAAACCTTAGATTCACCCAACCCATTAACTGAAAGCAAATCCCACACTTGCTTAGACGACATACCATTAAACCTTTCAAAATGTGCCCTGCGCTTAGCATTATGCATAACCGTCTTAGTACGATTTCTCAGACGGCAGAAAACCTTCCACAATCCATCCGTCCTGTCTCTCATATAGCAACGAAACGCAATATCACGAAGTGACAGGCTATACTGTACATCATTAGAATTAATCCATGAATTGCTGATAACATGACCAACCCTGACTTTTTTAAGAGACACCACAGAATGCATTCTTCATAAGGCATCATATAAAATCCTTGCTTGCTCATTCACATTTATAGTCCTGAATACAGAATCACAATTGCACCTGGAAAATGTTTCCATCAATAAGGACACATCTACATTATTATAATCAAAAAAATTCTACATATTCAATAGGGATGCTAATATTTAAATCAAGAGACAAGTAAAAAAAGGCATGACGGGAAATACCAGGGATCTGTATTTGCCCCGACAGGCTGACTATGAATGACGAAGACAGTAGAAAATAGTCAATCAACGATGTACTGCCAGAATTCACACATAGGTGAGTAGGCAACGAGTTATGATGACATAATAAATTCATCCTATTAAACATCCCTCTCAAGTTGTAAGCCCTCAATGTATTAAACATATTCCCATTGAAATCTCCCATAATAACAATGTCTGGATATCTAACTAATAGGTCAGAAACGTCATCTTCAAAAATTTGAAAATTCTCTTCATTATCATGCGGAATATAAACAACACCCATTAAAATCTTACGACCAAGACAGCTAATCTCAATAAACAATGATTCTGCAGTATCATAGTTAGTGCTTAGATGTACTACCTTAAATTTAATCCCTTTAGCACCAAAAAAAGCAACACCACCACCACGTCGATTAGGCCTATCATTTCGGCACAAATTATAACCAGGAAAAGATACCGCACTTGAGGAAATACCATCTTTTAGCCAAGTTTCAGTAATTCCCAACACTCCAAACAAGCCATTGCCCAATACACCCGTTAATTCATCCAGCTTAGTACTGGAATTTCCAATTTTGAAACTTTGAATATTCATATGGCCCACATTAAGTTTACCATTATACTGCCGCAATTGAGACTCAAGATACGAATTATTGCATACTATTGGACCTAAGTTATCATTAGAACTCATAAAAAGAAATATTGCGATTTACAATGATTAAACAGTAACAACTTCAAGTATATAATGAGTTCTGAAACAAACCAAAAATAAAATAAATAAAAAATATCAATCATAGATTTTAGCTAAGCAAAGAAAAAAATATAATTATAAAAAACATATTAAAGGCATTCATCTCAAGTCCCTCCCGCCGGAAAAATGCAATTCCCTTGCCAACAAACACAGGAAGAAAAAAAATCTCAAAAATATTTTAAAACTTTTCCTGTGTCTGTTGCAAAAAACTACACTCCTCCACCCCCCCCCCCCAAAAAAAAGAGAAAAAACTGAAATGAATACCCTTACCCTACTCAAAAAAAGAAAATTTAAACGTGAATAACAGGGGAAAAAAATCAAATATTAGATTCGACTTTGTAAATATGTAGAAAAATTAAAGTGAGGAATACTTATGAACAAAATAAAAAAAACAATTCTGCTATGTAAATCCAACACCAGATGATATATTAGATTCCTCATTCACCACCACTGGGTTTTCTTCCAGCATATTAAGGCATTGTTCAGTATTTAAAACTTTTCTAACTTTGTTTGACATCGTTACCATCACCTTAGGGACATCAGTGTTGATAAACTTATAGCTCAGAATACACCCTTTCTCACGGAGTTTTACTGAAATTGCTACAAGATTGGCAGCAGCAGAAGTAAAATGATCACAGAGGTAAATTTTCAATTCAGAGTCACCACCTTCTAGATCTTTGCGTTTTAAACATTTAGGGCGACTTTTTGAGTTGAAGATTAGAGATTAAATTAACCTTAATCTTCATTTGCAATTTTTTAGTAGTCGATTATATTGGTTTACTTGCTAGTTTAAGCAACCAATCGTGGTGGTTTAATCTTACTTTACAAACACTTGTGAAACATAAATTTTTGAAAAAATTATATGATAAAATAATTTAAAACACATAAATATACATATGTATTTTGTATTATTTATATATTTCCTTTAACACGCGAAATATTTACTTGTAAATAATAAAATATGACAGTTTCTTCTTCTTCCAACAAAAAAATCAAAGTGTGTTGATAACATGTATCACTTTTGCATAGAAATTGTTGCCACTATTTTGTTTCTCAGTATGGTAATACTGCACATAGCAAGAAGTTTAAACTACCACTCAAAAATATCAAACTCAATTATGTGAGATTAAGTTAATTTCCGGATTAGCTAATTAGATAAATAAACTAATCTTAATCTCGAACCCAAAAAGTCGCCCTTAATGTTAGAAAAATTCATCATAATTTGGTCTCTAGTTTGCACAGAGTTTAATTTAACCAAAATCGCTTTACCATTGCTGAAGTAGGTTATATATTGTATGTCATTATTATTTAAAGGAACTTTACATATAGATGCAACCTTAAGAAATATCTGCCGTAGATCTTTAATACCATGGGACAGCCCTTTAATGACCATGTTGGATCTATTTAACCTTCTTTGTAGGATGTTATTTTGCTTTTCCAGATTAAGTAAACGTTTACTTGCCACTATATCAATCTGCTTCAAAAGGTTACAACTATTCTCAACATCATTTCTCAGGATCGCATCTACTCCCTTTTGTTCATCACGAAATGTGTCAAAGAGGTCAATCATTTTTGTATCTAGGGCAGCAATACTAGCTTTAACCAGTTCTTGAAATTGTTTACAATGTTCTTGAAATTTACACTCAAGGTCCGCTGTAATACTGTCCAGGCGTTAACTAAGATTATCCTGCATTATTCTCGCAGGAGATACAGGATTATCATTATGGCCACTTCTGCATTGTTTACATATGTATGAAAATACAAGTTTATTCTTGTGAAACACATCATGCTGCGAGTCAGTAATACCAACACATTTTATGTGAAAAAACAAGCCACATAAAGCGCATCCAACACTGCTTTGAGATTTAGTCACATTTTTCAAGCAGGAGCATATATAAGAGGTTGTGTGTTGTTTAGGTTTACTTGCCGGCATTATAAATGTTATAAACACGATAAATTAGCAGTTTATTAAATTTTTCTTAACACAAATATCCAACAATGGCGGAAAAAAATAAAGAAACAGCAGACAGCTAAGACTCCTTTATCATACGAAAAAACAACAAATCACGTATATAATTTCCTTCAGAGAACAAAGTTAGTTCATTCCTTTTAATTTAAATTAAAAAACAACGATAAAAACAATTATATTTAATATAAATAAATTTTCTTTGCTTTGCAATAAATTTTCACAGTCCACTTATCATGGCGTTGCATGAAATTGTTTTCATCATATATTTGGATTTTAGTTTCATCAATATTATCTCGTTTAATAGGAATTACGTGAAAAGTATTTTCACCAATGGTCGACATTAGTTTTGTTAGAAGCGCGTTAGAATTTTTTTCCCTCACATATATAGGTGGTGGCTTAAAAAACTTCTGAGATGATGAAGCGGTCTTGTCGTTATCGTCTTGCAATAATGAAAAAAGATTTTTTCGATTCGTGGATGATGCGCTGTTATCCCTAGACATCTTTGGAACATATGAAATTTTAGAAGAATTCGGGCTTCGCCCACGCTTTACCACGGTTATATATCTGTCCATTCCGACTTGTACCTTTGGTTTTGAGCTACTGTTATCTGTAGTGATAACTTGGTTAGGTGATGAACAGCAAGAAGCGAATGATTTCAATGGCTTAAGTGACGAAGTACTAGGCAACTGTAATGTTAAAGAATCACTAGTAGGCATTGGACAAAGCGAAGTTGATCGCTGTCGAAAAAGTGGATTTGTTGTTAGAAAAAGTCTATCATCAGATTTTTTATTTTTATTAAGAGCTTCCGAACTCACAGTAAGTCTATCATCAGGTTTTTTATTTTTATTGTTATCATTACGAGCATCAGAACTCACAGTAAAATAGGCATTTCTGCCATTATAACTCACTTCTCATTTATTTGTTTTTGAGGTACTCATATAGAGTATTCCTCAAGGGCACTTTTGTTTGTTTTTTTGATTCCGTTTTTTTTTTTGTTTTTTTATTTATGATTATGTAAAAAAATTTTAACAAAGCAATTAAAGCTTATTTATCAAAGTTAATAATATGTATTACGAATATTTTCTTTTTTATGATATTGTTTTTGTTTAGTATGTATGTAAGAAAAAACTCCGCTATGACGTTAGTTCACTATGAAGGTACAACGAGAACTACAAATAACTTCTGAATTCAAGCATTTCAGAAACTGACTGGTGTCAAATCGGAAACCTACTTTTATCCTTTATCGATTGGTATATGATTTATTACGGTACAATGAATGATTTAAATTTTATAAGCAAACAATTTTTTACTAAATTTTTGACTTTGAAAAGTTTGCTGAGCTATAATTTCTGAGTGCAAGTATTTGGAAAAATAACAATTACTGTTTCTGATAGGTATTTGATTTCCCTATTCACTGGTTTTCCCTAATTTTGGTGACTTTAAAAAGTTTGCTGGGTACAACTTCTGAACGCATTTTATTTAGGAAAATAGTAGTAACTATTTTTGAAAAGAATTTTGATTCCCTATTGATTGGTACTAGTCGCTATATGGTACACAGAATGGTTTTTCATTTATAGGCAAAACAACGTTTTACAATTTTTTTTACTTTGAAAAGTTTGCTTGGCTATAACTGCAGAATGCAAGTATTTAGGAAAATAGTTTTTACTTTTTTTAAAAGGTATTTTAATTTTCTATTGACTGGTACTAGTCCGTATATGGTACATCGAATGGTTTTTTAGTTATGGGTGAAACAAATATTTTCTTATTTTTATGACTTTAAAAAGTTTGCGGGGGTATAGCTTCTAAACTGTTTAAGAAAATGGCAGTTACAATTTTTAAAAGCTTTTTAAATTGTCTATCAATTGATATAAGTCGCATTACGGTACAATGAATTGATTTTGTTTTATTAACAGAAAACTTTTTTTAATTTGACTGACATTCAAAAGTTTGCTGGGTATAACTTCTGAATGATAGTGTTTCCGAAAACTACAGTTACTTTTGCTTAAAGCTATTTTAGTCTTCTAACAATTCATATTAAATAATTAATGCTACAAAAAATAGTTTTTGGTTTACAAGTGAAAGAAAAATTATTTAATATTTTTGTGATTTTCAAAGGTTTGCTGGGCTATAACTTCTGAATGCAAGTAGTTGGAAAAGTGATTATTACCAATTCTGAAAGGTATTTTGATTTCCTATGGAATGGTACTAGCTATATGGTACATCGAATACTTTTAATTTTATGGGCCAGCAAACTTTTTCCAGAGTGCTATTTTCAAGTGCTCTGTTCTTCTAGAGTATGGTAATGAAAAAAGTGACAGTTGTAAAATTAGATTCTACGCCCTCTAATGTATCTAATTTAGTTATTGTTCTTTTTAAATTAATTAGTTATTACTTATTTTCAGTGCAATAAATATATTAATTATTTTGCCAAAAGTTGTTTACTTTGAAAAAGTACTTTTTTTGCAACTCTGAAAAAGTTTGCCAAAAAGTTTGTTTTCTTCTCGGCGATAGACATTTGTTTCTGACAATTTTTTGTGTGTTTACACCAGGGCCAACCATTTCATACAACAATTGTGCAGAGAGCACTTCACACATATTCTTATGCTCATTAATTTAGTCGTCAATGATAGACACGACACGGGCGAATTCAAGCGAATTCAACCGTATAAATAATCTGATAGAGATAGGAACATTGGAGAATTTTTCTATATTTCTCTCTATCGCACAAAGTATACGGTTTTGACATTTGTAAAATTTAGTGTTTACAAAAAATAAAATTTCTAGGCAGGATTTGGCGCAAAGTGGAGAAAAAGTGTTATTGCGCCAAAATCCTGCCCAAAGTTGGTAATTTGTGGACAAAAATTGGTAGATTATCTTGTCCACAAATTACCAACAGTGAGAAAATGACAAAAAGAAAAGTGCTAACGATAAAAATAGCACTTTTTTTGGAGCAGCAGACAAGCAGGTAAAGTGAAAATGTAAGGATTTTAATTTTTCATTTATTTATAGGATTTTACTAATATATTCTTGTTTTTCCAGGAGCAACAGATGCATTTTGGGATGTCCTGAAGGGGAGAAACTACATTTGTTCCCGAAAGAGCCAAGGTTAGTAATTTGTGTTTGTGTGAAGTGATTTTTAGAAATTTTGTACTTTGGAAGGGACAATGATGTTCTTGTCCAATGTACAAATACAAACGTCGGTGTGTGTGTCGCGGGAACAACATTCCAATTGATCTGTTGAATACTTCATACGTAATGTGCATGATTGTGTCAATACAGTATAAATATGTAAACTTTTGTTAATATTCTGTGGTCAATGAGCAAGCGGCGATTACACATGCGCGGATGTTTACAGTTTTTGTTGATGCTTTTGTTGTTTTTGTTGTTGTTTTTATTTTTTTAGGTAACCAGCAAACATTTTGTATAAATAATGGCATGCGAAAAATATTTCGCTATTCAAAGTGCATTTGGTAACGTGCAATGTATATTATGTTATCAAACATTTAAGAACGACACTGAATGTGTTATTAAAAGACATTATGAGACGTTTCATAGTAAAATGAATGTGTTTGAAATGCTTTTTAATAAAAACAAAGGCATTTACATTAAAAAAATTAAAGAATGGTTGCTTGCAGTGGAGATATCGAGCTTAATAAGGACATTGTCAAACATGGAAGGCCATTTTCTGATGGTATATTTGTAAAAAATATGTTTGATAAAGTTTTACAAAGAATTAGTTACAAAACTACGTTAATACAATCTCTTCCCTTGTCTCCTCAGACGGTGGTACGGCGTATTTTCCAAATAGGAAATTCATTAGAATGTATTATTAGGGAAAAATTAATGAATTGCGAATTCATGTCCCTTGTCAACTCGTCATATGTATTCGCTGTGTAAGTCGCAACTACGAAGTTTTTGAAACTATGTTTTCCTTGGAAACATTTCAAGGAAGCGTAACTGGCAAACTTTTATTCGATGTAGTTAGCGATAAGCTTTTTTCTGTTACTGATACAAAAAAATTGTTGGTGTCTGTACAGATGGAGCAAATGTAATGACAGGCAAATGTGAAGGTTTCATTTGGAAAATGAATAAAAATGGAATTTCAATTCATAGCTTTCATTGCATTATTCATCAGGCCGCTCTTGCATCCAAATTTATCACTAATTATCCTGCCATGAAAACTGCGGAACGCATTATTAATAATGATCTAAAAATGTTCACGGAAGTTCGTTGGCTAAGACGTGGTGATTGCTTAAATAGATTGTTTGATTTAAAAGAAGAAGTGCTACAGTTTTTAGAAAAGAAAAAGATAGATTATTGTGGAGTGCAGGCCTTACAAGACAATTTATTTTGGATCTAGCTTTTTCGGCTGATACCACTAGTTTTTTGAATGAATTCAACTTAGGAGCTGCAAGGTAAGGAACAGAATTTGTGCGATTTGTATCGAATTCTTTTTAACTTTACGACAAAGATATTTTTACTCCTTTCCGAAATTCAATCAAATGATTTTTTCTAGTTTTCCAAAAACTTATCTCATATATGACAAACAGAAGAACGTAACTACATTTGAATACAATATTTCAAACACTTTTATATAACTTTCAAGACAGGTTTAGACTTAGAAAAAATACAACCATTGCTTGAAATTTTTGAAAGTCCATTCACTTGTGACGTAACCAACTCCAATTTTGATATACAAAGCGAACTGATTATACTTCGAAGTGAATTAACCCAGATATGCCGACCGTACTACATGTAGTACACCAGTTGTGTTCAGGTTTCTGCGTTTACTGTTCTTTAAATTTTCTAATCCATTTGTTGTTGTGCTTCGGAATATAACGGTCAACAAAGTTTGCGTTGATAAGTTTTGTCTAGGGTTATTGCTTATGTGTAGTTTTTTGGTTCAGATAATTCAGTTTTGTGATATTGGCAAAAGTGTGAAGATGTCACGTAATCGGTAAGCAAAAGTTGTATATGCCTATATTGTTTTTTCTTCGTTTATATGTCCTTTCATTTATAATAGTTATAATAACGAATACGAAGCAAAATTATACGTGAAAAACAAAATTATATGTAATTTTAGTTGATGTATTTGCTGACGTACTACATGTAGTACGTCCGGCATTAGTGGTGAAGAAAAAATGTTATTTTTTTCCACATTTTTAACGTTAAATGAGATAATAAATACTTTAGAGGAAAGTCATGGAGAGTTTTTGAAAAATTCTTGAGACATTTCAATTGTGCCCACTCAGGATGTGAACAACTACGTCACAGATGAAGATTCTGGAGAAGAACATGAAGTGAATTTCTAAAATTGACCACCCTTATTATTATATGCTGAAGCTGAGCTTTCACAGAGGGGTAGATTTAAGTTCATAATAACAAATTTGCACTTTGTGGATAACAACAGTCTGGATATAGCAGACCAGTTTGCAAAAGTTAGAGCACTTTTACAAGTATTGAACAAGAGTTTCCAAAGTAATGCTTCGAAAACCATACAGCGTTCAGTGGACGAGCATTGGTTCCATACTATGATAATCACGGATATAGGCAATATATCCAAGGAAGGCCTATAAGATATGGCTATACATTTTAGGTTGGAGTGATTTATTAAGGCTACATTATTGGGTTCGAGCAGTACCAGAGTGCACGGACTTTCCCAAATAATACCTACAAGATAATGGTTCTTAGTCAAAGCGTAGTCTTAACGTATTGAGGCATACATATTATCAGAAAGAAGTATTATCACAAAGACATATTATCACAAACGCGCGTCAAATTAATTGGAAATGTAAACCGCTATATATTATAATCATTGCCATAATAATTAAATGTGATGTAACTCTCCATGTAAAGTGTAATGTGGTGTACCACACCACTAAATAATTTTTTTTACTAAAAAAAGACTTGAATTATATCACAAGAAAATACTGCTTTTTGATTCCATATGTGCCGAGGGTACTACATGTAGTACGGACTCAAAATCCAAGTTAAAAATATTTTTTTTTAAATTATTTCTTGAGTTTTGTAATTTAATCTGTATAAATAAATCTATTTTGTAAAACCACGAAGATTCTTGCACTAGTATGCTCGTCGGCATATCTGGGTTAAATACGGCAGAGAAAACGAATGTTATAGAGTTCTGGAAAAATTTGGATACATTGGTATATCCCGAACTCAAAAACATGCTATGAAATGTTAATCGTTTTTTCCATCTACTTACTTGCGTGAGCAAATTTTTTCTGACCTCAAACTAATTTGTTCAAAGCAACGCAATAGCCTAAGTTCTTCGCATTTGAAGCATGTTTTAATGATAAGGAATTGCCACAAGAGTATTAACACCGAAAATCTTACTGCAAAACTTTAAAATGTGATCAGTTCCGTATTCGTAGTTACGATTTACACAGTGAATACAAAAATCATGAGTTCGCAATTCATTAATTATTCTCTAATAATGCATAATGTTTGTTGGGTTGCAGGGTGTTTTCTCACTAACACAACCTCATTTTATGCCGTGGCTGGCTCTGGTTTACACCAACAAAATACATTTGTTTTTTGGTGTTGTATTTTTGTTGTAGTCGTGCATGTACCTAGTATAATTGTATCATGGTCGGCATGTTAGTAAAGGCTATTCCAGACTATAAAGACCGGGGCACAATGAATCCGTCGTACGTTAAACTTCGCCTTTTTAGCTGACATTAACGTAGCGACGGAGCAGGTTGGCCGAATGTGTACTTTATTGACGGAAGCATTTGTAGGTTGATTCACCACTTTATTTATTATATTAAACTTTTTTTATTATTTCGTTTATTTCTTGTTTAATTTTATTTTTGCTGCGATAAAACACAAACACATACCAAAAAAACCAAGAATATCTGTCAAACTACTCAACGTACGCAAAAAGTTAAAAGTTTAAGAATTTTACTCTGCGTTGACGGACACGTACTGAATGTAATAGACCTCATAAGAAACCATTTATTTCAACTTATCTGTCCGTTGAAAAAGGTGAAGTTTAGCGTATGACGTAAGGCCGTAGCGGCCTTAATACCAGTATTAATACTTTTAATGCAAATGCATCCCTGCTCGTGTTTGTTTCAAAAATTAAAAAAAAAAAAAAAAACAATAACTCAATATGTCAGAGCTGCATTTTCCACAAAAGTATTAATACTTGTATTACAGTCTGAAGCGACCTTAAGTAGTGGTTACGCTTTTTTGGGCAGATGAACCGGCCTAAGAAAGTCGTAATTTACACTATGCAAGTCTTATTGCTAAGCTGATTAGTTTGTTAGGAGAGAGATACGAGGGGAAAAGAAACGTTTATGTTCGTCTCTCTCTTCTAAATTTCGACAAATACATAAATAAATAATTGTATGAAAGGTAGCTGAGAAACCTGCGTAAATATACCATGTGCGATTCCCGTTGTATTTAAAATTTACTTACCAACATAACACCAAAGGTATCAGTTTATCGAAATACGAATAGCGATCACGTAATTCTACCAAGAGTTTAACACCCAATTCTCCACATTCTCTTCTTACAAGTGGCATGGAATCCATCAGAAGGGGAGATACTTCCATAATGAATCGCGAAAGAGAATCTTCACTAGCATTTATGTGCAAACCAACATACGCCAAAGCTTTAACCGCGGCAACGCGTACTTGCGAATGTTTATGATTTAACATTTCATAAAGGCCCTTGGCTAAAGTTTCTGCAAATGGTTTAAAGGTATTTGTATCTGCACATGCAGCTGATTCGACAATACAAGCACATGCCTCTTTTTGAACAGCTGGATAAGAATCTTTCAGCGCTTTTATATCAATTCGAACAAAGTCATTGTAACAAACTTGCAGAAACTTTTGGTTTCCCGTTGTAATACACTTTTTTTTCAATTGGAATAATTGCTTCATGATTTCCAATCGAATTTCCTCACTATCTTCAATGGTTTCTTCCTGCCCCATTCGGGCCACTAATGTTGAAACTATATTAACCAAATGAAAATCATTCGGCGGTAACCGCTCTATGAACATGTTCACAGTTTTTATAGCTTGATTGCGAACACTCTCAAAACGATCACAATAACACTTAAGCAAATGCAAATAGACTCCATCATAAATTTGTTGTAACAAGGAGTCAAGAGTGTCTTTAGTATCCAAATATTTATGTTGCAACAATTCCAATGTTCTTATTTTAATTTTTGTATCTTGCGACTGCAACTTTTCGCAAATTTCTACTAGATTGACGATCATTTTCTTTAAAGGTATACTGTCACATATATATATATATATTCATCAATAATCGGAAATATCACAGACTAAGAATTCTGTGGTTAACATAGACTACTAAATCTGTTGTGAAAAATATTTCTAAATTCATGAAAAATTATTATTTTTTAAATCAAGTTGCTTAGTTTCAAGCAGAGGTCCACGCCACTCGGCTCGGGGCCGGCGGCAATAAGCCGCTGACATTAATTTTTACACCATAGACTAATAAATTCATATTCTGTGTCAAGGCAAATTCATGACAGGTAGAGTTAATACTACAACAAAGTACAAACAATAAAAACAATATAGTATTTTGTTGTTGCCTTGGAGGCTCGTATGTCAAAAGCAACTGATTGAATTTACTTAAGCAGAGATCTAGGCCATCATGGCTCACAGCCGGCTGAGCTGAGCCGTCGATAATTTTAGTCAGCTACGCCGCCGCCGAAAATAGTTTGGCTTATGCTGCCTGAAAAACAGCCGTCGATTCTCCATGTACAATATAATCTAATAATTATTTTATTTATTAAAGATATTTATTATTTGGCATTATTTTATATGATTATTAGAATTGAAATTTATTTGCTGGTGGCTAAGCATTTTGTATATATTTCATTTGTGCTTTGACAAATCATAGTAGACATCAAAATATGTGGTTAAAATATTTTGAACAGTCATAAACTTCTTATCTTATGTACAGATTTTCAAAAACTATTTGAGAATTCGCAAGTAGTATTATCTTTGAGGAAAATAAATGAAAAAACCGTAGTATGCTTAGAAATGTTATCAAAAAATTTGGTTGAAGTCTATTGATGGTTTGGCAAAACACCAATGAAATATATAAACAATGTGTAGCCAACAGCAGAAATTTTTATTTGTTTTTTAATTCTTTTTGTTATATATTTTTATTTGATCTCAGCTTCCGCCGATAATTTTCTCAAGAGCCGGTGCCGCCGAAAAAATCGTCCGGCGCAGGTCTCTATATATAAACAACTTTTGACACAAGAGCCACCAGTTATGTGAATTCGCCTTGAATTTGGCAAAAAAAAGTAGATCAGCTGTGTTTTCAACCTTACCTGTTATGAATTTGCCTTGTTCTGTGTTTTGCACCATAAACCACCCTACAAGCAAGGCGAATTCATAATGAATTCGCCTTGCCTACAAGAAATGAATGATTGAAACTAACACAAACATCATTCTTTTACTAACACATTTACAACAATTTTACATTCAATTCAACAGTTATTATAGTTGCTCTACTCTAACATATATGCTAGAGTGGAACATCTAATATACATATGTCAAAACAATTAAAATATTGAATTTTACTGAAAATAATTTAAAGTTCGTTGGGTTTGTAAAATTCAAATTTATAAAAGTGGTAAAAAAAATAATGGTGCTTGTGAAAAAGTAAGATAAAAATAATAACAAACATAAAAAATTGTATAAAGTTTAATTAAAAATATACATATGTATGTATGTATGTATTCGTTTTTTCAATATTTAGATATTTGGAAAGGGCATGATGCGTTGGTGGTTGAAGAAGGCGGTAATACAATTCATTCTGTGAAAATTAAAGTTTACAAGACTTAAAAAAGATAAGTAAAATAATGAATAAAAGAAATTCACAAAGTTTAATTTAATATGTATATTTATTTTCAAAATTTTAGATATTTGTAAAGAGGAAGGTGCGTTGGAGATGAAAAGGTGTTAAGAGTGCTGGCTACCGCTTAAGTTATTTGGTGTTTTTGCTAATTTGTTTAAATATGATATTTACGTGTGTATTTTAAAAGCAAATTAAATAAAACAAAAAGTATATTTTCTATCAGTATATCAATCATGTATGATTGCTCAATTGTGGGGGATATATTATTTAATTATGGTCAGTCAAACTTGAGTAATATTTATGTTATCATTGATTATTAAAAAGCACTGGAGTGAGCAGTTCAACTATATGTTATATTCGTTAGTTAGAGAGAGATGCAAGATCACACGTATACAAAAGTTTCCATCACAGTTTTCTACTTTGTTCTACGCAATGATGAATATATCCTGCCTGACTATCGATCAAATGAGCAGTCAATTGACTGGTAGTCTTCTTGTAGGGCAAGGAATACATTGAGAATTTTAATATTGTACTCAAGGCGATTTCATATAAGGTATACTTATAGAGAAAGGTATGTAATTCTATTTGTATTTATTTGAACACTAAAAAATATTTTAATTTTATACATGACTATAAAATCAAAAGCATACTTATATATATAAATTAATAAGGTATTTAAATTAACAAGTTGTAATAATTATATTCCAATACCCTTCCTTAATTAAAAAAATTGAAACATACTTCTAAATTTATCAAATTTAATATAAGAAAGTGGCTTAGTTAATATATCGGCTTGCATCTCTTCTGTTAACAATAACACAACTTCAGGATATTCTTATTTTTAAGATCGCGAACGAAATGATATTTTGTATCTACATGTTTTGTTCTTTTGCTAAATTTTTCTGATCCCACTAACTTTATGCAGCTTTGGTTATCTTCGAACAAAATTGTAGGTTCATGAAGTTCAATTGCAAAATCTGCAATAAGTTTTCTTAGCCATATAGTTTCTTGTGCTGCTTCAGCTAGCGCTATGTATTCAGCTTCGGTTGACGACAGTGATACGCTTTGTTGTTTATGACAAGACCAACTTATACACCCGCTATTGTATTTAAAAACATAACCACTGAACGATTTTCTGTCAATTCGGTTTTGTGCCCAATCAGCATCAACGTATCCAACAAGTTTTTCTAATCTGTTGCTACCGAGTTTCAATTTAATGTTCATGGTCCCCTTGAGATATTTGATTAGTCTTTTCAATTCCACCCAATCTTCTTCAGCTGGTTGTGTAACATGTTGACTTAAAATAGAAACGGCTGCAGATATATCTGGACGACTATTAACAGAAAGATATATCAAACATCCAATAAGTTCTTGATATTTTTCATTGCTTGGCATAATATTAAATTTTTTTCGATCTAACTTAACGTAGCCAACATCCATCGGTATTCTTGAAACTTTGCTATCTTGCAAGTTAGCTCGTAAAATAATTGAGTCGATGTATTGGCTTTGATTAATGCAATAGAAACCGTCATTCAACCGCTCAATTTTGATACCAAGGTAGAAATTAACATCACCTAATTTTGTATGATCGAAATTGCACTCTAGTATCTTCTCCACTATTTCAAAATTCTTATCGTCTTTTGTTGTAACTAAGATATCATCAACGTAGACGAGAATATAAATAAATTCATCACCGGCATTTTTTTTCAATAAACAAGGATCAGCATTTCCCTGAACAAACCCTTCCTGTTTGAGCACATCAAATAGTTTTGTGATCCAGCAACGCGCCGCTTGTTTAAGACCATACAACCCTTTTTGCAGCTTGCATACCATATTTTCTTGGCTGTTTTTGTTTTCTTCATACCCAAGTGGTTGTCGCATATATATCTCTTCATCAAGGTCACTATTTAAGAACGCTGTTTTAATATCATAATGTTTAACCTTATAGTTCTTTGAGCCAGCAATAGTTAAAAACATTCTGAAAGTAGCCTGTCTTACAACCGGAGCGAAAACTTCATCGTAATCCACACCGTATTTTTGGCTAAATCCCTGCGCAACCAATCTTGCTTTGTACTTAACAGTTAATCCACTTGAATCCTTCTTTATTTTGTAGATCCATTTACACCCTATAGCTTTTCTTCCTTTAGGTAGTGGCACAATCTCCCAAGTTTTGTTATTTGTTAACGATTTAATTTCATCATTCATAGCGTTAATCCACATTTCTTTATCGACACATTCTATAGCTTCTTTATATGTACAAGGCTCAACGTTTTTTATTAAATTTACGTATCGCTTTGGTTGCACACCCAAATTCGAACGATTCGATCTTCTCAAAATCTTTGGTGATTCGGAAGTGAGATCTACATCATTCCTTTCTTTTGATTCTTGTGTTGTATCATAATTTTCATCTCCAGATTGAAGTACGAACTCATCATCAGCAGAATAATATTCCTCATTATTTTGAATACAATTTTCTATAACATCAATTTCTGTACTTGAATTACTTCTTCTTAAATCGACTGCAACTTCCTCAGCTTTAGAATTAACAGTTTCCGCTTTCTTTGAATTAGATTTTAGTATTTTGAAATCTCGCCTTATTACAATTTTTAAATTTGATGGGTTTAGAAAACGAAATGCTTTTGACTCTTCAGAGTACCCAATAAATATAAGTTTTTCTGTTTTGCAATCTAACTTTTTTCGATTTTGTGTTGGTACTAAGACATGTGCCTCGGAACCAAATACTTGAAATTGGTTTACATCAACTTTCTTCCCTTCCCAGATTTCAAAAGGAATATTTTTTCTGGATCTTGTAATTGTTCGATTTTGAATGAAGTTTGCAGCTAAGACAGCTTCACCCCAAATAGTATTTGGTAACTTCGCATCTCCGAGCATACATCTTACCATCTCGACCAAATAACGATTTCGTCTCTCAGCAACTCCATTCTGCTGAGGAGTGTACGGCGCTGTTAGATGTTGCTGAGTACCCATATTCTTAAGGAATTGTTTGACATTGTCACCAAGATATTCTCCTCCTCGACCTGACCGCAATATTTTCGGAACCTTATTAAATTTTGTTTTTACATAATGAAAATATTCTTTTAGTTTTAGGAAAACATCCTTTTTGTTTTTTAGCAAGTATACTACTTTAATTGACGATTTTAGTCATTTAATCGTCAATTAAAGTAATAAAATAACGATAACCGCTTGGAGTATTTACATTCATCACTGCAACATCGGTATGCACCAAATCAAGTATACTTTTAGACTGCTCACCTGATTTTTGAGGAAATGATTTTCTTGACATTTTACCGCTCAGACAAACCTCACATATCCATTCATTATCATTTCCACAATCGTTTACCTTAATGTCCATTTCTGCCAGCATACATTTTACCACGTTTATATCTCTATGACCCATCTTTCGATGCCATTCATGTATGCACCCATTGTGATTTTCATTTTTTACTAGATTAACTTCATTGGTTTTCACTCTTAGCTTGTACAGATATTTCACCAGATCACCGAATGCAATAGTAATGTGATTTTTCATAATTCTGCATATTTTATTTCCAAAATAGACATCGTAACCTTTCTCGGTTAACTTTCTTACTGATAGAAGATTACATTCAATCGATGGAACGTAAAGAACGTCTTTTATATAAACAGTTTCAGACGTGTTGTCTTCTTTAATAACCTCGATTTTACCTGAACCTTTACCTTGTGAATTAAGTTGATAACCATTTGCGACGTTAACTAATTCAATGTGATTTTCATTTAAACTCGTAAAGAAAGATTTTTGATTAGATATGTGACAAGTAGCTCCAGAGTCTAAGAACCAGTCTCCTTTACCAACTTTACCAAACAAAAAACAATGCTCTTGATTATTTAACTCAGGATGTGTTGTGATGTTTATTTTGTTCTTCTTCATGGATTGTTTTAAAAATCTACAATCCTTAAAATGGCCTGGCTTGTCACAATAAAAGCATTTCTTTAAATTGTTGTGTTGATCTTTAGGATATTTCCCTTTTTGAACTTTCATTACAGTTGTATCTGATGAAGACCTTTTATGAACTTTACGTGTTGCTTCTTCAATCAGCTTGCCTTTTACAAATGAAAGATTTAAATCCTCGTAACTTCGAGCTTCCAAAGCAACAATTAGTGGATCATAAGTATCAGGAAGACTTCTCAACAGCATTGCTACAGTCCATGATTCACTTAATGGATCACCCATGACAGCAAGTTGATCAATGTATCCCATCATTTCATTAATGTGTGCTTTCATTTTTTCATCATCGTTTAGTTGTAACTTACATATGGTCTTCATTACATGTACTCTTGTATTCAGGGAAGGTTTTTCAAAATGATCTTTCAGATTTTTCCAGTAATCAAATGCATTGGCCGCATTCTTGAAATATAGCAGTTGTGAATCTTCAACCATCAGTCCAATACATGCTCTTGCTTGCCCGTCCTTCTTTATCCAGTTAGCATCCGGCGCTGTGGGCTTAGGCTTTGAAACTGTATCCCACAAATCTTCTTTAATTAAGATTAATTCCATCTTAATTTTCCAAACTGAATAATTAGTTCCATTCAGCTTGCTGACGGTAGACTTAATTTCATCTCTTGAATACATTTCTAAATTTTAATGGCCCATAACCTATAGAGAAATGTATGTAATTCTATTTGTATTTATTTGAAGACTAAAAAATATTTTAATTTTATACATGACTATAAAATCAAAAGCATACTTATATATATAAATTAATAAGGTATTTAAATTAACAAGTTGTAATAATTATATTCCAATAATACTCAGCTCAATTCGTTTTAAGAAATTTATACTTGAAACGTCAAAAAAATGTACTGAAAAATGTGTGTTGAAATCCAAAGTATATTCAATTACAAGGGGCGAAAATAGTCACCTGATTCCTTGCGACCACCTAATATGAATTCGCCTTGATTGTACTAAACAGCTGCATGAATGTTTTGATTTTCTGTCTATTGAAAATGAAGCGAAAACACAACTCTAATTGAGAATACATCTAACGAACGAAACGAATACTTACTCTATTCGCTGGGAAGCAAGCAATCGAAACGAAACGAATAACACATGGAAACATGAGAGAATGGAGACATGAGAGTAATGAAACATGAGAGTTCGAATAAAATAGGGCATCAATCTAGTGGTCGTTCCTTTCATTCAAATAAGCTAAACAAACGAAACATGCATGGCTCTGCGAGGATGACGAACGAAGCACACATTTACTCTCATCTTTCCAAATTATTATGGAAGCATTCGAATGTTTTGGTTTGAAAAAGAAAAAAGGAAATATTCACGTATTTATTTTGTTTTTCTCTCGGAATCAGTTGCTTGTGCGCAGTGTGATCAGATTTTAATATATAATATATTGAAATAATATGAAGCTAAATCAGGTTTGAAATAGAGCTAAAAGAAAAAATATAGCTAAATTTTTTTATAGCATTGCAATAGCAACTTTTCATTATTTCTATATTTGTATGGCCTTATTTATAAAACTTAAAGTCTTTATAAAGGCTTTTTAAAACAAATTTTCACACAAATATTTCTTAAAATGCCTTTATAAAGACTTTTTAAGTTTTATAAGTAAGGCTGATATAGTTTAAACTATAGTTGTTCCTTTTGCGGATTGTTCCTTTTCTTCCCAACAACAAAAAGAACTAATTCATTCTTTTCGGTCAGTTGTTCAGTGAACAACAGATCAGAGATTACACATACATACATTGAATTCAATGTTTTATTCATTTGTTAATATTGTCACGGACCGGTTGACACGGCGAGGCTTCCGATTAGCTCATTTTTCCTCAGGAGGTCCCACCCTTCCTGCCGGCCGCGTATCCGTACACAAAAACATAATAATTATACAAAATTCAAAACTATTGTACTCTACCTCACAACATACCACATATACCACAATGTAGGAAACGGATGGTGTTATTTCCTTTGGCCCTCCCAAAATCTTGTGCAACTTATTTTATTTTTTTGACAGTCACTAACTTTCTCTTTTAGTTTTCTTTTTATTTTTTTGCTGGACTTTTAATTAAAATCCCCCGAATATGGTGCGAACACTTTATATGACTTTAGGCTACTGTTGGTTTAACTACAATCTATATTCTCCTACACCTATTTTTCTGTATTGAATTTTCCAATTTTCCAGCCATACTTTCCCGCCAAGACGAAATCTTTTTTCTTTCTAGACTTTTCTTAACATAACTTTTTATATGTATACATATATATAACCTTTTTTTTTATTTGTACCCTGTAAGTACCTAAATTACATATTTTTATTATTTCTTTTTTCATATGTCGCCATTTTTCTTTGCACTGTTCGAGATTTCCCTCATTTTCCTTGTACGATTATATTTACGTACTCAGATTTCATAGCCAGGGTCACAGCATAAATAAAAAGTTGATAATTTTGCTTTCTATTTGTTTTTTTCTTTTAATTTAACCGTTCAGTTTCACGGTGGCATGAATGGAAATAGCGTCCCTGTTTCAAAATTTATGTTCCACTTTCACAATTAACAACACTACACCGAATTGACAACCGTAAAATGTGTAAATGCACACCTATACATGACAGCTGACAACATTTTTTTTTTACTATTTACTACACTTGAACGCAATACAATACATATTTTCTGGTAGCAAATTTTATTCCTATGAAGAAAATTTCCATTGGATCTAGCATCGGGAGAATCAGATGTATCCTTACACAAAACAAAAACAGGAAACGACAATAAAAATTTTAAAAGTGTTTGTCGAATAATCCCTCTGCTGGATGTACACACATGCACATACTGTGTACATACGTATGTTTGTATGTATGGTTTTTTCTTTTGCAGATAACCGCAAGATATTGCTAGCCGCAACAAAACTCCGGGTCATTATTGGATATAGTATGAACCGGTGTGCGGCTTTGTTTCTTTCTAAGGTGCCCAACGTGGGGAACTCCCATGACCCTGAATTGATGGTCTCATGCTATAAAAAGTTTAGCCGGGAAATCCCAGGTACAACCATTGATATATTTAGTCTCATTGTACAAGTTTGTTTTTATTTTGTAGGAAGCCTTGCCGATACATACTTCACCCGAATATACAGTTTCCAGCATTTCCATTTAGCTAATTTGGACAACCGCACTCTCCCAACAGTTTTCCGGCAAAAAAAAACGTTGTAGAGGCAACCCTTTTTATAAATTATTCTTGTTCCCAAATTTGATTGGGAGGATACGAATGCGTATCAATTAAATTAAACGAACGCCCCTTTAAGGCAAAACATCTTTACTTAGTTTTTAAAACTGCGTCAATTTGTTCTCGGGTTACACCTATATATACTTTTCTTCATTTGTTAAACTGTTTTGTCCAAACTTCGCTATTGACGTCAGATACTTTTATGACTAAAAAGTTAAGACTTTATTCCTAGTTCTTCTGCAACTATATACATACATATATATATGACGGGAAGTATATCACATTCTGCTTTTATTTGCTTCGTTTTTACTTTGTGAAATTTTACACCCTTTTCAGGTTCCATAAGTCATAATCAAGGACAAGCACAACACAAAACCTTAGCCTATATTGCACCCATAAATGACTTAACCTATAAAACCACAGAAAAGGACGTCACAAAAAAAATATCACAGATTGTATCACAGAAGTATTATGTTCATTGGCTTCTATTCTATATTGCACTGGTACGTTAAATTTTGGTAGAATCACTATGTATAAATGTATAATTGAAAACTAAATCTATCAGGTACTTGTTTCTGGTTCTCATATAACAGATAATTAACATTATGTCCGGTTTATTACATAATCGATATTTCTCTCTTCTATTTCGATTTCCGTTTCAAACTTTAATATCTTTCACGTGATATATGCCTATTAATTTCCCTTGTAAAGTTTCCAACTCATACATATTGTTCCCTACGGGTCGTACCACTCTACATTTCAAAAACTTTTTACAGAACTTTGCATTTCTATTTTTCGCAAAATCGCTCAGGATAAAGTTGCGTCTGTAGACCTCCTGTCCAGGCTTAAACGTCACCATTCTTGCTCGTTTGTTATATTTAGCGGCACTCTTTTCATATGAATTTTTCATATTTTGCATTATTTGTTCTCTGATGATTTCTATTTTATCATTTCGCGTGAGCTCTAAAATCTGATGATCACTTAGCGACTGTAGTTTTCTACTCAATTTGTATTCAGCTCCGCTGGAATACATGTGGTATCCGAACAGCGCGAAAAAGGTGTATACCCTGTCACTGTATGTATAGCCGTCCTAAGTGCACATTCTATTTCCGAGAGGTACATATCCCAATCCCGGTGGTCGTCTTTTAGATATGTCCTTATGGCAGATAAAACTGATTGATTTACTCGCTCACTAGCATTGCTTTGTGGTGAATATACGGCGGTTTTCATGTGTTGAATCTTGTAAGTTTTCATTAGATTCTCAAAACTCTTAGCTGCGAATTGTGGGCCATTATCGCTATGTATGGTCTCTGGAACTCCAAACTTATGAAATATTTCTTGGACTAAGAATCGTATCACATTGCTTGTAGTTGCATCTTTCATCGCTTTCAGGAACGTAAACTTTGTAAAATGATCCACCACTATGAACACAAAACAGTTCCCGTTTTTTGACCTGGGGTACTTCCCCAGGAAATCTATATACAGCTTTTGAAATGGACGCTCTGTAACCACTTGCTTTCCTATCTCTGGTTGCATCTTGTAGTTAGTGGACTTAACTTCCTTGCAAGTTTGACAATTTTTTACAAAATTTTTCACCTGAACAGCCATTCTCGGCCAGTAAAAATAACGACGAACTCTTTCCAGCGTTTTAGCCACACCTCCATGTGCTGTTGTCAACGTAGAGTGAGCTTTTTCTATGATTGTGTTGGTGAGGTTAGCCGGAATCCATAACTTCCATTTATTTTCTACTAATTCTTGCTCAAACGCTTCTCTTTTGTATATCATTCCATTTTCTACTTTTAAATCTGGAAGACGTTCTTTATTCTCTTCTATGTGACTTACTAGCTCTAGATAATCCTCACTTTCAAACTCAGTAGTTTCGAAGTCAAAAATATCCTCGATTTTCAATTCCTCCGCTTCCTCTTGGCTAGGCAAACGGGATAACATATCCGCCACTACGTTGTCCGATCCTTTACGATGCTTTATTTCAAAATCATACGGTTGGAGTTGTAACGACCAGCGTGCTAACCTACCACTTAGGTCTTTTAATGACATTAGCCATTTGAGACTGGCGTGGTCAGTTACAATAGTAAACGGCATCATTTCAATGTATGGCGTAAATTTCTTGACTGCCATTACTGCTGCAAGACATTCCTTCTCCGTCACACTATAATTTTTTTGACATGAGTTCAATTTCTGCGAATAAAATGCAATGGGGTGTTCATCATTCTGCTCACTCAGTTGATATAAAACAGCACCAATACCATATTCGCTCGCATCACATTGCACATAAAATCTTTTAGAAAAGTCAGCATGTCTTAGTACTGGGGCGGAGGTTAAAGCTTTTTTCAACTTTTCGAAAGCTTCTACTGCCTCATCTGTCATGACGAATTTTTTTGATTTTTTCAAGGTGTCCGTTAAGGGTGCCGATATTGTGGAAAAATCTCTGATAAATCGGCGATACCACCCTGCAGTGCCCAAAAAACTACGTACTTCCCTTGGTGTTTTAGGGATTTTTATCTCTTTTATGGCTTTCACTTTTTCGGGGTCAGTTTTGAGCATTCCACTCCCTATAATGAATCCTAGGTAATTGAGTTGTTTGAAACAGAACTGAGACTTTTTTAGACCGATTGTTAATTTCGCATTTTTCAGACATTCAGCTACTTCTTTTAGTAATAATAGATGTTTTTCAAAACTGTCGGATGTTATCAGAAGATCATCTAAATACACAAATACGTTTTCTTTTAGCCTTTGAGGAATAACTTTATCCATGAGACGACAAAGTCTCTGCGAGGCGTTGCATAGACCGAATGGCATAACTCGAAATTGATAAAGTGGCCGACCCGGTACGGTGAACGCTGTGTATGGTCTGCTCTCTTCATCTAATTCTATTTGCCAAAATGCAAACTTGAGGTCTACGCTACTTATATAATAAGTTTCGTCTATTCTACTGAGGATACCTTCTATGTTCTGAAGAGAATACGCATCCTTTACTGTAACTTTATTTAATTTACGCGCATCTAAACAGAACTGTAGAGCCCTGTATTTAATATAATTATGAATGAATTGTTTACCCTAGTTTATACAAAATTAGACTAGTTATATTAAAATACACCTAAACTACAATCTAACTGAGTTTAAATTGTTTATTGTATGTTTTAATTATTTGATATTGAAATCTTATTAATTTAAATTCAAAGTTAGCTAACGGCCAAACTAATAATATAAAAATTACCAATTACTTCACTTATATCAGCTTTGTAAATACAACCTTGTTATTAAATGATGACATTTACAGTTTGAAACTCTCATGTAGTCTGTATTATCATTAATTTTGCTTTATACTACATTCGTTGTATTGCTTAACTAAACTAGTCTTAAGTGATAATTGAAAAATAAAGAATTCATTGAATACGCAGCTTTCAAGCTGAACACTACAAGACGGAAGAAAACCTAAAAAGGCGTATTTCATTAAAATAATTATTAAGAAAACAACTAACCCTTGTAGCCTGTCAAAGACTCTTGTGGACGTTGTTCGGTTGAGGACTTAAGCTGACCACTGTGTCTCTAAAGGACCAACCAATAATTTAATAAAATTAGCTTCTCGCTACAGAACCTATTTTTGCCTGGCTTTCTGACTACCGTTGTCCTATTACTCCAGGGGCTTTCTGATTCCTCTATAACATTTAAGTCCAGCATTTTATATATTTCTTCGTATACGATCTTCTGTACAGCTGGAGAAATTGGATAGTACCTATCCTTGACTGCTTCTGTATCTTCGAATAGTTTTATTTTGTGTTTTTCTAGTGGAGTGCATCCTAGACCTTCCTTTTCAAATGCGGGAAATATATCGATTACTTTATTGAGATCCCTTTGCTGTGTTTCTGTCAAAACATGTGGGTCAGATCTACAACTTTCTGTCTTGAACTGTTTCATAACATTCTCCAAATCTATCTCTTCTACACCTAACACTTCGGGAGCTAAATTAAACACTTTCCAAAAATCAATTCCTAAATATGCCGTTTGCTGTAAATCTGGACAAAGATAAAATTCAATTTTGTGCTTTTTTCCTACATATTCTATTTCTACAATCGCCTTTCCTAACAAACGGTGTTCTTTACCACTAGCAGTGCTGATAACGGAGAAAATAGGTATAATTTCGATTCCCATCTGTTCCACGAGCTCTCTACATCCTTTACCCAGTATACTCACAGAAGCCCCCGTGTCTAGCAAACCATTCAATTCCTTTTCACCAATTTTAAAATTTGCATACGGCCTGGGATCATTCTGCTTGTTATCGACTGTTTTTATCGCGTCTATGACTATTTTTCTCATTATTTTTCTATCAGCAAATTTTTCCCTTAATTTCTGAATTTTTCTCGACACTGTAGGCTTTTCATCTTTTTTATATCGACATATTCTTTCTTTGACTTCATCATAATTTTTTTCTCTTTCTTCTAGTGTGTATAAATGTTTTGTTTGTGGTGTTATCTTGTTAAAATTTTTGACGTTTTGTACTAAATTTGCTTTTTGATTTGGCTTTTCTATGAATCCCCTCGCGGGTCTCCAGATAAACGATGCATCGCGATGGTTCCCCGCTATTCCTTCGTTCTTGGCAAAATTTCTGTTCCTGCAGGTACTGCAGTTGGGAGTGATTACCTCTGCCTTACCACATTTGTAGCAGAAAATGTTTCTCTCTGTAGAGGGACAATCCATATATACGTGTCCGTTCTGGCGGCAATTCCAGCAAACTAAAGCCTCTCGTACTGCAGCGCCTGTTGAATTATTCATTCGAATCCCCGCCACTTCTGCGGGCTGCACTTCTGATATAGGTATGGGACTCATGGGCTCTTCGTACACTTCGCTCACATGCTTATGGAATCGTGCTGCCAGGGCTGGTTGGGGACGAATCTCTTTTCGCAGAAATGTCTTTTCTGCATCCAGGCAACACGTTCTTAATTCTTCCACCGAACTTACAGATATAGGATAAACAATCCTCCCTATACTTTCCCTCAAATTCTTTTTTATCATTTTAATCATTTCCTCCTCTGGCATAGATAAGCTTAGCCTAGATCGCAGTTGCGTCATAGCAAAGAAAAATGTGTCTATTGATTCACCAGGTTGTTGCTTTCTTTCGACTATATCTCTCATAAGCTCGAAGCTAGATCGAGTCACCTGGTATTGTTTTATAAGTGCTGACTTTAAAGTACCCCATTCGGACACGTAATTAGTTTTAATAAACAGCCAATACCATCTCTCAGCTGCTCCTTTCACTAGTAGGTGGAAATTGTCAAGGACTTCTTTCCAGGTAACTCCATACTGGCATTGAAGTTTCTCTATTCTAAACACAGTCTTCCACAGCTAGCTTATTCTGATCGCCATCAAACTCTAATCCCCATTTTTCTATTCTAGGTCTGTCATAAATCCTAGCGTAACCTTCTCCTACAGAAGAGTCTCTTGAAGATTGCCGTGAGGGAATATTTGTTCCAGACATCTGCATATTCGGCTGGCTATCAACAGACACGTTCATGATTTTCCCTATATTAGATTCCATCAATCTTTTATTTTCTTGTTGGGTTTGCTGAACCACAACACTCAATCTACTAATAGTTGCTGTTAACTCATTCATTTGTCTCCTCATGTCTGATACCTGTGAGTTTATGCTTTCCTCAATCATTACCTTCACCGAATTGTCCACTCCCATTCCCTTATGCAAATATCCTACTTGTCCGCTACTACATGCAAACGCGGCTTCTGCTGGTTGCTTACCATTTGGATGGGTCCTAGACGAATCCGTTATAATTGTCTGTGACAAATCCCTAATTTGTCCTTGGTCTTTCTGGGGCTCAGCCATTTCACTAATACTTTTTGGTCGAGGCTTAGGTGTCGGGGTATTACTTTTTAGGAACTTTTGTGCAATTTGGGGCGATGAACGATTTAGATCAAACTGCACTTGCCTTTCTCTTTTTCTAGATTGTCTCGTACCTGGACTACCAATATTCATTTCTTGTGCACGGCAATTATTTGCGATGCACACATATATTAATAAAATAAATAAACAAAACAGCTCTTGGAGTCTTCAGACGCTATTCAAATTTAACTTAATAAAACTAACAATCAGTATATCAAAATTAAATAACGTTTACTACACTAACTAATTTCAAATATGCTAATGCTAATTATATATAAAAAAAATATACTAAAAAAAACTAAAATAACTGATAATAACTAAAATGACTGGTAATATGTTAATGATAATAATCAAAATAATAACTTGAAATTCCAAACAAAATCTTCACACGTTTCTAAAAAAAAACTATGTTTAATGTAATTCCTCTTTAATTTCTTTCATATAGGCGAAAATAGATGGACCAGAGGGTACAGGCGGTTTTAATCTGATTGTGTTACATGTGGTATTAATCAAAATTACACTAAATTTGTTTCTGCATCTTTCGTGTGTGTTCTCATACGATCATCCGTGTTTCTTCTCACACCGAGAGATTATGAGCAACTATCGAATTATACCAAATACATCTGACCACGTCCGTATAATCATTTTCCGACGCGAGGCTATTTGATATGATCCGTTTTCTTATTTGCCCCATAAGCTATCTTTTCGCGCTCTACGGATTCATATTCTATTCATAATCCCGTCTTCATTGAATCACTGCAATACTACACCGTTAACAGATACATGAATTTCATTTTCATTATCGAGCGGCTATTACAATGCACTTCAAATATTACGTGGATTATAATTTGGCTATTGCATTTATTTTCTAATGGGCTATTTCCTACGTGTTTCGCTGTTCCTACACGATTTCTACCGTTTTGACGCCATTTAGCGCCACACCTCATTACAAAAAAAAATTGGGCGCCATTTATGTCACGGACCGGTTGACACGGCGAGGCTTCCGATTAGCTCATTTTTCCTCAGGAGGTCCCACCCTTCCTGCCGGCCGCGTATCCGTACACAAAAACATAATAATTATACAAAATTCAAAACTATTGTACTCTACCTCACAACATACCACATATACCACAATGTAGGAAACGGATGGTGTTATTTCCTTTGGCCCTCCCAAAATCTTGTGCAACTTATTTTATTTTTTTGACAGTCACTAACTTTCTCTTTTAGTTTTCTTTTTATTTTTTTGCTGGACTTTTAATTAAAATCCCCCGAATATGGTGCGAACACTTTATATGACTTTAGGCTACTGTTGGTTTAACTACAATCTATATTCTCCTACACCTATTTTTCTGTATTGAATTTTCCAATTTTCCAGCCATACTTTCCCGCCAAGACGACATCTTTTTTCTTTCTTAACATAACTTTTTATATGTATACATATATATAACCTTTTTTTTATTTGTACCCTGTAAGTACCTAAATTACATATTTTTATTATTTCTTTTTTCATATGTCGCCATTTTTCTTTGCACTGTTCGAGATTTCCCTCATTTTCCTTGTACGATTATATTTACTTACTCAGATTTCATAGCCAGGGTCACAGCATAAATAAAAAGTTGATAATTTTGCTTTCTATTTGTTTTTTTCTTTTAATTTAACCGCTCAGTTTCACGGTGGCATGAATGGAAATAGCGTCCCTGTTTCAAAATGTATGTTCCACTTTCACAATTAACAACACTACACCGAATTGACAACCGTAAAATGTGTAAATGCATACCTATACATGACAGCTGACAACATTTTTTTTTTACTATTTACTACACTTGAACGCAATACAATACATATTTTCTGGTCGCAAATTTTATTCCTATGAAGAAAATTTCCATTGGATCTAGCATCGGGAGAATCAGATGTATCCTTACACAAAACAAAAACAGGAAACGACAATAAAAATTTTAAAAGTGTTTGTCGAATAATCCATCTGCTGGATGTACACACATGCACATACTGTGTACATACGTATGTTTGTATGTATGGTTTTTTCTTTTGCAGATAACCGCAAGATATTGCTAGCCGCAACAATATTCTAAAGTAATTTTATTTCATTCTTAACGACCTTATTTAATGAAAATTTGTTGATTGAAAATGCTTAAAATGAAGTTTGATCATTTGAAAACAAATTTGAATCACTTTTTTAACACTGATTTATATTCAACACAACAAATTATTTCTTTTAATTGAGTAAAAATTTTCCATGCTTAGACGTATTTTCATTTGTGCTTTGTCTTATTTGTTGTATGCTTTTAGTAAGTAAACGGTAAAAATTAATATTATTTTTAAAATGAAATCCGTTTTCAGTTTAAAACAAATTATAATCACTTTCTTAATTCTAATATTCTTTTTCACAATCTGTTTTTTTGTTCAATACTACAAATTATTTCTATTAATTTTGTAAAACTCACTTGTATATTTCACTAAGTATACATTTTCTTTTGTTTGTTTTGATTATTGGCTAAAAATTTAATAGGCACACTACATTTGCATTGTTCAGGAACAGAGAATAAGATTTTTTTATGCATGTTATTTTTATTTATTCCCAGTAAAAAAAGATACTCCAAAAAGTCATGAAAATGTAGAGTTTACGATGCGGAAGTAGTGCAAATTTCGATCCGATCTAATGATTTTTACATAGGGTTGTCATTGCAAGAAGTTCTCTTTTTCGATGCCTGGTCACTGAATTGGAAGCGATATTAAGAAAAATTCCCTATTTTGTGTTCTATGATAATATTTTCATCTAGGAAAAATGGTAAATAGTTGCCTTTTTTAACAATTCGTTTCTTTTTATACGAATTTAAGCCCGAAACAGTGTTTTCATGTAAATTTAAGCAAGTTATTTGCTCATTAATTTCATAAATTTCTTAAAAAAAATAATTTTTTTTAAATTCTGGTGAGTATTTTCTAACAGTATGGAGGAGTTAAAAGGTTTTGTGTGACTAAAAATAAGATTCTAAACGGTTTTATGCTCACTCCCGGCAAATTAAAAATATCGATTTTTTGGAAGCAATGAAAATGTAGTTCCACTAGAATGACTTCCATTTTTTTCACTGGGTTGTATCTTCATATATGAACTAACAATAAGTATTCAAATCTCAAATCTAACATATAATTAATAGGCCCGAGCAATGCCAGACATAACTAAGTGATAGTAGTAAATAAAACATAAGTAGTGATAAGCAAAAAATTTGTTTAGTATTAGTATCTCTCTTTTTTAAGCGGATGTGCCCAGTAAAGTTCAAAATATTACGAGCAAGCGGATTAGGCTGTGACTCGAATTTTTTTTAATATTTGCCTGCGTATTTTGCAATTTCTTCAATCACTAGTGGCATATTTAAATCACGATGTATATTTGAATTCTTAATGTACCATGGAGCAGATGTTATTAACCTTAAAATTTTGTTTTGTCTTCGTTGAATTCTCTCTACATTGGAAGCAGAAGCAGTGCCCCATAACAGGATATCGTAACCCCATATTGGCTTTAAAAGCGACTTGTATATTAAAAGTTTGCAGTCTAGGCTGAGTGTTGAATTTCTGCCAATCAGCCAATGTACCTGAGTTAATTTTAGTTTCATTTGTGTTAACTTACATATATTCAATGTGATGTTTCCATGTAAGCCGTCGATCGAGGTGTATACCAAGATATTTCACATGTGAATGTTGAGGAACAACTTGATTATTAATCCGAATGGGGGAATAAGTATCTCTTCGTAAAGTAAATGTTATATGGACACACTTTTGTTCATTTACCTTAATTCTCCATAAGTTTAACCATAGTTCCATCTGGCTAATGTGTTCCTGGAGTTTTCGGGATGCCTCATCAGGGTTTTCGTGCATACTAAGGCAGGCGGTATCGTCGGCAAATGTAGAAGTGTGGATACTACTGCTCATAGGCATATCACAAGTATAAATCAAATATAAAAATGGCCCCAGTATACTCCCCTGTGGCACACCGGATGAGATAGTTTCAGGCATACTCATAAAGTGTCCTTCCACCACTGAAAGTTTTCGTGCAAGAATGTAACTTTCCAAAAGACTTAGAATGTTTATTGGTAAGTATGTCTTCAATTTGAAAATCAGGCCTTCAGGCCTGAGAATCATCAATAAACAGGGCAGAACAATACTTCTTTTCCTCAAATGTTTTTCTGATAAATTGAACCAATCTATGCATTTGCTCAATGGTGCTATGCTGGCTTCTAAAACCAAATTGATGGTCCGGGATGCACCCATTATCAGTTAAAATTGAAGACAATTTTGTCATGAGTAGCTTTTCAAAAAGCTTTGACATTGTTGACAGTAAACTTATTGGCCTATATGACTCAGCCTTGGTAAGATCTTTACCTGGCTTTGGAATCATTTTAACCTTGGCAAGCTTCCAGCAATCTGGATAATACTCCAGTCGTAAAATGACATTAAAAATGAATAACAGGATGATAATTGCAGTACGAGGTAACTTAATCAGCATCTGGTTACTAATTCCATCCATACCGGGAGCTTTTTTCGGGTTGAGTTCGGCAATTAGTTTTTGTACATCACACATCGTAAATTTTAAGGGTCGAGGGGGTAGAGCAACTACACTCGGCAAATCAGCAACACCGGTACATGTATTTGGTGTAAATACGGATTTTAAATGCTCAGCAAATATGTTACCTTTTTCAGTATCGCTTCTTGCCCAACCTCCGGTAGATGTGCGCAGAGGTTGCTTAAACTCAACGGGTGTTTTTAACTTTTTAGCAGCGCGCCACAAAGAGTAATTAGATGCTGGTGTGACATCAAGGCCTTCCAGATAATTTTTGAAAGATGCAGTTTTTTCAGATGCAAGCAACTCTTGGAGTCGTTTAGTGCACTCTTTAAATCTGATTTTGTGTTGAGGTGATCTGTGCTGTTGCCATTCCCTTCTAGCTCTTCTTTTTTCACGTACGAGATGTTCAACGTCTGTAGAATAAATTTTATTGAACCCAGTATGCGGATGGGAGGTAGTGGCATGTTCAGAAGCTTGTTTAATATTCTCGTTAAGATTTGCAATGTTCGACTCAATATCATTGGGTGTTCTTAGCGTAATATTTTCTGTGCAATGACTACTAAGATATTTTTTGAATCCCAGCCAATTAACACGATTTATCATCTTGACATATGGGTGAGGTAAAGCGCTTCTCAGTGGGCTACATATTGTAGCGATCGTGGGAGAGTGATCGGACGAGAGATCTAGGGAAGCTTCAACGTGAATTAATTCCCTAGAAATACTTTTTATGCCGCCAAAATCTATAACATTGGGAATTTTTCGTACGTCAGTAGGCCAGTAAGTAGTAAATAACATCCAAGCCCATTTTTGAAATTGTGTTGAACAACGCCCTACCTCTAGGCGTAATTAGACGCGAACCCCAGAACGTATGCTTAGCATTGTAGTCGCCAGCTGATACGAAACAAGGTCCAAGAGATTTGTAGAATTTCTCGTATTGGTCCTCAGTGATTGAAAATCTGGGAGGTGAGTAAATTGATGATATCAGGAAATTAAAACAAAAGATTTCTACAAAAATATTCGTAGCTTGCATATATTCTTCACTAACATTGTCAAGGATAAAGTGCTTGAGTCTTGACTTAATTAAAATTGCAGATCCACCGCATGCTCTCCCTCTAGGGTCCTTTGTATCATACATAGTGTAGCCATTTATTTTGAAAAAGCTTTTCGAAATCAAATGTGTCTCTGAGACCAACATTATATCAATATTTTTTTCCGTAAGGAAGTGCTCAAGTTCATTTTTATGTTGGCGAATGCCGTTTGCGTTTGCTTGAAGCAGAGTATTCTGCATTCTCAGCATTTCTTGCATTATAGTAGTCATATTTGTTGTAAAATTATTTATAGTTTGCACCAAATTGTCAATAGTAGCTTCAAGGCGACTAAAGTTAAAGCTTGAATTTGCATTCGTTGAATTATTTGGCGGTGAAACATTTTGTATGGGAATAGAACTAGCCTTAGCAGCATCTGCATACGATACACGTGAAGTCACTGGTTGGCTCACTTGAGCAAAAGTGGCGGAGTACGCGTTTAATGGTTGAGCTGGAGCTAATTTAGGTTTTTGCACCATAGCCTGCTTGACGAAAGAGTACGCAGGACTTCCTCTGTAGTTAGCGGTGTGATTACCTCCACAATTACTGCATTTTTTTTTCGCTTGATCTTTTGGTTTGGTACAACTTGTAGTACCGTGCAGTTCACCGCAAATAACACACACTGTAGGTAAATTGCAGTAAGCTTTTGTATGACCATATTCTTGGCAATTATGACACTGCACGGGACCTGCACGCTTATGTGGCTCTTCAACTGTGATTTTTCTGTATAAAAGGTATCTTAGGCTATAAATAGGATGAGTCTCGTTTTTTTTCAACTGTATATCATTCGGCTCCAGTTCAACACGAAATAGGGGTTGGGGTACCTTTTCTCTGTTCATTATGTTCGATACATTCTTTACCTTAAATCCCTGGAGGACGAGTGCATCTTTTTTATCTTCAGGGACAACATAAGAATCTATGCCCTTCAATACGATCTGCAGGCTTTTAGCGCTCTTAAGCTGGTATGTGTAGAAGCTTGTTTTATTTGTTTCATCGATGTTGCCACGTTTTATTGGGACAATGTGGAATTTATTTTCACCAATGACCAAAATTAATTTTTTAATAAGGGCATTTGAATTTTTCTCTCTCAAGTAGATTGCTGGCGGCTTGGATGTTTTATTCGAGGATACATCGGGTTTGTCGTTCTCATCTTGCAAAATTTTAAAACGGTTTTGGCGATTAGTTGAGGATGCGCTGTTATCCCTAGAAATCTTTGGAGCGGATGAAATTTTTGAAGAATTCGGGCTTCGCCCACGCTTTACCACGGTTATATATCTGTCCATACCGAATTGCACCTTAGGTTTTGAAATACTGTTATCTGTAGTGATAACTTTGTTAAGTGACGAATACGAGCCTGAAAGGGATGATATTACTGACTTATATGAAGAAGTACTAGGCAATTGTAATGTTAATGAATCACTACTATTTGGCATTGGACAAAGCGAAGTTGATCGCTGACGAAAAAATGGTTTTGCCGTTAAAAAAACACTTTCATTAGATTTATTATTTCTATTTTTTTCATTCAGAGCTTCAGAACTCACAGTAAAATAGGCATTTCTTCACTTCATTTTCATTTTCACTTCATAATTTTTTGTATTCGAGGCACTCATATAGAGTATTCCTCAAGTGCACTTTTTGTGTTTTTTTTGCTTACGGTTTTTTGTTTTTGTAATTTATGATTGTTTGTCTGTTTTTGAGGTACTCTTATAGAGTATTTCTCAATGTCACTGTTTATGTTTTTTCTGTTTTGTGTTTTTTTGTATTTGTTATTTCCACTATGTAAAAAATATCAAAGCAATAAAGCTTATTTATTAAATTCAGTATGTACCTATTGCGAATAATACGTACTACGAACATTTTTTTGTATAATTTTTTGTTTGTTTGGTATGTAAGAAAAAATTCCGCTACTCGACTGTTCGCTATGGAGGTACCACGAGAACTTCATTAAGTCAATTAGATTATTCTGGTGTACTACCTGAATAATTAAGTGATTAATACATAACTTGATTTATCCTGGTGTACCACTTGGATAAAACCAGAACCTATTGCAATTTATTTATCCTTTTGTACCACTTGGATAAAAACCACAAACCTTTTTCAATCCTTGTATACTACTAGGATAAGCCCGAACCATTTACAAATCAGTTAAGCCAGGCAAACGAGTCTGGTATTAACATTTTTGGCAACCGTGACAAGACCTGCAATCCTCGAATTGAACAAACTAATAGTGTCCTACCCACAAGCGTTCAACAACAACTAGACCACCATGGAAGCAACTTCAGCAAAACTGCACCAAGAACTAAAGGAAACGGGAGAACATATTGTCACCATTATTCGAAATTTCACCAAGGACTCAGCCAGCCGGAAAACCGCAACCTATTACCAGGAACCACTATCTCGTGTAAAGACAGCTTGGACAGAGTTTGACATAGCTGATAATGAATTACGAGAGACACATCTGATGAATACTTCACATCCGACTACTATACTCGAATTGAAGCCATGGCGACAAAATACATAGCGATAATGGAACGAGAACTGGATAATCAAGGTAAAGAATCCAGAAAAAAGGAACTTTCTAATCCTAAACCTGCAAATGCAGGTCAACCGCAAGCCGGGGCAACTGTGGATCACGATGGTTTAATAAGCTGGTCGCTTAAAAAAATGAAAGCCTTCAGTTGCAACCTGGTCAGTATAAATTTTACTATGATGTTAAAAATGCCACTATATCCCAACTATGGCTTCAATTGGAAAAGCTTAATGATAAAGTACTGGACAAATATCCAGACCCGGATATCGCTGGTTACGATTCGGGCAGATATGTTCACCTCGAACAAGCTGCACCACAGAATACACAGAAGTGAAGAAAGTGACAGTTAAAAGCTCCAATCAGGTTTTTTTAAACTCGTGGAAAAAAGAGAAAAGTGTAGTGTATTGATATTGTAGTGTATTACTACTTACCAATTAACACAGATAATAAAAATTTATTGCACTAGAAAGAAGTATCAAAACAAAAACGACGACAAAATTTGAGTGAAAACGAGACAAACAGAAAAATACCCTTATCTTCCGTCTCGTGACACTTTTGTATGTATTGTGGCTGCACAATCAGCAATCATCCAGCTCACCACGACCAATAGAAGCCTCAAGAACTCAATTCCAGGACATCGTTCTCCGATTTATTTACAAGAATCGTACATGAGCAACAGATGTCTGACGCTCACAAAATGTGGTACTTAAAAACCAACGTCATTGGTGAAGCTGCGAACCTCATTAATCATCTTGCGGTTACTGCAGAAAATTATCCAGTAGTGTGACAACTGCTGCAAGATCGATACAACAACAAAAGGATTATGGTAGCTACAGTAGTGCAGAGACTACTTGACAAGCCATCTGGGGCATCCACATTAGGCGCAATTAAGCGATTGCACGATACAACGAAGGAACCCCACAAAGTAATTCGTCATCAAGAAAAGTTACTCCTCCTAAAAAGGAAATTGACTCAGACAGAGAGACAACTACACTTAACAACCCCTCCACAACAAACGTGACATCTCTCGTTAGCACACCACAGGAAGAAGCTGAAAGCATGACGGTAATTTCCGTAGGCAGAAGACCATATGTCCTAGTAGGAACGGCGTTGGTAAAGGTCAAAGCAAATGGACTAGAAACTGAATGTAAGGCAATTCTCGACTCTGGCGCACATGTCAACCTCATTACAGAGAGATTAGTCACAACTCTAGGGCTCCCAGCAAGAACCCCTTTAATTTCAATCAATCAATGGAATCGGAAAAAATCGCACCAAGGTTCAACACCGTGTCAACATAACACTTCAATTCAGACTCGACAACTTTTCAACACGTCTTGAGGCATTTGTGTTGCCACAAATCATTTCTCCGCAACCTGCTCAACAGTTTACCATCGATAAGTGGGCAATTCCTAACAATGTAACTTTGGCGGACCCAACTTTCAACCGACCAGAAAAAATCGATATTTTGTTAGGAGCAGAATATTACCATCAACTACTTGCAATAGGACAAATTAAACTCGGTGATGACCTCCCAATATTACAAAATACAACCTTTGGCTGGATAGTATAGTATATTATACTGTCTCGAGTAGCCGTCAAAGCAAAAATATTTATCTAGGAATTATGGGCAGTTCTCGTTGTCCTTCATAGTGAAAAGTCGATTAGAGGAATTTTTCTTACATTCTTACAAAACCGTGGTAAGGCGTGGGAGAAGCCCGAATTCTTCAAAAATTTCATCTGCTCCAAAGATGCCCGCTGCATCATCGCAAAAGTCTTTTAAGCCACCACCTATATATTTGAGAGAGACAAATTCTAACGCCCTAATTTAAAAATTAGTCTCGGCCATTGCTGAAAACGCATTTTATGTTATTCCAATAAAGCGTGGTAACATTAAAGAAACTAAAATTCAAATATACGAAGGAAAAGATTTCCGCAAAATAGTGACTGAATTCGAAAAAAATAAAACAAGTTTTTATACGTACCAGCTTAAGAGTGCCAAAGGTATGCAGACCGTATTGAAGGGTATTGACTCTTATGTTAATCCCGAAGAAGTAAAATATGCACTAATGATACAAGGATTTAAGGTAAAAAATGTTACCAACATAACCAATAGGGAGAAGATCCCCCAGCCTCTATTTCGTGTTGAATTGGAGCCGAATGATATACAGCTGAAAAAAACGAGACACACCCAATTTATACCCTAAAATACCTCTTATACCGAAAAATCACAGTTGAAGAGCCACATAAGCGATCAGGTCCCGTACAGTGCCATAATTGCCAAGAATATGGCCATAGAAAAACATACTGTAAATTACCCACTGTTTGTGTTGTGTGCGGCGAATTACACTGCACTGCTAGTTGCAATAAGCCAGGAGATCAAAGTGATAAAAAATGCAGTAATTGTGGAGGTAATCACACCGCTAACTACAGAGGTTGTCCTGTGTACTCTTTTGTCAAACAGACTATGGTGCAAAAACTTAAATTAGCGCCATCTTAATCAGCAAACGCTTACTCCGCCACTTTTGCGCAAATGAGCCAACCAGTCACTTCCGGTGTATCGTGTGCCGATGCTGCTAAAAAAATTCTATTCCCGCACAAAATGTTTCCCCTCCAAATATTTCAACAAATGCAAACTCAAACTTTAGTTTTAATCGCCTTAAAGCTACTATTGATAATTTAGTGGAAACTATAAATAATTTTACAACAAATATGACTAGCATGATGCAAGAAATCCTACGGATGAAGAATACACTTATTCAAACATTAATTAACAAGCCATGAACACGTTAAAAATATGTTTCTGGAACGCAAACGGCATTTGCCAACCTAAAACTGAACTTAATCACTTCCTTAGGGAAAAAAATATTGATATAATGTTGGTCTCTGAGACACATTTGACTTCGAGAAGCTTTTTCAAAATTAATGGCTACACTATATCTGATACAAAGGAACCTAGAGGGAGAGCATGCGGTGGATCTGCAATTTTAATTAAGTCAAGACTCAAGCACTATATCGTTGATAACGTAAGTGAAGAATATATGCAAGCTACGAATATTTTTGTAAAAAAATTTTGTTCTAATTTCGTGATATCATCAATTTACTCACCTCCCAGATTTTCAGTTACCGAAGATCACTATGAAAAGTTCTACAAATCGCTTGGATATTGTTTCGTGGCAGCTGGAGACTACAATGGAAAACATACGTACTGGGGTTCACGCCTTGTAACACCTAGGGGTCGAGCTTTGTTTAATACAATTTCAAAAATGGGCTTAGATGTTATTTCGAGTGGGGAGCCCACTTACTGGCCTACTGACGTACGAAAAATTCCGGATGTTATTGATTTTATCGTCATGAAAAATATTTCTAGGGATTTAATTAACGTTGAAACTTCTCTAGATCTTTTCTCCGGTCACTCCCTACCCCCTATCGTTAAAATCTGTAACCCACTAAGAAGTGACTTACCTCACCCATATATGAAGATGACCAATCGTGTTAATTGGCTGGGATATATATTAGTAGACATTGCTCGAAAAATATTACGCTAAGAATACCCAATCATATTGGAACTAACATTGCCAATCTTAACGAAAATATTAAACAGTCTGCTGAACATGCCACTATCTCCCATCCGCAGACTGGTTTTAATAAAATTTATTCCAGGGATATTGAACATCCGTGTGTGAAAAAAGAAGAGCTAAAAGGGAATGGCAACAGCATAGATCACCCCAACACAAAATCAAATTTAAAGAGTGCACTAAACGGCTCCAAGAGTTGCTTGCATCTGAAAAAACTGCATCTCTTAAAAATTATTTGGAAGGTCTTGATGTCATACTAGCATCTAATTACTCTTTGTGGCGCACTGCTTGAAAGCTTAAAACACCTGTCGAGTCTAAGCCACATCTGCGCAAATCTACCGGAGGTTGAGCAAGAAGCGATACGAAAAAATTTAAAATATTATTATATATTTCCTGAACATTTAAAATCTGTATTTACTCCAAATACATGTACTGGTGTTGCTGATTTGCCGAGTGTAGTTGCTCTACCCTCTCGAGCCTTAAAGTTTAAGATGCGTGATGTACATAAAGTAATTGCTGAACTCAAGCCAAAGAAAGCTACAGGTATTGATGGAATTAGTAACAATATGCTGATGAGCTTGCCGCATATTGCAATAAGAATCCTGCTGTTTATTTTTGATGCCATATTACGACTGGAGGATTATCCACAACTCTGGAATCTTGCAAAAATCAAAATGATTCCAAATACGGACAAAGATCTTACCAAAGCTGAGTCATATAGGCCAATAAGTTTGATCTCAACTATGTCAAAACTCTTGGAAAAGCTGCTCAAGCTCTGCTTATTGACATTTCTCAGGCATTTGATAAAGTGTGGCATGAAGGCCTTATTTTAAAATTGAAATCATATCTACCAATAAATTTTCTGAATCTAATAGAAAGTTACATTACTACCCAAAAGTTCACGGTTGTGGAAGGAGAATTCATGAGCGTGCCCGAATCTATACGATCCGGTGTGCCACAGGGGAGCATAGTGGGGCAAGTTTTATATTTGATCTATACTTGTGATATGCCTTTGAGCAGCAATATCCATACATCTACGTTTGCTGATGATACAGCCTGCCTTAGTATGCATGAAAACCCTCACGAGGCTTCCCGATATCTACAAGAACATATTGCAATATTGGAAATGTGGTTGGAACTTATGGTAAATTAACAAAATTGTGTCCATATAACGTTTACCCTAAGAAGAGATACTTGTTCCCCCATTCGAATGAAGCATCAAAATATTCCTCAACATTCCTAAATGAAATACCTTGGTATAAACCTTGATCGAATGCTTACATGGAAACATCATATTAACTTTAAGCTAACTCAGATGAAACTTAAGTTATCTCAAATACATTGGTTGATTGGCAGAAATTCAACACTTAGTCTGGACTGCAAACTTTTAATATACAAGTCGCTTTTGAAGCCAATATGGTGTTACGGTACCCAGTTATGGGGCACTGCTTCAGCTTCCAATGTAGAGAGAATTTTTCGAAGACATTAAGGTTAATAACATCTGCTTCATGGTACATTAAGAATTCAAATATACATCGTGATTTAAATATGCCACTAGTGATTGAAGAAATTGCAAAATACTGTAACGCTTAAAGTCGCCACCCTCGTTTTAAGCTACATACGTGAATATTTATGAATTTCCTTTTGCGTTGAATATTAATATTATGTTATATGAATTTCCTTTCCTTTGTTTATTTACTATACTTTTATTAAATTCATTATATTATACTTTATTGTTTATTTTAATTAATCGTAAGAATAGTGATTATTTAAATTATCTGTAAGATTCAAAATTAACGGACGATCGACACGTGACGACATCTGGTGGTGAGAAACTATATATGATCAGCTGTTCGTGCCATTTAAATGCAACTCTTTTCGATGACGGAAAACATGTGTGCCCACAATGATTGGTTATATGTGTACAACAACTGTATGCCTGAAAACAGGTATAAAAGGGCGAACATCACAAGTGAACGGGAGTTGGCGTGCAGGCGACCTGCAGGTAAGATCTAATTGTTCGTGGTTATCAATCCTTACAATTAATATTTTGCTCTGCACTTGTGCTTGTGGTGTCGTGTGACATAGAAGGCATTTGTTTGTGGTTATCAATCCTTACAAATACCCCAGCTAGGTTGGTTCGACCGTTGGCTCCTTTTTCATAAGGGGAATCAATCCCTCGGAGGTACACTACTTGGTGGCGGGACATTTGTTGGTGGTTATCAACCCCTACAAATACTCCTGCTAGGTTACACACTGGTGACTGGGCATTTGTTTGAGGTTTTCAACCCCTACAAACACCAGTGCTAGTTTGGTACTGTTCCATCAAGATACTTCGGGAGGGGAACCAATCCCTCAGAAGTATCCCACTTGGTGACCGTGCATTCATAAGGAGTTATCAATTCCGTGGAACCGGCTGATTACTCGCTGGTTGATACGCCGACGCCCTACATATCGTCACGTGGAAGGTCAACCGTTCCAGAAAAAACTTTTGTAAATAAGAAAAATAAATAACTATTAAGTGGAATAAAGAATATAGTGTACATTCCCTTTAATGCAACTACACACGTTCCCTGGACACCCCTGAAGCTATCCCGGCAACCAGCGGAAACGTGTCGTTACAATGGCGCCCGAGCAGGGACATACTACATAATAGTGTGTTGAAAACAAATTGAAAAAAATATTTTAAAAATAAATGGATAAAAATATTTAAACTAAAGAAATAGAAATATTTAAAACAAATAAATCAAAAAAAAATTCCAATTAAATAAATAAAAATTTTATAATAATTAAACAAAAATATTAAAATAATAAAATAAATAAAAAGTTAAAACCGCCCACCGTCGCGATGAGTACAGTACTAAGAACATCCTGGGTCTATGTGCTGAAAAAGGAGGAGCTAGTGAAATATCTGACGCAGTTTCAACAAGACCCCAATGGCCTAGTGGAAGACTTGAGGAAACGCTTTGCGAAATTTCTAGCAATGCCGCACGAGGAAAACCAATTGCGGCAACTACTCGATTTGCAAGCCAAGCATGAAACACCGGCCAATCCTACTACACTTACCCCGAATATTACTATGCAAAGTGGTCATCCCGACCCCAGTGTAACACCAGCTTCACCAATGAAAGCGGAAAGCAGTGGAGCACGACATAACAACACTTCCGATACCCTGTGTGAAGAACGGGCACCTATTGTCGACACTATACGTAAATGGGGAATAAAATATGACGGAGGTAAGGACCCGTTAGGCTTTGTGGAGCGAATGGAGGAGCTGGCTAGCATGTACCATGTTGGGGTGGATCGATTGCCTCACATTATGCCGGAGGTGTTGCGGGAAAAGGCTCTTGTCTGGTTTCGTAACAACAATAAACATTGGGACACGTGGCCACAGTTCAAACGAGATTTCTGTACCTTTTTCTTGCCCCCCGCTACTTTGAGAAATTAGAGGATGAGATTCGAAAGCGTGTTCAGCGGCCACGGGAAGCTTTTAAAGATTACCTATTAACTTGTAACGACACGTTTCCGCTGGTTGCCGGGATAGCTTCAGGGGTGTCCAGGGAACGTGTGTAGTTGCATTAAAGGGAATGTACACTATATTCTTTATTCCACTTAATAGTTATTTATTTTTCTTATTTACAAAAGTTTTATCTGGAACGGTTGACCTTCCACGTGACGATATGTAAGGCGTCGGCGTATCAACCAGCGAGTAATCAGCCAGTTCCACGGAATTGATAACTCCTTATGAATGCACGGTCACCAAGTGGGATACTTCTGAGGGATTGGTTCCCCTCCCGAACAGTACCAAACTAGCACTGGTGTTTGTAGGGGTTGAAAACCTCAAACAAATGCCCAGTCACCAGTGTGCTACCTAGCAGGAGTATTTGTAGGGGTTGATAACCACCAACAAATGTCCCGCCACCAAGTAGTGTACCTCCGAGGGATTGATTCCCCTGATGAAAAGGAGCCAACGGTCGAACCAACCTAGCTGGGGTATTTGTAAGGATTGATAACCACAAACAAATGCCTTCTAAGTCACACGACACCACAAGCACAAGTGCAGAGCAAAATATTAATTGTAAGGATTGATAACCACGAACAATTAGATCTTACCTGCAGGTCGCCTGCACGCCAACTGCTTGTTCACTTGTGATGTTCGTTCTTTTATACCTGTTTTCAGGCATACAGTTGTTGTACACATACAACCAATCATTGTGGGCACACATGTTTTCCGTCATCGAAAAGAGTTGCATTTAAATGGCACGAACAGCTGATCATATATAGTTTCTCACCACCAGATGTCGTCACGTGTCGATCGTCCGTTAATTTTGAATCTTACAGATAATTTAAATAATCACTATTCTTACGATTAATTAAAATAAACAATAAAGTATAATATAATGAATTTAATAAAAGTATAGTAAATAAACAAAGGAAAGGAAATTCATATAACATAATGTTAATATTCAACGCAAAAGGAAATTCATAAATATTCATGTATGTAGCTTAAAACGAGGGTGGCGACTTTAAGCGTTACATTGCCCCCTTCATTGGATGCATTGACCGAAATCTTCTTGTATGGTTTTGGCAACCATGTAACGTAAGGTTGACCGTTCCTAGGCACCTGTACTTGGTATGTTTGGCCATATACTGTCCGCATAAAACGCAATCTTTGACGGGTCTGCCTTCTTGTCACGGCTTCTGTTATCTCGGTTCTTAGTTCCTCTGGTAGTTGTTCGAACTGTATGATACAGGATGTAGTAGGTAGTGGTGGGGTCCTAGGCTCGACGGCAATCGGCTTATATGGGGAGCGTGCCTTTTGAGGTGTTGGTGTTACTGGGAGGTTATGTCCTCCGGTTGATATCGGACTGGCACAGAGTTCCAGCCATGACCTTTCGGATTCTGCGGGCGAAGCTAACGATACTTCTCTAGTAGGCCATCGTACCGCGATTGGACTCATGGGAGTGTTCCCCCTATTGTCCGTCGGACTAGACTGCGCGTATAACCAGCCTCGCCCTGGAGTTCTTTTATTGCTGTTATCTGGACTGGGTATGTTGGTAGCTCCCCTCACTGGTGAACCCTCATACCTTCGTGGACTGGTATCGCGAGTTATTACCTGTTCTTCAGCTCCCTTAATGGCTTCAATTTCCGTAGCGTGTTTGCTAGTTGGAATGAGTATACGCATCACAATCGTTTTTTCATAGCACTTGAAGCCTAAATGTTTATAGCTCCGGTCTTTCTCTTCGATGAAAGTGTAATATTGTCGCCGTGGTGGAGTTGGTGGACGGAAATTGTCGTTCTCCCAGTCGATGGAGGATGGTGAACTCGCGAACAGAGGTGAAGGTGGAGTTGGCGGTCGAGTGTTGACAGTTCTGTCCTGTGCCCCGAAGAACGTTCGTTGAATTTCTTCCATCAGTAAGTCATCATGTACTTCTGTATCATTCAACGTAGAATATTCTCCAGCAATCTGTTCTTCAATCCGGATAGGAGATGACTCCTGGTCATTTATTTCGATGACCTCAGGGGCAGGTGGGTTCATCTTGAAGACGTCATCCTTTTCGTTGGTACCCATACTACAATTTTCCGCTGGCCTTGGTGTATTGGTTGTCATACGATAATACCACCCGGATTGGGAATTTGGTGAGGATAGATTCGGTGGGGTGACGCTTGTTGGTTGGAAGTTGCACGGCGAAAGTCCCTTGGTTGGAGTTAGGACTTTTGTCTGGCGTCGTTTCCAGAAGTGAGTTCGCTTTGTTGGTTTAGGTTGACTATGTGGATTCCTAGTTTTCTTTCCTTGGCTAGTACTCGGAACCTCATCCTCATTTAAGAAAATCGTCCTTCTCCCTTTGGTGTTTTCGCGTTCCATGTTCTGGCGAAACTTTTTCCGCGAGTTTTCGAATTTTTTTCTTTCGGCACTCATACTGTGGCTTCGAGTAGTAATGAAATGACAGATTGCAGTCTAGAAGTAAAGAAATAAATTATTTAATGAGTTGGGCTTATTGATAGTATGGCTTCAAGTTGCTCAGATGGGCAGTGCGGGTGTCGTTGTTTGTATCTGAAATGAGTCTCGCGATAACTGGAGATATGAATTCTCGAATGATAAAAGGGCCTTCGTATTTGGGTGCGACCTTAGCGGCGAAATTGTCGACACCCTTGGAAAGGGGGTGAGTACGTACTAATACTAAATCCCCAACACTGGGGTTCCACTTTCGGCGACGTAAATTATAATGCCTTTGCTGTTTACGGGATGCTTCAGTAAGGTTTCTTTTAACGACTTTAAAGATGTCTTGTAGCTCTTCCGCCCTTTGATGGGGATCTGCTGGACGAGCGCCGGTTCCTACGGTCACCTCATCATATAGTGCCTTAGGGAGATGGGGTTCTCGTCCTTGAGTGAGGTAGGCTGGTGTATGTCCAGTAGACTCGGACACACTTGTGTTGATGGCTAACATAATTTCTGGGACTAGTTCATCCCAGGTGTTATGATGGCGTCCGGTAAATTGTGCGATGATGGTTTTCATTGTGCGATTGACCCTCTCTGTTGGATTCTCCTGGGGTGTATAGGGTGCCGTGAGCTTGTGTTTCACACCTATTTCATATAGGTATTTTTCGAAAATTCGTGACGTGAACTGTGTTCCATTGTCGGTGATGATTCTTTTGGGCACACCGTATCGCGCTAGTATGCGCTCCCTAAAAGCTTTCACGAGCCCTTCGGATGTTGCTTTTCGAAGTGGTATTAGTTCACACCATTTTGAAAAGTTGTCAAAAAAAACTAGCATCATGGTATTTCCATGCTTGGTTCGCGGTAACGGTCCAACAAAATCTGCGCAAAGAGTTGCCCATGGCTCCTCCGGAATACGTGTGAGCATCTTTCCGGCTGGCTGTTGTTGTGATACCTTATATTTCGGACATGTCTCACAACGTCGTACATATCTACATATATCTCTTGTCATTCCAGGCCAATAATACCTACTCGCTACTTTGTTTATCGTTTTCGTGTTACCTAAATGCCCTCCTGTGGCAGTGTCGTGGTTTTCGCGAATAACCTGGTTTCTTAAGGGGGTTCCTACACATAACTTCCAGGGCGTGGTATCATTACCGTGGGTTCCGCGGGACGTATTCTTGTAAAGCTGGTTATTGATGACAGAAAACTCGGGAAACTTCTGCGGTAACTGGCGCACTTCTGCTATCCTCCGTTTTATCCAAGGACAGGTGGTGTCTGTAGTGGTTTGAACGATATTAACAGTCTCGACTGGTTGTCGTGACAATGCATCTGCTACCACATTCTGTTCACCCTTCCGGTATTGTATCGTAAATTGATACTGCTGTAGTTCCAGAGCCCAGCGAGCCAGTCGGCCTGTAGGGTTGTCGATTGTATTTAACCATTTTAGTGCCACGTGGTCCGTGATTACCACAAATGCATAACCTTCCAAATACTGCCTCATCTTCCGTATTCCCCAGACCATAGCTAAGCACTCTTTTTCGGTGGCCGAGTAATTTTTCTCAGCTCCATTGAGGTGTCGACTAGCGTAGGCTATTACGCGCTCACTTCCTTCTAGATTTTGCGTCAGTACGGCGCCCAGTCCATGTTCACTGGCGTCCGTCTGCAAAATAAAAGTTTGTGAAAAATCTGGGCATGCAAGTATTGGTGCCTTTGTTAATTTATTTTTAAGCGAATCGAACGCGTTTTGCTGGTCTTCGCCCCACTTCCAGTGCTTTCCTTTTTTCAGTAACTGGGTTAGTGGTTTCGAAATGGTAGCAAAATCTGGCACAAACCGGCGGTACCAAGAAGTAATTCCTAGGAAACGACGTACTTCTTTGACTGACTTTGGCGTCGCCATTTCGGTAATAGCTGCTACTTTGCTGGGGTCGGTCTTGATTCCATCTCTCGTGACCACATCCCGCAAGTATTTAATTTCTGACTTGAAAAACTCACATTTTTCTGGGTTAATTCTCAAATTGGCCGCCCTCAATCGCCGGAATACTTCTTTTAGCTTGACAACATGTTGTTCAAAAGTTTCGCTAATTACGATAATGTCATCTAGGTAGGCAAATGCGCAGGGCTCCATTTCAGGCCCGATTACATTATCCAATGCGCGTTGGAACGTTGCTGGGACCGAGTGCAACCCAAAAGGCATTACCCGCCATTGATATAAGCCACGACCGGCGACGGCGAATGCCGTATACTTTTTGCTACTTCCTTCGAGGGGTATTTGCCAGTATCCATCTTTTAAGTCTAGACTACTCACAAATTTGGCGTTCCGTAACCGGTTAAGAATTGTATCGATTCGAGGCAGCGGATAGGCGTCTGGCACCGATCTAGCATTTAGCTGTCGAAAATCCATACACGTGCGCCATGTACCGTTTTTCTTTTTCACTAATGTGATGGGGAAACTGTATGGACTACACGATGGTTCGATACAGCCATTAGCAATGAGTTTGTTCACTTCGGCATCTATGATCGACTGCATTGCTGGGTTACGTGGGGCGTAGCGAAGTTTGATCGGCCGGTCGTCTTTCATGATTATCTTATGCTGGGCGATATTAGAGAGTCCCTGTATTTTTTTAAATTTTGGAAGTTCCTGTTCTAGGAACTTAGTAATTTCTTTCTGGTAGTCTGAGGGAATTGTCGTATCTTGCTTTCTGTTATTATTAATTTTTAGGTTTATTTTTGTATTTAAATTCGAATTACAGCTTACCTGGTTGCTGCCCTCAAGTCCAGGTATTGGTTCTTCGTTGGACTTAGCCACTAAGCCCGCGCAACTAATCGTGGCATGGAAGTGTTGCAGAAAGTCAAGCCCAAGAATGAGATCCTCTCTTGACTCGTTCATAATCAAGAACTGCCAGTCTGTCGTAAGTTTTCCCAAAGTCACTGTCAGTCTCACCGCTCTATTAATGAGTTTTCGAGATCCGTCATCCAGAAATATTTCTACATCGATAGCGGTGTAAACTGGCGTATTGCGTAGTTGGCGGATTTGTGATGAAGTAATAAAGCTCCTGGTGGCACCTGTGTCTACCAGGGCTGTGGCCAACTGTCCGTCTAGTTGGATATGTGCTGTAATTTTATCATTTTCCCATACCATGCAGGTCGGATTGTTTTCGACGTTAGAGTTCAAATCTGGCGTTTGTTGATGCATTTTTGCCGTTAACATGCGGTGGTGCTCTCCTCGCTGTTGCTGTGCTGGGTTCGGTATGCTTTCTAGATCGGCCACCAATTGCATAAGTTCGTCCAGAGTTGAAAAATCTCTACGTCGTATGTGCCATTGATAATCTGGTAAGGCGTTCCGGAATATTCGTTCTAGCTTTTGTTCTCCAGTTAAGTTAGTGGGGCGCATTAACTCTTGCAGAGTTTGTAACGCTTAAAGTCGCCACCCTCGTTTTAAGCTACATACATGAATATTTATGAATTTCCTTTTGCGTTGAATATTAACATTATGTTATATGAATTTCCTTTCCTTTGTTTATTTACTATACTTTTATTAAATTCATTATATTATACTTTATTGCTTATTTTAATTAATCGTAAGAATAGTGATTATTTAAATTATCGCTTACTATCTGTAAGATTCAAAATTAACGGACGATCGACACGTGACGACATCTGGTGGTGAGAAACTATATATGATCAGCTGTTCGTGCCATTTAAATGCAACTCTTTTCGATGACGGACAACATGTGTGCCCACAATGATTGGTTGTATGTGTACAACAACTGTATGCCTGAAAACAGGTATAAAAGAACGAACATCACAAGTGAACAAGCAGTTGGCGTGCAGGCGACCTGCAGGTAAGATCTAATTGTTCGTGGTTATCAATCCTTACAATTAATATTTTGCTCTGCACTTGTGCTTGTGGTGTCGTGTGACTTAGAAGGCATTTGTTTGTGGTTATCAATCCTTACAAATACCCCAGCTAGGTTGGTTCGACCGTTGGCTCCTTTTTCATCAGGGGAATCAATCCCTCGGAGGTACACTACTTGGTGGCGGGACATTTGTTGGTGGTTATCAACCCCTACAAATACTCCTGCTAGGTAGCACACTGGTGACTGGGCATTTGTTTGAGGTTTTCAACCCCTACAAACACCAGTGCTAGTTTGGTACTGTTCGGGAGGGGAACCAATCCCTCAGAAGTATCCCACTTGGTGACCGTGCATTCATAAGGAGTTATCAATTCCGTGGAACTGGCTGATTACTCGCTGGTTGATACGCCGACGCCTTACATATCGTCACGTGGAAGGTCAACCGTTCCAGATAAAACTTTTGTAAATAAGAAAAATAAATAACTATTAAGTGGAATAAAGAATATAGTGTACATTCCCTTTAATGCAACTACACACGTTCCCTGGACACCCCTGAAGCTATCCCGGCAACCAGCGGAAACGTGTCGTTACAAGTTAATAGGTAATCTTTAAAAGCTTCCCGTGGCCGCTGAACACGCTTTCGAATCTCATCCTCTAATTTCTCAAAGTAGCGGGGGGCAAGAAAAACGTACAGAAATCTCGTTTGAACTGTGGCCACGTGTCCCAATGTTTATTGTTGTTACGAAACCAGACAAGAGCCTTTTCCCGCAACACCTCCGGCATAATGTGAGGCAATCGATCCACCCCAACATGGTACATGCTAGCCAGCTCCTCCATTCGCTCCACAAAGCCTAACGGGTCCTTACCTCCGTCATATTTTATTCCCCATTTACGTATAGTGTCGACAATAGGTGCCCGTTCTTCACACAGGGTATCGGAAGTGTTGTTATGTCGTGCTCCACTGCTTTCCGCTTTCATTGGTGAAGCTGGTGTTACACTGGGGTCGGGATGACCACTTTGCATAGTAATATTCGGGGTAAGTGTAGTAGGATTGGCCGGTGTTTCATGCTTGGCTTGCAAATCGAGTAGTTGCCGCAATTGGTTTTCCTCGTGCGGCATTGCTAGAAATTTCGCAAAGCGTTTCCTCAAGTCTTCCACTAGGCCATTGGGGTCTTGTTGAAACTGCGTCAGATATTTCACTAGCTCCTCCTTTTTCAGCACATAGACCCAGGATGTTCTTAGTACTGTACTCATCGCGACGGTGGGCGGTTTTAACTTTTTATTTATTTTATTATTTTAATATTTTTGTTTAATTATTATAAAATTTTTATTTATTTAATTGGAATTTTTTTTTGATTTATTTGTTTTAAATATTTCTATTTCTTTAGTTTAAATATTTTTATCCATTTATTTTTAAAATATTTTTTTTAATTTGTTTTCAACACACTATTATGTAGTATGTCCCTGCTCGGGCGCCATTGTAACGACACGTTTCCGCTGGTTGCCGGGATAGCTTCAGGGGTGTCCAGGGAACGTGTGTAGTTGCATTAAAGGGAATGTACACTATATTCTTTATTCCACTTAATAATTATTTATTTTTCTTATTTACAAAAGTTTTATCTGGAACGGTTGACCTTCCACGTGACGATATGTAAGGCGTCGGCGTATCAACCAGCGAGTAATCAGCCAGTTCCACGGAATTGATAACTCCTTATGAATGCACGGTCGCCAAGTGGGATACTTCTGAGGGATTGGTTCCCCTCCCGAACAGTACCAAACTAGCACTGGTGTTTGTAGGGGTTGAAAACCTCAAACAAATGCCCAGTCACCAGTGTGCTACCTAGCAGGAGTATTTGTAGGGGTTGATAACCACCAACAAATGTCCCGCCACCAAGTAGTGTACCTCCGAGGGATTGATTCCCCTGATGAAAAGGAGCCAACGGTCGAACCAACCTAGCTGGGGTATTTGTAAGGATTGATAACCACAAACAAATGCCTTCTAAGTCACACGACACCACAAGCACAAGTGCAGAGCAAAATATTAATTGTAAGGATTGATAACCACGAACAATTAGATCTTACCTGCAGGTCGCCTGCACGCCAACTGCTTGTTCACTTGTGATGTTCGTTCTTTTATACCTGTTTTCAGGCATACAGTTGTTGTACACATACAACCAATCATTGTGGGCACACATGTTTTCCGTCATCGAAAAGAGTTGCATTTAAATGGCACGAACAGCTGATCATATATAGTTTCTCACCACCAGATGTCGTCACGTGTCGATCGTCCGTTAATTTTGAATCTTACAGATAGTAAGCGATAATTTAAATAATCACTATTCTTACGATTAATTAAAATAAGCAATAAAGTATAATATAATGAATTTAATAAAAGTATAGTAAATAAACAAAGGAAAGGAAATTCATATAACATAATGTTAATATTCAACGCAAAAGGAAATTCATAAATATTCATGTATGTAGCTTAAAACGAGGGTGGCGACTTTAAGCGTTACAAACTCTGCAAGAGTTAATGCGCCCCACTAACTTAACTGGAGAACAAAAGCTAGAACGAATATTCCGGAACGCCTTACCAGATTATCAATGGCACATACGACGTAGAGATTTTTCAACTCTGGACGAACTTATGCAATTGGTGGCCGATCTAGAAAGCATACCGAACCCAGCACAGCAACAGCGAGGAGAGCACCACCGCATGTTAACGGCAAAAATGCATCAACAAACGCCAGATTTGAACTCTAACGTCGAAAACAATCCGACCTGCATGGTATGGGAAAATGATAAAATTACAGCACATATCCAACTAGACGGACAGTTGGCCACAGCCCTGGTAGACACAGGTGCCACCAGGAGCTTTATTACTTCATCACAAATCCGCCAACTACGCAATACGCCAGTTTACACCGCTATCGATGTAGAAATATTTCTGGATGACGGATCTCGAAAACTCATTAATAGAGCGGTGAGACTGACAGTGACTTTGGGAAAACTTACGACAGACTGGCAGTTCTTGATTATGAACGAGTCAAGAGAGGATCTCATTCTTGGGCTTGACTTTCTGCAACACTTCCATGCCACGATTAGTTGCGCGGGCTTAGTGGCTAAGTCCAACGAAGAACCAATACCTGGACTTGAGGGCAGCAACCAGGTAAGCTGTAATTCGAATTTAAATACAAAAATAAACCTAAAAATTAATAATAACAGAAAGCAAGATACGACAATTCCCTCAGACTACCAGAAAGAAATTACTAAGTTCCTAGAACAGGAACTTCCAAAATTTAAAAAAATACAGGGACTCTCTAATATCGCCCAGCATAAGATAATCATGAAAGACGACCGGCCGATCAAACTTCGCTACGCCCCACGTAACCCAGCAATGCAGTCGATCATAGATGCCGAAGTGAACAAACTCATTGCTAATGGCTGTATCGAACCATCGTGTAGTCCATACAGTTTCCCCATCACATTAGTGAAAAAGAAAAACGGTACATGGCGCACGTGTATGGATTTTCGACAGCTAAATGCTAGATCGGTGCCAGACGCCTATCCGCTGCCTCGAATCGATACAATTCTTAACCGGTTACGGAACGCCAAATTTGTGAGTAGTCTAGACTTAAAAGATGGATACTGGCAAATACCCCTCGAAGGAAGTAGCAAAAAGTATACGGCATTCGCCGTCGCCGGTCGTGGCTTATATCAATGGCGGGTAATGCCTTTTGGGTTGCACTCGGTCCCAGCAACGTTCCAACGCGCATTGGATAATGTAATCGGGCCTGAAATGGAGCCCTGCGCATTTGCCTACCTAGATGACATTATCGTAATTAGCGAAACTTTTGAACAACATGTTGTCAAGCTAAAAGAAGTATTCCGGCGATTGAGGGCGGCCAATTTGAGAATTAACCCAGAAAAATGTGAGTTTTTCAAGTCAGAAATTAAATACTTGCGGGATGTGGTCACGAGAGATGGAATCAAGACCGACCCCAGCAAAGTAGCAGCTATTACCGAAATGGCGACGCCAAAGTCAGTCAAAGAAGTACGTCGTTTCCTAGGAATTACTTCTTGGTACCGCCGGTTTGTGCCAGATTTTGCTACCATTTCGAAACCACTAACCCAGTTACTGAAAAAAGGAAAGCACTGGAAGTGGGGCGAAGACCAGCAAAACGCGTTCGATTCGCTTAAAAATAAATTAACAAAGGCACCAATACTTGCATGCCCAGATTTTTCACAAACTTTTATTTTGCAAACGGACGCCAGTGAACATGGACTGGGCGCCGTACTGACGCAAAATCTAGAAGGAAGTGAGCGCGTAATAGCCTACGCTAGTCGACACCTCAATGGAGCTGAGAAAAATTACTCGGCCACCGAAAAAGAGTGCTTAGCTATGGTCTGGGGAATACGGAAGATGAGGCCGTATTTGGAAGGTTATGCCTTTGTGGTAATCACGGACCACGTGGCACTAAAATGGTTAAATACAATCGACAACCCTACAGGCCGACTGGCTCGCTGGGCTCTGGAACTACAGCAGTATCAATTTACGATACAATACCGGAAGGGTGAACAGAATGTGGTAGCAGATGCATTGTCACGACAACCAGTCGAGACTGTTAATATCGTTCAAACCACTACAGACACCACCTGTCCTTGGATAAAACGGAGGATAGCAGAAGTGCGCCAGCTTCCGCAGAAGTTTCCCGAGTTTTCTGTCATCAATAACCAGCTTTACAAGAATACGTCCCGCGGAACCCACGGTAATGATACCACGCCATGGAAGTTATGTGTAGGAACCCCCTTAAGAAACCAGGTTATTCGCGAAAACCACGACACTGCCACAGGAGGGCATTTAGGTAACACGAAAACGATAAACAAAGTAGCGAGTAGGTATTATTGGCCTGGAATGACAAGAGATATATGTAGATATGTACGACGTTATGAGACATGTCAGAAATATAAGGTATCACAACAACAGCCAGCTGGAAAGATGCTCACACGTATTCCGGAGGAGCCATGGGCAACTCTTTGCGCAGATTTTGTTGGACCGTTACCGCGAACCAAGCATGGAAATACCATGATGCTAGTTTTTTTTGACAACTTCTCAAAATGGTGTGAACTAATACCACTTCGAAAAGCAACATCCGAAGGGCTCGTGAAAGCTTTTAGGGAGCGCATACTAGCGCGATATGGTGTGCCCAAAAGAATCATCACCGACAATGGAACACAGTTCACGTCACGAATTTTCGAAAAATACCTATATGAAATAGGTGTGAAACACCAACTCACGGCACCCTATACACCCCAGGAGAATCCAACAGAGAGGGTCAATCGCACAATGAAAACCATCATCGTACAATTTACCGGACGCCATCATAACACCTGGGATGAACTAGTCCCAGAAATTATGTTAGCCATCAACACAAGTGTGTCCGAGTCTACTGGACATACACCCGCCTACCTCACTCAAGGACGAGAACCCCGTCTTCCTAAGGCACTATATGATGAAGTGACCGTAGGAACCGGCGCTCGTCCAGCAGATCCCCATCAAAGGGCGGAAGAGCTACAAGACATCTTTAAAGTCGTTAAAAGAAACCTTACTGAAGCATCCCGTAAACAGCAAAGGCATTATAATTTACGTCGCCGAAAGTGGAACCCCAGTGTTGGGGATTTAGTATTAGTACGTACTCACCCTCTTTCCAAGGGTGTCGAAAATTTCGCCGCTAAGCTCGCACCCAAATACGAAGGCCCTTTTATCATTCGAGAATTCATATCTCCAGTGATCGCGAGACTCATTTCATATACAAACAACGACACCCGCACTGCCCATCTGAGCAACATGAAGCCATACTATCAATAAGCCCAACTCATTAAATAATTTATTTCTTTACTTCTAGACTGCAATCTGTCATTTCATTACTACTCGAAGCCACAGTATATGGCCAAACTTACCAAGTGCAGGTGCCTAGGAACGGTCAGCCTTACGTTACATGGTTGCCAAAACCATACAAGAAGATTTCGGTCAATGCATCCAATGAAGGGGGGCAATGTAACGCTTAAAGTCGCCACCCTCGTTTTAAGCTACATACGTGAATATTTATGAATTTCCTTTTGCGTTGAATATTAATATTATGTTATATGAATTTCCTTTCCTTTGTTTATTTACTATACTTTTATTAAATTCATTATATTATACTTTATTGTTTATTTTAATTAATCGTAAGAATAGTGATTATTTAAATTATCTGTAAGATTCAAAATTAACGGACGATCGACACGTGACGACATCTGGTGGTGAGAAACTATATATGATCAGCTGTTCGTGCCATTTAAATGCAACTCTTTTCGATGACGGAAAACATGTGTGCCCACAATGATTGGTTGTATGTGTACAACAACTGTATGCCTGAAAACAGGTATAAAAGGGCGAACATCACAAGTGAACGGGAGTTGGCGTGCAGGCGACCTGCAGGTAAGATCTAATTGTTCGTGGTTATCAATCCTTACAATTAATATTTTGCTCTGCACTTGTGCTTGTGGTGTCGTGTGACTTAGAAGGCATTTGTTTGTGGTTATCAATCCTTACAAATACCCCAGCTAGGTTGGTTCGACCGTTGGCTCCTTTTTCATCAGGGGAATCAATCCCTCGGAGGTACACTACTTGGTGGCGGGACATTTGTTGGTGGTTATCAACCCCTACAAATACTCCTGCTAGGTAACACACTGGTGACTGGGCATTTGTTTGAGGTTTTCAACCCCTACAAACACCAGTGCTAGTTTGGTACTGTTCCATCAAGATACTTCGGGAGGGGAACCAATCCCTCAGAAGTATCCCACTTGGTGACCGTGCATTCATAAGGAGTTATCAATTCCGTGGAACCGGCTGATTACTCGCTGGTTGATACGCCGACGCCCTACATATCGTCACGTGGAAGGTCAACCGTTCCAGAAAAAACTTTTGTAAATAAGAAAAATAAATAACTATTAAGTGGAATAAAGAATATAGTGTACATTCCCTTTAATGCAACTACACACGTTCCCTGGACACCCCTGAAGCTATCCCGGCAACCAGCGGAAACGTGTCGTTACAATACACAGGCAAATATTTAACAAAACTCGAGCCGCATCCTAATCCGCCTGCTCGTAATATTTTAAACTTTATTGGACACATCCACCTAAAAAAGAGGGACACAAGGGCTCTAATACTCAACACTCCAGATGGGATTTCTTGAAAATACTTTTTTTTCTTATTTTTATTATCACTACTCATGTATTATTTATAACTATTACTAAGTTTATGTCCGACAGTGGTCGGTCCTAATAATTATATTATAGATTTAAGATTTGTATACTTACAGATGCCTCAGAAAAGGCGTATGGTGCCGCAGTATATATCAGAACATTCTTGATAAATAAAACAGTTATTGTATACTTGCTTTGTACGAAGTCCCGTATAGCCCCTCTCAAGCAACAAACGCTGCCCAGGCTGGAATTATGTGCTGCCCAGTTGGGTGCCAACTTGGCTGGAAAAGTTGAAACACGATCTTCGTTACCGAATAGCTTCAATTCAAGAAAGCTCGACACCCGATCAATGGCGTCATGTGAGTTTCCAGGATATATTATCTAGAGGATTGGATCCACAGCAGTTGCAGCATACACCCAAGTGGATATATGGGCCATTCTTTCGTCATGGTGATGAGAAACATGGGCCTCCGATGTTCTCTCCAAATCCTGACACGCCTTTATCTGAACAGAAGAAAATATCCTATAACATGCTGGTTTCATTACCGACTGAAAATTTTTTGTATTGTATCAACCATAGAAATTCCTTTAAAACCCTGCAACATATTATAGGATACATCTACAGATTCATAAAAAATTCTAGAATTCCCAAGGCAGATCGACAAACTCAATGAGCTCTGACACCTTTCGAGCTCCACGATTCACTTCTTATAATTATTAGAGAAACTCAAAAATTTGCATTCGCAGAAGACATCAAGCAGTTGAAAAAACGCAAAGAACTAAGGGCGTCAAGTCCGATCAGAAGTTTATCACCATGGCCGACTTCCTAAACGCAAGTTGCAATTCATATTTACAATGCATACACTTCGTAAACGCATATGTAAACTTTCTGGCAATGCCCAATGTTCCTAATCGTTTGGCAACTCATTTTAATGAGTATCAGTTGTCAAAATCGCGCATCATTTTTATTTTGTTGGCAAACATATGTATGAGTTGCATAGCGGCGTTCCTAAATGCCGATAAAATGCAAAAAATGTCTCCGCAACGCAAGGTTGCTCTTAATACATCCTTAGCATTGCACACGCATTTTATTAAATTGTGCATTGCAACTTGCGTTTAGGAAGTCGGCCCATTTTTAGATGAAAATTGCATTTTAAGAGTCGGAGGCAGACTAGAAGAGTCCAAATTGTCATTCGATACAAGGTTTTTGGCCCATCAAGGGAAAATACTTAGCACGAGAAACCATCCATAAGTGCGTAAGTTGCGCCAAATCAAAACCAAAACTTCTTCAGCAGATCATGGGAAATTTGCCTGGAACGAGGTTTACCCCAGCAAGACCATTTATAAATGGCGGGGTTGACTATTGTGGTCCAATTTGGGTCCACTTTAAAACTCGAGGAAAACGACGTCAGAAGGCGTATATCGCAGTATTCTGTTGCTTCGCCACGAAAGCAGTGCATCTCGAATTAGTTACGAGCCTAATAACAGAAGCGTTCCTGAGAGCACTAAAACGATTCACCAGTCGCAGAGGTCACTGCCAACAGCTTTACTGCGACAATGCAACAAATTTTGTCGGAGCACGAAATCAACTAGCTGAATTATCATTAGCCCTTTCTACCCCCTCAGCTCAAGAAGCCATTCAGCGAGAATGTGCAAATAAAAACATTTATTTTCATTTCATTCCTCCTCGAGCACCTCATTTTGGGGGATTGTAGGAGGCCGTAGTCAAGTCAGCCAAAAAGTTATTGCTCAAAGAAATGGCAAACGCGTATGAAGAAATGGAAACTGTAGTCATAGAGGTAGAGGCAATACTGAATTCCAGACTTATAACAGCATTATCAAATGATCCTAATGATGCAGCTGCCTTGACTCCTGGCCATTTCCTGATTGGGGACCCTCTCACGGCACAAGTCGATGCAACTTCTCAGTCGATGTCGCCATCACTCATTAAACGATGGGAATTAGTTTCAAAAATAAAACGTAATTTCTGACAACGATGGATGACAACGAATACCTCACTGAACGCCAGCAGCGCAACAAATGGCAATCAAAGTTTTAAAATCTGTCAGTGGGTACTATAGTTATAGTTAAAGTCAACACTCCTGTCATGACGTGGCGAATGGCAATTCACTTACTTGCTCCGCTTCCTCTCGATACATCCTACACCACTACTGGCAATGAAAGTATACCTGATCCGCTTCCTCTGGACACACCCTCAACCTCTTCGGGCAGTGAAGGTGTAAAAAGCAGTTCCCTTCCCAAGGAAAAATACAAATCTACGGACAAAATTAAAGGAAATAGCTCGGAACTCAAGAGAAACGAACCACCCACTGACAAATACAAAGGCTCACCACCCTCAAAACGCTGCAAATTAGCTCCAACCAGCCTACTACTGATTCTTGGCTTATTCCTTCCGTTAAAGGTATGTCAGCAAGGTAACTACACAAGGATTACTAGCTCTCTTGGGTTACACTTTGAACATATTGGTCAAGTTAAACCAATGAACTCAGAATGGAAGCTTTTAATCTACTTTGAACTATCACTATTTCTCAATGAAGTAAAACTTCTAGAAAACGGAACTAATACGTTAATGAAATGTTGCGGCAACAGTTCAGATCTCAACCATCAATTTCTCGTGCTCGTTACGCATTTCAACGTTAGACTTAAAGTGGTTACCAGTCTCGAAAGCCTCTTAAGAAGAAAGAAACGTGGAGCAGTTGATTTCGTTGGAAATGTGCCAAATTCATTAGTTAGAGTTCTCGATTCACAGTATGTCGAAAAAATTACCAACACCATAAACAGCATAAAGAATAACGAGGATCACTTGGCACACCTTCTACGGAATCAAACATCATTCCTCGACTCCACCCTTAATATTATGAAACAAACGGAGGCTCATACTCAGAATAGCCTTGATAAATTAAACTTTAGGCTAAAAAGACTCGAGAAATTTACTGTCAATGAAATCCAGCAGTCTCAATTTATTTCATCGCTTAGCATTCAGTTGATTATCATCTCAGACAATGTGCAAAGGATGTTAAAGGCCATAATGGATGTGCTAACCGATACGTATTATGGCAGAATAAGTCCCTCTCTACTAACACCGCAACAATTTTCTTTGGAAATGGACAATATAAAGGCAAATCTATCATCGGATTTAATACTACCAGTTAAGGATATCATTCATCTGTATGGTTTAGTGACAGCTAATACAGCCATTTCAAACCAACACATTATTTGCACATTGAAAATTCCACTAGCCCATAAAAAGGCATTCGACCTCTTTTATCTTACACCAGTTCCACAACTAGTAAATGACTCGTTGGTTGCGATCATTCAAACAACCAAAATGATGGCTCTCAATGCTCACCGAGACGAATATTTCCCGGTTGATCATACCAAACTCCGTGATTGCCACACCATTGAACACCATACTTTTTTATTCCCAAATATCCAAGCTACGTATTTCAAAAATTCACCAATGTGTCGTTGTGAGATACATTTATTTAACAACGCATCAGACCTAAGTTGCAATACCGAAGTACTAGACAATAGTAATGTCCACTCAAATTAAGTATGGTGTGCAACGGCATCACTGGTTCTCAGATCTTACAAGGAACTAGATTACTTACCTTACCAGCAAGATGTTCAATGAAAAATGAGTTGATTAGCGTATATGGGCACCAAACAATCGCCTCGACTTTGTATCCCTCCTATACAAGCTCTGGATTTCCCCCCCCCCCCCCCCATTAACAACAAAAAGTCATCAATAAAACCGAAACTTTACCAGACGTAATAATCATGGGAAACTTAGCCCGACTGCAAGAGGTGGTAAGAGAACAGATGCGGAATACTCAAACCCCAACCATGAATCATGGCGTGCATAGCTTCAGCATAAATTGCCAGATTTTGTTCAGTTAAATTGCCTATTGATACTAACGATCCCCCTGAGGCCGCAATATATTAATTCTTTGCATTCTTTTTATTTGGTATCAAAATAAAAGGAATCTCTACTCGAATTAAACTTTAACCAAAACGCTTACTTTGTTTTTGTTTAACTTTTTTGTTCATATTTTTGTCAAGTCTCAAGTAAACTTAAATTCTTTCCCACAAATTAATCAAAATAAAATTAATTTATTTCTCACACATTTGTCAAGCCAGGTATGAGAACCACAATGTAAGCATAAATAAATAAAAAAAATTCTTTTCCACGTGTGCTTCAAATTACTAGGCAGACAGTAGTAAAATTGAATATCTGTTTTGCTTAGCTTACGATGGGAATGAATTTGAAAGAAAGTACTGAACAATTTCTGGCCGTTTTAAATTATGTTTTTATTCTTATTTTATTTATTCCCTATATTTTTTTATTCATTATATTTTTTTTATTGTATTAATTTTAAGTTATTTGTGACATTTTGTATAAATACTATAGTTATTCAATAAAGTTTGTGATTGCAATTTAAATCGTCATCTACTACACTTCATTAAGTCAATTAGATTATCCTGGTGTACTAACTGAATAACTAATTGGTGTATCCATGTATACTACTTGGATAAACCCCAACCATTTATAAATCAGTTAAGCCAGACAAAGGAGTCTGGTATTAACAATATGAGTACGAATAAGTAATTGCGCACAGATATCTATTTAAATAGCGTTAATTATACAATTAAAACAATTCTATCAATTTGTATTATCAATGTAAAAATCAGGCTTAAAATCATAAATTAAATAAAAGTGTACTAAATACCTGGAATACTATACATAGTATATTTATGTGTGTACATAAGAAGGCACTTTCCGATTAATTGTTATACATAAAAATAAATAATACTTAATGATATACATATGTTTGTATGTTTGCATGTATGTACGTATTTATCACACAGTATCTGTGTGCTGAGAATATTGCTCTTTTTCGTTATAAACATTGAATAAGATAAATGCTATTGTAATTGCTAATAAAAGGCAAACGGTGTATTAAATAAAGATATGTAAAGTCTTATCAATGATTAGATTGTACATTTGATATGGGCAATGGTATGTTTTGCTTATTTTAGTAACTTTGTTTTATATATTAATATAGTAATAGCATTTTGTCGTTCTAGAATCTCATTTCGTACAAACAAATTAACTTGTAACGATTTAATTAAACTTCTGTTGTTGACCAAAGGTCGATAGTTCCTTCTGCGTTACGTAGCCCGATATAGGAGGTAAGCTTGTATCCTGGACTCCGCCTGCGAGACCGCCACCATCAGTATTAATAAATGTTTGACATTTTGATTCTGTTCCTTTCAAAGACCTGCCCAAAGCTTCTAGAGAAGTATATCCATCTGCAGAGGGTATAAGCGACTAAAATATAATATGACAAAAATAATTAAATGTTGTTATTTTTATATGTATTTAATCCTTCAAAGTAAAAATAAAAAAATATCCTAAAATATTCAGTCATCAATTAAGTAAAATATATTAATTCAAAATACTGTTACGCTTTTTACACATACTAATCAAAAGTTTACATACACATACTTCACAACTCGCTATCAGGGCATCTATTCCATTGCTGTATATTAGCGTTATTTTTTTATTTCTTTTATTCTCTACCCCCAAATTGGTTCAGTTTTATGTAAAAAACAAAAATACAAAGTTTCAAGATTTAAGATTTGAATACTTATTGTTAGGTAATTTTGAAGATACAAGTAATTATCAGCAAAAACACAATAGCCCAATTCACAATCGTGTGCAAATGGTCTTGCATCGTTGCATTTACGAAATATTGACTACATTTTTTCCAATATAAAGAAATGAACAAGTATGTATTATTCTTTTCTTTTTTAGAAAGCTAAAAATATTGCCAAGTTAGCAGATTATCTAGAAATTATACGACACTCTTACGGGTACAAATTTATATAATTCATAGCATATTTCAGTGATAGGTATTGTGCCAAACAAGTACTTGGTCAAACTTTTTATCTCACTACTTTTGATGGCCGAAATTTTGGAAAGGAACTTGGCCTTTTTTCACATTTATGTTTTTGTGAGGATCTGACTTTTTTTTGAAAGGTTTTCTTAATAAAGCTTATTAAACTTTAAATTTCTGGTCTGTTACAGTTCTATTTATAATAACTGCGTCAGTTTGAAAGGGCAGACATACATACAATAATGGGTTAGAATGTGATATGTGCACCATTGTGTCATTACAATTACCAACTGATGTACTTAATTTTTTAAGAATCGTGAGAATAAAAATATGTAAAATATAATTTCGTGCTAACCTAAACAGAAAAACGAAAAAATGAAAAAAACAGAAAATTAATAGTGATACTTATAAATGTGTTTACCAAAGGTAAATCAATTGTATACACAAATTAATCATCCAGACGTTTAAAATCTGACTATTATTTCTGTTAGTTATTATTATATTTTGCTCATCAACAACAGATCATGCAGGTGTTTAAAAAGTGATAATAATTATTATTTTATGATCATATTTTACACAGATAGATGATTGAACACTACTTTATATGCAATTTCTAAGTATTACGGGGCAATCTTTACGTATTTTTGAATAAATGTCAAAAACTTTATTTTTTTTCATTTATAAAAGTTAAATCGAATATGAAATTAAATGATGACATCAAATGCTCTCTGAAAACAAATTTCTTTTGTGCTTACTTTTCTTTGTAGTTTTATTTTCAAAATTTATGAAATTTATTGAAAGTGTGGTAGCCTTATTGATAGAATGAGTAATTATATGTGATAGCATAAGAAAAAACAATCAAAATAAAATAGATTCTATCTCTCGACTGCTTTCTGTGGCTTTATTTTTGTGCCAATTTCGACTAAAAAATACTCGAAGAAGACTCAAATACGATTGGAAATGCGACTGATAAATGACTCAAATTACAGTCATAAATGACAAAAAAAAAGACTGATACATTTCTCACAAAGCGATTAGAAACCTGACCGAAAGAAAGACAATTCGAAAATGACAATTCACAAATGAAGTGAAATATGACTAATAAATGATCAGAAAACGATTCGAAAAATACTTCAAATACTACTAGAAAAGGGTTGAAAATGACTCTAAACTAATATAGAAAAAGACTCATAAATGACTTATCAAGAGAAGTAGCGGGTAGTCACGTTTTTCTATCGACAAAAGTATCTTTTATGATCAGAAAATTAACACATATTCTGCCTTTTTAATCGCGCAAAGCAGTCAAAAAAGACTTGAATTTGATTGAAAATTTCAAAAAATGCTGGCTGGGTATGTATACAAGTGCGTATGATACGTATGTACCCAGCTAGAAAATTAGGCATTAATTACATAAATTATTATTTTCCAAAGCAAAACAATGCATCGCTTAGAAACGAGAGGGTAATTTCATCAAACATAATTAAAATAATTCATTACTTTCCTAGGGCATGTCCTGTGTTAACAGTATGCATTTGTGAATATACATAAAAAGGTGCCACACGAACAGTGATGCCAACTTTTTCAGAGCAAAAAACACTGTGCCTTTATAAAAAAGCACTAAATGCAATAAAGCCATATTTCGATTTTGCTTACTTATAAATAAGTAGAATATGAGTAGGAAAATATTTAAGTTCAAGACAACAACAAATTAAACAATTGCAATGGGCTATTTGATTTAATAATTTTGGAAAAATAAAGTAGTACTCGTAAGCTTATATAATCCTTGAAACTTAATTTCAGAAACAAAGTAATTTTATTTTCAGGATAAAGATTTCAATTAAAATTTTATGTGTACTCTTTTATATAACTGCCTTAATTAAATCATTTGGTATAGAGGAAATATCAAAACACTTGATTAAAATGTATGCGGAAATGTTTTAGGATTTTAGTCGATATCGAGTCCCTCAATTTGTTACTGGGGTTGCATTGTAACTCGAATCGAAATAAAATGAATTCTGCGTACACGCATAAAAGGCGAAAGAATTTTCTTTTGTTTCAAATTGCAGAGTTCTGAGTAAACTTAATTATATAATTATATGTATTTATGTATATATATATTTATATATGCGTATAAATATGTATGGATGTGTCAATAAACTAACAAAAACTGTTTAAGTATGGATGTGCATACATGTATACATACATAAATACTTTAACAGAAAGTCTTATGTACACCCAAGCAGAAATTGTGACTTTGCCCAAAAAATACATATGTACCAGCACAACACTGCAAATACAAAATTACGACTCTTCCAAAATTGTTGTACCACCACAGTATTGTAAACACAAAAATATGACTTAACGTTTACAAATACCGCGTTCTTAGTAATGCTGTATCACTACAACACTGTATTTACAAAAATCCGACGTTAGTTTCCCAATACCCCGTTTACAATAATTCTATACCGCTACAACATGGTAAATACAAAAATTTTACTTTAGTTCCCCAAATATCCCGTTTACAATAATTTTTTACCGCTTCAACACCGTAAATACAAAAATTTTACTTAAGTTGGGAAATTTACATTGTGACGACCTTATAAATTTGTATAAAGAGTATTTTGACAACATTGAAAACAAGAGTCGGAGGACAGTCATTCGGCGTTATCATTTTAATGTTATGAGTACATTAAAATTTTGGTAAACGAATGTTTTACTGATTTTAGTTGTACCCGCAGACAATCGGAGCAACGTCGTGCTGATTGTCTTTTTATGCCTGGGCATATTTATATTAATATATAATTATACTCCTCGTTTAAGGAAAAAGTCGTTTCATCTTTTCTTTGGCCATAAAACTGTTTTAATAAAATAATTAATTTTTTAGGCGTTCATCTAAATTAATTTTTACATGATGTTTGTTACATTCTGAATGACATATGACACAATTAAATAATTGGATGTATTAAAAATTTATATTAGTTAGAAATTAGAAATTACTTTTAAAATATTTATTAGCGCTTAAAGTTCTTTCCACTTCAGCATTTGAACATTGCAATGTTAATAGTCCTGGAGCAAATATTGACAAATTCAGAAATGGATTATCATTAGTAGAATTTCTATAATTATAAACTTCAATTCAAAATTGATCAGTTCTGAGCAAATTTTTACATTTATGTAGCGTTAAATTTCTGGTACTTCGTTCTATTTCTTCACTTTCACCATACCAGCAAAAATTACCGCTTTGCAGAAGAGTGTTTGTAGGCCAGTTAGAAGCAATACATTCAGCTTCCAAAAAGCCATGTATTTTTTGCCTTACTAAATCGTTTCACAGAAGTAATGATGTGTAGATTTTTTGTACTCAAATGCAAAAGTTACTGGTTTACAATTTTTGTTACTTTTTTTCCACTTTATTTAGAGAGCCCGCTTTACAATACTGCTTTTTAGAAGCATTCATCGAAGCTTTCGTTATTAAGAAAGCAATAATTTGCTTCCCTCAGTTGTCAGTTCCACCAAATCAGAATTCTTTTTTGCTGGTATTATTGTAATTTAATTATTTTATAACGTGTATGGATTCCCTATAAGTTCTAGAAAAATAATCTTAACGCTGAATAAACAAACTTTATTTGTTGAGGTTTTATCGCTTTATCGGTAGCCCTTCAAAAATATAAATCATCTGGCAACCTGTTTTGCTGTCTCTAGTTAGAATATAAAAACAAAGAAGAACAACGAATTTACGTGTGGAGCATATTCGAGCATACTTACTAGAATTAATTAAAATCGTATTTTCTAATCATCTTATTAAAAATTATCATTTAAATAAAATTTAAAATCTGGAACATTGGCATCCCTTGCGGGGAATACAATTTATATTTGATTCTGCTCCGACTTGTGAATAAAAGGCAAAGTAGTCTTGAAATAGTTAAGTGGTCACGGCTCTCGTCAACATCGACAGGCACACTTCTAAATCGTTTGCTGATATTATCATTGAAAGTCACCGCTGGAAGCTGAAAATTGGAATCTGGTAGTGCGTATCAGGGAAGACTATAGAGTCTGGACAGGTGGTGCTCTGGGATAAGGCTATCTTACTGTAAGAAAACATAACCTTACTTTGGGCATGCTGTGTTGAGGCCTATCGTCATTTAATTAGTTCACAATACAACAAATACAACCCGGTTTGTACATAAGATACAGGCTCATCAGTTGCATTGTAGATATTAGCACTAATCAGTGTTTAGCAACGCCACCTAGGTGTTAATGACTATATACTCACCACAGTCAAATGGTGGTAGCTCGCTACACTATTTAAACTGGCAATACTGCATTCGTTCATCTGATGTTTGACATTTATACTACAAACATACAACTTCTTAAATAGGCAAAATGGAAACAAAACTTTCTGCTTTAACTAAAGTTAAAAGTTCCATTCATCTTTTTGCAACAAATACACGGAAAACTGCCAAAAACAAACAAGGCAAAGGCTTTTTGGAAGCCAGAAAAACGCTACTTGAAAGTTACTGGCAAAAATACTATAATTTGTTTCAAGAACTTTCATCAAGTCCCGAAAATAAGAACGGGGCACAAGCAGGCGAGCTGAGCAGCGAGAGTTTTGCTGAAATGGAGATAAGATACGCAGAAACTATGGGCGATTTGAATGATGCACTATATAATTTAACTACCCTTGAAAGGACATCTAGTTACACCCAAAATACTACCATGCAAGCAACAGCGCCCACAATTATTCAAACGCAAACAAGAGTCATGCCACGCATTTCCATACCCCCATTTGATGAAAATTGCTTGCATTGGTTTCCTTTTAAGGATATTTTTGAGTCCATCGTAACCAGCAATCCTGCGTTGACAAATACACAGCGCCTACAGTACTTAAAAGACTCCTTGACTGGAGGAGCGATACATCCGTTGGACAATATTACTACAACAGACAGTAATTTTAGTGTGGCATGGGATTTGCTAAAAGGTAAATATGAGAATAAACGAATAATAATTAATGCCCATTTTGCAGCAATTTTGAATTTACCTACAATGCAACGAGAAACCGCTGCAACTCTTCGATCATTTTGTGACGGTTTAACATCATCATTGCGAGCATTGGAGCACTTAGGGCGGCCAGTACAACATTGGGATGACTGGTTAATTTATACAGTTGTCCACAAATTGGACCCAGTAACCCAAAAAGCGTGGGAGCTATCTGTAAACGCCGATCATGATTTACCATCGTTTGAGGAATTAAAACAATTTCTACAAAACCGCACTAATTCACTGGAAATAGTGTAAACATACAACGAACCGAAGCCTACTAAAATGGCTGATAATAACAAAACCAAAATAACTCCAGTTAAAAACTACTACACAACACCAAATCAATGCCCTTTATGCAAAGAAAAGCATTTCATATTATTTTGTTAGTTAGAAATAGTAAAACAAACATAACCTTTGCAGAAATTGCTTACGACAAGGGCATTTTAGCAGTACATGTTCATCGCAGCATCGGTGTCACACATGCAAAGAAGCGCACCACAGTACCACAAAGTAGACCAGAGTTGTAATAACTGACGTATGCAAAAAGCTAAAATCATTTGTGGCGCAGTCACTGCGAGAAACGGACAACTGTAGTATATTTGTTATTAAGATGTTAACAAAATAATCAAAACAAACAAGAGAAAATCTGTATTTTGTGAAACGAACACGTGTACATGCATACATACATACATACACATTTACAAAATTAAATTAAAGAATTTGTCGAATTGAATTAAAAAAATAGAATGTGAAATAGATTAATGGTATTAAAAAGTGATTTAAATTTGTTTACAAATGATTACTGATTTAACTTTAAGCATTTTCATTGAACAATTTTAATTTTTACCTTTTGTTTACAAAAATCACACAGCAAATGAGATCACAAAGCATAAACTGAAAATACATTTGAACAAGTAAACGAAGTACACAATTTTACAAAATTAAATGAAAGAATTTGTTGTGTTGAATCAAAAAACAAAATGCCAAATAACTTATTACTATTAAAAAAGCAATTAAAAAATGTTTTAAAATGATTGCATATCTTATTTGAAGCATTTTCATTTAAAAATATAAATTTTTACCATTTATTTGCAAAAATCGCCAAGCGAATGAGGTTACAAAGCGTAAAATGAAATTAAGCTAAAAAAATGCAACCACGAAAGAAGGTTAAAGAATGCGCAGTGACTGCGAGAACGAGACCTCTGAAAACACAAATTATCTTCCGTCTCGTGACATCTCTGGTCTACTTTGTGACAGTACTTTGCATGATTGTTTTAATCTGAAATCAGCTACGGTTAATAAAAATGTTAACAACAGGCAACAATCAATGGCCGCTAATAATTCAACAGTCATCAATTCGAATTGTTCTGCCCACCTTATCTTGCCACAGGTACTAATTGGTACCGCAGCAGAGTAGCAAGCCGAGCAAAAAATTTCGGCGGCGGCTGAAAGACAAATATTTTCGGCGGCGGCGGCTGAACGGCTTAACGCCGATTTGTTTAAGCATTTGAAAAAAATTTTTAACCCAGTCTGTTTTTAGAAAAATACGTGAATTATTGAATCACCACATTCTAACATTATTTATTTTGCAATAGTTTAAATATTGCAGTAATTGATATCCTAAAAAATAGCTTCGTAAATTATTTGTTAAATCATAGAAACATATTCTAGATTATCAGGGCAATTATGAATAAAATTTCGCGAGAAATTTCTCATTTTTCAAATTAGAATTTCTTTCCCTATTACTTGCTATTAGTTGGAATTTTTCCCCTGGAAAAATTTCTCGCGGAATTTTATTCATGATTGCCTTCTACATAAATTTTATTTAAGTTTTCGGATTGAATTAAAAATTAATTACTTTATTGGAACACTGCTACGGATCAACAAACAAAAAGCTTTGAACAATTAATTATCAAAAAGTCGCCTGACTGTTTAAACAAAAAAGTCAATGTAAACGTCCATGTATTTAAGAACGGACTCCAAAAGAGAACGTAAGTCTTGTCGCAGCTACGTTGCCATTCACATAAACATTTTCTTTTTATGTGGAAGCAAAAACAACTATCTTCCCGGGACGCTCGCTATCATATTAAATACGAAATTTAAAAAATTATAAAAAATAAAAGACAAAATAACGGCTGAGTATAAGCCGCCGATAAGCCGAGTGGTTCGGCGGCGGCTCGGCTTGTGTAAAAAAAACGGCTGACTGGCTAGCCGTCAGCCGCGCCGGTACGGCTTGCTACTCTGTACCGCAGTAGTTGAAGCAAGTTCGTCAAATGGCAGGAAAATAATTTTACGCGTATTGATTGATAGTGGCGCTGAATCCACATTTATCAGTGAATATGTCGTGCAGCAACTAAAACTGAGAAAAGATTCTGTAAATGTCCCGATAAATGGTGCTGCAGGTGCTCGTATAGCTACGGCAAAAAGTGTCACATCTGTCACTCTACGGTCCTTACAATCCGATTTTGAACTGTGCTGCACAGTACTTGTTTTATCAAAAATTGGCATTCTGACTCCTACTACTGTAGTCTCAGATAATAACCTAAAACCGTTTTCGCATTTAAATTTAGCAGACCCAAATTTACATATACCAGGATCTATTGATATGATTCTAAGTGCAGGCGACTATGTTGCTATACTTTTAAATGATATTAAGCGCAGCTCGAATAGTCAGCTCGTTGCACAAAGTACTCATTTTGGCTACGTTGTATTTGGGTCCATCGCAAACCATGAATTAAAATGTGAACAATCCGTTACCTGTTTAACTACAAATTTGGAAATCGATAAAGCCCCTCGTGACTTCTGGGAAATCGAGAGTTTATCTAATGACTTTAAAAAAATTTTAACAAAAGATGACCAATTTTGCGAAAATTGGTTTGAAACGACAACAAGAGATGTTGATGGTCGATACATCGTTCGTTTGTCAATTAAAGAAGACGCTGAGCTTTCGTTACTTAAATCCAGTAAGCAAGACGCTTTAGTACTGTTTCGGCACATGCAAAAACGACTCAACCGTGATTCGCAACTTAAGGCATTGTATCAAGGTTTTCTTACAGAATATCACGATTTGGCTCATATGGAAATTGTCAACAACGAAAGGTGGGAACCAGAAAAGGTTTGCTATTTACCACATCACGGCGTATATAAGGAAAACAGCCCCACTACCAAGCTAAGGGTGGTATTTAATGCTGCTAAACGGAATGATGTCGGTGTTTCCTTAAATGATTGCTTGCATATAGGACCGAAACTGCAGAATGACTTGTGGACTATAGTCTTAAAATGGCGAAAACATAAAATTGTTTTCACTGGGGACATCGCGAAGATGTACCGCGAGATGTTGCTGAACAAGCAAGATACAGATTTATTGAGAATTCTGTGGAAAGCTGATTCATCTGACGTTCTTTCAGGCGGTGATACTGAAGAGGAAGTCACAAAAAATCGTCTTGAACTACAAACTTTATTACACTCTGCAGGATTTACGTTACGCAAATTTCATTCTAATTCTTGGAAAGTCTTACAAAACATCGAACCATCTGATCGTGGTGAGGGCGACACATATAATTTAGATCCAATAGAAAAAACGACAGATTTGGGTATCGGTTGGCTGCCTAAAACCGACGAGTTTTGTTACAAGGTGACGTTAGATTACACTATCCAACATTTTTCGAAACGACAGATGTTATCTGATGTCTCTAAGCTGTTTGACCCACTTGGATTATTAACTCCAGTCATAATACGCGGTAAGATCTTTCTACAACAACTTTGGCTTACAGGTCTCCAGTGGGACGACCCTTTACCTGACAGATTACTAGAAAAGTGGAAGGAGTTTCGTACTGAGTTGCAACAGTTAAGTACATTAAGAATTCCACGGTGGATAGGTGTTAGAAGTTCACATCAACGTTGTGAAATTCATATATTTGCTGATGCCTCGAGCACTGCATATGCAGCAGTTGCGTACCTTCGAATTTCATCGGAGCAGGCAATCCGTAAAACTCTACTAACGGCGAAAACGAAGGTGGCACCTCTGAAAAAGTTAACGATTCCTCGACTCGAGCTATGTGCTGCCTTTTTAGGCACAAAGCTGTTGTATAAGGTAAAAGAAGCTCTAAAAATTTATATTGTTAATACAACACTATGGTCAGACTCCAACACAGTACTTTGTTGGATACGTACGGATCCTGGTAAATTAAAAGAATTTATTGCCAATCGAGTAATAAAAATTCAGCAGTATATTACAGCAAGCGAATGGTGTTATGTTCCAAGTATGGAACCTGCCTGAATCCTGCCGATCAAGCTTCGAGGGGTCTTCCAATAGAACAGTTTCTTAATCAACCATTGGAACGGGCCTCAATGGTTGAAGTCGCATGAGTGCAACTGGCCAAACATGCCCGAACTCAATATGGCCATCATTCCAGAAATAAAATCTAAGCAATTGTTAACAACAAACGTCAATAATATAACTTTTGAAGACCAATTACTAAGGCGTTATTCGAATTTAGACAAACTACTTGCTGTGGGGGCATGGTGCAAACGTTTTATACACAACTCACGACATACTCACAAGATAACATCAAAAAATTTGTCATGGTATGAGCGTAATGCTATACTACGTCAAATCATAAAACATGTCCAAGAAACCAGCTTTGCTAATGAGATGAGCTCGATTCAAAAGGGTGAAGCCATTTCAAAAAAGAGCAAAATTTGGAAATTGCGCCCTATAAAAGATTCTAATGGTATGTTGAGACTCGAAGGTCGTTTGATAAATGCTAACATAAGTTTCAATGAGAGATGTCCACTCATATTGCCAAAAAAACAACGCGCTATCAAATTTAATCATCGCTCAAGCACATGAGAGGACTTTACATGGGGGTGTCCAAGTAACTTTGCAGTACATTCGTCAAAAATATTGGCTTATCGATGACAGACTATCCGTAAAAAATTATTATTAACTGCGTTATCTGTTTCCGCCAAACATGCGTACCATCAACACAGTTAATGGGGAATCTGCCATCTGAACGGTGCAACACAGCAATGCCATTTCTGAATGTAGGCTGAAAATCGTTTTTCATTGGCCAAAATTCTGTAACTTTTGAACTGATCAAAATATTGAAGTAATTTTTATTTTAGTGGATAGATATTTAGTTCAGTTTGACTCAGTTTTAATTACATTAAAATTGATTGAGGACTTTTTAAGGAATTCTAGCTCAAAGTTGAACTTTTGAATTTTTTTAACTTTTAGAGTGAAATATGGGTTTATTATTTTTTTATTTATTAAAAAATTTAATATATGGAAATTAGTAATAATTATAAATATGTTTTGTAATAATGGAATTTATTTAATGTTACACTCAAAAAAAATTTTACACTAAAAAAAAATAGTAAAATCAACGATTTTGCTATTATTACAGAAAAATTAAAAATTTTTTGCTGTCTAATTTGCAATTTTGTTTACACTCAAAGAATAGTTACACTTAAAAAAAAAACTTTAATAATATTATCTAAAAATATTGCTATTACTACAGAAAAATTTATTATTTTTTGCTGTCAAATTTGATCATTTTAAAAAACATATTAAAAATAAAAACTGCAATAAATTTTAATAGCATTTGTAACAATGGTAGGTTCTGTTTATTATTATTTTTTACTAATAGTATGCTTTTCGTACCTTAAATAACAATGAAAGGCAATTATGATTATTATTCATTTGACTCAAATATTGATTGTAAATATTCCATATTTTGTTCTGTGCTATTTCTGTTCTTTAGTAGTTTTTGGCTTCTTCATCTAAATCCCGATGTTCCACTTTCCATTGATTTCGAATACTGGAGATGAACGGATCTGACGTTGCCAATAATATATTAAATAGATCTTCATTTGTTGAATTTCGTGAAATTTTTCTAGTATTGTGCTCTCTATAAAATCTGTAATCCTTGTTTCTTTTTTCCTGAGCCTCCTCTGATAGATCTCCAAGTGGCACCAAATGATATTTAATGATATCTTCTCCATGATAAAGGATTTTATGAACTGTTGCAGACATATTTCTCCATGGGTAGTTGATTGTATATATTTTTGCAGTTTCCTTAGCATAATCTCCAAATTTTCTAGAGTCAATTTCTTCATTGCACGCAAGTACTTCTAGGATTATTTTAAACCTGAAAATAAGGTTTAAATCCACTCCTGTTATTTCAGATGCTGTTTCTGGATCTGAAAAGAATCTTCTTGCGGTATTGCCATCATTTGTATTGCCTGACCCTTGTTTTGGCTGATCTATAATCAATCCTAATTTGCGATATTCATCTAGAACATGTTTCTTTTTTGAACTTCTTAACTCTTTGTTGGTTTCGTTGTTTCTTATTGATCCTGAAGACCCGAAATCCAAATCATAACTGATTTTTAGTATGTGTTCCATAAGTCGTATTCTTGCATGTAGTGGTGATAATCCAAATTCATATGCATCGGTATTATCTAATGATTTTGTCGGGACTTGGTTTAATTGGGTTGATGTTGCTTGGGATATAATGCAGCTGGATGCAGCCTTCGTGTTAGTCAAAGCCTGACCTACTTTTCCATCTATCATTGTCAGCACTAATTGGTAGCTTACTTCAGTTTGCTGCCCATCTAACTGTAATTGTAATGGCTGTAGTGTTGCAATTTGGGCCTTGATATCACTAACTTCTTTGTTAATGGCATCATGAGTTTCTTTTTTGAATTCAAATTTAATTGGCCTGCAGTATTTCGTAGAAGATGGTGTCTCATTTTTCCAAATATCCATTGTTTGCGTTGTACTAGTCGAAGGCTCTGAATCTTCCAAAATCTTTTTCAATCGCAATGGTACAAATGATACCATGAACATATCTGAGTCCGAAATATTTTCACATACAGCTTGTTTGTATTGTTTTTGTCCCGAGGAACCATCACATCCCCATTTACAAAAAAGAATTAACTTTGTGTTTCCATATTTCTTTAACTCATTTCCTGTTATTGATTGTAGCAAGCGTTCGGCTGTGTGATCAAGTAGAGATTGTAGTTGTACCTCTGCCGAAATTGGTGTGATTGTAATAGTGTCCTTTGATGGCAAACAGTCTATTTTAGCAGCGGTTATGTAATGATATGCTGGATACATATTTGACCCTTTTTCAATCGCACGCAGTCTGAGCTTAATATATTGCTGTTTTGTTAATTTCAAATCCAGAAATAATGCTAATGCCTCCTCATTTGTGTACTGTATTGCATCACTCGGAGTTGGTATACTTTTAAGAATCCGTTTTGTTCTCACTGGACTAGCTTTAACAACTTTTTCAATGATATCCACTTTTGATAATTGGTTCTGTGATCGTAATTGATGTAGGAAAGATTCTTTTATATTTGTACAACCAATTGCATCGTTAAAATCTTTAAGTTTCCGCCTCTTAGATCTATCACTGCAGTTGCCCATTAATGATTTGCGTGGTCTTCCAGCCTTATCTTGCTTTGCTGTTTCTGCAGCGACAGTAAGTTGGCCTTCTAACCAGTTTGCACTTTTTATATAAAAGTTTTGTTTACTGTAGCTAACTTCTTTGTAGCGTTTTTTTAGTGCTTTGACGAAATTAGATAATTGCTCTTGCATTTCGGTGCTACACGAATTTAAGTTTAATTTTATTTTAACGTAACTAAGAACATCTTCCTGGTTTTTGTTTCTAAAATACTCTTCGGCCAGTTCTTTATAACTGAAGCTATCCATATTTATCTGAATATTTTTATTTGTTATATTTTATCCGTACAATTAAAGGATTAACTTATTACTGAGTAATCCCTTATGGAATCCGTAGTTTTATACATTTTTAGATACATGTTATTCACACATTGATCTTCAATTTCATAGCAGGTAGTGCTTAAATTGAACAAAACTGCACATGTTATTCAGACCTTAATATCAGGTAAAACTGATTAGTATCTCGCCAATATGGGGTTGTTTTTTATCTTTAGTGGTTTAATGTCGCCATTATTGTTATAAAAATGTTTATGACTTTGGTTGACCCTAACATTTGATAACAGGTAAATTCAGAAAGAGATCATATGTTTACTGTAGAACCTATTGTGATAATTTTATGACTTATTTTTTGCTGATCAAAACAAAGCCATTAAACCCTTTCGCAGGTATTATATTTAATTTTTTTCGTTTTACGTAGTCTAAAGTAAAAAAAACAAACTTTTAGGCAAAAAAGTGAAAATTTAAGACACTATTGTATACGAGTACTTATAGGGCTGTTTAAATTAATTTGAATTTTTTTTAGAGTAATTTCATTAAAATGAAAAAAGTGTTGTACCCACGGGTCGTCACGGGTGCAAAAGTATATATAGCGTTAAAGAGGACACTTTCACCTTTCTCCTGGTGGTATACGTTTCTTGTTCCCTTTTGTTCCCTAGAAGTTCTATTCCACTAAAATTTAAATTTGAGAAAAATATAGTAGTTTCATAAATATTTCATAACGCCCGTAATATTAAACGCTAGAGCTGTGACCACTTACAACAACTAAAGACTATAGTCCTACCAACATTATAAAAAAGACCGCAGGCCGTTATCGATGATAGCTTGCGAGTAGTAACCATTTATTTTTGATAAAAAACAAAAGAAAAACACCTTTTTCTGAAATTAAAAAAACGGTTGAGTTTGACAGCATGCCACGCCCACAATTATCAATAGTTTAACCTAAGTTTTTGGCTACCTTAATCTGGATATATTAGCTACAAAAAGGCGTAAAAATTTTAAAAATCGGTGACAAAAAAAAATAGACTTTTGGCCAATGAAAAACGATTTTCAGCCACTGTGCGCCGGTCCTTTTCATATTCGTACCACTAAAGGCAGGGGCTATCGAAGTTATAAAGGATATGTGGCATTGTTTATTTGCTTGGCCACCCGTGCTATTCACTTGGAGCTGGTCAGCGATATGACAACTGAATCATCGCGGCTTTGAAAAGATTCACCACCGGTAGAGGTATATGCTCAAACTTATTCAGTGATCGAGGTACAACATTTGTTGGCGCAGACACACTATTGAAATCTGAACTGCAAGCCTTTAATGCACAACTTGATGCAGCCTCTGTTTACGCAGCAAAATGTGGAATTCAATGGCATTTCATTCCACCAGCTGTCCCTAATTTTGGTGGAATTTGGGAAGCCGGGGTGAAATGCATGAAATATCATCTGAAAAGATCTGTCAACACTTCTACATTGACATTCGAAGAATAATACAAGTTATTACAACAAGTGAAGGCTTGTTTAAACTCACGGCCATTAACGGTTGCAACCGATGATCCATCCGATCTTTGTCCCATAACCCCACCTCACTTCCTGATAGGTAGAGCTATTTTAACAGTACCTGAGGCCAGTGTTTTAGATGCAAAACCCAAGTTAACTAATCGGTGGAAGCTTTTGCGACAAATGCAACAGACATTTTGGCGTAGATGGTCGGTTGAGTATTTGCAACAACTGCAAACGCGTACGAAGTGGTGCACGGTACAAAAAAATGTGGAGTTCGGTCAAATTGTGCTAATAAGAGACGACAATGCTCCACCAGCTCGATGGTTATTGGACCGGATTACTGCTGTTCATCCTGGTACTGATGGACTGGTCCGAGTGGTTAGTATTAAAACTGCCTCTTGTGAAATACGACGCCCAATTAGTAAGATATCGCCAATTCCCATCTATGGGTCTAGCCGAGATGACAATTCCACCAGTGAAGCTGATACTGTGGATGACGGCGTTCCCAATGGTGGGCGGCACGAATGATTTAAGATAATAGTGCCAGTTCGTCTTCGTTCAAAGACGAGGTGGGCGGTATGTTGAGGATTTTATCGCTTTATCGGTAGCCCTTCAAAAATATAAATCATCTGGCAACCTGTTTTGCTGTCTCTAGTTAGAATATAAAAACAAAGAAGAACACCGAATTGACGTGTGGAGCATATTCGAGCATACTTACTAGAATTAATTAAAATCGTATTTTCTAATCATCTTAATAAAAATTATCATTTAAATAAAATTGAAAATGTGGAACATTATTTTAATTTTAAAATTATTAAAATGGGGGAACAATTATCTTTTCTTAGGGTAAACGTTATATCGATATTTACTATAATTCTCCATAAATTCAACCACAATTCCAGCTGAGTAATATGTTCCTGGAGATTGCGTGAAGCCTCGTAAGGGCTTTTGTGCATACTCATACAGGCTGTATCATCGGCAAATGTAGACGTGTGGATATTATTGCTCACAAGCATATCACAAGTATATATTAAATGCAAGACTAGACCCAGAATATTACCTTGACGCACACCTGAAGATATTGATTCGAAGTCTCCTTCGACAACAATGAACTTCCTACTAATAATATAACTTTCCAAAAGCTTTTGTATGTTAATTGGGAGATATGTCTTTAATTTTAAAAATAGGTCTTCGTGCCATACTTTATCAAATGCCTAAGAAACATCAATAAAAAGGGCAGAATAATACTTCTTTTCTTCAAATGTCCTCCTTATAACTTGAACCAATCTATGCGTTTGCTCAATAGTGCTATGCTGACTTCTAAAACCAAATTGATGATCCAGGATGCACCCATTATCGGCTAAAATTCTGGACAATTTAGTCACGAGCAGCTTTTCGAAAAGCTTTGAGGTTGTTGATAGTAAGCTTATAGGCCTATATGACTCAGCCTTGGTAAGATCTTTGCCCGGCTTCGGAATCATTTTGATCTTGGCAAGTTTCCAGTTAAGTGGAATTGAAAATAAATAGCAGGATTGTTATTGTTTCTTGCCCAACCTCCAGTAGATGTGCGCAGAGGTGGTTCAAACTCAACGGGGGTTTTAAGCTTTCTAGCAGCGCGCCACAAAGAGAATTTAGACGCTGGTGTGATATCAAGACCTTCCAGATAATTTTTAAGAGATGCAGTTTTTTCAGATGCAAACAACTCTTCTCGTTGTTTAGTGCACTCTTTAAATCTGAATTTATGTCGAGGTGATCTGTGCTGTTGCCATTTCCTTCTGGCTCTTCTTTTTTCACATACGAGCAGAGTAGAAAGCCGTACCGGCGCGGCTGGCGGCTAGCCAGTCAGCCGATTTTTTTACACAAGCCGAGCCGCCGCCGAACCACTCCGCTTACCGGCGGCTTAGTACTCAGCCGTTATTTTGTCTTATTTTTTATACTTTTTAAAATTTCGTATTTAATATGATAGCGAGCGTCCCGGAAAGTTAGTTGTTTTTGCTTCCACATAAAAAGAAAATGTTTATGTGAATGGTAACGTAGCTGCGACAACACTTACGTTCTCTTTTGGAGTCCGTTCTTAAATACATGCACTTTTACATAGACTTTTTGTTTAAGCAGTCAGGCGACTTTTTGATAATTAATTGTTCAAAGCTTTTTGTTTGTTGATCCGTAGCAGTGTTCCAATAAAGTAATTAATTTTTAATTCAATCGGAAAGCTTAAATAAAATTTATTTAGAAGGCAATCATGAATAAAATTCCGCCAGAAATTTTTTCCGGGAAAAAATTCCAACTAATAGCAAGTAATAGGGAAAGACATTCTAATTTGAAAAATGAGAAATTTCTCGCGAAATTTTATTCATAATTGCCCTGATAATCTAGAATATGTTTCTATGATTTAACAAATAATTTACGAAGCTATTTTTTAGGATATCAATTACTGCAATATTCAAACTATTGCAAAATAAATAATGTTACAACGTGGCGATTCAATAATTCACGTATTTTTCTAAAAACAGACTGGGTTAAAATTTTTTTCAAATGCTTAAGCAAATCGGCGTTAAGCCGTTCAGCCGCCGCCGCCGAAAATATTTGTCTTTCAGCCGCCGCCGAAATTTTTTGCTCAGCTTGCTACTCTGCATACGAGACGTTCAATATCCGTAGAATAAATTCTATTAAACCCAGTCTGCGGATGGGAGGTAGTAGCATGTTCAATATCTTCGGGTGTTTTTAGCGCAATGTTTTCCGTGCAATGACTACTAAGATATTTTTTGAATCGCAGCCAATTAACACGATTTATCATCTTGACATATGGGTGAGGTAAAGCACTTCTCAGTGGGCTACAGATTGTAACGATCGTGTGAGAGTGATTGGACGAGAGATCTAGGGAAGCTTCAATGTGAATTAATTCCCTAGAAATATTTTTTATGACGCCAAAAGCTATAACATCCGGAATTTTATGTATGTCAGTAGGTCAGTAAGTGGGCTCCCCACTCGAAATGACGTCCAAGCCCACTTTTGAAATGGTGTTGAACAACGCTCGTCCTCTAGGTGTGATAAGACGCGAACCCCAGAAAGTATAATTTGCATTGTAGTCGCCAGCTGCTACGAAACAAGCGCCAAGAGATTTGTAGAAATCCTCAGTAATTGCGAATCGAGGTTGGGAGTAAATTGATGATATTACAAAATTTGTGCAAAAATTTTCGACACAAATATTTGTTGCTTGTAGGAATTCTTCACAAATGTTCTCAAGAATATAATGCTTGAATCTTGACTGTATTAAAACTGCAGATCCACCGCATGCTCTGCCTCTCAGGTCCTTTGTATGATATAAAATGTAGCCATTAATTTTGAATAGACTTCTTGAAGTCAAATGAGTCTCAGAAACCAACATTATATCAATATTTTTTTCCGTGAGGAAGTGCTCAAGTTCATTTTTATGTTGGCGAATGTACATGGCTTGTTAACTAAGGCTTGAAGTAGAGTATTCTGGATTCTCAGCATTTCTTGCATCATGCTAGTCATATTTGTTGTAAAATTATTTATAGTCAGCACCAGATTCTCAATAGTAGCTTCAAGGCGACTAAAATTAAAGCTTGATTTTGCATTCGTTGAATTATTTTGAGGTGGAATATTTTGTGTGGGAATATAACTAGTCTTAGCAGCATCGGAATACGATACACGGGAAGTGACAGGTTGGCTCATTTGAGCAAAAGTGGCGGAGTAAGCGTTTGCTGTTTGTGCTGGAGCTAATTTAGATTTTTGTCCTATAGTCTGTTTAAAGAAAGAATATACAGGACATCCTCTGTAGTTAGCGGTGTGATTACCTCCACAATTACTAAATTTTTTTCTGCTAGATACTTAGGTTTAATACAACCAGCAGTACCGTGCAATTGACCGCAGATAATACAAACTGAAGGTAAATTGCAGTAAGTTTTAGTGTGGCCATATTCTTGACAATTATGGCACTGTACGGGTCCAAAATGCTTGTGTGGTTCTTCATCTGTTATTTTTCGGTATAAGAGATATTTTAAATTATAAATTGGATGAGTCTCACTTTTTTCAATTTTATATCGTTTGGATCAAGTTCGACGCGATATAGAGGTTGAGGAATTTTCTCTTTATTTAATATGTTAGATTCATTTTTTCCTTAAAGGAAGAAGGAAGAGGCACTATCTTTTATTGCCTCGGGAACAACATAAGAATATATGCCCTTCAGTACGATCTGCAAACCTTTAGCACTCTTAAGCTGATATGTGTACAAACTTTTTTTAATTTGTTCATATTCAGTGATAATTTTTCGAAAATCTTTTTCTTCATAAATGGGAATTTTCGTTTCATCAATGTTACCACGTTTTATTGGAACAATGTGAAATTTATTCTCACCAATGACCGAGATTAACTTTATAGTAAGATCATTTGATCTTTTTCTCTCAAATAGATTGGTGGCGGCTTGGATGTTTTTTTCGTGGATACATCGGGTTTGTTGTTGTAATCTTGCAATATTTGAAAATGGTTTTGACGATTAGTAGAGGATGCGATATTATCCCTAGATATTTCTGGAGCAGACGAATTTTTCGAAGACTTTGGGCTTCGCCCGCGCTTTACCACTGCTAAATATCTGTCCGTTCCGACTTGGACCTTGGGTTTTGGGCTGCTCTTAACTTCAGTGAAAACTTGGTTAAGTGATGACCACGAGCCCAAAGCGGATGATTATTTAGGCAACGGTAATGTTAACGAATCACTAGTTGGCATTGGACAAAGCGAAGTTGAACGCTGACGAAAAAGTAGTTTTGCCGTTAAAAAAAGTCTATTATCAGGTTTTTTATTTATTTTGTTTTCATTGAAAGCTTCAGAACTCGCAGTAAGTCTATCAAGAGATTTTTTATTTTTATTATTTTCATTAAGAGCTTCAGAAGTAACAGTAAAATAGGCATTTCTGTCATTAGAACTCACGTCACAGTTATTTGTTTTTGAGGTACTCATATAGAGTATTCCTCAAGGGCACTTTGTTTTTTGTTTTTTTTTGTTTGCGGTTATTTTTTTTTGTTTTGGTTATTTATGACTATGTGAAATATTTTAGCAAAGCCATTTAAGCTTATTTATTAATAACAATATTTATTCCGAATATTTTTTTCGTATGATTTTTTTCTGTTTAGTATGTAATAAAAACTCCGCTATGACGTCTTTTCACTACGAATGTAGATAAATATATATGTATGAATATGTATGAATTCACGTTTGGAAATGCATGGTATTATTCATGGCAAAACAATTATATATGAATAAATATATGGACTCATTAATGAAATGTATTATAATATATGATCTCATATATGGAAATTGAATTATGAAGCACTTCCTATGTGAATCTATATATAGAAATAAGATGTAATATATGGCACCATACATAAATGCATGCATGATGTATCACATAAGGTCGCATTTGCAATCAAAAAAGCTTGAATTTTAATAACTAGATATTTTTCTCTCTTTTTTATCACTGGTGATATGGAAGTCTGTTATAAAATACACACGGTGTGCAAATTTTATATGCGTAGAGCCTGAAGGTTTAAAAAATAAAAACTCGTCTAACCAAAAAAAATTGTGTAACAAAAAAAAAACAATTCTTTTAGGGTGTTATATATTGTGGGCCTATTTAATACATCAAATAATCAAACGGATAATTCTGTTATTAATTTTATAGAAAATACCCAGCCAAAAAGTATGAATGGTCCATATATTTTTAGTACATGAATGTATATAAATATATATGAATTCATGTATGGAAGTGTATAGGATTATACCTTGGGATGAGTATTATATATGAATTGATATATGGACTAATATATGAAATCTATTATAATATATGAGCTCATATATTTTTTTTTTTTTTTAATGCATGTTTTTTTATTTATTGTATCTTCATATATGAACTAACAATAAGTATTCAAATCTTAAATCTAACATATAATTAATAGGCCCGACCAATGTCAGACATAACTAAGTGATAGTTGTAAATAATACATAAGTAGTGATAAGCAAAAAAAAAATTTCAAGCAACTTCATTTGGAGTGTTTAGTATTAGAGCCCTTGTATCTCTCTTTTTTAAGCGGATGTGTCCAGTAAAGTTCAAGATGTTACGAGCAAGCGGATTAGGATGTGACACGAGTTTAGTTAGATATTTGCCTGCGTATTTTGCAATTTCTTCAGTCACTAGTGGCATATTTAAATCACGATGTATATTTGAATTCTTAATGTACCATGGAGCAGATGTTATTAACCTTAAAATTTTGTTTTGTCTTCGTTGAATTCTCTCTACATTGGAAGCAGAAGCAGTGCCCCATAACTGGATACCGTAACACCATATTGGCTTTAAAAGCGACTTGTATATTAAAAGTTTGCAGTCTAGGCTGAGTGTTGAATTTCTACCAATCAGCCAATGTACCTGAGTTAATTTTAGTTTCATTTGAGTTAACTTATAGTCAATGTGATGTTTCCATGTAAGCCGTCGATCGAGGTGTATACCAAGATATTTCACATGTGAATGTTGAGGAACAACTTGATTATTAATCCGAAAGGGGGAACAAGTATCTCTTCTTAAGGTAAATGTTATATGGACACACTTTTGTTCATTTACCTTAATTCTCCATAAGTTTAACCATAGTTCCATCTGGCTAATGTGTTCCTGGAGTTTTCGGGATGCCTCATCAGGGTTTTCGTGCATACTAAGGCAGGCGGTATCGTCGGCAAATGTAGAAGTGTGGATACTACTGCTCACAGGCATATCACAAGTATAAATCAAATATAAAAATGGCCCCAGTATACTCCCCTGTGGCACACCGGATGAGATAGTTTCAGGCATACTCATAAAGTGTCCTTCCACAACTGTAAATTTTCGTGCAACAATGTAACTTTCCAAAAGATTTAGAATGTTTATTGGTAAATATGTCTTCAATTTCAAAATCAGGCCTTTATGCCACACTTTATCAAATGCCTGAGAAACATCAATAAACACGGCAGAACAATACTTCTTTTCCTCAAATGTTTTTCTGATAAATTGAACCAATCTATGCGTTTGCTCAATGGTGCTATGCTGGCTTCTAAAACCAAATTGATGGTCCGGGATGCACCCATTATCAGTTAAAATTGAAGACAATTTTGTCATGAGTAGCTTTTCAAAAAGCTTTGACATTGTTGACAGTAAACTTATTGGCCTATATGACTCAGCCTTGGAAAGATCTTTACCTGGCTTTGGAATCATTTTAACCTTGGCAAGCTTCCAGCAGTCTGGATAATACTCCAGTCGTAAAATGGCATTAAAAATGAATAACAGGATTCTAATTGCAGTACGAGGTAACTTAATCAGCATCTGGTTACTAATTCCATCCATACCGGGAGCTTTTTTCGGGTTGAGTTCGGCAATTAGTTTTTGTACATCACACATCGTAAATTTTAAGGGTCGTGGGGGTAGAGCAACTACACTCGGCAAATCAGCAACACCGGTACATGTATTTGGTGTAAATACGGATTTTAAATGCTCAGAAAATATATTACCTTTTTCAGTATCGCTTCTTGCCCAACCTCCGGTAGATGTGCGCAGAGGTGGCTTAAACTCAACGGGTGTTTTAAGCTTTTTAGCAGCGTGCCACAAAGAGTAATTAGATGCTGCTGTGACATCAAGCCCTTCCAGATAATTATTAAAAGATGCAGTTTTTTCAGATGCAAGCAACTCTTGGAGTCGTTTAGTGCACTCTTTAAATCTGATTTTGTGTTGAGGTGATCTGTGCTGTTGCCATTCCCTTCTAGCTCTCCTTTTTTCACGTACGAGATGTTCAACGTCTATAGAATAAATTTTATTGAACCCAGTATGCGGATGGGAGGTAGTGGCATGTTCAGAAGCTTGTTTAATATTCTCGTTAAGATTTGCAATGTTCGACTCAATATCATTGGGTGTTCTTAGCGTAATATTTTCCGTGCAATGACTACTAAGATATTTTTTGAAACCCAGCCAACTAACACGATTTATCATCTTGACATATGGGTGAGGTAAAGCGCTTCTCAGTGGGCTACAGATTGTAACGATCGTGGGAGAGTGATCGGACGAGAGATCTAGGGAAGCTTCAACGTGGATTAATTCCCTAGAAATACTTTTTATGACGCCGAAATCTATAACATCCGGAATTTTTTGTATGTCCGTAGGCCAGTAAGTAGGCTCCTCACTCGAAATAACATCCAAGCCCATTTTTGAAATTGTGTTGAACAACGCCCTACCTCTAGGCGTAATAAGACGCGAACCCCAGAACGTATGCTTAGCATTGTAGTCGCCAGCTGCTACGAAACAAGGTCCAAGAGATTTGTAGAACTTCTCGTATTGGTCCTCAGTGATTGAAAATCTGGGAGGGGAGTAAATTGAAGATATCACGAAATTTGTACAAAAATTTTCAATGCAGATATTTGTTGCTTGTAGATGTTCTTCACAAAGGTTGTCAAGAATATAGTGCTTGAGTCTTGACTTTATTAGAATTGCTGATCCACCGCATGCTCTCCCTCTAGGGTCCTTTGTATCATATAAAGTGTAGCCATTCATTTTAAAGAGGCTTCTAGAAGTCAAATGAGTCTCAGAGACCAACATTATATCAATATTTTTTTCCGTAAGGAAGTGCTCAAGTTAATTTTTATGTTGGCGAATGCCGTTAGCGTTTCAGAAACATATTTTTAACGTGTTCATGGCTGGTTAATTAATGCTTGAAGCAGAGTATTCTGCATTCTCAACATTTCTTGCATCATGGTAGTCATATTTGTTGTAAAGTTGTTTATAGTTAGCACCAGATTCTCAATAGTAGCTTCAAGGCGACTAAAGTTAAAGCTTGAATTTGCATTCGTTGAATTATTTGGCGGTGAAACATTTGGTGTGGGAATAGAACTAGCCTTAGCAGCATCGGCATACGATACACGTGAAGTAACTGGTTGGCTCACTGGAGCAAAAGTGGCAGAGTACGCGTTTAATGGTTGAGCTGGAGCTAATTTAGGTTTTTGCACCATAGCCTGCTTGACGAAAGAGTACACAGAACATCCTCTGTAGTTAGCGGTGTGATTACCTCCACAATTACTGCATTTTTTTTCCGCTTGATCTTTTGGTTTGGTACAACTTGCAGTACCGTGCAATTCACCGCAGATAACACACACTGTAGGTAAATTGCAGTAAGCTTTTGTATGGCCATATTCTTGGCAATTATGACACTGCACGGGACCTGCACGCTTATGTGGCTCTTCAACTGTGATTTTTCTGTATAAAAGGTATTTAAGGCTATAAATAGGATGAGTCTTGTTTTTTTCAACTGTATATCATTTGGCTCCAGTTCAACACGAAATAGGGGTTGGGGTACTTTTTCTTTGTTAAATATGTTTGATACATTCTTTACCTTAAATCCCTGGAGGACAAGTGCATCTTTTATTTCTTCAGGGACAACATAAGAATCTATGCCCTTCAGTACGATTTGCAGGCCTTTAGCGCTCTTAAGCTTGTATGTGTAGAAGCTTGTTTTATTTGTTTCAAATTCAGAAACCATTTTGCGGAAATCCTTTTCATCATAAATTTGAATTTTCGTTTCATCGATGTTGCCACGTTTTATTGGGACAATGTGGAATTTATTTTCACCAATGACTGAAATTAATTTTTTAATAAGGGCATTTGCATTTTTCTCTCTCAAGTAGATTGGTGGCGGCTTGGATGTTTTATTCGAGGATACATCGGGTTTGTCGTTCTCATCTTGCAAAATTTTAAAACGGTTTTGGCGATTAGTTGAGGATGCGCTGTTATCCCTAGAAATCTTTGGAGCGGATGAAATTTTTGAAGAATTCGGGCTTCGCCCACGCTTTACCACGGTTATATATCTGTCCATACCGAATTGCACCTTAGGTTTTGAAATACTGTTATCTGTAGTGATAACTTTGTTAAGTGACGAATACGAGCCTGAAAGGGATGATATTACTGACTTATATGAAGAAGTACTAGGCAATTGTAATGTTAATGAATCACTACTATTTGGCATTGGACAAAGCGAAGTTGATCGCTGACGAAAAATTGGTTTTGCCGTTAAAAAAACACTTTCATTAGATTTATTATTTTTATTTTTTTCATTAAGAGCTTCAGAACTCGCAGTAAAATAGGCATTTCTACCGTTAGAACTCACTTCATAATTTTTTGTATTTGAGGCACTCATATAGAGTATTCCTCAAGGGCACTTTTTGTGTTTTTTTGCTTACGGTTTTTTTGTTTTTGTAATTTATGATTGTTTATTTGTTTTTGAGTTACTCCTATAGAGTATTCCTCAATGTCACTGTTTGTGTTTGTGTTTTTTGTTTTCGGTTTTTTTTTTGTTTTTGTTATTTCCACTATGTAAAAAATATTATCAAAGCAATAAAGCTTATTTATTAAAGTCAGTATGTACCTATTACGAATAATATGTACTACGAATAATTTTTTGTATAATTTTTTGTTTGTTTGTATGTAAGAAAAAACTCCGCTAATCGACTGTTCGCTATGAAGGTACCACGAGAACGAGCTCATATATGGAAATTTAATTATGAAACTCTTCATATATGGGTATATGTACAATATAATATGTAATATATGGAGTCATATACATATGTAATTATATTAAAATGTATGATAAATGATGTCTCACATAAAGTCGTTTTTGCAATCAAAAAAGCTTGCATTTTATGAACTCTTTTTTTCACTGGTGAAGTGGAAATGTATTAAACACATGCAAAAACCATTCTTGTACGATCTTATGTCTTATGACACCATTTACTATTTAATAAATCAAAAATTCAAACGAATGTTTCAATTAATTTTACAGATATTTTTAAGAAACAAAGTTCATATTACTGGAAAAAATTACATTGAAAAATAGCAAAGTTTGAAACCGAAACAAATAACAGTATCGGTATTGATGCCGGTACAACTACTTTTTAAATTTCGGTATCGGTAGCGGTATTGGTATTTTTTTATTTCGGTATCGGTATTACCGGTACATACCGTTACCGAGTTTATAATACCGGTATACCGATATAACTAATAAATTCATTAGTTCAGACAGTGAACATAGCAAAAAATATTTTTTTTTTGTTAAATTACTTCGAAAAGGCAGTATGTTTACATTAACATAAAAAATATTCAAACTTATATGTTTCTATATACTTTTTTATATTTTTATTAAAAAATAGTCTATTAAAAAAGTAAAATAAGAAAACTGCAGTTGAAACTTTGCATATATAAAGTATACATTTTGGTTAATTAAACAAAATAATAAAAAATAAATACATACAGTGTATGTATTATTTATATTATACATGTAGAATTGTATGCACTTAGTAAAATGCGAATATTCGCATTGGAATTCCCGAATATTCGGACGTTTTTAAGATATATTCGTACTCACCAAATTCAGACGACACGAATATTTCCATTAAAATTTTTTGTATTTTTTTTTTAGGAACTCAAAAGCAAATTCTATTTGTTATTACTTTCTCTGTATTGATTGCATCATTTTCTACCTAAGAAAGACTTTTCAGCCGAGAATATTTATTGGAAAATGTTATGTTTAATGATAAAAATTGTGTCCTTTATTCATAATAAGTTTCATTTTCAAAATTTTACAACATTTGACTTCCACATTAGCAGGGGCTGTCCACATATTACGTAACGCTCTAGGGGGATTGGGGGGTTCGAGTTTTGTTACGATTTCTTATGAGTGGGGAGGGGTGAGGGAGGGTGTCTTTGAAAATGTTACGTAACAGAAAATATTACTAATTTCGTACAAAAATACGTATTATTTATCTAATTGATCATACGTGTTACCTAAATATATATTACGTATGTATTAGTGAAGTGACGAATGTCAAATTTGTATACTCGCGAATACGAATATTAAATGTGAAATTTATAGACACAAAATTGGTGTTCTGTTTACGCATGCAAAATGAGGTATGAAAAAATTGTTATGAAAAAGAACTTCATACTCCTGTTGGTGTACTTCAAAGTTAATAAAAAAAAGATTAATGATCGTCATTAAAACACCGTTCAGAGTATTATACAAATATTAATACTTTTGTGGAAAATGCAGCTCTGACATGTTGAGTTGTTATTGCTTTTTTGAAATTTTTTAAACAAATATAAGACCAGGGATGCATTTTCGTCAAAAGTATTAATACTTGTATTATAGCCTGAGTGGCCCTTAAATAGCATTTGAAAATGTTAAAAAGCACACATTTCTATAAAAAAATTTAATACAAATTTATTTCTAGCCATTTATTTAAATTTAATTTACAATTTGTACATTTATTTATTTAATTTTTTTGAAAAAATAATCGCGAATACGAACATTTAAAAATGGCCGAATATTCGGCAATTCGAATACGAATATTCGTGCATCACTAGTATTGTATGTATACATACATACATACATGTGCAGAATGTCAATTTTTGATAATCGCGAATTCGAATATTTAAAATCATATCCGCGAAAACCAATATTTAAAATGATATTCGCAGATACGAAAATCTATTGCATGTGAAATTTATAGACATTTACAATTAAAAATTTTTTATGGAAATTAACTTCATAACTTCATGTCCGCGTACATTAAAGTTTATGAAAACTATCAAAAAATTTAATGGTTGTTAAATAACATTTGAAAATGATAAAAAAATTGTATAATAAATTAAATAAATTGTAGTCAAACTGGTCACATGCTTCCCAATTGCTCATCTTTATCCATTTACATTTTTAAATATTTTTAATATATGTACTACATATGACCATAAAACTTCTTTCCATATCAAAATGCAACATATATTTACATTAAATCTACCAAATACATAGAAGGAAATGATATTTGCAGAAGTTTACGAAAACATATCTTGCAATTCTCATGGAAAAAAATGTTCCTTTAAAACATATATACTTCCATATATTTACATGACAATATCCAATTATCAAGTTTTAAAATTTCTGTTGCTCAACTTGAGGCTACAATGTTTGAGTCTAAAAGATGTGTCAATGGAAAATTTAATTAAATATTTTTCACTACGGCATCCTTTATTGATCCAAGATATAATTTTTTTTTAGTTTCACGCACATTTTAGATTTATTTGATGATGGCCAAATGGAGTACCTTCAAGATCTTTCTAATACACGACGACTTCACTTATAGACACTAGTGAAAGCGACGTGAGGCTAATGTCAATTCTCATCTTGGTGTTTCAAATACTGCTCAGTCAGCAATACGGAATACTATGACAGATTATTTGACGGAAAAAGGAATAGCAAAAATATAGAAAATTTCTTTTTTTTATTTACTATTACAAAGTAATATTTCTGCCCCATTCATTTAAATTTCGTTTGGGATTTTTGATATTTGTATACATATATTTTTTTAAACCAGTACGAGTACATATTTCGAAGTGGCCGAATATTTGGGAATTCGAATACGCATCACTAATTCATACATACAGTTTAGGAATAAGCTCTCCATAAAACCATAATTTTGGAGTTTGAGGACACTTGGGAAGAAATTTAAAAAATATTTTGGCCAATATTTGGAGTGCGTTCATGAGCAAGATTATTTAATTTTTGTCTACGCACTGTGCTAGTCTAACAAATGACTTTAATACAGTGAATTAAATTTAACTTCTTTAAATAAAGACTTTTTAAGCTATATAATTTGTTTTTCATTCATTGTTACGTTATTCCCCCGGGGGCGGGTTTATATTTTTGTTACGATTTGTTACAAGGGTGGTGGGGGGTGGGGGTCAAAAATCGAAGTAAACTATGTTACGTAATGTATGGACAGCCCCACAGTGGACAAAGGTTGGTGAAAATCCAATTTTTTTAAATTTTTTCTCGAATATTTCCTAAAAACCGTAAGCGAAACCCAATAAATGTAGCAGACATTTTTTAGCTTTTGGATACAAAAAATGCACTTGCAAAAATATTTTTATTCTGTATCATATGCCGATGCTGCTAAAGCTAGTTCTATTCCCAAACAAAATGTTTCCAAATAATTCAACGAATGCAAACTCAAGCTTTAACTTTAGTCGCATGATGCAGGAAATGCTGCGAATGCAGAATTCACTGCTTCAAGCATTAGTTAACAAAACAATAAACACGTTAGAAATATGTTTCTGGAACGCAAAAGGCATTCGCCAACATAAAAATGAATTTGAGCACTTCTTCAGGGGAAAAAATATTGATATAATGTTACTCTCTGAGACTCATTTGACTTCGACAAGCCGTTTTAAAATTTGTGGCTATACCTTATATGATACAAAGGACCTGACAGGAAGAGCATGTGGAGGATCAGCAGTTTTAATAAAGTCAAGACTCAAGCATTACATTCTTGACAACATTTGTGAAGAACATCTACAGGCAACGAATATTTGTGTCGAAAATTTTTGCACAAATTTAGTGATATTATCAATTTACTCCCCTCCCAGATTCGCAATTACTGAGGATCAATACGAGGATTTCTACAAATCTCTTGGCAATTGTTTCGTAGCAGCTGGCGACTATAATGCAAAACATACTTTCAGAGGTCGAGCGTTGTTCAACAATGCGTGTCATTAGCCCACTTACTGGCCTAATGACACGCATAAAATTCCAGATGTTATAGATTTTGGCGTCATAAAAAATATTTGTAGGGAATTAATTCACATTGAAGCTTCCCTAGATCTCTCGTCCGATCACTCTCACACGATCGTTACAATCTGTAGCCCACTGAGAAGTGCTTTACCTCAACCATATGTCAAGATGATAAATCGTGTTAATTGGCTGCGATTCAAAAAATATCTTAGTAGTCATTGCACGGAAAACATTGCGCTAAAAACACCCGAAGATATTGAACATGCTACTACCTCCCTTCCGCAGACTGGGTTTAATAGAATTTATTCTACGGATATTGAACGTCTCGTATGTGAAAAAAGAAGAGCCAGAAGGAAATGGCAACAGCACAGATCACCTCGACATAAATTCAGATTTAAAGAGTGCACTAAACAACGGCAAGAGTTGTTTGCATCTGAAAAAACTGCATCTCTTAAAAATTATCTGGAAGGTCTTGATATCACACCAGCGTCTAAATACTCTTTGTGGCGCGCTGCTAGAAAGCTTAAAACCCCCGTTGAGTTTAAACCACCTGCGCCCACATCTACTGGAGGTTGGGCAAGAAGCAATAACAATCCTGCTATTTAGTTTCAATTCCACTTAACTGGAAACTTGCCAAGATCAAAATGATTCCGAAGCCGGGCAAAGATCTTACCAAGGCTGAGTCATATAGGCCTATAAGCTTACTATCAACAACCTCAAAGCTTTTCGAAAAGCTGCTCGTGACTAAATTGTCCAGAATTTTAGCCGATAATGGGTGCATCCCGGATCATCAATTTGGTTTTAGAAGTCAGCATAGCACTATTGAGCAAACGCATAGATTGGTTCAAGTTATAAGGAGGACATTTGAAGAAAACAAGTATTATTGTGCCCTTTTTATTGATGTTTCTCAGGCATTTGATAAAGTATGGCACGAAGATCTACTTATAAAATTGAAGACATATCTGCCAATAAACATACAAAAACTTTTGGAAAGTTATTGGTAGGAAGTTCATTGTTGTCGAAGGAGACTTCATTAGTGTGCCCGAATCATCTTGAATCGTGCTCACTCTTGCTCGTAACATCTTGAATTTTACTTGAAACATCCGCCTTAAAAAGAGATACACAAGGGCTCTTATACTCAACACTCCAGATGGGACTGCTTGAAAATACTTGTTTCCCCTTTGATTTTCACTACTTATGTATTATTTATAACTATCACTAAGTTTATGTCTGACACTGGTAGGGCCTAATAATTGAATTTTTAGATCTAAGATTTGAATACCCAGCTAAAAAAATATGTATAGAGCATATATGATATCCCATGTATGGTTCGGATCCGAAAAATGGGGGTATATGGGCATATATGATTATATATATTCATACATTTCCATACATGTACGTGTAAATTCCCTCCACAGTATGCAAAGTTCATATTCATACACTTTTGATCCACAAAAGCGCACTGCTGTGCAATAAATTAAATTACTAAAATTAACTTTTTTTAGACTTGAGAGAAAGGTTGTATTTAATGAAACATTTGTTTTGACAAATAATTCAAAACGAACTAAAAGTCATTTCATTCATCAAAAGGTGAATCAATTATTTAATAAACACATAAATCATATTAGTACATAACATTTAGCTTAAGAAATCAGATTAAAAACTAATGCAATTCATTATAAAAGAAAAAATAATCCATCTAACAATAGTTTTCAATACAGTAATATGAACTTTGTTTCTTATCTAGAGAATTTTGTTATTTTCTATAAAATTAATGACCGGATTATCCTTTTGATTATTTGATATATTAAATGGGGCCACAATGTATAAAATCATACAAGAATGGTTTTTTTGTAACAAAAAGTTTTTCTTTTTTAAACGTTGAGGGTACGCATATAAAGTTTGCATACCGTATGTATTTTCTAATGGATTTCCAATTCAGCAGTGATAAAATTACAAGCTTTTTTTGATTGCAAAAACGATCTTATGTGAGATATCATGTATGCATACATTCTTATATATCCATATATAAAATCTTATATTTATATATGGATCCACATATGAAGAGCTTCATAATTAAATGTTCATATATGAGCTCATATGTTATAATACATTTCATATATTAGTCCAGTTCATATATAATAGTTTTGCCATGTATAATCCCATATATTTCCATACATGAATTCATACATATTCATATATAGGTATATACATTCATATATTAAAAATATATGGACCATATATAATTTTTTTAGCTGGGTACTTATTGTTAGCTCGTTTAAAATAAATAAAAAGTGATTTAAAAAAACTCTGTTCAAGAACATGAGCTTGGCATCGATTTTAATTTTTCATTAACCCAAGTTTACCGATTCAAAAAAGCTTACTGCTTTTCAATAAATATATTACTACCCAGCTAAAAAAATATGTATGGAGCATATATGATATCCCATATATGGTTACAATCCGAAAAATGAGGGTATATGGGCATATATGATTATATATATTCATACATTTTCATACATGTATGTGTAAATTCCCTCCACAGTATACACTCTTGATTCACAAAAGCGCACTGCTGTGCAATAAATTAAATTACTAAAATTAAATTTCTTTAGACTTGAAAGAGAGGTTGTATTTAATGAAACATTTGTTTGGACAAATAATTCAAAACGAACTAAAAGTCATTTCATTCATCAAAAGGTGAATCAATTATTTAAAAAACACATAAATCATATTCGTACATAACATTTAGCTTAAGAAATCAGATTAAAAACTAATGCAATTAATTATAAAAGATAAAATAATCCGTCTAACAATAGTTTTAAATACAGTAATATGAACTTTGTTTCCTATCTAGAGAATTTTGTTATTTTCTATAAAATTAATGACTGGATTATCCTTTTGATTATTTGATATATTAAATGGGGCTACAATGATAAAATTATACAAGAATGGTTTTTTGTAACAAAAAGTTCTTCTTTTTGAAACGTTGAGGGTACGCATATAAACTTTGCATACCGTATGTATTTTCTAATGGATTTCCAATTCAGCAGTGATAGAATTCCAAGCTTTTTTGATTGCAAAAACGATCTTATGTGAGATATCATATATAATTTTTTTAGCTGTGTGGGTAGCTAAAATATTATAAGCACACATACATATATGAACACATTTGTTTTTTCTTCTTAAAAGTACAAAGTACAACTAAAAATAATTTGAATGGGGCTTAAAATGCTAAAAATATTTGAAAATGTATAAGTGTTTGTATAGTTGACCCGTATAGTTAAATATGATGAGTATTTTTCTTTCGGCTCAAGGTCGCTTCACAAATAAAAACTAGTAATTTTATTTACATAAAACTCTTTAATTTTCATTTATTGATATATTTCAAGGTTGGAAACCGAAAATAATAACGGTATCGGTATTGATACCGGTACAACTTTTTTTTAAATTTCGGTATCGGTAACGGTATCGGTATTTTTTTTATTTCGGTATCGGTATTACCGGTACATACCGGTACCGAGCTTATAATACCGGTATACCGATATTACTGATAAATTTATTAGTTCAGACAGTGAACATAGCAAAAAATTTTTTTTGTTAAATTACTTCGAAAAGTTAAATAGCTGATGTTAATAAGAATCTCTACCCAAGTAGATAGACTAGGGTGCTGATGAAGTGCGTGGCTGCACAGAAAGGTATCGGTATTTCCCCCAGCTATAAAGTCTAGTTTAATTTTTCTTCTCTTCTTTAGAAACTCTCATTAATTAATAATAATATTTCATTCAATAAGAATCGAAATTACTGAACTTAAGCCCGAATAAGAAATTATTTCTGATTAAAATTCACTACAGTTCAATTAAATCTAAAAATGTCTCATATTTCCAAAAATCTTATCCGGCGAAAAATAAGAACAATACTGCAAAAATACTGAAAAGTCCCAGTTTTAGGATTTTGTATTTTTTTTTTAAATTCCCGGGAACTCAAAAGCAAATTGTATTTGTTATTACTTTCTGTGTATTGCATCATTTTCTAGCTAAGAAAGACTTTTCATCCGAAAATATTTATCGGCAAATTTTTTTTATAATAGCGAAATAATTAACCCACTTCTTTTAATGTTACAAATTTTGTCCCTTATTCATAATAAGTTTCATTTTCTAAATCTAACAACATTTAACTCCTCCATTAGCAGAACAGTGAACAAAGGTTGGTAAAAAAAGCCAATTTTTATATTTTTTTCGAATATTTCTTAAACTGTAAGCGAAAACCCATAAATGTATCAGACTTTTTGTAGCTCTTAGATAGAAAAAAAATCTACTTGCGAAAATCTTTTTAAACTGATCAAAAACATGAGCTTGGCATCGATTTTAATTTTTTATTAACCCAAGTTTACCCATTTTGATTCCCCCTTTAAAGATATAGGGCCTTATATATAATCAAAAATTGGCATGAAGTTAGTATAAGTGACAAAATTGAGCATGGTCTTAACGTGTTTTGCCATATAATTTTAGATTAAAAATTGTGCTAGGATGTAATCGTGTGTTAAAACTACATTATGTGGCGATTTTTAATGTCAAACTTTATAGAGGAATTCGTCAACACGTAATTCAATTTTGTCACTTATGCTAACTTCATGCCAATTTTTGATTATACATGCGGCTGATATAGTCTAAATTCCAGACTGAAACTCTGTGCTGTATTAAATTATAAACAATCGGACATCTAGTTTAAAAACTGCAGAATTATTTCGAATTGTTTTAAAAAATCCCCACTGTATATCGGCTACTTTGGTCCCACCAGAAGGCACCGTCGGATCGAGCTAAAAAATTATGACCTCATTTATGGCAGCAAACCTCATATTTTAGGCAGAGCACATGTGTAGTATATCAATTAAAGAAAAAAACCTTTGCGACCAGTCTAATGTGCATACATTACAAAAGCACTCTTCAAACCTTTAAATCTCCGCATTATCTTGTGTATCTGGAAAAGCCAATATACTAACTTTCGCGATTTCATATAAATAAATGTGGCTTACAAAGGCTTTGCTCTTTTCACCAAATTAAAACATTTATATGTCTAGAGATACGTTTTTCGTTCCTAAAGACATAAGCAGCTCTCCAAGATTGTTAGTATTTCGCACTAGTGATGATTATGATTGCACTTTCATAAGAATGTGTAAAGGCGAACAAAAACGTGTTTATATAAGAAAGTTAATTGAAATATATTTTTGAAATTTAACTTTTAGTGGGAATCGGTATACCGGTACATACCGGTATAGACATAAACGGTATCCTCGATACCGGTATTTTCTAACCGAAATGGATTTCGGTATCGGTACCGGTATCTAATTATAGCGGTATTTGAATCGGTATCGGTATTTTTACGATACCGTTTGCCAACCTTGATATATTTATTATCTGCGATAATATTGGTCTGCAATACTTTGTTGATGAGGGTATTTCATTTTTCCTTATATCAATTTGTGTTGCTCCATTAGTTGACTTCTTGTTAAGCGCAATGGAACGAAAGATATCATAAATAAATCAGCATCTGATGAATTTTCGGCATAACACTGCTTGTATTGTCTCTGACCAGAGGACCCATCACATCCCCATTTAGAAATTAAAGTAATGCTGGAACTTCCAAATTTTTTCAAATTATCAGAATCTGGTGTATTTAACAACCGTTTGGCTGTGTGTTCAAGAAGATCTTGAAATTTTATTTCTGCTGAAGAGGAAGTGACATTTATAGCATTTTGTGTAGATGAGCATTTTTTTGGCATCAACTAAATCTCTATACTCTGGAAAAATCCCAGAATTCTTTTCTTTGGTTCGCTTCCGCAATTCCTTACGGATTTTTAGTTAATTTTAAATCCAAAAATAGTGCTAACGCTTCTTCTGGAGTAAATTTCTTATCTTCATTTGATGTAGGAATATTTTTCAAAATCCTCTTTCTTCGCCTTGGACTTGCTTCTATTATTGGTTCAATTATCTAAATTTTCTCTTTTTTATTTGTTGGTGGTTACATTTGGTGCAAAAATGAGTCTTTGATGATTATTGGAGAAATTTCCTCATTCATATTCTTAAGTTTGCGGCCTCGAGTTCGTTTAATTATGGAGACTTTAGTTTAAATACTCTTACTCGCAAATAAAAAATATATACAGGTAGACAGACAACACAACTAAAAAACGAGCAAAAGCACTTGCGCACACACGAAGGGTTAGAAAGCCACAGCACAAACAATAGACGTGCACCTATGATACAATAATACAGGTAGACGCGAATCTACAACAAATTTACAATAAGAAAACAACTGATTTTTAGGGTTCCGTACACCAAAGGTGAAAAATGGAACCCTATTGTTTTCGCTACGCTGTCCGTCTGTCCGTCACACGGTATTTTCTCAGGAACCGTAAGAGCTACGGACCTGAAATTTGGACAGAGTATGTAGAACCTTGGCCACTACAACAACAAATACATGAGAATTAGAAATTAAAGGGTGCTCCAAAACGAGCGACGAAAAATGTTAAAATCTCATGTAATATACATACAATTGTATGTACATATGTATGTATATTGACACTTGAAATTTGTAAAATTAGTGTATTTTTATATAGACTACAACAATAAACATTAAAAAAGTAAAAAAATTTTAATTAAAGGGTGGGCCATCAGTTAATGCAATTTTGACTATGTAATTTTGACAACTTGCTATATCTTGGAAACCGTAAGGGGTAAGTAAACTCTTGAAATTTTCAAAAACGGTAAAACTAAAAAATCCGCAAATTATAAAATCGCCAAACCGAAAAAAATCGCCAAAACCTGAAAAAAATCGCCAAAAATTAAAAAAAAATCGCCAAATCGAAAAAAATCGACAAAATTAAAAAAAAAATTCTAGCACTAAAATAAATCGCCAAATTCGAAAAAATCGTTTAAATTAAAAAAAATTGCCAATATGAAACAAACGCCAAAAACCGAAAAAAATCGCCAAAACGCGAAAAATGCGCCAAAACCAAAATAATTGTTTATGTGAAAAAAAATCGCCAAAATTAAAAAAAAATCGCCAAATTTAAAAAAAATTGCCAAAACGAACAAAATCGCCAAAATTTAAAATAAACGCCAAAAACCGAAAAAATCCTCAAAACGAAAAAAGTGCCAAAACCAAAAAAAAAAAAATACCTATATGAAAGAAACGCCAAAAATTCAAAAAATCGCCAAAATAAAAAAAATCGCCATAATAAAAAAACGTCAAAATAATAAAAATCGCCAAAATTAAAATAACTTCAAAAACCAAAAAAAAATCGCCAAAACGTGAAAAAAGTGCCAAAACTCAGAAAGCGCCAATAAATTCAAAAAACCCCCAAACTAAAAAAACGCTTACAACCGAAAAAACCCAAAAACGAAAAAAAATGTCAAAACTATAGTTTATATTGGCTAAAGTTCGTATTAAATTACATATCTCGAGTTATTACGGAATCCTTCGTGCGCGGGTCAAAGTCGCACTTCACTGAATTTATTATTGCTGTTTTGTGATGACAACTGTCAAAAAACAAGATACGTGTACTTGCGTTTTCTCTTGGCTTTGCAAAGCTTGTTAGTATTAGTACAGCTTTAATAGGCATTGAGCGCGCAAAATACTGAAAATGTCCGTTTTGAGTCACCCTGTTCACTGTGATATATTTGAAATAAAGTTTTAAGATTTTGGCTGCCGAGGTTTACTAGTGTCTACTTTCGAATGAACTTTAAAATTTTGCAATCAGTGACCATAAAAAAATTACTTTTGGCCGCCATCTCGTAAAATGGACCACAGTGCGTCGATGGCGCCAACTGGAATAAGGGTGATTATTTTTTTAGTTTGTGTTTATCTATTATGTGCCGATACAATTGCGCGCACTTGTCTATGTCAGTCTTGTAGTTGAGACGTTTATTTTTTGGTACTAAAGTCCTGCACAAGACCATTTATAAGACATTTCAAGACATGATTTTTCAAATGCTTTACTAAAGCGAAGTATTCTAAAACAAACGCTAAACAACACTGTCGGCAAGGCATTTGTTTCAGTTGTTTGTCTTGCCAACAGTTTTTTGGCGATTATTTTAGAATATTTCGCTGTAGAAAAGCATTTTTAAAAATCTCTCATGTCTTGAAAGGTCTTATAAATGGTCTTGTACAGGACTTTAGTACCAACAAATAAACGTCCCAACTACAAGACTTACACATTGGTACATTGTTTATGTGTAGCATTTCCAATAAAAATCTCTTTTTGTAGGTGTTTTCTTCTTGTACTACTCTAAAGCTATGGTCATACTTGTCAAACATTTGCCCAAAAAAGCGTAACATACAAACACTAATCAAAAAAATTTTAATCCAGACACTTGTTTATCAAATTAAACAGTTTCAAATTAAACAGTTCAAACTAATAGACAATGTCATAGAATCCAACAGTATTGGCTACTCTTTAACTTGAAAAACTTTTGTCTGAATTGAAAGATTTTTCAATAGCATTTAGTGGTTACGCTCTTTTGAGAAAATTTTTGACAAGTGTAACCGCACCTTAACTTTATCAAAGCCAGGTTTGTGGACGCTTACTGCACACTGGACAGCGAAACAGTTTTTTGCTCTACTTGTTTATTATTTTGTTTCAAATGTGATTTATGTGAGGAAATTCTTCTTTTAAATTTTGTTTTTGTAGTACCAATATACTTTTTATTACAATTATATTTACCATCTCCAATACAACTTATTTCAATATCACGTTTGATTCTTCTTCCTTTTTTATTGCATCTTTAGTTTCAATAAATAATTTGTTTGTTATTGTCATAAATATCAGTATTCTTATGTGTTTTTAATGTATTTTTTAATTAACTTAATTTTTAATTAAAAACATAATTTTTAATATTTCTTTTTTTCTTATTATTAGCTTTTTGACGTTTAAAATACACTAGAGCGGCTATTAAACTGTCATACTTGTTATGTGAGCATTACAGGCTTTCGTACATTTCAATAAAAACTGTTAAAAATGCGCGCTCTGGCCAAGTCATCTTTACCCTTTCCTTTCTTACAAAAACACAAATGATATTTGCGCCGAGTTTGACAGAAGATCTATTAAAAGCAAGGTTGGAAACCGAAAAAAATAACGGTATCGGTATTCATACCGGTACAACTATTTTTTAAATTTCGGTATCGGTAACGATATCGGTATTTTTTTTATTTCGGTATCGGTATTACCGGTACATACCGTTACCGAGTTTATAATACCGGTATACCGATATAACTGCTAAATTTGTTAATTCAGACAGTGGACATAGCAAAAAATCTATTTTTTTTTTGGTAAATTACTTCGAAAAGGGAGTATTTTTACATTAAGATAAAAAGTATTTAAACTTATATATAAAAATATAAAAACGTATATACAAAACGTTTTTATATTTTTATTAAAAAATAATTTATTAAAAAAGTAAAATAAGAAAACTGCAGTTGAAACTTTGCATATATAAAGTACTCATTTTGGTTAATTAAACAAAATAATAAAAATAAATACATACAGTGTATGTATTATTTATATTACACACGAAGTACATGTAGAATTTTATGCATTTAGTAAAATTCGAAAATTCGTATTCGAATTCTCGAATATTCGTCCGTTTTTAGATATATTCGTAGTCGTCAAATTCAGACGAAACGAATATTTCAATACTTCAATTCAAATTTTTTGTAATTTTTTTTTGGAATTGCCGGGAACTCAAAAGCAAATTCTATTTGTTATTATTTTCTATCTAAGAGAGACCTTTCAGCCGAAAATATTTATTGGCAAATGTTACGTTTAATGTTACAAATTATATCCCTTATTCATAATAAGTTTCATTTTCTAAATCTAACAACGTTTGCCTTCTCCATTAGCAGAACAGTGGACAAAGGTTGGTAAAAATTTCAATTTTCTTAAACTTTTTCTCGAATATTTCCTAAACTGTAAGCGAAAACCCATAAATGTTGCACACTTTGATTTAGCTTTTGGATAGAAAAAAATCCACTTTCAAAAATCTTTTTTATCTGATCAAAAACATGAGCTTGGCATCGATTTTAATTTTTCATTAACTAAAAGCTTACTCATTTTGGTGCTTTGTGACTGCACCCCTTTTAAGGATAAATAGCCTAAATTCCAAACTTGAGCTCTTTGACACCTTCTCAAATGCTGTATAAAATTTCATAAAAAATCAGACAGCTAGTTTAAAAACTGCAGAATTATTTCAAATTTAAAAAAAAAATTCCCACTATGTATCGGGTACTTTAGGCCCAGCCAGAAGGCAGCGTCGGATCGAGCTAAAAAATTAAGACCGCATTTATGGCAGCAAACCTCATATTTTAGACAGCGCACATATGTAGTATGTCAATTAAAGAAAAAAATCTTTAATGTGCATACATAAAAAAGCACTCTTCAAAACTTTAAATCTCCGCATTACCTTGTGTATCTGGAACAACCAATATACTAACTTTCGCGATTTCATATAAATAAGTTATTTATTTAAAAAGATATTATTTAAAATAACTGTCTTTGTAAGGGCTTTGCTCTTTTGACCAATTTATAACATTTATATGTCTAGAGATACGTTTTTAGTTCCTAAAGGCATTAAGCAGCTCATGAAGTTCGTTAGAATTTCGATGATGATGATTATGATATGATTGCACTTTCCGGTTGGTTAAAAAAACAGTGCTGCATAAGAATGTGTAAAGGCGAAAAAAACGTGTTTATATGTATAAGAAAGTGAATTGAAATATATTTTTGAAATTTTATTTTTGGTGGGAATCGGTATACCGGTACATACCTAAATACCGGTATAGACCTAAACGGTATTCCTGATACCGGTATTTTCTAACCGAAATGTGTTTCGGTATCGGTATCGATACCGGTATCTAATTATAGCGGTATTTGAATCGGTATCGGTATTTTTACGATACCGTTTGCCAACCTTGATTAAAAGAGTATGATGGTATGATGACAATCACAAAAAATTAAAATTTTTTGAAAACCGAACCAAGCTGAAAAACACGAATTTAGCTTTATGACACCATTCTCAAACACCAAGTATGACATGATAGCCGCTTAAGACGTTTTTTGCGGTTTATATGGTTTCCATCATTACACATTTTTATGAACGTAAAAATTACAAAATGCAATGAAATATGTTAATTGACACTTATATAAAGGAATATCGAGAGTCTATATTCAAAATACGTCAATTAAAAAAAGTTAACTAAAAAGTAGAGCAAAAATTCCAGTTAATTCGATTATTATTGTAAAAATAAATGATGTGCTTTCCATAATATGGTTTAAATATGCATACTAATTCATAGGTCTTCAAAAAATATTTTATTTGGCACTGGTTTGCGTATTTTAGTCGATCAAAAAACAATAATTTTTTTAGAGTTCCCTGATAAAAAATTATGTATGGTCCATATATTTTTAATATACGAATGTATATAAATATATATGAATATAAATATATGAATTCATGTATGTAAATGTATAGGATTGTACATGCAAAAACTAATATATATGAATTGATATATGGACGAATAAATATTTTTTATGCATGTTTTTTATTTATTGTATCTTTAAATATGAACTTTCAATAAGTATTCAAATTTTAAATCTAAACTATAAATATTCTGCCCAACCAATGTCGGACATAAATTAAACTAGGTTTTAATAATACATAAGTAGTGATAAGCAAAAAAAAAGAGAAAAAACTACTTTCAACCAGCTTCATCCTCAAAAATTAGATGTTTTCTTAGCTAATGAAGGGTTGCTGAGCACGAATATGGCACTCCTTTGTTTTTCTTAACAAGCGTTTTTGATATATTCGCGAAAAACGTGTTTTTTGCACTTTACAAAGATATTTCCAAACATCTTGAGAACTGTTTATTAATATTTGGCAAATTTATAATAATTGCGAAGATATGTTTTTCTTTTATCAGCCCATATTTTTAATGTATTGATCGGAGAAAAATTAATTGAGTTACGGCCCTTTAGATTCAAAAAAATTTAAGTTTTTAAGATTTTTTTAAATTCAGTATCTTAAGTTGCACCCTTAAGCCAAAGAAAAAAATCTAAAATTTATCTTAAACCTGCATTTTATATTAAATCTTGTAGCCAACTTATTAAGCGTTAAATTATTATCATCAAAGAAAAAATTAAAACGTTACGATATGTTTAGTGAAAATATCCATGATAAGTGACTAAGGCTGGACGCAAATTTTACACTGCTGAAAAGATATGTCTTTCTTTTATCACCTCATATTTAAAGTATGATGATCGGATAAAAATTCACTGAGTTACGGCCCTTTAGATTAAAAAAAAATTTAAATTTTTACTGAAAACATCCAAAAATTCAAAGTCGGATATATTCAGTAAATATGTTCTAACTTTTTAATTTTTTGCCCGATAATAATAATTTTGCGCTTTATAAATGAGCTTTTTTATTTAAGATACAGGTTTAAAATAAACTTTAGAACTTTTTTTGGCTTAAGAGGGAAACTTAAAATATCGAATTAAAAAAAATCATAAAAAATTAAAATTTTTTTAAATATAAAAGCCCGTCGTAACTCAGTGAATTTTTATCCGATCAACACATAAAAAATATTGGCTGTTAAAAGAAAAACATATCCTTCCAATGGTGCTAAAGTTGCTAAGTTTTTATCAATAGTTTTCAAGATTCTTTGTAAACTGCAAAAAACACGTTTTTCGCGAATATCTCGAAAACGCTTCTTAAGAAAAATAAATTGGTGCCATATTCATGTGCAGCGACCCTAAATTAGCTAAGAAAACATCTTATTATATACTTGCTAAATTTTCATCAACAGTTTTCAAGATTCTTTGTAAACTGCAAAAAACACGTTTTTCGCGAATATCTCGAAAACGCTTCTTAAGAAAAATAAATTAGTGCCATATTCATGTGCAGCGACCATAAATTAGCTAAGAAAACATCTTATTTTAGTGGTTAATTATTTTTGTTGCATAGTGTTATTAGAGCCCATGTATCTCTCTTTTTTTTAAGCGGATCTGTCTAGTAAAGTTCAAAATATTACGAGCAAGCGGATTAGGAAGTGACTCGAGTTTTGTTAGATATTTACCTGCGTATTTTACAAT